>CM077165.1:22136435-22759987 GCA_039583875.1 Platanthera guangdongensis
TCCTCCCCGGACGGCCTCCCTCTTCTTCCCTCTGCCTTCTCTCTCTCCTCCCCACCTCTCCTTTAGCTCCTTCCCCCTGCTGCATCCGTCTTTTCGTCCTCCTTTCCAGCCACTTCCAGCCTCTCCACCATGTCCCAGTTCCTCACCATTTCTCCCTCTCCTCCGCTCTTTCCTTCTCCTTTCCTTCTACCACCACCATCTCCCCGAACTCATCTCCGCCATTTCTGGCTCCCCCGCAATGCCTCCCACCATTACTACTTCTTCCTCTCCTCCAGCATCTTCCTCCTCTCTTTGCTCTTCCCCATCCCCCTGTTCTTGTTGTAATTGCTCCATCCACTTTCCCAACTCCTCTGCGTCTCCCTGCAGGAGATGGTGTTCACTGCCGTCACGTAGCATTCCCTAGCAGCCTTTGGATCGCCCCGTACCCTGATTTGGGTACCTCCTGAATTCAGCTTCAAGCATTGGTGAAACGAGATGGAACGCATCTGAAAGCGCTGATCAAGGGGCGTCCATATATAGCGTTGTAACTACTGGGGGCATCCACTATGACAAAGCGGCAATCGGGAAGCCCTCCCAGGGTCACCTGAAGTCCCACTCCCCCCTCGACTTCTTTTCCTTTCCCTGAGAACCCAAACAGCGGTCCGTCCGCCGCCAGCACCCTCCGGGCCTCCACCCTCTGCATTGAATGCCTTCTTGAAAATCACATTCACTGAGCTCCCATTGTCTACCAGGATCCGCGACACCGTAAAGTTTTCGATGGCGGTTCGTATCATAAGTGCGTCACAGAAGGGGTCCTCATGGTCAGGCATGTCTTTTCTTGAAAAGGTAATCTTCTCATCTGGAGGGGGGATTGCGAAGTTGAGGCGATGCTTCGGCGGTACATAGTGTGAAGGCTCGCCTTTCGAGCCGCCTCTATCCCCACCCCCCCATTGATCACTCCAATCCCCCGCGGTCTCCTTCATCTGCTCGATCCACGCAGCGATCCTCTTCTCCAGTGACTGTTACTTCCTCTATCCTCACCGGCCTGGGCTGCTCTCCGGCCCCTCGAGTTCTTCTCATCTCTAAGAAGTCTGGGCAGGTAGCCGTTGTGTGACCTTCCTCCTCGTGGAAGTCACAATATGGCAATGCCACCTCCCCCTGTCTTCCTTCCCGAGGGTTCCTCCTCCTTCCTGCTCCTGCCCCTCTTCCTCTCTCCCGACCCCTTCCTCTGCCTCGGCCGATGGCCATTGCCTGTTGCGGAGGGGGTAGGGTGGTCTATGACCGTATCCCCACCCCTGCTGGTGGAACCTTCCCGGTCCCCCTGTTGGTTCCTCCCCCCTTGGGGAAATCCCCTACCTTGTCCTGGGACTGGGCCTCCCTGCTGCCTCCATCCCAGCTCCGGATAGGCCTGCGCCCTTGGCTCCTCTCTTCTCCTCGCCTCCGGTTGCCTCCCACCTAACTCTTTTGATTCTACCTCAGTAAGCCTTGCTAGCTTCTTCGCAAAAGCTGGGTTCGCCGCCTCCATTGCTATTTCCTTTGCCGCCTTCTCCATCAAGCCCTCAAAGGATAGCGGCGCCTTCCGGGTGAGGCTCATCTTGAAGAATCCTTCCCGTAGTCCCACCGTGAAGGCCATCTGGAGGGAAAACCCCGGCACCTCCTGTATATCCAGAATCTCTTCTTGAAACCTGTCCACGTACTGAGCCAGCGACTCCTCCGCCTTCTGCTTAATTAAGAAGATCGACTCCGGGTTCTTTTTCCTTTTCTTAGATGTGGAGAACCGGAGCTGGAAACTCCTACTCAAGTCCTCGAAGCAGTATATCGAACCTGTCGGGAGTGATGGAACCAGTCCCTAGCTTTGTCCTTTGGGTGATTGCAAAAAGGCGGCACTTAAACGCGTCTGTCATGGGTCTGATCGAGACAGCGTCTTCGAACCACTACAAGTGGTGGAGAGGATCATCCTTCCCTACGTAGTAGTTCATCTCGGGCACTCGGAAGCCCTCGGGGACGGGAGCGGACAGGATCAGCTCTCAAAAAGGGGACCCTCTCGCCGCAGGTCTCGCTGCCCCTACTCGCGCGACGACCTCTCCTGGCGAGATGGCACTCGCCGGGCTTGGGAACAGCTCCCTTCCCGCCATGTCCCTCCCGCTCCCTTCCATCATCACCTCCTTCCCCGGCCTTCTCCCCGGGGCATCCTCTCCTACTTGCATCGAGACGAGTTCTTCCTGAGTCACGAGGGCTGGCACTGGAGGCAGTGGAGTTGAACAGTCTCCCTGCCGCGAGATCCCTTGCAGTAGATCCATGATCCCCTTGATCGAAGCCATAAACTCCGCTCTCCCTACAAATCCCCCCTGGTTGTCCGACTCCCCTCCTTCTCCTTCTCCGTGATCTCCCGCCATATGGTTGCTCAAGGTTCTTCTCTGAGGGCTACGCTCCACGCTCACCGCACCAAAAATGTTGGAACCAGCTTCCTGGTCCCTCCTAGAGTTCGAAACAGGATGCACCCCCCACGTACTTTCCCTGCGCTACCGTCCTGACGAGAGTCAATGACCTGAAAACAGACCGAGGGGACTCAGCTTGGAGGTCCCGCCTCTTACTCGGAAGAACTGAGAGTCTTCCCCTCCCTAGCCAGTGCTGAGCTAGGTGCCTGTGAGGAAAATAGTGGAAAGGTTCAACAACCTTCTCAGGCACCTTATCGGTCTATTTATAGGCCTCTGAATCTGATCTGCAAATATCACTTCTAAATCCACCTGAAAAGACCAAAAACACCCTGGGCTGGGTCTGCCAATAGCCAAACTCCGCTGTTCTGGAGAGCCATATGCAGGCCTCCAGGGGTAAAAATGTAAAACTATCTGGGGCACAAGGGTAAAATCCCCCTTGTGGGAAAAAAGGTAAAGACCATCTTTTTTCATGTGGCGAGTGGGGAGGGGCCCGTCAAGTTTTAGGGGATCTCGCCTGTGGGCTACTCGCCCGCGCCCGGAGGCCTCGTCTAGCTAGCTCTCACCTAGCGAGGTCTCGCCTAGCGAGGTCTCGCCTTATCTCCCGGGCTGCCCCCTCCTTTCTAGGGGGTTGCCCCCCCCCGTCTCGCCGGACTTCCTTCCTTGCTTTGTCGGGCTACTCGCGAGCCCAAGGTTGTACAAATACATAACAGAAATAACAGAACACACAGAGAACAAGACATGCACCAAAAAATATTCAAGAAAAGTCTCTGACTGTCTTCATCAAGTGTTCATCTTCCAGCAAGCTTTCAAGAGACAACCAACTTTTATCAATCTACAGCTTTCTGGAAAATCGTTAGAAGACCTACTCACCCTACAAAGCTCTCATTCTTCCTGAACAGATCTATATCTCAGGGGGAGCTTTGACACCATCAAGAATCCAGAAGTCTTCTCGGTTTCTTTATGAAAAGTGAACATAACATCTTGTTTTATATATTTTACCACACTGTACATAGGATTCTAACTCCCTTCAAAAGTTAATCACTTGGTTGCAAGTCTCCTGATCAAAATACTTGATTTGGTTTTGAGGCACCTGATGAAAAGCGTGAAGGGTTTCCATATCTACCTGAAACAGATCTTGTGGTGACAGGCATCTGAGCAAAAACCTGATTGGTGGCAGGGCACCTGATCAAAAACCTGAGTGGATTCTTACCAGGGTGGTAGAAGAGTGGATGTACCCAAGTTTAAGGGGAACCACTATAAAATTCTTGTGTTGTCTGTGATGCTCTCTCATTTTATTGTGCGCTGATTGCTGTGTAGATTAGTTTTCATTTCTGGACTCTCTGATTACACTTATAAGTATCACTATCTTTAGCTCTGAAATAAAAATTTAAAGGATTTTAAAACACTCTATTCACTGGTGGTATCAGTCCGTACCACCACCTTCAATTGGTATCAGAGCAGGTTCTCTTTGGTTTCACAGATTCACATTTGAACCAAGATCCTTGTTAGACTGTTTCTCTCTTCTTTAGTTTTTTCTATTATTACAGCAATGACACAAAATAAAGATTATGCTATCACTAGACCTCCAGTCTGCAACTTAAACAAATTTGCAATCTATAATGCAAGAATCAAGCTATACATGAATTCTATTGATGAGGATATTTTTTACTCTATTTTGACAGGTCCTCCTGAACAGTCCTCCGGTATTCTCGGGGTTGGGAACCCCATCTCAAGCTGAAGACTGGCTCTCCCGTGTGAAGAGATTCTTGACAGCGACGGAGACGGAGGAGTGGCAGATGACCACTATAGCTACGTTCCTGTTGGATGGAGACGCTAGGATGTGGTGGGAGGGTTTGGAGCTACATCTATTGAGAGGAAGGCAACTTACAGACGTCTCGATGGAGGAGTTCTCGAGACTTTTCTTGGCTAGGTACCTCCCTTCGACTCAGAGGATTTCTTTGGAGAATGAATTCTAGAGGTTGGTACAAGGAGAGAGTAGCGTGGATGAGTATCTCCACGAGTTTACTCGGTTGGGTCGGTATGCTAGCTCCACCATCGTGTATGAGGAGCGTAAGACCAACCATTTCTACGAAGGTCTAAGAGATGACTTGAGGCTACTACTCTCGGGGCCGATGACGCAGGGTTTCTTGACCTTGGTCAACACGGCCCGGTACTTGGAGAAGGACATGAAGAATGTTCAAGCGAAGAAGAGCTTGAGTGATAAGAGGATTGTGTTCAAGGTGCTGGCTAACTCAAAGTCTGGGCATTGTAAGTTCTTTAAGAAGGCTAGGACTTCGGGTCCAGCTCCTTCTTCCGGTGCTTCTAGGGAGACCATGGGTCGGACCCCAGGTGCATGTTTTACTTGTGGGAAGCCAGGGCAATTTTCTGGTGACTGTTGGAGCGGACGTCCCAAGTCCGAGAGGAAGCCGGGAGCAACTTATGAAGAGAAGGGCAAGGCGGTGGAGTCAACCGCATCACATTATGCTCCGGCTCAACCTAGGGTTTATAATCTTGGCCAACAGGAGGCCATCAAAGAAGCGGATGTGGTGAAAGGTACGGTTTAATTTATAGAAAGTTAAATTTCTTTAAAATACTTGTTATGTGTATATTACCTTACCCCTGCTTGTTTAGGATTTGTTTTGATTTGTTAGTTTCCGACGAGAGCACTCTTTGATACGGGAGCTTCACACTCCTTGTCCGAAGGATTCATATCGCGCGTCGGAGTACCTTCTTCGTTGTCGAAGGACAAATTGGATGTTTTGTTACCGAATGGGTGTTCGATGCACGCGGATAAAATCTGCGGTGTTAAGATTCGCATTGGGAATCAAGAGTTCGATCTACAAGCGTCGTTACTACTGTTGGTGGAGTTCGACGTTATTTTTGGCATGGACTGGCTCTCGGAGCAGCAAGCCTATATTGATTGCGGTCGCAAGGAAGTCAAGTTGGGAGCTAGTCGTGAGACGAGCAAGACGTTGATGTCTGCTCTTCAGGTGGTGAAGGAGGTTCGTGTTGGTGCAGAGCTGTTCGTTACACTAGTGGAGGTTGCAAAGCCAAAGCCTACGTTGGATAGTATTTCAGTGGTAGCTGAGTACCCTGATGTGTTCCCCGCAGATATTTCTGGAGCCCCGCCTCAACGGGAGATAGATTTCACTATTGAGCTAGTGCCAGGTGCGAAGCTTGTGTCACGATCTCCGTATCGGTTAGCGCTTAAGGAAATGGCGGAGCTGAAGGTGCAACTTCAAGAGTTGTTGGAGTAAGGGTTTGTGCACCCGCGTTCATCGCCTTGGAGCGCACCGGTCCTCTTTGTAAAGAAGAAGGACGGGAGCTTGAGACTTTGTATTGATTATCGAGAGTTAAACAAGCTAATGAAAAAGAACAAGTACCCAATCCCAAGGATCGATGATATTTTTGATCAGTTGGTCAGGTCGACGGTGTACACTAAGTTGGATCTCAAGTCTGGTTACTATCATCTGAGGATAAGGGAGAGTGATATCCCTAAGACAGTGTTAAGTACAAGATACGAGCATTACGAGTTTACGGTCATGCCGTTTGGGCTGACGAATGCGCCGTCAGTGTTCATGGATTTGATGAACAAGACCTTCAGGGAGTACTTGGACCATTTTGTGATCGTCTTCATCGACGATATTTTGGTGTACTCGTAGAGTGAGGAAGATCACTTCAGGCATCTTCATTTGGTTTTGGAGACGCTAAGGAGGAATCAATTGTATGCCAAGTTCTCAAAGTGCGAGTTTTGGATGTCCTCAGTGGCGTTCCTCGGTCATATAGTGAGTGGGGAAGGTATTGCTATGGATCCGGCAAAGATTGTTGTGATACGAGAGTGGCCTGAGCTTTCTACGGTAGCGGAAGTCCGGAGCTTTCTGGGGCTTGCCGGCTATTATAGTCGCTTCGTAGAAAACTTCTCGCGGATGGCGTTACCTCTCACTACTTTGACGAGGAAGGAGCAGAAGTTCGTTTGGACGCCGGAGTGCGCGCGAGATTTTAAGGAGTTGAAATGGCGGTTGACCACGGCGCCTGTGTTGAGTTCGTCGAGTGGGACCGAAGGTTATGAGATTTATAGCGATGCTTCAGGCAGTGGTTTGGGTTGCGTGCTACTGCAACATGGAAGCGTTATAGCATATGGCTCGAGACAGCTGAAAGTGCACGAGAGGAACTATCCGGTCCATGACTTGGAGTTAGCGGCCGTGATATTTTCCTTGAAGCTGTGGATACATTATTTGTACGGTGTGAAGATTGATATATACACCGATCATAAGAGCCTGAATTATTTGATTAATCAAAAAGATCTAAACATGCGGCAGCGTAGGTGGATGGAGTTCCTGGGGGACTATACATTCAAGATCCACTATGTGCCTGGTAAAGGCAATGCGGTTGTCGACGCATTAAGTCACCGGGCCCCAGCTCAAGCCAATTGGCTGTCGGTCCATGACGAGCGGTTGGTTCGGGAGTTAGAGGCATTGGAGATATTTTGCGTTAATAAGCAATCAAGTGCTGAAGCAGTATTGAATTGGACTGAAGTCTAATATGACCTGGCTGATCGGATTCGGCAGGCATTGGATATGGATGTCCACATGAAGCAACTCATGATAGAGGCTCTGGATGGGTCAAATTGCTAATTCGTTGTGGATGACGGATTACTTTGGAAAGACGGTTGTCTGTGCGTCCCAAACGTGGGTAATTTGCGGGTGGAATTGTTGTACGAGGCACATCATACCAAGTACTCAATTCACCCGGGGAGCACGAAGATGTACCGCGATGTTAAGAAATTATTCTGGTGGCCAGGACTGAAAAAGGATGTGGTGTTGTACGTCGCGAAGTGTCAAACTTGCGCCTTGGTGAAGGCGGAATGCCAAAAGCCGGGAGGATTCTTGAAATCCTTCCCTATTCCGGAGTGGAAGTTCGACGACATTACTATCGACTTTGTGCACGGGTTGCCAAGGTCGCAAAAGGGGAACGACGCCATTTGGGTGGTCGTAGATCGTCTAACGAAGGTATCACATTTCATTCCGCATAAGAAGGATGATATGGTTGAGAAATTGGCAAAGCTATATGTGGATAATATTGTACGGCTTCATGGTGTGCCCCACAGCATTGTGAGTGACTGAGATGGGCGGTTCACGTCCAATGATTGGAGGCTGGTGCAGCAGATGTTGGGAACAAAGCTGAGTTTTAGCACAAACTTTCATCTGCAAACAGATGGATGGACCGAGAGGGTCAATAGGACATTGGAAGACATGCTTCGCATGTGTGTCCTGGACTTTAGAAAGCAATGGGAAGATCGCCTATACTTGGTGGAATTCGCTTACAACAATAGCTGCCAGGCGAGCATTCAAATGACACCGTTCGAGGCCCTTTATGGTAGAAAATGTCGCATGTCGTTGTCCTGGTTGGAAACGGGTGAATCAAAGTTGTATAAGCGACTAGAGGTGGAGGATGCTACTTCTTCGGTGAGAACCATTCGGGAGAGGTTACTAATCGCTCAGGAACGCCAGGCTAAGTACTATAATGCCAAGCACAGGAACGTGGAGTTCGCTGTTGGCGATTGGGTGTACTTGAAAATCAAGCCGTTCAAGGGTGTCTCGCGGGTGCGACGCTTAAAGAAGCTAAGCCCGAGGTACCTTAGACCATTTGAGGTTCTGAAGCGAATTGGTGAAGCAGCATACCGGTTGAAGCTGTCAGTGGAGCTTAGTGGTCTACATGATATATTCCATATATTGGTGCTACGGAAGGCGATGCAAGAGCCTACGCAAGTGATCGCGGTCGATCAAGTGCTTGTTGATAGTGGGTTGACGACGAAGGTCAAGCCCATACGTATTGAGGACAATTGCGGTGGGGAGGAGCTCTCTTGGGAGCGAGAGAAGACTATACTTGAGGAGTACCCAGAGTTGTTTCACTCAGGTACCGTTTAAGTTTTATGTTTCTTTCCTTTATGTAATTTTGAGCACTAAATTCTTTTAAGAGGGGAAAGTTGTAATGCCCCGAAACTCAAAAGAGCGACGGGAGGTATTTTGGTCCAAATTTGGAATCTGGTAGGGGGCACACGGCCTAGGACACTGGCATGTCCCAAGGCATGTCAGGCTCGAGTCGATGATTTTTCCGTGAGGTCGACGAGTTTTGGAGTCGACGATCATCGAGCAGCGAACACGGCCTGAGACACGGGCGTGTCTCAGGGCGTGTCGATCTCGTGTCGACGATCGGCCTAGGAAGTCGACGAATTTTGGGTCGACGATCGTCGAGCAGGGAATACGGCCTAGGACACGGGCATGTACAAGGTCGTGTCGGGTGGTCGACGAACTGCGGCAGACGAAGTGTCGAGATAGTGAACATGGCATAGGGCCCAGGCGTGGTCGGGTTTGACACGGGCATGTCAAATAGGACACGGGTGTGTCCAAGACCCGTATGAGTCTCGGGTTGGTGTTGGTCCTGTGTTGATGGGGGAACACGTCTGGGAATACGGGCGTGTACTGGCTGACACAGATGTGTCAGGTCAAACACGGGCATGTTGAATGCCCGTGTGTTTTTCGAGATGCGTCGATTTTCTTGGCGAATGTGGGACACAGCCCTGGACACGGGCATGTCGCAGGCCGTGTTCGGCCCAGGTTTTACTTTTCAGCTATGGATCGTAGCCGTTCGTTTCCTTATTTTGGGATCCGATGTTTGGGGGTTGTTCCTACTAGGATATACCCAGGATTGGGCCTTTGAAACCCTCATTTCACTTGAGTGGTTCTCTTTATAAGTCTAGAGAGAGGGGAGAGCAAAGGCGGAAGAAGAAGCCTAGATACGGTCACTGGCGGAGCTTCGGAGCTATAATTCGCGAATCGACTTCGGATCTACGGAGGCAAGGAGAGTGTGGTGCTTTTCATCCACTTACATTTCCATGGCGCCAAGGAAGAACGCTAGGGTAACAATTCTCTACTTGAGCATGTGAAGCTCTAATTATTTTCCATAGGGAAGCCCGCTCTTGCGAGTTTGCGGTGAGTTTGAGGCGTTCCTTCGGGTAGACATGAATAGTCCCCATTGTGTACATGTAGAGTCCGTAGTTGAGAACGGACATAGGCATGATGTGTGAAGCCTACCCGGACAAGTTGGTCTGGATCGGTGATGTTGCATTGCATAAATGACCAGAGAAAACTCCGTGCGAATGTTTGTTTTTCGGGTTTTCTACGAGGTAGATTGCAACAGGGAGCCTTGGGGATTAACTCCAAGGTGTACCCGAAAAATTGGGCGGATGCGTGGTTCTGTCATCATGGTGGCCTGGGAGCCAACCTGAACATAACTGGGTTATGTGATATGTATGGGAGATACGGGACTTGGGGAAGCTTGACCAGCGCAGACGTCTTAATTTGACGTTGCGGTGTGAGCAACGGGTCAGGTGGAACCGTATCCGATCTATGTCATTCGGTTAAATAGACCTAAAGTTACTTGGCACTTACCGTTGGCATAGATGGAGGGTCTTAGGCAGTGGCCAGAAAGACCAGATTGCTCACGAGATATTGCCGTCCTGGGGGCGGTGGTGAGTCGGCGGACTTTGACCGTGATCACTGAGAATGTGCCCTGAGAGCACGGGGCATGTGGCCATGCGTGCCAATGCATGTGATGCAATGTATTTATGTACAGCTTGGTTATGCTAATAAAGTGCAAGGGAAGGAGCATCGCCGCCCCGAATTGGGAGAGAGATCGTTATAATTTGGTCAGCATTGCTGACCGTTGCTTTGTTTTGCCACCATTGCGGTGGATTGTACTTCTAGGTGCTGCGGAGCCGAGCGGTAAATAGCGGGCTAATGCCCAAGTTGCTGAGCCGGCCCTCGAAGGCCTAATTTGAGTGTTTTCTTTTATTCATGTATGGTCGGCCTGCGTGCCGAGGTTTGAAAAACATGTAATTGGAGAAAAATAATTGTAAGGCCATAAAGCCTGTTCTTGTGTATTTGTACTTCATTCCGTTTGGTGTATTAGTGGACATTCATGCTAGTGTTGGGTTCATTATTAATGCAACAATCTTAATTGCTTCCGCTAAAATGCTCTGTGTAGGACGTTGGATTGGTTGGATGGTTTCCATTGAGTAACCACCTGGTTTGTCTGTGGTAAATGGCGTCGGGCCCCAGCCGGACCTACTGCTATATTGTATGTGACATAGAGGGGGTGTTACATAGAAGATCCCTACTAATATCTCAATATGAGAACTTCGAGAAGAAGGAATCTGAAATAATGGCTGAGACAATAACAGGCTAAATGTTATCATCAATGAACTGAAAACCCTGGACAAAGATATCTCCTTGACTGAGATAAATGACAAGATCTGATGTGCCTCCCTAGCACTTGGGATTCCAGGATCTGGCCAATCAAAGAAGCCAGAAGTATGAATGAGATATCCACTGAGTCTCTCTTGGGAAAGCTCATATCCTATGAGTAATTAATCAAGACCAGAGAGGCTGCTGAAATGAAGGCCTCAACTTCTTCAAGTAAGGAACATAATATTGCTTTCAAAGCAACAGAAGAATCTAAAACCCTTCCAGCCAATGAAGAGTTGATGAGCTTGCTGGCCAAAATATTCTACAAACTGGACAAGAAAGATTTCAAAGAAGACCATTAAAGAGTGTTGACAAACCTAAATATGACAGAACACCTACCAAGGAGATTATCTTCTTTGGATGCAGAAAGCCTGGGCACATTCTTCCTGAATGCCCAGAAGCTCAGAAAAGAGACAGTAGAAAAGAGAAAGAGAATAAGAAGAACTCCAACAGGCATTCAAGCAAACAGTCCTCCAGCAAAATCAAATGAAAGGAAAAAGGTTTCATTGCTGAAACCTGGAGTGATACTGATGAAGAGACCTCATCATCCAGCTCTAGTGAAGATGAAGAAGAAGCCAAGGGAAGAGAAGTTTGCCTCATGGCAATCAATGCCTCATGTAGCAGGCCTAATGCTGAAGAGCAAGCAGAAGACCATTCTGTTGAATCAGAAGAGGAATCTGAGACAGATGAGGATCAGGTAATCTCATCTATTGGATTCTAATTCTATTGATTTTAAAAAGGAATTCAAAGCTATATGTAATGACTTAATTAAATCTGAAAAAGAAATTAAAATGCTAAGAGATAGGCAATCTGAATTTGATAATTTATTTGCTGAAAACACTAAGCTTAAGGATGATCTAGTCACTACAACATTTTTGGTCTTTAGCAACACCTGACTTGGCAACAGTTATAAAAATGTTGCCTAAATTTTGTTAGAAAACAGTTTAGAAGTGTTGCAATAGATTTACATGTTTAGGCAACACTTTTTGTGCAACATTAAAAAAACTGTTCTCTATTCCCTTATATGTAACATTTTGGAAATGTTGCCCTTGAGGATTCACTTTAGACAACAATTATGATATGTTGTATTCTTAAAAATTAATTTGCAATATTTTTAAAGTGTTGCCTAAAGAATACTTTATGATTAACCAAAATATGAACATCGGCCACATTTTTGAGATTTTGTTAAAAATCGTCGTTTCTCTATATAGCGACACTTTTTTATATAGCGACCTTGTTAGATTTTAAAATTTTGTTAAAAATCATGACTCCACATTTATTGCGACCACATTTATAAGATGTTGCTTGTTAAAATTATATTTTGCAAAATATTAAAAATGTTCCAACATATATCTAATCTTAACCAAAACTACTACTCGTACACCAAAAATAATTATTTTGTACATCAAAATAAAAACATAAAATGAAATTTATAAAAACAACTCTTTCAAAGACCCAGCAACGCTCCTCCTTTCTGATTCCCATACCTTCCTCCTTTCCCGATTCCACGGAAAGAAACCCCATCGTCGGAGCCGATCAAACTTACCAGAGAGCCTCTCGAAGCCCTCGACTGCCTTCCTCCATGCCGTGAACGCCACTCCTAGCCGTCGGGCATTTTCTAAGCAGTCGGCTGCTACCCCTAGGGCACGCAAATCCGCAATCTCTCCCCATGAAACCCAATCCTTCTCTTCTTCGAAGATATCTGATATGAAGCCCTAGATCTCTCGTTGTCTTCCACCGGTGGTTATACTGTCGTCATTTTGGGTTAGGGCTTCTCGCCCGCTCTCGACCTACAGGTGATACCATTGCCTCTTTCTCTCTTTCCAGCTAATAAATCTTTTTATCACGTTAATTTCTTTTCTTTGATTGGTTATGCAGGCTGCTAATGAATCTTGTTATCAAATTTATTTCTTTTCTTTCTTTGGTTCTATAGGCAGCTAATGAAGCTGGTTCTTTATGCAATGCAAAGAACAAATTGGAGCAATGTCCGGAATATCTCAACTTGTTGTTAACTATTAAGAGATGACTGAGGGTAATGAGTTCTTTCTATAATTATCACCTTTTTTGTCTTAAGTCGGTCAAAACTTGATCAATGCTTTAACTAATTACTAGTGCTGAATGTATTCTGCTATTATGTGCTAATTGATCTCTTTCTTACTCTCAAGATTATCTCCCATGCTTTATTAGTTCATATCTGATTTATATCCCTTGAGAGATTTATGCAAGGTTATATTTCTACATATTAGCATTCAGGTTTGTCACTCCATTATCAATCATTCCTTTGCAACTATATTGATAATGACTCAGGAAATCCTCCATTACATCTTTTACCTTGGTGAGTTCCCCTGTTTAGTTATCCTTAGATTCACCCCAACACTAAAACATGGCATTCAATGTCTTGGACGAAGAAGTCATCCTCCCTTATGCTATAGTTATTGGGTTAATCGCGTCTATTCACACAAGGGATTTCAGTCACTTTGGTCAGTAAATCTTTTCCTTATTTTCCATGAAAGATCCAATATTTTAAGGTTGGTTTGTTGATATACTATTTTATTTGGAGTTCTAACTTGGCAATGAATTATTTATTAAATTTATTAGGCTAATCTTTCAACTTAACCCATTCTTGGATATATCAAGCATTTGTCTCTTGCTTTGGGTGTCTTACTGTACTTTTCTTTGTTGTTCTTCCCATTAATATCAAACATTGCATCTACTTATTCATTAACTTATTAAGGTGTAGTTATTTTCAACAGCTTTAGTGGCAATTATGTTGATATTGTTATAAAAAATGTATATTGAGAAGCGTGCTGCACCTGCAGCATGTGCAGCTCGCTCACGCTGAATTTCAGCGAGCTGCAGGTGCAGCACGCTAAATTTCAGCGTGCTGCAGGTGCAAGCCTCTGATTTCAGCGAGCTGTAGGTGCAGCATGCTGAATTTCAGCGAGTTACACGTCCAACTCTCTGAAATGCTGAATTTCAGCCGAGTTGTACGTCCAACTCTCTGAAATGCTGAATTTAAGCGAGTTACACGTGTAGCTCATTGATTACGTGAAGTTCGTTAATTATGTGTAGTTCACTGATTGTGTTTAATTTTCAATAATGTTTTTTATGCATATCTAGCGTTCAAAAATGAAGAGAGACCCCACTTAAGCTGAAGTTTTTATTTTAACTCGAAGTAGCATTAGTGGAAAGGAGCTGGATTTAGAAACCAACAATGCAATTGTGAGTTTTTTTTTATTAAGATCAAATATAATTTGCTTATTTTGTTTTATTTTAAAATCAACTATTCAATTTGTTATCAGTCACAACTTCAAGATACTATGAATAACGAGGAAAGTAATGTAGAAACATTTAAAATTATGTTTGAGAAAGAACATTAATTCTGGATCAATGCGTTGCTTTGGGAAAGGTATTACACAAATTGCTTTGATGCAAATAGTGGACAGAAGAGAGACGGGCTACCGCATGCATATTCTTCTACATCAACACACATTCCAAACTATGGAGAGGTATAATGTTGTAGATTTTCATACAATATATTAAAATACTTTTATATGTTTACAATTTTTAATTATATATTGATCTTGATGTCATTATATTTATATATATATTATTTTTACTTTGTGCAAAAAGTTCTTGATGATGGGAAGACAAATGAGGAGTTGCAATATGATCGATGACCCCATATCATGAAGATCATTTGATGTTTAAGTTGATTTAGATATTTTTGTTTGTGTAATGTAATATTTAATTATTTTGATGTATTTTGGTAAATTGTGATGCTACTGATGAGTTGTTATTTTAATGATAAAACTTGTGCAACATTAATATTCTAAATGAAACTATTTGTCTTGTTAGATTGTTATATATTTATGCATTATAAAAAATGTCTCATGATATAACTTATTTGTTTTTGAAATTTTAATTTATTTTCATGTTTTTTTAAAATTTATATTTTTTTATTAATTAAATAGTTTTGGCAACATTTATTAAATGTAACTCTAAACATTTTGAAAATGTTGCAATAGGTTCATGTAAAAACTGTTGCCTTTACTAGGGATATAGGCAACAGTTTCAAGTAATGTTACCTAAACACGTGAAAACTGTTGCCTTAGGTCTTTGGTAACACGGGCATAGGCATACACCCATATGGCAACAGTTTTCAATATTTTGGCAACGCTTTGCAGTTTTATGCAACAGTTTTCAAATGTTGCTAAAGACCAAAAATGTTGTAGTGAGTGTTAGCTAATGAATAAATTATTTCTTTAAAAACAGAGTTATGTGAGGCTAGCAACTTGAGGAATCTCTCATTGGGAGAAGTCTTAAGCTGATGGACATCACAAGTACAGTAAATGCGATACTGAATGACAAACTGGGCTTAGGTGCCTCATCAAGCTTACCCCCCATACTTAATAAAAATATATTATCAACCCCTATAAAATTTATTTAAGCTAAGGGTAAAGAGGTAATAAAAAATAAACAACCCATAGAAGAAATACCTATATATAAAAACCAACAGAATAGAAACAAGAAAAATCTAAGTAAAAAAAAAGTTCAACAGATTTCGTCGAACTCAGATCGACGAAATATGGCTAGTTCGTCGAACTTCGATCGATAATCTATGAACGCAAATATTAGCCACAATAATTCGTCTTACTGTGATTGACGAACTTTGTATGGTTCGCCGAGCAGAGATCGACGAACTTGCGGCACAGAAAATGAATATATTCATTCTGTGAGCATAGATCGACGATCTCATCCCACTTCGTCGAACTCCGGTCGACGAACTTACAACCTTTCATCGAGCCCAGTCAGACATAATAAAAATCACAATTTTGACCGAAATTTTAATCAACCAAGAAAACCCTTTAATCCTTATGCTAATTGGGAAATTCCACCTAGGAGATACCATCCCTTAGGATATAAATCTCAACCTTAATTTTCAGTTATATCAAGTTTTTCTTATCAGAAAAATACAGGACCCAAGGTAATATGGGTCAAGAACAACTAATTGTTTTCTTTGCAGGTAAAGAGCTGTCCAGCTTTAAATCAACAATAGTATCTAGATAGTGGATGCTCCAAGCATATGACTGGCAGCAAGGACAACCTGAATCACTATAAGTCCAAGCTGGGACCAAAGGTAATCTTTGGTGATTCAAATTGTGGTCAGTCTGAAGGCTTTGGAGAAGTTAAGATTAGAGGAGTCACTTTCAAGAAGGTTATATATGTAAGTGGACTAAAACATAACCTCATCTCCATAAGTCAACTATGTGATGAAGTTTATCAGGTATATTTTAACTCCAGCTCTTGTATTATTTCCACTAAGGAAAACTAAACTGTTTTATTTGGAAATAGACAAGGAAATATATATGTATTTGATTTTCATTCTACAACATTAGATATTTGTTTACTTAATCTTGTTAGCAATCAAAATGATTTATGGCACAAAAGATCAGGACATGTTAATATGAAAAATATTGCTAGGTTATCTAAAGACAACCTTATTATAGGTTTGCCTTCTGGTCCCATTGAAGGAAGGCCTCTGCAGGGCTTGTCAATTAAGAAAGCAAACAAAATCTAGTTTTAAATAAGTTAATAAAAGTGATTCACCTAATATCTTGTACTTGCTACACATGGACCTTTTTGGCCCTATTGTTGTATATAGCCTAGGAGGGAAATCTTATACTCTAGTTATTGTAGATGAATTCTCAAGATTCAGTTGGATGTTTTTTTTGAGATCTAAGTAAGATACATTCAAGATTCTTACAGATTTTCTCAAGACCATACAGATTGAGTACTCTACTCAAGTTTAATTGATCAGAAGTGATCATGGTACTGAATTTGAGTATCTTTTTATGCATGAGTTCTGTGGGAAGGAAGGTATCAGGCATTGTTTCTCAGCTCCTAGAACTCCTCAACAAAATGGGGTAGCTGAAAGGAAGAATAGAATCTTAATTGAAGCTGCAACCACATTACTTGCAGATGCTTACATGCCCCTATCCTTTTGGGCAGAGGCTGTGAGCACAACAAACTATGTACTAAATAGATGTTTAATATATAAACTCAAGAATAAGAATCCCTATGAATTACTTAAAGGGAAGAAACCTAAAATCACCTATTTTAAATTATTTGGTTGTATATGCTATATTCATAATAATGACAAGAAATACATTAGAAAGTTTGAATCTAAGGTTGCAGAGGGAATTTTTCTAGGATATTACCAAGTCTGCAAAGCTTATAGGGTGTTTAATAAATATACTTTAAAAATTGAGGAATTTGTACATGTGACTTTTGATGAAACTAACATGTCTTATAAGGAGAAAGAAATTTCTACCAATAGCACTTTACAGGTACCTCACTTATGTGAGAGATTGGATGATCTAAGCCTCACCCAAGAGGTTCCAATACATCCTTCTCCACAAGTTGAAGAAGAAAGTGAAAAAGAAAGCATAGAGGTGACTGAACCCTTTCCAACAGCTAATGAAATTCCACAAGAGGAATTTGTTCCCCAAGCTGTTGCCCAACCAGCTCCTCGCACGGATTTTGACACACTTAGAAATCACCCTAGATCTCAAGTGATTGGAGACATTTCAGCTGGTGTGCAAACAAGGAATCAACTCAACCCTGACTTGATGTTCACTTGTTTCCTCTCTCAACTTGAGTCCCAGTCCATTAAAGATGCAGAACAAGATCCCCACTCCATCATTACAATGCAAGAGGAGATCAATCAATTTGAGAGATATAGAGTTAATTAATTTGTTCCTAGACCCAAAGACTACCCAGTCATTGGAACAAAATGGGTATTCAGAAATAAATTTGATGTAGAAGGCAACATTATGAGGAACAAGGCAAGGCTGGTAGCTTAAGGGTATAGGCAAGAGGAAGGCATTGATTATGATGAAACATTTGCCCCTATTGCAAGACTTGAGGCTATAAGAATTTTCCTTGCATATGCTGCATTCAAGAAATTTAAATTCAATCAATTGGATATTAAAAGTGCTTTTCTGAATGGAGATCTCAAAGAAGAAGTATATGTGGAGAAACCACCAGTTTTTATCTCTCCAACCTATCCCTCTCATGTCTTTAGATTGCATAAAGCTCTCTATAGTTTAAAGCAAGCTCCAAGAGCATGGTATGAGACCTTAGCCAGCTTCTTATTAAAGGATAAATTTTCTATATGTATTCTAGATAGGACACTTTTTATTATGCATCATAAAGATAAAATTTTATTAGTACAAATTTATGTAGATGATACTATCTTTGGCTCAACTGATCCCAAACTATGCAAAAGGTTCTCTAACCTTATGCATTCAAAGTTTGAGATGAGTAGTATGGGTGAACTTTCATATTTCCTTGGTCTCCAAGTGAAACAATCATCAGATGGTATCTTCTTCTCACAATCTAAATATGCTAAGGAGCTTATCAAAAGATTTGGGATGTGTGATGCCTCAGCAATGAAGACACCCATGGCTGCAAATGTTGTGATAGATTCTGATGAGCATGGAAATCCTGTTGATCAGAAGTTGTATAGGGCCATTGTTGGGGCCCTATTATATCTCACAGCAAGTAGGGCAGACATAATGATTATTACATACATTTGTGCTCGGATCCAAGTGAACCCTAAAGAATCTCACTATATTTTGCTAAAAAGAATTTTGAGATATATAAAAGGTTGTCCAAATCTAGGACTTCTATATCCATCAGAGTCAGAATTTGAGTTAACTGGATTTTCAGATGCTGACTATGTTGGATGTAGAGTGGATAGAAAGAGCACCACAGGAACATGCCCATTCCAAGGTGATAGCCTAGTGTCCTGGTTCTGTAAAAAGCAAACCTCTGTGTCCACATCAACTGCAGAAGCAGAATATATTGCTGCTGACAGCTGTTGCTCACAAGTTTTGTGGATACAAAACCAACTACTTGATTATGGATACAACTTAAAAAATTCAACTATATATTATGATAGTACCAGTGTTATATCCATAGCACAAAATCCAGTGCATCATAGTAGGACCAAGCATATAGAAATAAGGCATCATTTCATTAGAGATTATGTAGACAAAAAGAAAA
Source organism: Platanthera guangdongensis (assembly GCA_039583875.1). NCBI lineage: Eukaryota > Viridiplantae > Streptophyta > Magnoliopsida > Asparagales > Orchidaceae > Platanthera > Platanthera guangdongensis. The sequence continues at coordinate 22,155,229 of CM077165.1, forward strand.
TTAATCTTCTCTTCATTTCCACTTATTTATAAAGGGCAGACATCTTCACCAAGCCATTGGATGAGAAGAAACATCTGTTTTTCTTAAATCAGTTAGGAATGATCAATGGGGATGAGTTAATTTAACTTTTGTCTGTGGTCGACGATTTGTTGACAGTTCGTCGAACGGAGATCGACGATCTATGAACTTCACGTGAAAAGTTCGTCAAACGAAGTTCGACGATCACTTCTTAGTGAAACAGTTTTCGTCGAACGGAGATCGACGATCCCTACTTCAGTGAATTTATTGTCTAATTGAGATCGACGATTTATTCTTCTTCTTCAGACTAAGATCGACAAACTCATTTTCTATTAAAATATTTCGTCGAACTCAGATCGAAGATCTTTTCCTTTTTCGTCGAATGGAGATTGGCGGTTCATATTCTGAAAACCTTATATCTAGGTTTTCTTCGACCTCTGTCCCGCACTTTTAGTTCCTTTGCACTTGATCTTTTTATCTCTTCTAGGTGCATTCATGGCGATTCCAGCAAGCGCTCTCTCCACCATGAAATTCGATATGGGTTTTGATATAGATTTCGATTCTTTCCAACACTCTGACGCAATATTTGTGGAAATACTGAAGTTGTTTGAAGATCAGAATCTGAAAAAATTTATGGATCAAAGAATCAAGATTGCTATGACTGAGATCAAAGAATGGGTCTTTTCTTCCTCCACAACAGAAGATAACATGACGGGAACCATTTCTGCTAACCAAGTTTCCCACTCCCCTAATATACTAACCGAAATCTTCAGTCTATTAAATGGTGATGATGATATTGAAATGGACTCTGAGGGTATAATAATATGTTGATTAGAATGGGTCATTCTGGATATAACCCAAATAAGCTACTGAAAAAGAACTTGGCTGCTGGATACAAGTTCTTAGCTGATGTCGTCAGGAAGGTGTTGTTAGGCAAGCATACAGCACATGATTATATCACTAGGCACCAGTTCTTTGTGATGGCTGCCTTGGTTGATAAGAAGAAAATTAACTGGGGAAAATTATTGTTTGATTTGATCAAGAAGAAGAATAATAAGAAAGAAGTCTGTTTTGGCCGGGTTCTGGGGATATTTTTGCAGGAGAAGGCTTCTGAGCATCTGGTTTCCACACCAGTGTTCATCAATGCCTCCAAGAGGCTCACCTCTACTCTGTTTGGCAGATGGGAGAGGAGGATCACCAAGCCATCCAAGGCTTCCTCCTCCTCCTGGCCTTCTGAGGGCACAAGGGCTGATAAAGCCACTCCCCACCCTAGTTCTGAAGAAGCTCCTCTTCCACCTTCTTCTTTCATCATATCCATTCCAACAATAACTCCTCCATCTCCCCAACAACCTCACTTCCTCCTCTACAACAACCAGCCATCTCAATCCCTTCACCAATTCATATGCCAACACCTCCTCAATCTCCACAACATATCACACCTCCTCAATCTCCTCTTCCATCCCATCTCCAAGACATCAACACTGAATCATTCTTGTCATCCCCCACATTCAATCTGCTCACCTCACCACCATCTACACCCTCCTCACCTGTTCATAATATTCCCAGTCCAACACCATCCCCTGCATCATCATCTCCTCAGGATGACATCCTCCATGATGTCACTACTTCTGCTTCTATCTTTGTATCCACCCAAACTCCACTTGAGTTTATGGATACAGCTTCCCCTTCCCTATCTACCATCCTGGAATACATCACTCTAGTGCTCATGACTCATATAACAGAGGCCATTACACCTTTTGCTAATTAAATTTCCTCCCTTACTACTCTCCTTGCTGCTTCCTCTCTCCCTCCTTCCACTAGGGGCCTGTTTCCATCTCCTGCTGAAATCAGGCAGGGGGAGATGCTCAATAAAGAAGCTCTTCCAATTCCAGCAGCAGTAGCAGATACAACAGATTCAGATACAGATATTTATATGGTTCTATATACAGATACAGTTATAGAGGATACATATATAATAATAATTGGTGATTGATTTGTTAATCCCACAGTGGATTTATTCAGTCTATTGAATTCTTTTGATACAGTTTATTTGAGTTCTCTTCCTTTTGTCTGCTTAAAGCCATCCTTGGTTATTATACCTTATACAACACCCATTAGTCCCTCAGTTGCTAAGCAACTCAAGGATAGTTTTGCAGCTATAGAGACTCATACAATATCTACTCCCAAAGATATTCTTTCCCTGGAGGCTGTCTCTGCTCCTATCTATAAGATGGATGACAGTCCTCTTCCAAATTTGGATGACATCATAATGGCAGATATAGAAGAAGAAAATTTGTTAATTACTGAAAATATAATAGTTGCTAAACAGCCTCAGGCTCCAGAACTTCAAGCAGTTGCTCCAGATACAGCTCCAGCTCCAGTACCTCAAGCTCAGCCTCAGGTTGACAAGTCAATTGAAAAAAAATCTTCTTAAAGTTCTAGATGATTTATACGATAATACTCAGGGATCCTCCATTGACAAAGAAGATGATGAAGATAATGATGATTCTGATGATAGCCCTTCTACAAAGAAGAAAATTTTAAAGAAAAGGAAAGCCCCTCTAGTTGCTGCTCCCAAGCCGAATCCAAATCATGACATTCCTTACTATATTCTCCAGAAAATTACTCCCTATCCTGGAATGTCAGCCTGGATGTGGCTATACAAGAATCAACAGAAAGATAGAAAGAAGAGCAGAAGATATTCTCCTCCACCTCAAAGACACAGGAAAGGACCTCCTCCACCTCCTCCACCTGCTGTTGGTACTTCAGGCAGCTCATCTCAAAGGTCTACCTCATATTCTCAAACATACCAAAGACAACATGGTAGATCCTCATCCTCTCAAGGAAGCAGCTTGCATTGGTATCCTTCCAGCAGGCATCAACAACAACAGCAATATCCTCAACAACAGCAACAACAAGTCCCTGAACCAGTTAAAGCTGATAGTCCTAAGAAGCCAAAGTCTCCTCCCATTCCGTTTGAGGATCCTGAAACAGCAACTACTGCTAGAATGGCAAGGTTCTAGGAATTGGTTGGATTATCAATGATAAACAAAGCCAAATCTTAAGGAAAGGATCCATCTCAGTACTCTACTATGTCTAAATATAGGAAAGAATAATTGAACAGGTATGCAAAAGCTAACAAATTCTTTAATGTAGATGCTTATATAAATCTACACATAGAGGCTATTGTGCCCAGAGCCACATCTCTGAACATCATTGGAGCTGTTGATATGACCATGTCCAAGAAGGAAGTAGCAAATCCTAATATAGAGATCAAATTTACTCAGCCTGCTGACAAAGAAAAGGAGGATAAGCAAAAAGAGACACTAAAGAAAAAGAAATGAGTTTATGATGTTTGAATTTCTATCTTTCTGAAATCTTATTTATTTATTGACACAAAGCTACATTGTAAATATCTGCTGCATATTTTAATTTTTCTTACTAGATATATTTCTCTGCTTTGTGAATGTTTTTGTTTTCATTTGTATTAGTGAGCTCACCCAAATAGGGGGAGATTGTTGGATCCCTAATTCGATTTGGGCTAGGTTCACTAATCCAGGATAATTGATCCACCATGTATAGTCAGGGACATGTCTGTATCCTAGAGTTTAGGCTAAGTCCTTAGAAACAACCACACATGGACCAGCCAGTAGAAGACTGCAGAAGACTCAGACATAGAAGAAAATCAGTTCAGAAAAATGAGATCGACGTTCGTCGAACTCAGCTCGACGAAAGTCGTACTCCGCTCGACGAACTCAGAGTAAATTCTCTGAGTTGAGCTCGACGATATTCGAGCTCAGGTCGACGAATTCTGGGTGATCAACTTCAACGTATTATGTCCAGAATCCTTTCTCTGAACTCAGGTCGACGAAGTTATATTATCAGCTCGACGAACTTAGAGCACGGAAATGGGAAGTTCTTCACAGAAAGCAGTTAGCTTATCTCATGTCGACAAACTTGTTTATCACGTCGACGAACAAGAATTGCCAGGTCGATGAACACAATTTCTCTTATCGGCAAACATTGGACTCAGGTCGATGAAATCTGTTCTCTGCTCAACGATTACTGTGCAGTTCCAGACTTGGATTTTTCCCTCGTATTGTCCTTATTCTCTTGCAGTAATTCCTGAATAATTAATGCTTATATTCTCTGAATATAGCCTTTAGTAGCACATTGACTATGGTCTTCATTAGGAATATTACTTGTCGTTTTTAATAGGACAGTTGGGGAAATCCATTGATGCAATATTCTTTCCAGCTGGATTTTCATTCTCCAGGCAGTCAGCATTCAATGCAGACAATTCAAATTCAAAGGAGAAATTAGATAGAGATATATAAAAAGATATTTTTCTCTTTCAGTCGAGAAGATAGATAACAGGAATAACAGAACACACAGAGAACAAGAGAGGCACCAAAAAATATTCAAGAAAAGGCTTTGACTGTCTTCATCAAGTGTTCATCTTCCAGCAAGCTTTCAAGAGACAACCAACTTTTATCAATCTATAGCTTTTTGGAAAATCTTTAGAACACCTACTCACCCTACAAAGCTCTCATTCTTCCTGAACAGACCTACATCTCAGGGGGAGCTTTGACACCATCAAGAATCCACAAGTCTTCTCAGTTGCTTTGTGAAAAGAGAAGACAACATCTTGTTTTATTTATTTTACCCCACTGCACACAGGGTTCAAACTCCCTTCAAAATTTAATCACTTGGTTGCAAGTCTACTGATCAAAAGACTTGATTTGGTTTTTATCCTCCTGATCAAAAGCCTGAAGGGTTTCCTGATCTACCTAAAGCAGATTTTGTCGTGACAGGCACCTGAGCAAAAACCTGATCGATGGCAGAGCACCTAATCAAAAACTTGAGTGGATTCCTACCATGGTGGTAGAAGAGTGGATGTACCCAAGTTTAAGGGGAACCACTATAAAATTCTTGTGTCGTCTGTGATGCTCTCTCATTTTTATTGTGTGCTAATTGCTGTGTAGATTAGTTTTAATTTCTGGACTCTTTGATTACACTTATAAGTATCACTATCTTTAACTCTGAAATAAAAATTTAAAGTATTTTAAAACACTCTATTCACCCCCCCCCCTCTAGAGTTAAACGGTCTAACCCACTAGTGGTATCAGTGCATACCACCACCTTCAATCTCCATATTATTTTCAGCGAGAAAATTAAAAATATATATATATATTGTCTTAATTATTTAGCGGGAATAATTCCATCTATCTTAGATTATAAGGGTCAGAATCATTATTTTATTGCATGTGCACACAATTCGAGTAGATTTTTTTGTCCCGTCACCGCTACAAAATGGCCTATGACGTTAATGTTTCCCGATTACAATCTTTTGGGTCCACGACGAACTTTAGGAAACCAGTTCATTCCCCTGTAATGGATGAGGTTAAGGTTTTTCTTACACAACTAAAGGCTAACCATGTGGCACCACCACCCCCTAGGCAACCCCACTATCATTTGGACCGTCACCCTGTGCGAGAAATTGACGTTTCTAGGTCTTCTAGGAATGTTGCACCTACTTATGACGGTTTAGGGTGTCCCCGAATTTTTAGAGACTGGCTTAAGGGTATAGAAATTTATTTTGATTGTCACGTATGGGACGACCACCAAAAGGTTAGCATCGCCCAAGAGCGGTTAGTAGGTCAAGCCCGCTTGTTTTGGTTAAACGAAGAGTCTCGTGTTGGTAGCTATAAATATGATTGGACGCACATGCGAAACTTACTCTCAGATCAATTTGATCCCAACTACCTTCTTACTAATAGCACCACACCCATGGGACAGTATAGTTATGGCACTAGACCCATATCTGATTATAGGAGTGACCCTATGCCACCCGTTAGCAAGATTAGTTATGGCACTAGACATGTAGCTGCTTATAGGAGTGACCATATACCTCAGGTTAGTTCTTATCCCTACAGTGGTAGTAATACCCAAAGGGTGCCTATTTCCACCTCTAGGGAAAATAAGCAGTTTAGACCCCATAATTGGGACTCCAAAGTTATTACTACTAGTGTGTTGGCTCTTTTAGCTCCAACGTCTGAGCCTCCTGAGCTTCTGACTGATACCCACGAGGAGTCTGATATTGATGTGGTATCTCTGGATTATAAAGATGACCAGCTAGGTGAGAGTATTTCGACATATACAATAGTGCCCAATGATTCAGATGATTCTGAAGTTGAGGAGCTTGGATATCCTCGTGATTTGGAAGATGATGTATGGGATGATGACCATCTGATCTGTGAGAGTATCACATTTCCAATTACATGCACTACTAGTATTGTGACTAATCACTATAGTATTGAGTGCCCTCTCCAGGATATGACCCCCATTGTGAAGGAGCATAAGATCACACCAACTGAGATTGTATCTGAGATATCTGAGGAACCTGAGAGTGAGGATGTCCGTATTATTATTGTGGATGAGTTACCATCTGAGGCAAGGGTATTTTTGGATGATTCTTTGGTTTTACACCCGGATGAGAGTTCCTTGATGCCGTCACCGTTTGGTGAAATTTATACTGAATCAGATTTTATCTCGGGATTCATTTTACCGACACTTCCTCCTGTTTATTTTCCTATCTTAAATGACTTTTTAGGACGTGGAACCAGTAGAACTAGTCTGAGTTTTTGTGTGATGCCCACTTTATTAGTTCCTACATTGGCGTTGTCTCAGCGTATAGATATTACTATGTTGAGCGCACTAGTTTTGGGTCTGTCCACCGGACCCTGTAGATCTGATTATGTGTTACATTTGACTACTCATTTTTCTACGTGTCTATTTACGGTTCTCTCCTCGACTATGACTGATTCTGATTATTTGTCTATTGTGCCTGTGGATGTAGTGCCCCATAGAAATACTTACATACCACACCTGATTGCACGCATTTACCCACCGCCTTTTGATGACCCTCATGTCCACACGTTAGTGACTATAGTTGGGATCCTTAAGTTGTATCGCTCACACCTCCCATCACATCCGGGAGCATCCAACTCTATTGTTCATGATGAGCGGTTCACCTTGGCATATCTTCATGCCAAGCGTAAGAATATTAAATATAAAATTAAAACTTCGAATTCAGAGCACATTAAAATCATCTTTGATTATAAGGCTATCGTGCCACCTGACATAACCCCTTTATCCTCCGTGTTTGGGTCTAGCCATGTAGCACATGGATTCTCTCCTCATGTATCCTGGACGTTAGTATTTCAACTTAAGCTATGTCGCACGCCCTTCCACTCCTTTCTGAGACTGTCCGACGCTAGAGTTAGTGATTTGGGTTTATTCTGGTCAGTCCACGACCGGATTCCTTCTGGCTCCGTTAATAAATTAATGCGTAGGAATGCCGACCCATCCATGATTATAAAGAATGTCAGATTTCATGCTTTTATTTCAGAGTTTTCTATAGCACAATGTGTTTCACTTTATTTCAAGTTTCTGGACTTTTTTTACTATACGTCCATGTTCCACCTGAGTGGCTTTCTCCATCGTTTCTTCCTACCACTAAATATTCTCTTGGGTTGGGGAGTGTTAGTACAGTCGTGTCTGTTTTCCACGTGAACTCCTTGGTTCTTGAACAGGATGGTAAGATTCAATTTAATTTTCTTATGTCTGACTCCATTTCGAGTTTTGCTATTTCAACACCTGACAGGTTCTTAGTGCTATGGGATGTTCATGCTACTACGACACTGATTGTCAGGCCAGATTTTCCCATGTTGCTGTTGCTTTCGACTCTTCCCCCCTCACGGGCCACTCATCGATGATGAGTAATTTTGAGTGGTGGAAGATAGATGGAGACGTTGCTGATGCAGCCACCATTGATCCCCATCTGAGAGAGTTCGTGGATTGTGACGATCGTTGCCGCAAGCTCGAGGATGGGATTTCTACCAAGACACCCGCCACCATCGCCGCAACATGTTTTTCACGACATCCACCGCCGCCATTAAATAAAATATATAATTATAAATTAAATAATTATAATTATATATTTTATCAATTTTATTTTTAGTAATTTCTATTTAATGTAATTTTAATTTAAGCATTTTCATTTCCAAGCATTTCATTATTGTATTTTATATTCATGTCATGTAATGATTGATGCATATAACCATCATAGGTTTATTTTATTTTCAATGGTGGAGATGGAGTGGTGTAGGCTATATATAGCCATATTATGAAGAGAATAGTAGAGAAGAATGAAAAATTAAAACCAAGAATTCAAAATTTGAATTTCCCCTCTCCTCTCTCTTTCCCCCTTTGAGAAAATTCGTCCCCCCCCCTTCTCTTGCCCCCTCTCTTGGCCGCCGGCCTCCTCCCTCTCTCCCTCTTAGTTGTTCGGCCACATCCTCTTCCCTCCACCTCCCCATCCCTATTTTCGGCCTCCCTTTTCCCCCTTTTCAAGTTCGGCGCTTTCTTTCTCCTTCAACCTCTCAGCCAACCTCTCCTCCCCTCCTTGCAAAACCGGCCACCCCTCTCTCTTTCCTCCCTCTCCACTACACAACCCGAGCACCCAAATCCATCAAAATCATAACCGACTAGCCCCTCCTTCCACTTTGGCAATATTCCCACCACTTTTCCTCTCTCATCTTTCCATACATATTGGCCTTCAAGTTTCTCCCTCACCTAGGGCTTTGCAAAGGAAAACGGCTCGCATCTTCATCGTCCGGTACAGATCCGTGGAGTCGTGTGGAGAAAGATTCAACCACCTCCTTGTGCGCCTCCTCCACTCATCTTGTGGATAGATTTTTCTTGGGATTTTGGGTAACAATTTCTAAACCAACTCTTTGTGTGTTTCTTCTAATATATTGTCAGAATTGGTGGAATTAGAAGGCTAGTAATTTGTCCTGATTTATATTTAAATCGTGTTAATATAAATCTAAATTTTAAGCATTAATTTTCTGAATATTTTTCTTATAAATTGGAGCGGGTAGATCTCGTGAACGCTTGTAGAAATTGGTTTCCTTACCCTTGATTTCTTTTGAGTTCAAGTGATTTTGTGTACTCTTATATTAATTAATTTTCGGGATTGGTTTTGACTTTATTTTGAATCATTAATTTGTCTGGATCCTCTCGTATTGGTTTTGTGACTTGCTAGCGAATAATTTTAATTTGAATTGCTAATTGCCCGGATCGGGTAGGTCCTATTCGCTTGATCAAACATTGACCTTTAGCCCTTATTCAATCTATATAAGGGGTAGCGTCCATTTGCGTTGTTGATGTTGAGAATTGTGACATTAATTGCTGGAGTAATCGATAGTGTTAATTAGGGAAACCAAACGGTACACATTTATTTTAATTGTCAAACCTAAGAGCGCATAATTTTATCCGTCGAAACCATGGGCCTGCATCACCAACCCTAGGACATGATGTCGTGGAGTCCATGAAGAAATGTCACAAGTGTCAGTTGTTCGCCCCTCTCTAACTTCTACCAGCTCAGCATCTCAAGAGCATCACAGCCACCTGGCCCTTCGCCATCTGGGGGATCGACCTTGTAGGACCTTTCCCTCAGGCCATCGGGCAAAGAAGGTTCCTGTTGGTGATGATCGATTATTTTTCTAAGTGGTTGGAGGTGAAGGCGCTGTCCAACGTGACCTCCCAGGTAATCAGGAACTTTGTATGGGGGAGATCATCTGCCGGCACGGGTTACAGCATGCCATCATCACGGACAATGAGCCTCAATTTGCCAGCGCCGAATTCATCAGTTTTTATTGACAGCTTGGGATGTAACTCAGGTTTGCCTCAATCCACCATCCCATGAGCAACAGGCAGGTAGAGGGGGCAAACAAGATCATTGTCATCCTCCTGAATAAAATAGTCGAGAACTTGAAGGGGAGCTGGGTGGATCAGCTTTCTTCAGTCCTTTGGGCCTTGAGGATCACCCCCAACACAGCCATAGGGGTGACCCCTTTTAAACTCCCACGCGGCTGTGAGGCAGTAATTCCTATAGAGTTCGAGGTTCATACACAGCGGGTAGTAGCAGTAGAGGAAGGTGGAGAAGAATGGCGGGCCGAGAATGAGAACGAGCTTCGACTCTCCCTTAATATGGTGGAGGAGCTGCGCGACCTGTCGGTTATCCGACAGGAAGAGGTTAAATGTAGGATGTCCAAGTACATTGACAAGCACGTTCGAATCAAGCAGTTCAAGGAGGGGGATTTGTTCCTGAATAAGGTCGATGCGGCAGGAAGATCAGCCGTAGTGGGAAAGCTCAACTCCAACTGGGAAGTCTTACACATTATACAGGAAGCATTTAGGTCAAGGGGTATTTTCTCCGAAATGTGGAGGGTGAGACCCTAAGTAACACTTGGAGTGGTGATGGATTGAAACGTTTCTATCCGTAAAAGCATGTACGTACTCTCCTTTATTGAATATGAAATCCTTTGGACTTTCATCTATTTTTGGCAATGATATGCATGACGGGCTAAAGTTTCCCTATGTCCTGGGCTTTCTCCCGCTGCTAGGCTCTCCTCTAGTCGTCGGGGTAGGGTTCCTCGGTGGTCATCTTTCTTTCTCCGGTGTTAGGCTGCGAGATTCTCCTACAGTCAGGCTTCCATCTAGCTCGCAGGGCTGGGATACTCGATAGACGTCGTTATGACCCTAGAGATAAGTCTGGTTGATGCTCAACACCTGTCGTTAGGCTGTCACCTAGCTGATTGGGCTGCCGGTAGTGCCCGATGGCTGGCAAAGGAAGATTCTCGAGCTTTCTCCCACTGTTAGGCTCTCCTCTTGCCGGCAGAGCAGGGGTCCCCGGTGGACATCTTTCTTACTATGGTATTTGGTCATGAGATTCTCCTGATGCCAGGTTTCCATCTAGCTGGCAGGGTCGGGATCCTAGATAGAGGTTGTTATGACCCTTGAGCTAAGTCCGGTTGATGCTCAACACCCGCCGTCAGGCTCTCACCTAGCTAATTCGGCCAGTGGTAGCGCCCGGTGGTTAGCAAAGGAAGAGTCCCGAGATTTCTCCTGATGTCAGGCCCTCATCTAGCTGGTAAGGCAGGGGTCCTCGGTGGACATCTTTCTTACTCTGGGGTTAGGTCACGAGATGCTCCCGTTGTCAGTCTTCCATCAAGCTGGCAGGGACGGGATCCTCGATAGATGTTGTTATGACCCTGGAGCTAAGTCTCGTTGATGCTCAACACCCGCCATTAGGCTCACACCTAGCTGATTGGGCCGGTGGTAGCGCCCGGTGGTTGTCAAAGGAATAGTCCCAAGCTTTCTTCCACTGTTAGGCTCTCATCTAGATGGCAGGGTAGGGGTCCTCGGTGTACATCTTTCTTACTCTGTCGTTAGGTCACGATATGCTCCTGCTGTCAGGCTTCCATCTAGCTGGCTTGTCCGGGATCCTTGATAGACGTTGTTATGACCCTGGAGCTAAGTCTGGTTGATGCTAAACACCCGCCGTCAAGCTCTCACCTAGTTGATTGGGCCGGTGGTAGCGCCCGGTGGTTGGCAAAGGAAGAGTCCTGAGCTTTATCCCATTGTTATGCTCTCATCTAGTTTGCAGGGAAGGGGTCCTCGGTGGACATCGTTCTTGCTTTGGGGTTATGTCATGAGATGCTCCTGCTGTCGGGCTTCCATCTACCTAGTAGGGCCGAACTACTCGATAAATTCCATTATGACCCTAGATCTATGTCTAGTTGATGCTCAACACCCTTCATCAAGTACTCACCTATCTGATTGGGCCAATGGTAGCGCCTGGTGGTTGGCAAAGGAAGAGTCCCTAGCTTTCTCCCACTGTCAGGCTCTCATCTAGCTGGTAGGGCAAGGGTCCTCGGTGGAAATCTTTCTTTCTCTGGGGTTTTGTCACGAGATGCTCCCGTGGTAAGGCTTTCATTTAGCTGGTTGGGCCGAGATCCTTGATAGGCATCTTTATGACCCTATAGCTATGTCTGGTTCATTCTCAACACCCGCCATCAGGCTCTCACCTGCCTGATTGGGCTGGTGGTAGCGCCAGGTGGATGGCAATGGAAGATTCCCGAGCTTTTTCCCACTGTCAGGCTCTCATCTAGCTGGCAGGGCAGCGTTCCTCGGTGGACCTCTTTCTTACTCTAAGGTTAGGTCTCGAGATACTCCCGCTATCAGACTTCCATATAGTTGGAACAGTCGGGATCCTCGATGGACATCTTTATGACCCCAGGAGTCAAATCTCGAGATGCTCCCGTTGTCAGGCTCCCACTTAGTTGACACGGCCAGGATCCTTGAGGGACATCATTCTTGCTCTATAGTCAGGCCCCAGGCTGCTTTTGTCTAGCAATAACATGTAGTTGAAGTTACTTGGGCATGTTGGGGGAACATGAGGCCTAACGATCTTTGGGCGAGCTGGATATGGTGAGACGGGATCTCGGCAACCACCATGAGGGTGGAATTATCTGAGTAAGGCAGGGTCAATGATGGCGAGGTGAGATCTCGGCAGAAGGTCAGGTCGAGGCTAGGCTCGGCAACTATGCCCCGTCCAATTGAAGATTTTACTTGGAAAATTTTGAAGAAATTCCAGGCTTGGTGCTAATCCCTAGAGGGAAGAGATCTCGCAGTTGGCAGAGTATTCATTGGGCCATCGAGACGAGTGGTCTGACTCTAGGTGGTCTAGGGTCGAGGGTATGCTCGACAACTATGCCCCATCCCATTCAAGATTTTACTTGGAAACTTTCAAAGAAATTTCGGGCTTGGTGCAAATCCCTAGAGGGTTGATATCTCACGGGTGAGTAGAGTATTCATGGGTAAAGCGTGGCAAGTGGTCTGACTCCAGGAGGTCTAGGGTCGACGAGATCTCAAGGTCTCCTCGAGGGTCTGTATCCTAACTCAAGTACATTATAACATTGAATGCTATCCTAGAGGGGTCGCGCGGGGAGGAGACGGCGCGCGTACGTGTCCAACATAAAAAATGAACACAAGAAAAAGAGGATTCGGCAAAACTTTTTCGTTAATGTATAACGTTACAATAAGGTGCTTTCCTCGACGATGTTACAAAATCAGGGGGTAAGGATCATTACATGGAAAAGTAAGACTGGCTATGTAACACCTTAAATTCTAGAGTTGGGAAAAATTAGGTGACACAACCTGGGACACGGGCGTGTCCCAGGGCGTGTCCTGCTCGGGTGAGCAGTCTGGAGTGTTCGATGAAATTCCATTCTGCGAAGAAATGAGGGAACACGCCCTCTGACATGGGCGTGTCAGGGGCCGTGTCCTCCTCTGGTCAACGAACTTAAGCTCGACGAAATTTAGCTGGGGCGTGTCTAGTACCGTGTATGGGCACACGGCCTGGGACACGGGCGTGTCACAGGTCGTGTCCTTTTCGGGATGTGCCCAAGGCATTGAGGCCTGGTGAACATGGGCAGGACACTGCTGTGTCTTAGGGTACACGGCCTGTGACACGGGCGTGTCTCTAGTCGTATCCCGATCGGGTTGATCTCAATTTTGTGCAGCCTGAAGTACACGACCATAGACACTGGCGTGTCTGAAGGTGTGTCAGGTGACACGGATCGTGATATGGGTGTGTCACATGGGCGTGTACTGGACTGAATAAGTCGGTTGAGCACTGCTTGAGGTACATGGCCTGGGACACGGGCGTGTCATAGGCCGTGTCAGGCAAAAATAGCGTTTTGTGGCAAAATCATGGTTGTTCATTTTCTCAGCTGGGATCCAATGGCTGAGATTCGTCCCTGTGTCCTAATGGCCGGAAATTAGTTGGAAACGTTCATTTGAGCTTTGGCCTTCATCTTTCTAAAATCCTAGAGAGAGAAAGAGAGGAAGGAGGAGGAAGAAGAGGAGTTGGCCACCGGTGGTGCTGCGGAGTTCCGGCCAGAGATCCGAGGCCAGCGTTGTGGAGCAAAAGCCGTTGCGGTTCTTTCCAGCCAGCTAGGAATCCATGGCTCTGAAGAGGTCTTCAAGGATAACGACGTTTCTTCCTAGCCATGTGAAGGCTTCCTTTTGGCATGTGCATATGATTCCCCCACAAAAGTGTGGCTTGTTATGGGAGTCTCTTGGGTTGATTCATGGAATCCCGAATCATTTGGCATATAGATCCGGTAAAGGAGTACGGAATAGGCATGTTGTGTGAAGCCCATCTGGACAGGTTGGTCTGGATTGGTGATGTTGCATGTACGCACCGGAGAAGACTCCGTGATAATGAGTAGTGTAAGGAGTCGACGGGTTAGACCTGCGAAGGGCAGTAGCAGGAAGTACTGGAGTGGTAGTCCAGAAAAATACACGTATAATGTTTATGCTGTTGGGTAGTACCTGTGATGGGGAGTAGCAGGAAGTACTGGCGTGGTAAGCCAGGAAATACCCTTGATGCTTGGAATGCTTGGTGGGTTGTGCCTATGAAGGGGAGTAGCATGAAGTACTGGCGTGGTAAGCCAGGAAATACCCTTGATGCTTGGAATGCTTGGTGGGTTGTGCCTGTGAAGGGGAGTAGCAGGAAGTACTGGCTTGGCAGTCCAGGAAAATACCCACAAGTGGATGCTATGATGTACGATTAAGCCTATGGATGGAAATTGAGTTCTATCGCTAACGCGAGGCGTGGCTCCAAGGTAACCGATGAATGTGAAGCCGGTTCCATGAGAATGGGCTGGTTATGTGTAAACTGATGAGTTCACCGAAAGAAAATAGGAAAGGTGAAACTGACCCGCGCCTTTTATGTAGCCGCGAGTACGCCATACTCGGTGATGGCAAGGCGACTTGGGCAACGGGGGGTGTATGATCCGACATGCATTATGTCCATCCGATGTGAGATCTGAAAGTGCGGTAGGTTGGAGCGCATAGCAAGAGTCTTAGGCATGCTCGCCATGACACAATGGGGGGCTACGGGCCATTCCCAGTGCATTAAGACTAAAGTCTCCGGCTGCACTCCATGGAGCAAAATGCTCAATATTTATTATTGGGTTGCGACCCTGATACGGCGGTGGGACCCTAGTTCACTGGTATACCAAGAATGTGCCCGGAGTGCACGGACTGTCGGGCCATATGGCTGACGGTTGTGAAGGAATGTATGTGCGTGAGAGCACATTGTATGATATACATATCTTCCTGTGAAATGATATGCCTGCAGGGAAGAAATACCACTGCCCCTGGAAAGGGGTAGGGTCGTTATAAAATTGGACAGTTGAATGGTGACCGTTGCCTTGTTTTCCACAGTTTGGTGGGCTGTCCCTGTGCCGATGCTGGAGAGCCAAGCGGGACACATAAAGGCTCAAGGCTCTGCTGCTATTGTTGTGCTGCCGTCGCTAGCCCTTGAAGGCTAAACTGAAAAGTGCTTGTTTGTTATACGTGGTCGGCCTGCGCGCCAATGTTTGAGGCCACTGTTGTGTAAAGCCCTGTAAGGCCATAAGGCCGACTGTTTTGTATTTGGACAATCCTGTTTTATATAAATGTGAAGCTTTTATATGGTGGACATTCATGTGTGTGAGTTCAGCTTCGTGTTATAGGCTTCCGCTAGAATGCAATGAGTTAGGATGCGCAACTCTGGTATCACTCCATGACTTCGCCGCCTGTTTTATGTTATATGTTGTGGGGGCCCGGCCGGACCTTCTAGTATATACCTGTGAATGGATGGAGTCGTTACATTTTTGGTATTAGCTATCTCGGTCTAACCCTTTCGAATTCGTGGTCGAATTCTTTTGTGGGGTGGCGCGCACGTGTCTGTGCGAACCATGTTAACACTACTAAACTCGTGAATGTTCACTTTAGGAATGCAAATACATGTATTTGAGGAACCTGCGCGTTCCTATCTTGTTGTTATTGCTTGTGGGCAGTCACTCATGTTCGTGTATTATTCACATATAGGTAACCCGGAGTGGTGCTCGGCAATCGGAGCCCCAGCGTTCTGATTAAAGTATGGCACCAGCTGAGGTGTCTACACCTCTGCCTTATGTAGAAACTGTGTGATTAGTTGCCGAGGCATTATTTGCCATGATTCAAGCACAACCTCTTGGTCAGGCGCAAGGGCAAGTACAGCCGGCATTGAGGCCATAACAGGTGGTGGTGAGGCCAGAACCTGTTGAGGCTGTGGATCCTTGAGCACCTGTAAGGCAGTTGAAGCAGTTTATGAGCTTTAACCCGCCTACGTTTGCGGGAGTCGAATCACCTACGCAGGCTGAGGATTGGTTGTCGCGCATCAATCGAATAATGACGGCGATCAGAACGGAGGAAAAACAGAAAGTCACCTTAGCCACCTTCTTGCTGGAAGGAGAGGCTCGTCTATGGTGGGATGAGATGGAACTACACCACTTAGCGGGGAGGCCATTAACATAAGTGACGATTGAGGAATTCTCGAGACTCTTCCTGGCAAAGCACCTCCCGGCGGCATAGCGCATTTCCATGGAGAACGAATTCCAAAGGCTGACGCAAGGTGAAGGCAGTGTTGACGCCTACCTGCATGAGTTCACCAGGTTGGGACGATATGCAGGTTTGATCTTTGCTGATGAGTAGAGGAAGATGAATAGGTTCTACGAAGGACTCCGGGACGAGTTACGATTCCTGCTCTCTAGTTCTGTGAACCAAGGATTCTAAGCATTGGTCGACACTGCGTGCGTGCTAGAAAAGGATATGAAAAGGGTGCAAGGAAAGAGGGCCTTGGCTGTGAGCAAGCTGGAGTTCAAGGCACCCCGACCTGGGAAATCATATTATAAGAAGAATTGGGGCAAGAGGTCCAAGTCGACTGGACAAGCTCCTTCTACTATTGCATCGGGTGCAATGTCGGGGGCCTCTTCAAGGTCGGATACTCGTACGTGCTTTACATGTGGCGAAGTGGGGCATATAGCCCGTGATTGTCGGATGGTACCGCCAAAGAGTGAAAATAAGGTTGGAGCATCGTATGTTGAGAAAGGAATGGCAGTGGTAGAGTCCTCTGCCTCGCAGGCGCAGCACCGAGTGTAAAATCTTGGCGTGCAGGAGGCCATTAAGCAAAGTGACGTCATCATAGGTATGAGTTAAGTTATTGTATTGCTTTGCTTATCGCATGCTTTGTTGATTGCCTATTTGTATGCAGCTTGTATGTGTGGCATGATTGTCACAGGATTTGTGATGATTTAGAACACGCTGGCGCGAGCACTGTTTAATACGGGTGCTTTGCATTCGTTTCTGTCTAAAGATTTCATAGCTCGACTTGAGATACCTAGTCGTGTGAAGACAGATAGTGTCAGGGTAGTGTTGTTGAATGGTTGTTTGATGCTCGCGGATCGAGCTTGCGATGTGGTTGTTCAAATAGGAAGTCGGGATTTCTGTTTGACTGCGGTGTGACCTAGGGAGTATCCTCCTTTGTGTCGACACTCGAGACTTTGGTCGACGAAAATGGTCGACAGAGGGAACACGCCCAGTGTCACAGGCGTGTCCCATCTGACACGGGCGTGTCAGATGGCGTGTGTTCCCTCTGGTCGATGACCAGCGCTCAACGATCATTGAGTGTCAAGTATGGGGTACACGACCTGTGACACGGGCGTGTCACAGGGCGTGTCCGGCTCATCCTCGAGTAGCTGTCGTGTAGGTCGAAATATACTCGAGTAAGTGGAAAAGTACTCGAGTAAGAGGCAGTGACACGGGCGTGTCATCCCTGTGACACGGGCGTGTCCTATCCGGGTACTCGAGTAAGTCCTCTCAAGTAGGTCTCGAGTGGGTTACACGCCCCGTGTCATGGGCATGACTTGGTAGTCACGGGAGTGTCCTATCCAGGTACTCGAGTAGTTGGTTTTCTCTCGAGTATGCCCTCTCGAGTAAGTCTCGAGTGGGTTACACGCCCTATGTCACGGACGTGACTGGGCTGACACGGGGGTGTCCCACCCGTGTGTCATGTCGAGTATTGAACCGACGCACAAAAACCATCGTAACGCTTCGCCTAAGCAGGACACGGGCAAGGACACGGCCGTGTCCCTACCCGTGTCACTTTTATATAAAAGTGGAAGTGATAACCCTAGCCATTTTCACTCCTCATTCCAACCATTTTTTATAAGAGAAACTCCTGTTAAGAGAAGGAAGTCGCTGGATCTAGTTCTAGAGGAGAAGATCCGCCACCGCCGTGGAAAAGAAGATGCCACCGAGAAGAGTCATGAGATCCATGGCCGGAAATGGTAGAAATGTCGGAAATGAGGTGAGCTTCCTACCCTCTCCCTTGGTGCTAGATCTTTAGTTATTTTCTTAGGAGAGATATCTACTCAAGAGAGTCTTGATGGAGAGGAGTTTTCTAGGGACGGCCATGCTAGGACGTGTTCTAGGTTTTAGATCTCTTCAACCTCCCCTTTCTTCTATGTGATGATGGGTGGATGGTTTCTTGAAAAATCATGGCCCCTTTGAGGGTGAATAAGGGAGGAGGAATTTCTGGAGTGATTTTTGGAAGATCGACTTGAGGAGTAAGATGAACTGATGTCGTTCATTCCTCTTTAAGATGCGTGCAGAATCTGTATTCTGCGCGCAGCGATCTTCTTGGCCATTTTCAAGTAGGATATGGCCAGATCTGGGATTTCGACTAAACACAAAGTTGAAGGCCTAACGAGTGGTTGCACGTCTTCATGCGAAGTCTGTACCACAGGAAAGTCTGAACGAACATGACATCCGATAAAATCCTGCATGCAGAAATTGTGTTCTGTACGCAGTGGATTTCAAGGCTAATTTCAAATAAGATACACTCAAATCTGGGTTGTGGGCTAAATATGAAAGTTGTAGCCCATGGAAAGACCTTTCCATCGAGGGGTTACACATCTTCACCGGATTCCTGTAGCTTTGGGAATCTCCGGTCGAAGTTGCTATCCAGATTTATTCTGCACTTAAATTCTGGGGATTATATAATATGAATTTGGATTCGGTGGAATCGATGTTGCTAATTAACTCTAGATTTTGATGAACTATTTTATGCTGACCACCGTAGTACTATGAATGATAAATCTTGTCAATTAGATTTCATAAAACTGAATTGTGGAGCAAGCTTTAATGCATGATATGACTTGCTAAAATTGATAGATTATTATAAATGTGCACCATGTTTATAATATGATGAATGAAATGACTGGATATAATTGGTAGATTATTATTAATGCGCATCATGTTTGTAATATGTTGAAATCATTTGGAATGACAAATAGAAGGATAAGCCGTGGCCAAGAATATATATGATGGTTAAAATGAAATGTAGTAGTCCAATACTTAGAGCGTGGTCTCCCTATGGGTAGTATTGTGAATGGATGTAAGTGCGGTGTTGACCGTCACTAGTTGTTTTGTCTTGAGATATGGTATAGATGGATGGTTGGGCTATGCCCTCGTGCTTACTTCTGAGGCCCCTTCCATGCCACGGTGTTGTGGAATTTGCATGTGGTTTGAGTCGACACGCGGTGTCGTAATCCTCGGTTAAGGATAGTATGGCAGGTCTACGAGCTCGCTGATCATTACACCGATGGGAGTTGATGGTTAGACTTTGGGCGGTTGAGCTGTGTCCTCGGTGTTCACGTCCCGAGGCCCCTTCCGTGCCAAGTGAACGGTTGGGCTGTGTCCTCGTGACATCTTCTGAGGCCCCTTCCGGGTCACACCAGGCCAGTTCGGGCTGTGTTGTCGGTGCACATCTACCCGAGACCTCGTTGGGCCATAGTACGCATGGGCTCTGTTGTTGTGTTCTTAGCATTGAGGCGTACGGAGGCCAAGGTGAAGTAGTGTGGATACCTACCTAGTAATAGAGATGCCCGCTCTACTGTCACCGCCTGGCCACGACAGCTGATGCCTGAGAGGTTAGCTACCTGCTCGAATAGTGGGAACTATAGTCTGTGTCGACATAGCAATTGCATGTGTGTGATCATGGGTGAGTCATTGCATTGCATACATACCATTACATAGCATTGCACAATCAAGACCCTCATCATATAAGTTTGTATGGGCACTCTTATACGATGAGTTACTTTTATGTACCAGATCCTTAACTTATAAGTTTGTATGGGCATTCTTATAAGTTAATTTACTTTCCTGCTGTAGTTACTTGTACTTGTTGAATTACTAATATTATTATTCAAGTAGAACTGCTAGTTTATAATGTTGTTATTCATGTACTATTACCACCTGCTTGTACCTGCTTTACTACTTATATTATACATGTACCCTTATTCCTTTCTCCGCCCGGTGCCGAGGAGTCGCTGGGAGAGCGGATGTGAAGTCACTTAGTCTTTCGACTAACGGTTGCTACGTCTTCCTTTTTAGGAGGTCACCCCGTAGGTAGAGCAGCCTCAAACTTTGCAGCAGGACAGCCAGGCCAGGACGACAGGGCCTGAAGTGACGGTGTCGTCGCTACCGTCGGTTACGGTTGTGAGTGTTGTGAGATTCTGTTGTAACTCGTTTGGGCAATTTTATAGTTGTACTCTGATATTGTAGAAGCATGTATTAGCTTATCTATTTGTTGTACTATTTGGACATTATTTGCTTCATGTGGATTTAACTTCTTGCTTATATTATGGTTGGGTTGGTATGTACATATTGATATTGGTTGTAGCCAGCGAAATAGGCGTCTTATGGTACAGGTTAGCCCATGTGTTAATGCTACCGCAAGGCGGCTGTTCCGGTCATAAGACCCCCCCTTCGTGCCGTGTTTTGGGATCCGGGAGGGGGGGTTTTACAAATGGTATCAGTTTGCCATGATTCTCAACTAAAGAAGTCATTCAACAATGGTGACACCCCCGCTCGATTAGTCCGTTTGAGGACAAACTGACTTAGCGGAAGCAGTGGTGTGCCCATATGTAATTCACACTAAGTTGTCCAACTTTGACCGCAAGATTAGCCAGCCTGACCATACGTTTGTGTTTTACGTGTAGGTTCAAGTGCATGCTGAGCCGATGGGGGCACTCCTGCCCCTTCCATACCCACTCAGTTTCAACAATCCGACTTGGGGCAGACGCTCACCGCCATCCTGGATGCCTTTAGGGCGCAGCAGCCTCCGATTGAACAACAGGCTCCGGGCTCTAACTGGCTGAGCACCTTTCGGGCTCTCTCCCCTCCCGCCTACCTCGGGACAGAGTCGGTCGTACATACGGAAGAATGGCTTGACACGGTCCAAGAGCTATTGGTAGGGATCCGTTGCCCGGCCAACATGGCTGTATCATTGGCGGTGTCCGTCTTGGATCTACATGCTAAGAGGTGGTGGAAGTCACTCATGGGCTCCACATTCCAAGGACGAGTGTATATCGAGATAAGTTGGAGCGAGTTCTCGGGTGTCTTCTTGGAGCACTTCATTCCTACATCGGCTCGAGATGAGCTCGAGCAGAGGATTCTACTACTGAAGCAGGGATCAAAATCGGTTACAGAATACCAGCGTGAGTTCCAGCATCTCGCAAAGTTCGCAGACTCATATGACCTGGATGATAGAGGATACGCCAAGCGTTTCTTCAAAGGGCTGCGAGATCCCCTAAGGCAGGCCCTTTTGTTTATAGCGGATGCTAGTTTGGCGGAGATTATCGATATGGCAAAGAGATTGGAGGTGGACCACTTGGGATGTGGTAAGAGACCTGCGGAGGACGTGATGGAAGCTGGTCCAAGCAATAGGAGGAGGCGGGACTTCAGAGGATAAAGAGGACATCAAATAGGTGGAAGACATTTCCACCGAGACTTTAGAGTGGAGCACCAGGTTCCGCAGCCGCCTGCGTTGCCTCCACCGCCTCAGCCTCAGCAGTTTCAGCAACATGAAGGGCGGCGTGGGCTGGTGTGTTTTGAATGCAACCAGCCGAGCCACATTCGACATTTCTGCCCGCGGTTGTATGGGAATGTCCCTCCTGCTCTCCCTCCGGCAGCTCTGCGGGGGCGTGGTTATATGCATGGTCGAGGATGAGGACCGCGAGGAGGAAACCCCGGCCCTGCTTGGGATCAAGTGTACGCGCTGCACATGGCGCAAGAACGGAATCCCCAAGATATGATTGCAGGTATGATTTAATTGATTATCATGTTTTCATTGTCTAACTTAAAGTTGCTTGAGACATACTAGACACCTAGCAATAAGTTTTGGTTATTGGTACTTAGGCACCGTCATAGTTGGCGGGAAGACGGCCTATGCGCTGTTCGATACCGGTGCTTCACACTCCTTTGTGTCTGAGGATTTCATTAAGGACATGGAGGGCGTATAATACTTTACTGGTATAGCCCGACGAGTGCGCCTACTGGATGGCTCGGATATGATAGCAACCGCTAATTGCGAGTTTGAGATATTTACTGAAGGAAAGGCCTTTTATACGTCTGCCATGGTCTTGAGAATCCGAAGTTGTTTGCTCAAGGTAATTTTATTTAAAAAGCATATTATATTTCTGTTATGCTTTTCCCTCCCTAGCCTAAGCCTGATTTCGGGGACGAAATCTTTTATTTTGTTTATAGGATTTGTAATGTCCCGAATTGCACTAGGCCCCTCGTACGTGTTTTTGAGTCCGGAGAGCTGACTTGGGTTCAGGGGGAGTGCTGACAATAGGGCAACACATGTGAAAAGGAGGAGAAATCAATCAAACAAGGGACACGGGTAGAGACACGGGCAGAGACACGGGCGTGTCCCTACCCGTGTGCATGTTTGTGTCGAGTTGAACTCGACACAGCGTGTCGAGATCGACGAATAGTATGACACGGGTAGAGACACGGGCGTGTCCCTACCCGTGTGTCGACGTGTCAAGTTGAACTCCAAGAGTCGTGTCGAGATCGACGAAAATGGGTTCGATGAAGTGTTCGGGCCAGACACGCCCAGTGTCACGGGCATGTCTGGGGCATGACCTAGGGCGTATCCTCCTTTGTGTCGACACTCGAGACTTTGGTCGACGAAAATGGTCGATAGAGGGAACACACCCAGTGTCACGGGCGTGTCCCATCCGACACGGGCGTGTCGGAGGGCGTGTGTTCCCTCTGGTCGATGACCAGCGCTCGACGATCGTAGAGTGTCAAGTATGGGGTACACGGCCTGTGACACGGGCGTGTCACAGGGCGTGTCCCGCTCATCCTCGAGTAGCTGTCGTGTAGGTCGAAATATACTCGAGTAGGTGGAAAAGTACTCGAGTAAGAGGCAGTGACACGGGCGTGTCATCCCTGTGACACGCGCGTGTCCTATCCGGGTACTCAAGTAGTTGTTTTTCTCTCGAGTAAGTCCTCTCGAGTAGGTCTCGAGTGGGTTACATGCCCCGTGTCACGGGCGTGACTTGGCAGTCACGGGCGTGACTTGGCAGTCACGGGCGTGTCCTATCCGGGTACTCAAGTAGTTGGTTTTATCTCGAGTAATCCCTCTCGAGTAAGTCTCGAGTGGGTTACACGGCCCATATCACGGGCATGACTAGGCCGACACGGGCATGTCCTACCCGTGTGTCGTGTCGAGTATTGAACCGACACACAAAAACCGTCGTAACGCTTCGCCTAAGCAGGATACGGGTAAGGACACGGGCAAGGACACGAGCGAGTCCCTACCCATGTAACTTTTATATAAAAGGGTAAGTGATAACCCTAGCCATTTTCACTCCTCATTCCAGCCGTTTTTATGTGAGAAACTCCTGTTGAGAGAAGGAAGTTGCTGGATCAAGTTCTAGAGGAGAAGATCCGCCGCCGCCGTAGAAAAGAAGATGCCGTCGAGAAGAGTCACGAGATCCATGGCCGGAAATGGTGGAAACACTAGAAATGAGGTGAGCTTCCTACCCTCTCCCTTGGTGCTAGATCTTTAGTTATTTTCTTAGGAGAGATCGACTCAATAAAGTCTTGATGGAGAGAAGGAGTTTTCTACGGACGGCCATGCTACGACATGTGTTCTAGGTTTTAGATCTCTTCAACCTCCCCTTTCTTATATTTGATGATGGGTGGATGGTTTCATGAAGAATCATGGTCCCTTTGAGGGTGAATAAGGGAGGAGGAATTTCTGGAGTGAATATTGGAAGATCGACTTGAGGAGGAAGATGAACCGATGTCGTTCATTCCTCTTTAAGATGCGTGCAGAATCTGTATTCTGCGCGCAGCGATCTTCTTGGCCATTTTCAAGTACGATATGACCAGATCTTGGCTATCTACTAAACACGAAAGTTGAAGCCATTAAAAATACCTTTCCAACGAGTGGTTGCACGTCATCATGCAAAGTCTGTAGCCACGGGAGAGTCGGAACGAACATGACGTCCGGTAAATCCTGCATGCAGAAATTGTGTTCTGTACGCAGTGGATTTCAAGGCTAATTTCAAATAGGATACACTCAAATCTGGGTTGTGGGCTGAATATGAAAGTTGTAGCCCATGGAAAGACCTTTCCATTGAGGGATTACACGTCTTCACTGGATTCATGTAGAGTCGGGAATCTCCGATCGAAGTTGTTGTCCAGATTTATTCTGCACTTAAATTCTGGGGTTTATATAATATGAATTTGGATTCGGTGGAATCGATGTTGCTAATTAACTCTAGATTTTGATGAACTATTTTATGCTGACCATAATAGTACTATGAATGATAAATCTTGTTAAATAGATTTCATAAAACTGAATTGTGGAGCAAGCTTTAATGCATGATATGACTTGCTAAAATTGATAGATTATTATAAATGCGCATCATGTTTATAATATGATGAATGAAATGACTGGATACAATTGGTCGATTATTATTAATATGCATCATGTTTGTAATATGTTGAAATTATTTGGAATGACAAATAAAAGGATAATCCATGGCCATGAGTATATATGATGGTTTGAATGAAATGTAGTAGTCCAATACTTAGAGCGTGGTCTCCCTACGGGTAGTATTGTGAATGGATGTAAGTGTGGTGTTGACTGTCACTAGTTGGTTTGTGTTGAGATGTGGTATACATGGATGGTTAGGTTGTGCCCTCGTGCTTAGTTTTGAGGCCCCTTCCATGCCATGGTGTTATGGAATTTGCATGTGGTGTGAGTCGACACGCGGTGTCGTAATCCTGGGTTAAGGATAGTATGACAGGTCTACGGGCTCGCCAATCGTCACACTGACGGGAGTTGACGGTTAGACTTCGTGGTGTTGGGCTGTATCCTCGGTGTTCACATCCCGAGGCCCCTTCCATTCCAACTGAACGGTTGGGATGTGTCCTCGTGCCTTCTTCTGAGGCCCCTTCCGGGTCACACCAGGCCAGTTCGGGCTGTGTTCTCAGTGCACATCTACCCGAGACCCCGTCGGGCCATAGTACGTATGGGCTTTGTTATTGTGTTCTTAGCATTGAGGCGTATGGAGGCCTAGGTGAAGTAGTGTGGATACCCGCCTAGTAGTAGAGATGCCCACTCTACTGTCACTGTCTGGCCACTGCGGCTGATGCCTGAGAGGTTAGCTACCTGCTCGAATAATGGGAACTATAGTCTGTATCGACATAGCAATTGCGTGTGTGTGATCATGGGTGAGTCATTGTATTATATGCATACCATTACATAGCATTGTACAACCAAGACTCTCATCGTATAAGTTTGTATGGGCACTCTTATACAATGAGTTACTTTTATGTACCCGGTCCTTAACTTATAAGTTTGTATGGGCATTCTTTTAAGTTAAGTTACCTTCCTGCTGTAGTTACTTGTACTTGTTGATTTATTAATATTGTTATTCAAGTAGAACTGCTAGTTTATAATGTTGTTATTCATGTACTATTACCACCTGTTTGTACCTGCTTTACTACTTGTATTATACTTGTACCCTTATTCCTTTCTTCGCACGGTGCCGAGGAGTCACCGGGGGAGCGGATCTGAAGCCACTTAGTCTTTCGACTAACGGTTGCTAAGTCATCCTTTTTAGGAGGTCACCCCGCAGGTAGAGCAGCCGCAGACTTTGCAGCAGGACAGCCAGGTCAGGACGATAGGGCCTGAAGTGACGATGTCGTCGCTACCATCGGTTACGGATGTGAGTGTTGTGAGATTCTATTGTAGCCTGTTTGGGCAATTTTATAGCTATACTCTGATATTGTACAAGCATGTTTTAGCTTCTCTATTTGTTGTACTATTTGGACACTATTTGCTTGGTGTGGATTTTACTGTGTGCTTATATTATGGTTGGGTTGGCATGTATATATTGATATTGGTTGTAACCGGTGGAATAGGCATCTTGTGGTATAGGTTAGCCTGTGTGCTAATGCTACCTCAAGGTGGCTGTTTCGGTCATAAGACCCCTCTTCGTGCCATGTTTTGGGATCCGGGAGGGGGTCTTTTACAGCAGAGGCATGATGAACATCTAATCCGGGAGTTTGAAGCGTTAGAGATCTCTTGTGTTGACAAGAATGCTACAGCCGATGCATGTTTGAACTGGACGGAGGTGCAGTGTGACCTTGCAGACAGAGTTCGACGATCAACGGAGCTGGATGCAAGTCTCCAACGCTATGCCAAGGATGGGCCAGAGGGAAAATTCTCATGGGATGACGGCCTTTTGCGAAAAGAAGGCCGTTTGTGTGTCCCGAGTCTGGGAAAATTGAGGGAAGAGTTGATGTACGAAGCGCACTATACAAAGTACTCAATTCACCCTGGGAGCAAAAAGATTTTCAGAGACATGAAGAAACTGTTCTAGTGGCTAGGACTGAAGAAAGATGTCGCTCATTATGTAGCCAAATGCAAGACTTGCGCTTTAGTGAAGTCGGAATGCAAGAAGCCGGGTGGTTTCTTGAAGTCGTTGTCGATTCCGGAATGGAAGTTCGATGATATTTCTATGGATTTCGTGCACGGATTGTTGAGAATTCAGCACGGGAACGATTCAATCTGGGTGATTGTAGACCGATTGACAAAGGTGGCACACTTCCTTCCAATTAAACGGGACGATTCTATGGAAAGTTTGGCAAAGCCTTATGTTGAGCAGATTGTACGGCTACACAGTGTTCCTAAGAGCATCGTAAGTGATTGTGATTGGCGATTTACTTCGACTGATTGAGGCTGGTCCATCAGCTGTTGGGCACGAAGTTGATGTTTAGTACGGCCTGTCATCCCCAGACGGATGGCCAAATTGAGAGAACCAACAGAACGATGGAAGATATGCTCTGGATATGAGCCCTGGACTTTGGGAAGAGATGGGAAGATCATCTCTATTTGGTGGAGTTTGCCTACAACAACAACTACCAAGCGAACATTGGTATGGCACCGTTTGAAGCTCTATATGGTCAAAAGTCCCGCACACCGTTGGCTTGGGCGGAAGCAGGTGACTCCAAAGTGTATAAGTGTACTGAAGTCGAGGAAGCGAACTCGATAATACGCACTATCCGAGAGCGGATACTGATAGCCCAGGATCGTCAGGCGAAATACTACAACGCCAAGCACCGGAATGTGGAGTTCGTGGTATGCGATTGGGTCTATCTGAAGATCAAACCCTTCAAAAGCATATCTAGGATTCGACGTATGAAAAACTTGAGTCCACGGTACCTTGGCCCATTTGAAGTGGTGGAGCGATTTGGGGAGGCTACATATCGGCTAGCTCTTTCGGCAGACTTGGGTGGATTACACGATGTGTTTCACATCTCGGTGCTTTGGAAGGCCGTTAAATATCCAGCTATGGTGATCGAGAATGATCGTATGCCGGTGGAGTATGGGCTAATGATGAAGGTTAGGCCCATTCTGATCGAAGATCGTGCCGATAAGCAGTTGCGGAACAAGACGGTCGGGATGGTCAAAGTCCGGTGGGACAATTGCGGCCATGAAGAACTCACATGGGAGCGTGAGCATTCCATGCAAGCTAAATTTCCCAAGCTCTTTGTGTAACCATTATCCAATGTATATCGAGTTGTAGTGAACGTTTGTGTAATACAATCATTCTAAGTGAGTTCTTTACTTTCTGCAAATTTCGGGGACGAAAGTTTTGTAAGGAGGGGAGGGTTGTAACACCCTAAATTCCAGAGTTGGGAAAAATTGGGTGACACGGCCTGGGACACGGGCGTGTCACAGGGCGTGTCCTGCTCGGGTGAGTGGTCGGGAGTTTTCGACAAAATTCCGTTCTGCGAAGAAATAAGGGAACACGCCCTCTGACACGGGCGTGTCAGGGGCCGTGTCCTCCTCTCGTCGACAAACTTCAGCTCGATGAAATTGAGCTGGGGCGTGTCTAGTGCCATGTATGGGCACACGGCCTGGGACACGGGTGTGTCCTAGGCCGTGTCCTTTTCGGGATGTGCCCAAGGAATTGAGGCCTGGTGAACACGGGAAGGACACGGCTGTGTCTTAGGATACACGGCCTATGACACGGGCGTGTCACTGGCCGTGTCCCGATTGGGTTGATCTCGATTTTGTGCAGCCTGAAGTACACGACCACAGACACGGGCGTGTCTGAAGGCGTGTCAGGGGATACAGCCCATGACACGGGCGTGTCACATGGGCGTGTACTGGACTGGATAGGTCGGTTGAGCACCGCTTGAGGTACACGGCCTAGGATACGGGCGTGTCACAGGCCGTGTCAGGCAAAAATAGCCTATTATGGCAAAATCATGGTTGTTCATTTTCTCAGCTGGGATCCAATGGCTGAGCTTCCTCCCTGTGTCCTTAAGCTCGGGAAATGAGTTGGAAAAGTTCATTTGAGCTTTGGCCTTCATCTTTATAAAATCCTAGAGAGAGAAAGAGTAGAAGAAGGAGGAGGAAGAAGAGGAGTTGGCCACCGGTGGTGCTACGGAGTTCCGGCTAGAGATCTGAGGCCAGCATTGTGGAGGAAAAGCCATTGCGATTCTTTCCAGCCAGCTAGGAATCCATGGCTCTGAAGCAGTCTTCAAGGGTAATGACTTTTCTTCCTAGCCATATGAAGGCTTCCTTTTTGGCATGTACATATGATTCCCCCACTAGAGCGTGGCTTTTTATGGGAGTCTCTTGGGTTGATTCATGGAATCACCAATCATTTGGCATATAGATCCGTAAATGGAGTACGAAATAGGCATGCTGTGTGAAGCCAATCTACACAGGTTGGTCTAGATTGGGGATGTTTCATATACGCACCGGAGAAGACTCCGTGATAATGAGTAGTTTAAGGAGTCGACGATTTAGACCTGCGAAGGGCAGTAGCATGAAGTACTGGAGTGGTAGTCTAGAAAAATACTCGTATAATGTTTGTGTTGTTGGGTAGTACCTGTGAAGGGGAGTAGCAGGAAGTACTGGCATGGTAAGCCAGGAAATACACTTAATGCTTAGAATGCTTGGTGGGTTGTGCCTGTGAAGGGAAGAAGCAGGAAGTACTGGCTTGGAAGTCTAGGAAAATACCGTCAAGTGGAAGTTATGATGTACAGTTAAGCCTAAGGATGGAAATTGAGTTTTGTCGCTAACGCGAGGTGTGGCTCCTAGGTAACCGATGAATGTGAAGCTGGTTCCATGAGATGGGCTGGTTATGTGTGAACTGATGAGTTCACCGAAAGGAAACAGGCAAGGTGAAACCAACCTGCGCATTTATGTAGTCGCGAGTACGCCGTACTCGGTGATGGCAAGGCGACTTGAGCAACGGGGGGTGGATGATCCGACCTGCACTATGTCCGTCCGACGTGAGACCTGAAAGTGAGGTCTGTTGGAGTGCATAGCAAGAGTCTTAGGCCTGTGTACCATGACACAATAGGGGGATACGGGCCAATCCCAATGCATTAATACTAAAGTCTCCGGCTGTACGCCATGGAGCAAAATGCTCAATAGTTTCCGTTGGGTTGCGACCCTGATACGGTGGTGGGACCCTGGTTCGACGATACACCAAGAATATGCCCTGAGTGCACGGACTGTCAGGTCGCGTGGCTGACGGTTGTGATGGAATGTATGTGCGTGAGAGCATATTGTATGATATGCATATCTGCCTGTGAAATGCTATGCCTGCAGGGAAGAAATATCACTGCCCCGGGAAAGGGGTAGGGTCGTTATATAATTGTTCAGCTGAATGATGACCGTTGCCTTGTTTGGCACCGTTCGGTGGGCTGTCCCTGTGCAGGTGCTGGAGAGCCAAGCGGGACACATAAAGGCTGAAGGCCCTACTGCTGTTATTGCTGCTGCCGTCGCTAGCCCTTGAAGTATAAATTGAAATGTGCTTGTTTGTTATACGTGGCCGGCCTGCGCGCCAATGTTTGAGGCCACTGTTGTGTAAAGCCCTGTAAGGCCATAAGGCTGAACGTTTTGTATTTGGACATTCCTATTTTATATAAATGTGGAGCGTTTATATGGTGAACATTCATGTGTGTGAGTTCAGCTTCAAGTTATAGGCTTCCGCTAGAATGCAATGAGTTAGGATGCGCAACTCTGGTATCACTCCATGACTTCTCCGCCTGTTTTATGATATATGTTGTGGGACCCCGGCCGGACCTTCTAGTGTATACCTGTGAACGGATGGAGTCGTTACAGGCTAACTCTCGCCCTCCCCTCCAGAATTGTCATCTCTGTTGCCGGCGACGTCCTTGAAGAGAGAATCAAAGCTGTCTTTATTCTCGCCACGGGGGAAATGGGAGGGGAGAATAGATTTGGAACCAAGTACCTTGCAGTCATTTCATCACAGCCTTCCGTCAGCACCTACATTTCTCGCTTGACTTGCAGGGTGAAGTTTGCGGTGATGATGGTGTTGACGCGCAGCTTCTTGGAGACCTCAGCCTCAGTGAAGATCTTTGGTCTCTGGATTGGGCCTCCCAGCTCGCTACCAGAGGGGAGGAGGATGATGTCCATTAGGTGAGTGACCTCATTCTGGAGGCCTCTGTTCTGCTATTCCATAGCATTGTTCCTCTCCTCCAGCTCGGCGGCGCGAGAACGCATGCAGTCTGCGGTCTCGGCATCCTGTCAGCCAAGACAAGATGAGAAACTATAGGAAACCTAAGTCAAAGGTAGAAGGGGTCAGCTGATACTTACCTCCCCGATGTCTGCATTGGCAAGGAGGCTCTCCGCAACCTC
This sequence comes from Platanthera guangdongensis, assembly GCA_039583875.1. NCBI lineage: Eukaryota > Viridiplantae > Streptophyta > Magnoliopsida > Asparagales > Orchidaceae > Platanthera > Platanthera guangdongensis. Next base: position 22,186,028 of record CM077165.1, read on the forward strand.
CAGCAACATCTCCATGGCAGCACCATTGTCCTCCGCGATGTCCCGCTCCTGCTCCGCCTTCGCCAGGTTGTGGCTGAGCTGGTAGCTTCGGTGAGTCGATATATGCGCGATATCCAATATGCATATTTGAGCCCACAAGCTCTCATGGGCAAGCCGCTAGTGGCTCATGCCATCAAAGGCTGTGATGTCCTTACGGCCATAGATCCCGAACCCTAGAACATAGGTGTGCCCGCTGGGAAGGGGGCACTCTAACCATGATGGGTGGAGGAGGAGATGGAGACCCTTTGGACCTGCTCATCCCATCGAACTATCGGCTCTCCAAACCGATCCTTGGCCTTCCCGCCAAGCCCAAAGTTGCAGTGCCCCTTAGGCAGGTTCGGCTCGTCGGCCGCGAGCTCCTCAACAGTGTTGGCGGTGGGTAGGTGGCCTCCGCCCTGGTCCTTCTCTAGCGATTTCTCCGACGTGGTCTCTGCGGAACTCATGTATATTTGATGATGTTATTGTTGTTCTCCCCTGGAGACCACCATCGCCTTCTTCATTTTTTTGGTGGTGTGGAACGATGAGGCAAGTAAGATCCCGCGGGGTCGGGTCGCATCTTGTTGGAGGAAGGTATGCCCGACCCCATATCACTTATGCAGGCTGCTGCTATAGCCTGCTCAATGTCAGTGGGTCTGGGCTGAGTCCCAAGTCCGCAAAGGGCGGGTGTTTGGGAATCAGCCACTCCCCTGTAGTTAAAGAGTTAGAAATCATTAATCATCAATTTTTAAGCGAGCCCATTGAGGAAAGAAGGGGAAGAGCTACACCTTCGTCGGGCAGCACCGGGGGGGAGTCAGTTGTGGCCCCTTCGGAGGAAGGCGACCTCAAAATCTTTGTCGAAGAAGAACATTTGGAGCTCAACATCATCTCCCATCACCGTCGAGGGCTGGTACACCTCCTCACCCCACTGCCAAGGGAAAAAGGGTATGTTGCCGAGCTCGCCCTTGATGAAGATGAGCATGGAGAACCAGTTGTGGTTCTTGATTTTCATCTTGCGGACCTTGAACTGCGAGCCTTCCAGGACGGAGACACTGTCGTTGGTCGCATGGAAGGTGAAGAGTTTCCGGAAGACTGTAATGTTGAACTATATCTGCTCTCGAAAGAGATATCAGGTGAATGCCACCATCATGGAGATGTCATTCAAATTTAGCTGGGCGGGAACCGCCCCAAAGTATTTTAGGATTTGGCCGATTTCCAGCCAAAGGGGGAGGTGCAACCCCACCTTGAAGTGAGAGATAGGGAAGGCTAGCTCATCCTCATAGAAGGATTTGATGGCCTCGCCTGACTTGGGTCGGCGCGTGGAAAACCACGCGGGGATATAGGTGGCAATGAAATCGTCGAGCTCCTTCTCGTTGGTGTTTCCTTGATAAAAGTTGTATGCGGAAAATTGGCGAGCACATTTCGACCTCCCGTCGGTGTCGAGACGCCTTTTTCCCATGTTACAGTGGTTATAGCACGAGTCGAGGTGACGAGAAGAGCAAGGAGAGGGGAGTAAGAGTAAGCAGTAAAGGCGATATTATGCATTAATGGTCGAGTTGACCGATCTGTCCGGCTCGCCAACCCCGACTTGCCGACCCCTATTACCTGCTCTATCCTATGGCAAGCTGAACTTAAAGCATAGCGTATTATGCAAAACCAATAAACAATAAAATTTAAAAAATTTCTAAGTTATACAGATAGGGTGTTCTCGCAGTACAGAAAAGGAAAGTACAACAACAAGCAGAATTATTCTAGCGCACGCGAGATAGGTGCTGGAGGGCGAGCGCTGGTAGGATCAGCTGGGGAGCCATTTACACATACCCCGGCCACACGTCTCCATCCTCGGAGGTCGGCGTGGGTTGTTGAACTCGCGGACCAGTTCCAGATCGTGGTGGATGAACTGCATGTTCTCGTTAATCCTATCCATGAATGCAGTGGGGGACGTAATCCCTCTCGCTGAACCATGCTTCACCTCATCTGTGAGTATCACGTAATCTTGCTCTAGTTCCTACAGCCTCTGCTCACCGAGAGCGCTCTCCTCCTGCTACGCAGCGCGTGCGCCAGCTTCTTAAAGACCTTGATGACTCACTTTCTCAGCTCGGCTGAGTCTAACAAGACGTACAAGAAGTTCTCTATCGCACTGGGAGAAGGGGGTGGCGAGTGTTGGGCTTGAAAGTTCTTCTTTTCAAGGTAGCTAGCAACCTAGAGGGGGGGGGGGGATGAATTGGTTTATCTTGGTCTTTTGAATTTCTTTTTGTTTCTTCTTGAGTTATTTTGTGAATGAATAGATGAGAGCTTTTTGAGTACGTGCAACCAGAAACAATCACAAAAAAGCACACAAGTATTTTTAAAGTGGTTCCCCAAAATTATGGGTACATCCACTCTCCTCCAACCTTGCTAACTTCCTGTTAGTCAAGACACTTCTCCAAAATAATGCTCCAAGGTGCTTACACGTCAGATCCCTCAACATATCTCAGTCTCCTCCAAGACTTATACCTCAGTCACATAGGCCTACACTCAGTGATACATGTATCACCTATCTCAGGAAAATTAGCCCTACCACACATGCTATGGAGGATAGACCTACCTCAGAGCAAACTTGCTCCTACAACTCAGAGAGATTCACTCTCCTACAGCTCTAGAAATATTGTCCTACTTCTCAGTGAGTAAAACTCAACTACCTCAGATCCCAGCAGGATCCTACGCTTAGAGAGGAGCCCTCTCCTACACCTCAGGCAAATTAGCCTTACCTCAGGCCCAAGGTCCTACAACTTAGATCAAGAAGGATATTACAACAAGAAATGTTTTAATTAACATTGACACAAAGAGATTTCTCAGTGTCAACAACTAGAGCAGTGAAATTTATGCTCTAACCCTTCTCATAGTAGAGAGAAATTTTGCAGGAGGAACTCAGAAGCTCCCTCCTGAACTTGTTGTAGAAGGCTAAAGATATGTTGATCTTGAGTCTTCAAGCAGCTTACTAAACCTGCCAATGGTGGAAGGTTCTTCTTTCTTCAGAACTATTTCTGATTTTGTTGTGGCTGATGGAGACTACACAACTATCTGAACTTTTTTTGCAGGAGAGCTTCAAGCTTTTTGCATGCAACAATGGCGAAGAAGAAGAAGTTGGCTGCTAACATTTTGAAAAAGTTGATGCCCTAAAAATTATCTTGTTTCTTGTCCCATCTCATCCTTTTGTAGTTCGCTGATCAACGGCTCTTAAAGATCAGTGGGTCCCACATACAGCATCCAGCTGCATCTTACTTTAACTCCTATCTGTCGTAAAGTAGGCCTGCGACGCCTTTTGTCATATACTGTGGCCTTGCCGCTCATAATTTGAATATGGTTGACTTTGTCAATTTTGCGGATGTCAGCACCTGTGTACTTAGCCAAAATCGAGCATCAGTAGAATAGGCGTTGAGTGAATGAGCTTCACTCAATGCCAAAGTACTTAGACAAATCTATTTATCTAGGCGTTGACAGTGTTGAGTGAGTAATGCACACTCAATGCTTTTTGCTTTACCCATTCTGCAGCCTCTTCTGTATACATGGCATCGGGAGCGTTGAGTGAATATAATTAACTCAATGCCTTGTGCTTTAACCACATTCTACAATTTATGCATTGAGAGCGTTGAGTGAACATGTCTCACTCAATGCTTTCTTCCTTAGCCATTTTTGCTTGTTCGGCATCTTAAGCGTTGAGAGCATTGAGTGAGTATGCCTCACTCAATGTTTTTTTTACTTTAACTAAATCTGTATCATGGCGTTGAGAGCGTTGATTGAGCGTGCCTCTCTCAATGCTTTCTTCCTTAGATAGATTTTCTGTTTCAGAAATTAGTTTGAGTTCGACTAAATTAGAACACAGTTCGATGAACTTTGAGCTCAGCTCGACGAATAAGTAAAAACTTAGTTCGACGAATTTAGAGTTCAGCTTGATGAATAAGTGAAAGCTTAGATCGATGAACTCATGGCTTAGTTCGACGAACTCTGAACTCAGCTAATCAACAATTATGAAGCTAGGGCATTGAGTGAGTGAGCTACACTCAACGCCTATGGACTTAGCCACTTTTCAGCTCATTGCTCTTTAGGCTTTGACTGTATTAGCCTGACACACAGCCTTTTGCTGTATGATGTTGAGGGAGTTGACTTCACTCAACTCCTGTGGACTTAGTCACATTCTAAGCTTGCCACTTCATGGCTTTGACTAAATAGGCTTTACTTAGCGCTATAATTCATCTAGCATTGAGTGAATGCTCTTCACTCAATGCTTGTGGACTTAAGATAGTCTTCTATCTTTCCACCACTTTGGTAAGAACATACCTGACTTAGCCATTTAGGCTACCTGTCCTATCACTGTCAACTACCACTATATGTATATCATTGACAAGATTTACTTCCTTAAATCTAGGACATTGTGGGCAATGGACCCAATAATCTCCCCCTATTTGAGGAAGTCAAAACTCTTAAGCAAGTGAGTGAGTTGACTTACCTGATCATCTGATCATCATCTCTGATCAAATCCCCCCCCCTTTTTGACTTCAGCAGATAGCATGTAGGTCTCTTATCCTCTGCTCCCCCTCAAATAGGGAGCAGTGAATTGTTAGAGTTATGCTTGACATGCTCACCCTCAAATGGAGAATCTTCAATTCTTTAAAGAACAAATCCTACTAAAAAAATACCAAATAGCTTGCAACCAGATGAGGAGCAACTAAAGATATACTAAGTTTAATATACCAAACTCAAATTTGAAGGTGTTAAACTTGGCTTCATCTAGTGGCTTAGTGAATATGTTAGCGACTTGCTTGTCTGTTGGAACAAATTCAAAGGGTGATGTCTTCACATTCCATATGCTCCCTAATGATATGATATCTAATCTATATGTGCTTATTCCTGCTATGAGAGACAAGATTCCTAGCAATGGGGATTGCACTAGTAAAATTATATAATAGAGGAGTTCTACTTATCTAGAGGTTGTAGTCTTGAAGCTGGTGCTAGATCCATAGCAACTGAGCACAGCAGCTACCTGCAGAGATATACTCTGACTCTGCAATTTATATTGCAATACTGGTTTGTTTCTTGCAGCTCCAAGATACCAGTCTCCCGCCCAAGACCTGACAGGTGCCAGATATGGTCTTCCTATCATCATTGCAGCCTGCAAAGTTTGCATCTGAATAGTCTGTTAGTTCAAACTCCTCATACCTTTGGTACCATAGTCTAAGATTTGGAGTGCCCTTAAGATGCCTTAAAATTCTCTTAGCAGCAGAGTAGTGAGATTCTTTAGGGCAAGCCTGATACCTAGCACAAACACATTTAGCATACATAATGTCGGCCCTACTTGCAGTTAGATATAGAAGGCATCCAATTATCCCTCTATATAAATTTTCATCAAAACGTTTCCCTACCTCATCTTTGTGTATAAGCATACTTGACTCAATGGGAGTTCTCATGGTGGAGGAGTTCTCCATGCCAAATTTCTTTATCAACTCCCTAGTGAAATTAGACTGGTATATGGACAAGCTATCATTAGTTTGTCTTACTTGGAGGCCCAAAAAGAACTTAAGTTCACCCATACTGCTCATCTCAAACTTTCCCTGCATAAGTTTAGCAAATATTCTGCAAACGTTGTCATCAGTTGATCCAATGATGATGTCATCTACATAGTTCTGAACTAGGATGATCTTACCCTTAGATTCCCTTAGGAATAGTGTCTTGTCTATTTTCCCCCTTGAGAATTTTCTCTCAATGAGGAAACTAGATAAAGTCTCATACCGTGACCTAGGGGCTTGATTCAGCACATATAGAGCTTTCCTAAGTATATAAACATAATTTGGTGAGTTAGAAACTGCAAACCTTGGAGGCTGCTCAACATAAACTTTCTCTTTTAAGTCACCATTTAGGAAGGCTGACTTCATATCCATCTGGTATACCTTGAATTCCTCGTGTGTAACATATGCAAGGAACAGTCTAATGGCCTCCAATCTTACTACAGGGGCAAAGGTTTGATCAAAGTCAATGTCTTCTTCATTTTTGTACCCCTTAGCCACTATTTTGGCTTTGTTTTTGATTATAATGTCATTTTCATCAAGCTTGTTTCTGTAGATCCACTTGAATCTAATGACATTATGTCCTTGTGGTCTTGGAACCAACTTCCAGACCTTGCACCTCTTGAACTAGTTCAGTTTCTCGTGCATAGCTCCAATCTAATGCTGATCTGTGTTTGCCTCCTCAAACTTCTTGGGCTCTACTTGTAATAGACAGCTTGAGTACATGGTTGTGTTCTGACTTATGCTCCTTGTTATTACTCCATGGCTTGCCTCACCAATGATCTGGTGTGCTGGATGATTTCTTATGTGTTTGACTGCTAGTGGCAGTCTACTTTCAGCAACAAGTTCAGCTTCTGGTGCAGCATCTTGTTGATCTTCCTCCACTCCCAATATAACTGGTAGATCTTCTAGAGTATCCACTTCATCTTATATAACTGTTGATGCTTCCTTGATGGTCAATTTGTCCATCATTTGTTTTATACCTGCAGTACTATAAGAGGAGCTTGGCAGCTCCCAGTTAATCATAGTAGAATCATCAAGGACTACATGAACTGATTCCTCTACAACTTGGCTTTTCAAGTTGTAGATCTTATAGGCTTTGCTATGACTGTGGTACCTAACAAAAATTCCATCAAAGGATTTTGCAACAAACTTAGTCACGCAGTGCATTCCATTTAAAAGCACATAGAACTTACTACCAAAGATTCTGAGATAGCTCAGGTTAGGTTTTCTGCCTTTAAAGATCTCATATGAGTTTTCTTGAATTTTGTGGTGATAGAGGCTCTATTGAGGACATGACATACAGTGTTGACTACCTCAGCCTAGAAATAAGGTTGTGTTACAAGCCTTCAATATAAGCCACCTTAGAGATGGTGACTATACCATTGGTGATCTTACCATAGCCCTTTGTTACCCATCTATCTGAACCACCAAATATAACATTGGGTACATATTTTACAGTAGTGTATTCTTTCAAATTATTGCTTGTCCCAGTCATTTGCCTGGAATATCCACTGTCCAAGTACCACATGGGGGTATGGCCACTTGGACGAACCTGCAATATATAATTTACTTTACCTTAGGACCCCAATATCTATTGGGTCCTATGTGTACATTAGTATGAAACTGAACATGTCCACTAGTAGAATTTCTGACTGGTGGACTGACACTAGCTCTAGTCACATTGGGATTGTGCCATCAGTCAATGACAAAATGCCCTATCTTACCACAGCACCAACAAGCATGTATGTTATATCTTCTCTTCTCTATAGGCCATGCAGCTTGGTTAGCAGCACCCTTAACAGAAGGAGGATGTGCTGCAGCCCTTTTCTAATTTCTTTAAGCTAGAATTTGACTGAAGGCAAGTCTTCTAGTTAGCTTGTTTGGTCTGCTCTGATTGCTATCAGCAGCATGCTCCTTTTCAGAGATCATGATTTTGATGGCATCAGAAATACCCAATTTAACCTGACTATTATACTAGCCCTTAGTCCAACCCTTAGTTGTCAGATTCAGACCTTTGGCTACTGCAACATCTTTGAGTGTTGGAGCTAAATCACCAAAAATAAATGGTCTAGTTTGCGCCATTTGAGTTTTCACATGGGCAGCCATAAAGGCACTCACCCGGCTAGAGCTTTCACTAGAGTAGTGAACATCTTTGTTCACCCCTGAAGAACAACCATTCTCTCAGTGACCATAGGAGCTTTCCTAGTCATACCTGTTAGAAGATGACAGATCTTTTCTAAAGAGTATGGGAGGCTTGGAAGAAATAGGCTTAGCTGGAGCTAGAGCTTTCCCCTTCCTTTTGGGAGGAGCAGCTCTTATGCCTCCCTTCAATCCCAACCATTTCTTACCCTTTTGAGAGAAGAAAGTGTCTATCAAGGGTAGTACTGTACTTAGCTTAGAATAGCTGGCCACTATTCTTTTCTCCTTCTAAAGCCTATCTTCAAGCTCCTAATGAGACAGTTCTTATGCTTGATGGAGGCTATCTGGATGTCCAAGGGGGACTTCATTTTGCCTATTTCCCTACATTTCTGATCCAGTAAATTAGCTGTTACAGTTTGCTGGGTAACTACAATCTTAAGTGATGAAATCTCTTTAGCTTGCTCCTTAGATAACTTCTTGACCTTCTTAAAGGCATTCAAAAGTTCTCCATACTTGTCAATCAGTTGATTGACAACTCCTTCATATCCAGTATGTTCATCATCTTTGGGTGAAGAAGTTTTTGAGCAAGGACTGGTCTCATACCCAGACATAGAAGCAGAATTGGTTAAAGGATGAACCTTACTTGGACCAGGTTTATCCTGGTTGCCCTCTTTATCTGTCATTGCCATCAGCACTCTGTAGTAGTGGGCATCTTCATACTCCTCTGAGCCATGGTCTGATAGTGTCAGAGGGGTTCTGATCCCTATTCTCACTAGAGGATTGAGTTCTTTTACTGCAACAGATCTTTCTTTAACAACAACAGCAACTAGCCCAATGTAGGCTTCCTCTTCTTTAGACTCAGATGATGATGAGTTTTTCCAACTCTTTTCCTGCTTAGCAATGAAGGACTTCTCGTTCTTCCCGTTGTATTGATGCTGCTTCTTCTCCTCAGCCTCCTTCCTCTTCTCTGGGCAGTCAGTTATCATATGCGCGGGCTTGCTGCAATAGTAGCAAACTACTTTAGAAGAGTTATATTTATTAGGTTTAGAACCATACCTGTCAGTCTTGGATTGATTCTTCCTGTGATGTGTGTAATTAGAAGACCTCTTCTTCCAATGCTTCTTCTTCATCAGCCTCTAGAGTTGCCTAGAGAAGGCTGCAAAATCCTCATCACACATGCTGCTATCTGAGGCTATTATTTCTGAGCTATCTGACTCAGATGGTCTTCTTAGAGGAGAAGGAATCCTCTCCTTGCCCTTCCTTGTGATTTTTGCTCTGAAGGCCAAGGACTTTTCATTGGCATAAGATTTGTTGGTGGACTCCTACTCTTTCTTATCATTTAGCTGCATCTCATTGGAGAGCAGCTTTCCAAACAATGTTTGGCAAGGATTTCAACAAGCTTGGCCACCTCTCTTATGGCACAGATCTTAGTATACCTGTATCTAGTGAGAGATCTGAGAAACTTGTCATTTATTTTGTAATTATTGAAGACCCGTCCATAGGTCTTCAACTCATTTATGATCCTGAAAAATCTTTCATAGAAGGCAGTTGTGTTCTCTTTTAAATTTTGCCTGAAAGCCTCATACTCCTTGTTGAGCAAAGACTTCCTTTCATCCCTTATCTCTTCAGTACCCTCCATGTAGACCACAAGAGTGTCTCACATCTCCTTGGAGGTCTGGTAGTGAACCAAGTTTTGAAAAGTTGAGTCATCTATTGCACTGGAAATGATGTTCTGTGCTCTTTTGTCCAAGCCATCTAAGATGACCTCATCTTTAGTCAGTTTAGAGTTTGTTTATTTGTCTTGATGTTGGCATCCAGAACAGAGACCTTCAAAGGAATGGCATGTCCCTCTCTGACTGTTGCAAAGATCCTAGGATCATAGGCTTCCATGAATAGCCTCACCATCTCTTTCAATATTCCAAAATTCTCCTTCCTGTAGACAGGGAGTTTCATGGAACTCAGCTCTCTCTGGGTCTCTCCAGAGCCCATGTTCACCTAACTACAACTATCTTTGGAGATAACACAGATTGTTAAATCCCCTTTTCAGCAACCTCCCTCTGACACCACTTGAAAGTTCTTGTTTTCAAGTTAGCTAGCAACCTAGAGGGGTGGGCGTGAATAGGTTTTTCTAGGTGTTTTGAATTTCTTTTTGTTTCTTCTTAAGTTATTTTGTGAATGAATAGATGAGAGCTTTTTGCGTACCTGCAACCAAAAATAATCATAGAAAAGCACACAAGTGTTTTTATAGTGGTTCCCCAAAATTATGGGTACATCCACTCGCCTCCCACCTTGCTAACTTCCAGTTAGTCAAGACACTTCTACAAAATAATGCTCCAAGGAGCTTACACATTAGATCCCTCAGGATCTCTCAGTCACCTCCAATACTTACACCTCAGCCACAAGGGCCTACACTCAGTGATACAAGTATCACCTACCTCAGGCAATTAAGCCCTACCACTCAGGCTATGGAGAATAGCCCTACCTCAGAGCAAACTTACTCCTACAACTTAGAGAGATTCACTATCTTACAGCTCTGACAATATTGCCCTTCTTCTCAGTGAGTAAAACTCACCTACCACAGATCCCAGCAGGACCCTACACTTAGAGAGGAGCCCTCTCTTACACCTCAGGCAAATTTGTCTTACCACTGGCCAAAGGCCCAACAGCTCAGATCCAGAAGGATCATATAACAAGAAATGTTTTAATTAACATTGACACACAGAGATTTCTTAGTGTCAACAACTAGAGCAAAGAAATTTCTGCTCTAACTCTTCTCACAGCAGAGAGAAATTTTGCTAGAGGAACTCAGAAGCTGACTCCTGAACTTGCTGTAGAAGGCTAAAGATCTATTGATCTTTAGTCTTCAAGCAGCTTACTGAACCTGCCAAAGGCTGAAGGTTCTTCTTTCTTCAGAACTATTTCTGATTCTGTTGTGGCTGATGGAGACTGCACAGCTATCAGAACTTTTTCTTGCAGGAGAGCTTCAAGCTTTTTGCATGTAGTAATGGCAAAGAAGATGAAGTTGGCTGCTAACTTTTTGAAGTTGTCTTATGTCTTGGCCCATCTAATCCTTTTGTAGTTCGTTGATCAACGTCTCTTAGAGATCAGTGGGTCCCACCTACAGTATCCAGATGTGTCTTGCTTTAACGCATATCTATCTTATAGTAGGCCCGCAGCACCTTTTGTCATGTACTGTGGCTTTGCCGCTCAAAATTTGAATATGGTTGACTTTGTAAATTTTGCTGACGTCAGCACCTGTAGACTTATCCAAAATCGAGCATCAGTAGAATAGGCGCTGAGTGAATGAGCTTCACTCAACACCAAAGTACTTAGATAAATCTGTCTATCTAGGTGTTGCTAGTGTTGAGTGAGTAATGCACACTCAAAGCTTTTTGGCATAACCCTTTCTGCAGCAATTTCTACATGGATGGTGTTGAGAGCATTGAGTGAGCATTCTTCACTCAATGCCTTATACCTTAACCACATTCTGCAATTTAGGCATTTAGAGCATTGAGTGAACATGCCTCACTCAACACTTTCTGCCTTAGCCATTTTTGCATCTTTAGCATCTTAAGCGTTGGGAGCATTGAGTGAGCATGCCACACTCAATGCTTTTTTCTTTAACTAAATCTGTATCATGGCATTTAGAGTATTGAGGGAGCACGCCTCACTCAATACTTTCTTCCTTAGCCAGATTTTCTGTTTCAGAAATCAGTTTGAGTTCGACGAACTTAAAACACAGTTCGACAAACTTTGAGCTCAGCTCGACGAATAAGTAAAAACTTAGTTCGACGAAATTAGAGTTCAGCTTGACGAATAAGTGAAAGCTTAGATCGTCGAACTAATGGCTTAGTTCAACGAACTCTGAACTCAGCTAATCAACAATTGTGAAGCTAGGGCGTTGAGTGAGTGAGCTACACTCAATGCCTGTGGACTTAGCCACTTTTCAGCTCATTGCTCTTTAGGCTTTGACAGTATTAGCCTGACTCATATCCTTTTGCTATATAGCATTGAGTGAGTTGACTTCACTCAATGCCTGTTGACTTAGCCACATTTTAAGCTTGTTGCTTCATGGCTTTGACTAAATAGGCTTTACTCAGCGCTATAGGTCATCTAGTATTGAGTGAATTACCTTCACTCAATGCATGTGGACTTACAGTTTTCTGACTTTCCATCACTTAGGTAAGAACTTACCTGACATAGCCACTTAGGCTACCTATCACATAACTGCCAACTAACACTATATATATATCATTGACAATATTGACTTCCTCAAAACTAGGACATTGTGGGAAATGGACCCAACATGGCTGGCTCAAAGGACTCTTCAGCTTCAGATTGGCCGGGAAGATTTGTAAAGACAATCAAGATGAATTGTATAATGGGCGAGTGCTTTAAAGGAGCTATGCAGGATGTCGATTAGATGGTACTGCTTACGGGATTAGCTCGGCTGCCCCAGGATGGTGTAGCCAGGGGGAACGGCAAGGTTCTTGCTGCGACCCGGAGCTTGCGAGTCGAGGGAGATCATATTGAAGGTCAGGACAGTGATGGCCCTGCCAATTCCCCCCGCTAGTGCAGGAACAGGAGTAGGCTGTCGAGAAGGTGCACTGATTGGCGAATTTAATTATAGTGAGTCCAGTCTCGTGGTACCAAAGGGGGGATACAAGTGTCGCTGGTGAGTAGGGGGAGCTCGAAGTCGTAAGTCATCGTGGGGGAGGTCGACTCGCGGCATCGAAGTCTCGTTGTCGGCTTGGTGATTGTCTGGGTTGGCAAGAAGCTCGACAATCTCTTTTCCTTTAAGATCGGGAGGTGGCCCAGTGGAGAAAGCAAGTCCATTATCCGGTGTGTAGACCAGATCAAGGTAGACCGCCCCGACAGGTTTTGGGGTGGACTTGGCCTTTTTAGGGCGCTGAGGATTGGTAGGCTTGGGGGGGTAAAGCATCAGGGATGACAACAACCAGGCTAGCGGCGCAAGAGACATTGAGCCCTTGAGCTCCGTCCAACCACTCATGGAGCTCTTTGGACAGAGGCGCCGCGGCAGGGTCAGAGTAAGAGGAATTGAAAACGTTGCCGAGGTACGCAGACACATATATATAGTCGTTAATGGAGCCCACCAAAAGAATCCCTTAGGCTCGATGAGACACTCGCTGATATCATGGGGTTAGATGTTTCTTTCCGAGCATAATGCAACCTCGCAAAGAGCGGGGCTTTTGTACATCCCCATATCCGGCAAGTGGAGTTCGATAGGAGCCAGACCAGCCAAGTCCCAGACTAGCAGAGCACCCGGCGTCGGGTCAACTCGCATCTGGCATTGGGTCCACTCGACTCTATTCGCCCTGGTATCGAGTGTGGCTATCTCACTCAACGCTTCCTCTTGCTTGACATTGAGTGAAGCCCAGGCACTCACCGCTCCATTTTACTTTGTGTAAAGTGAATCATAGACACTCAACGCTTCCTTTCTTGTGTTGAGTATGATCTCGGTAGCCCCGTCTGCTTGGCCAGGTGAGGTGGAGTGGAGCAGTTGGCGAGTGGAGCAGGAGGCTCGCACTAGCCCGGGGATCTCGGTAGGCAGTTGGCAAGTGTTGGGTATTGTATCCACAATGTACCTGATTTGAAGAAGCCCCTGGACAAGCTAAGGTCAATAGACTATGTATTTGATAAAATCCTTCTAGTTGTGCTTGCAGTTTTTCCACGCTAAGTGCACACCAATGTCAGGGTGCAGTAGGTCAATATACACGGGTCTGCACGACGTAATCCCTCGTTGAGCAGATCAGTGTGTTGGCCTACGTGTACTCTCTCTATTGGAGTGCACTTATTTTCAAGCACAGGGCTGTAAATATGCAGGAGCAGACAAGGAGCAAGGATGGGTCAAGGAGCATCTCATAGGTGAAAAGACGAAAATTCGTCTAAGTTAGAATCGACGAGAATCACCAAGTGATTCTCGCCGATTCGGCGAGAATCACTTGGGATTCTCGCCGATTCGTCGAGAATCAGAAGTTGATTCTCGCCAAACTCGATCCAGCAACTTCTAAGCAAGCACCTCTGCGTCTAAGTAAGAATCGACGAGAATCACTTAGTGATTCTCGCCGATTCGGCGAGAATCACGAGTGATTCTCGTCGAATCGACGAGAATCACTGGTTGATTCTCGCCGTCTCGACCTGGCTTAAAGCAGTGCGTGCAACCAAGGCAAATTCGACGAGAATCATCTTTGATTCTCGCCGAATCGTCGAGAATCACCTTTGATTCTCGGCGACTCGGCGAGAATCACTTTCGATTCTCACCGATTTTTCCTTGGCGTTTTCTCTGGAATTTCCTGAACCGGATTCTGCCGCTGTTAAATTCCTGGACCGGGATTTTGGGATTTCTTTTGTGGGTCCCACAAACGGTCTTATTGGAGGTAGCTACAGTATTTATACTCGGGTATTTTGAACGGAATACCTACACAGAAAGAAGCCGAGCAAGCGGAAACCCTAATATCGCGAAATCACTCCGCCGCCTCCGTCGCCGCTCGCACAAGTCCGTCGCCACCGCTGATCGCTCTTCTTCCCGATCTCCGGCGATAGAAGCTTAGCAAAGCTTGAGTCTCACGCGTCTATCTAGAGATCTCTTGTCTCTCGATTTGTTGACCGGGAAAAACTCCCCCGTCCGAATCGATCGAGACGACCGATCCTAGAGTGACCGTTGGTAGACCTAGTTTGCTTCGCTACGAAGTTTGGATCTCCAAGTTCAGCAGCCGCTCATCATCGTAGCCGCCGATCCCGAAGCTAGCCGCCGCTCGTGTGCCGCCGCCGGTTCCGGGGAGATCCTCTCCAAGAGAGACCGAGGTTGTAGACTCTTCATCGACTTCAAGAACACGTCGTCGAACGAAGAGGAACACCGTAGTCTCCAAAAGAAGTTTGTATCTCGTGTACATTCTATATTTTCTTTTGTTGTAAAGGAACTTTTGTTTCGTGTTGTAAGGGTTGGGTGCAACCCGTTTTGTGGGAGTGTTGACTCTCACGTGTGGAAGGGTTCCTTCCGGTAGTGCAGGGATTGGATTTGAATCCCGTTGGAGAAGTGACCGAGTCGTCCCTTGTTGGGGAGATAGGTCGAAGGGGGAAAGTGGATGTACCCAAGTCGGGGAACCACTATAAATTTGCTGTGTTTTCTGTGTGTTGTGCTCTTTATTTTTATTGTGCAGGTACTCTCGTAAATTCCGCAAAAGCACTACTCGTCACCTATCCCCCCCCCATAGGTGCACATAGCTGACACTAGGTGGACTTTCAAGTGGTATCAGAGCCAGGTTGCTCATCAAAAAGGTCAACACCTTGAGTTGAATCCTGCCCCTAGTGTCAAGAAGAAGACAAATATCTACTATGGACGGGCTCAAGTTCTCCGGCAAGATCCCAGTATGCACCAGGCTAAACTTTCCGATCTGGAAGGAAAGAATCAGGTTTTACATGGAAGCAGTCGATCCTCGACTCTTCATGATCGTGGAGGAGGGACCTTATGTCCCCACCAAGGCCTCCACCATCGATCCCACCAAGAAGGTGCCGAAGACACTTTCTGAAATGGACAAAGACGAGATGGTGCTCGTAGGACTGGACAAGAAGGCAAGAAACATTCTGGTGAGCGCAGTTGATGATTCCATGATGCAAAATTTCAGCAACTGCAGGACTGCTCAGGAGATCTGGCAGTGCCTGATCATCCTAATGGAGGGCATGGATGAAGTGAGGGATGATCGGAGATCCCTCCTGAACCAAAAATATGAGGCCTTCAGGCAAGGGCCTAAGGAAGAAATTGGAGTCACATACGAGAACTTCCTGAAGATTGTCAACGCCCTCAAGGGCTACGGAAGAGTGTTCACCAATGGTGAACTCAATGACAAATTCCTTAGGTCCCTTACTAAGGAATGGGACACAAAGATCTGCGCCATCAGAGAATTTGGCAGACTAGCAGAAACTGATCCACAAATCCTGTTTGGGAAGCTGATGTCCTATGAACTTCAGCTGAACACCCGGAAGGCAGAGGAAGAAGCAGAGAAGGCTGCTGCAAAAGAAAAGACTGTGGCCCTAAAAGCCAGTTACTCCAGAAAGGGTAAGAGTACGATGTCATACCGTGCGAGGAGTAAGGAAGAGGAGGAGGACTCTGAACCATGCTCCTCCGGCTCAGAGCTGTCGGAGGAGGATTTCTCCCTCATCACCCGAGAGTTCAAGAAGTTCCTCAAGATGAGGAATCAAAGAAAGAAAGGCAGCTCCTCCTCCAGGCATCAGAAGAAAAACTATTCTTCTGACAGGTATGCATCTAAACCTAACAAACATCGTTCTTCTGATATTATTTGCTTTGGATGCAATAAGCCAGGACACGTCGTGGCCGACTGCCATCAAAGCAAAAGAGAAAAAGGGAAAGGAGAAGAGCTCAAATCCTCCAGAGATAAGAAGAAGGAGCGGAGCTACATCGCAAGAAGGCCAAAGACACTAAGTGAGTCTGATTCCTCAGACTCCAGTGATGATGAGGAAGCCTACTTCGGGCTGGTGGGTCGCTCCGACTCAGAAGGAGAATGTCCCCCAATTACTGGGAAGGTAAAAACTCACACCCCTCTCTCCAACTCCGACTCTGATCCTGAGTCTCAGGAAGATGAACCTGAGGATGGCCCTTCAGCCCCTGAAGCTGAGCTCCTCGAGAAGTATGAGCTTCTGCTCAACACTTTCGATGAGTGCAGAAAGAGACTGAAGGCTGAGAAGAAGGAAGTAAAATTCCTTAAGGGTGAGTGTGTATCCCTAAGGGAAGAGGTCACTAGCTTGATTTCTCTCCGACAGGAACACCTTGACCTGACTTCCAAGCATTCAGAGTCTTTGAAGCTCCTTGATCTAAAGCAGGAGGAAGTCGACAAGTTGGAAGAACTACTTGCGGCAGAAAGGAAGATCGTCAAGAGCTTCTCCATGCCAAAAACAGTTCTTCCAGTCGTTGATACCTTCTCTGCTCAGGCCAAAGGAGCTGGCTTGGGGCATATAGGGGTACCTGGTTCTTCATCTAGGAGAAACAAGAACCAGAGGAAGAATAAGGCCGCCAAGAAGGCCTCTGCTGATGAAAAGGGTAAGGCTCCTCTTAGTCCTGTTGCGTTCAGAAAGCCTGGCTTTCCTTGCAACCAACATGACTTTGAGTCAACATTTGGGCATCATTTCTGGCCCTCGGTTGCAAAGCCAAAGAGCCGGTATGACGGTTGGAACTTTCCCCGGAACTTCGGTGAGAGTGCCTTCAAGGCACCTTATGAGGAAATCCACATAGGAAATTATGGTCCGTTCTCTAGCGGCCATAATGGAAAGCAGGCACCAAAAGCCAAGCCTGTTATACAGAAAGTGACAAAGTCATGCGACTGTTGTCACCATGAGGCCTCCACCTCCAGATCCAAGGCCCCAGCAGTACCCACCGTTCCCAGGGTAAGGCAGGAGCCTAGGAAGAGGTACAACAGATTTGACTGTTGGTGCTGTGGCAAAGTCGGTCACTTTACCGTGGATTGTTGGTTTAATCCAAGGAACTACGAGACTCCCCATGTTAGCAATGCGAGACCGACCACTCGTAGGGTTAACCAACCGAGGGGGAGTGTGCTAACCAGGAATCTAGGACCCAAGTTCGATTGGGTTCCTAAGGCAAATTAATTTTGTTTTGCAGGAATGTCCAAAGGCCACCAAAACGCCGATCTGGTATTTGGACAGTGGATGCTCCCGACATATGACCGGGACAAGAAGCCTGCTACGTGATTACACTCCAGTCGAGAATGGACCCAAAGTCATCTTTGGAGGGTCAGATCAAGGAGTCACCAGAGGTTATGGTATGATTTCCAACGGTATAATCTCTATCACCGACGTAGCTTATGTTGAAGGGTTAAACCATAACCTGATCAGTGTAAGTCAGTTATGTGATAAAGGTTATGACGTTAAGTTCTGCAAGGATAAATGTCTGATAATTTCACGTACCTCTTCTGAAATGGTATTATCAGGCATTAGGAGCAGAAATATCTTTTGTTTAGATTTTCTCAGTTTAGATTCATCTACCCCCGTATGCCTTGTGGCAACAGGCAGTGCATCTCTTTGTGAACAATGGCACAAGAGATTGGCACATATTAATTTCAAGACAATTAGTATGCTATTTTCTAAGGACTTGGTAAGGGATGCTCCCAGTATCAAGTGCATCAAAGATAGCCCATGTCCTGCATGCTAGATGGGCAAACAGACTCGGGCTACCTTTAAGAGCATCGTTGACAAAGACTCTTCCCGATGTCTTTACCTTTTGCATATGGACTTGTTTGGTCCAATGCAAGTTCATAGCTTGGGAGGCAAGTCATATACGCTAGTGATAGTTGATGATCATTCTCGGTTTACATGGGTGTTCTTTTTGAAACGAAAGTCAGATACGTTTGACATCTTCACTAATTTTGTCAAGCAGGTTCAGAACGAATTCAACTGCTCCGTGGTCAAAATCAGAAGTGACCATGGAACAGAATTCGAATCTGGTGCAATGACAGAATTTTGTGAAGAACAAGGTATCTTTCATGAGTTTTCCTCCCCGCACACTCCTCAGCAAAATGGAGTTGCGGAGAGAAGAAACAGAACTCTCATTGAAGCCTGCACGACAATGTTGAAAGATGCTTCTCTCCCGGAATACTTCTGGGCAGAGGGTGTCAATACGGCATGTCATGTACAAAACCGAGCATTGATCAACAAGCATCATCGTAAGATGCCCTACGAGCTACTGAAAGGCAGGAAACCAACCATGTCCTACTTGAGGATTTTTGGTTGCCGATGCTATGTACTGAATAATGGGAAGTACCCGCGTACTAAATTCGGTGAAAAATGCTTCGAAGGCATATTCATGGGCTATAGTTCCCATAGTCGGGCATATAGGGTCTTCAATAAGAAAACCCTAGTGGTAGAAGAATCAATAAATATTGTATTTGATGAAGGAAGTTTGCTTAACTGCAATTCTTCCAGTAGTATTCTTGAAGATGCAGGTGCTAGACTTGAACAGCTGAGTCTGGATGAGACCCCTAAAGATGACGCTCCCAAGTACGTCAAAGTTTCCACCTCCACGTCATCTGAAAATGTTGAAGATCAAGATGGAACAAATCTCTTAGAAGAAAGAGAAGCCCAAGAAGTAGTTGAAGCTCCAGACGCCAGACTTCTAGAGCTCCGGCACGTGAGAGATCATCCTAGAGATCAGATCATCGGGGATCCTCGTGTTGGTGTCAGAACTCGAAGAGGTACAGTTAACGAAGTATTGCATCTTAGCTTCCTGTCACAGGTTGAGCCAAAGAAGTTCGACGAGGCGAATAAGGATGCGGCATGGATTCTGGCCATGCAAGAGGAACTACATCAATTCGAACGTTGCAAGGTTTGGACGCTGGTTCCCAGACCATACAAGCAGAATGTGATTGGCACGAAGTGGATCTTCAGAAACAAGCTGGATGAACATGGTGTCATCGTAAAGAACAAGGCCAGGCTGGTGGCTCAAGGTTATAGACAGGAGGAAGGGATTGACTTCGACTAGACCTTCGCACCAGTAGCAAGGCTCGAGGCAATCAGGTTGTTCTTGGCGTATGCTTCACACAAAGGATTCACAGTCTATCAAATGGATGTGAAATCGGCATTCCTGAACGGAGACCTGAAAGAGGAAGTATACGTCGCTCAACCCCAGGTTTTGTCGATCCTACTTATCCTAATCACGTTTATTTTCTTAATAAGGCCTTATATGGGTTGAAACAAGCTCCACGAGCTTGGTATGAGACTTTATCTAGTTTTCTTCTTGAGAACAAGTTCTCCAGAGGTAAAATAGATAAAACATTGTTTCTCAGGGAAGTCAAAGGCAAGATTTTGCTGGTGCAAATCTATGTCGATGACATAATATTCGGCTCAACGGACAACAATCTTTGCAAAAAGTTTTCTAAACTTATGCAAGGAAAGTTTGAAATGAGCAGTATGGGAGAGCTCAAGTATTTCTTAGGACTTCAAGTGAAACAGTCTGAGGATGGAATCTTCATCTCTCAGACGAAGTTCACAAATGAACTCCTTAAGAAATTCGGTATGGAGAGTGCAACCTCTATGAGGACTCCAATGGGATCCACCATGTCTCTAGATAAGGATGAGAAAGGTAAACCTTTCGATGAAACCAAATACAGAAGCATCATTGGATCCCTGCTCTACCTTACTGCCAGTCGACCGGATATTATGTTCTCCACATGTGTCTGTGCCCGATATCAGGTGAACACTAAGGAATCTCACTATGTCGCTGCAAAGCGAATTCTGAGATACCTTAAAGGTACTCCTAATCTTGGCTTGTGGTACCCGAGAAACAATGATGTCGAGCTAATAGGCTTTTCAGATGCTGATTTTGCAGGGAGCAGGGATGACAGGAAAAGCACCTCCGGGACGTGTCAATTCCTCGGCAGGAGGCTTATCTCATGGAATAGCAAGAAACAGAATTGTGTTGCAACCTCCACAGCAGAGTCAGAGTATTTCTCAGCAGGAAGTTGTTGCGCACAACTTCTATGGATCAGAAACCAGTTAGCCGACTACGACCTTCAGTTCAAGGAAGTACCCATGTACTGCGACTCCTCCAGTGCAATTGCCATTGCCAACAATCCGGTGTCGCACAGCAGAACGAAGCATATTGAAGTACGCTACCACTTCATTCGGGAGCACGTGGAGAACAAGGATATCTCTCTCTGTTATGTCCCCACGGACAAGCAGATTGCTGATATATTCACAAAGCCCCTAGACGAGGCCAAGTTCAATCTTTTCAAGACTGAATTGGGGATGCTCAATTATGACGAATGAAGACTACAGAGGCTCCAGGCCCGTGCAAGAACTGAGGGGGAGCAAAGGGTAAAACGCTACAGACCCCGATTTGTAGAAGCCGAAAAGGGGGAGATTACCCTCTCGGCTAAGGCTAAGGTGGCTCCAAGCTTGCTCCCAAGAAATTGGTATTGGTAATGGATAACTCACTCAACTCTCTTTTCAGTTTATGGTTTTCATTCTCATTTGCTCTATTCACCTTAGCTTGTAGGGTTTAGGCTTCTTCAAATAGGGGGATATTGCTGGGTATTGTATCCACAATGTACCTGATTTGAAGAAGCCCCTGGATAAGCTAAGGTCAATAGACTATGTATTTGATAAAATCCTTCTAGTTGTGCTTGCAGTTTTTCCACGCTAAGTGCACACCAATGTCAGGGTGCAGTAGGTCAATATACACGGGTCTGCACGACGTAATCCCTCGTTGAGCAGATCAGTGTGTTGGCCTACGTGTACTCTCTCTATTGGAGTGCACTTATTTTCAAGCACAGGGCTGTAAATATGGAGGAGCAGACAAGGAGCAAGGATGGGTCAAGGAGCATCTCATAGGTGGAAAGACGAAAATTCGTCTAAGTTAGAATCGACGAGAATCACCAAGTGATTCTCGCCGATTCGGCGAGAATCACTTGGGATTCTCGCCGATTCGTCGAGAATCAGAAGTTGATTCTCACCGAACTCGATCCAGCAACTTCTAAGCAAGCATCTCTGCGTCTAATTAAGAATCGACGAGAATCACTTAGTGATTCTCGCCGATTCGGCGAGAATCACTAGTGATTCTCGTCGAATCGACGAGAATCACTGGTTGATTCTCGCCGTCTCGACCTGGCTTAAAGCAGTGCGTGCAACCAAGGCAAATTCGACGAGAATCATCTTTGATTCTCGCCGAATCGTCGAGAATCACCTTTGATTCTCGGCGACTTGGCGAGAATCACTTTCGATTCTCACCGATTTTTCCTTGGCGTTTTCTCTGGAATTTCCTGAACCGGATTCTGCCGCTGTTAAATTCCTGGACCGGGATTTGGGGATTTCTTTTGTGGGTCCCACAAACGGTCTTATTGGAGGTAGCTACAGTATTTATACTCGGGTATTTTGAACGGAATACCTACACAGAAAGAAGCCGAGCAAGCGGAAACCCTAATATCGCGAAATCTCTCCGCCGCCTCCGTCGCCGCTCGCGCAAGTCCGTCGCCACCGCTGATCGCTCTTCTTCCCGATCTCCGGCGACAGAAGCTTAGCAAAGCTTGAGTCTCACGCGTCTATCCAGAGATCTCTTGTCTCTCGATTTGTTGACCGGGAAAAACTCCCCCGTCCGAATCGATCGAGACGACCGATCCTAGAGTGACCATTGGTAGACCTAGTTTGCTTCGCTACGAAGTTTGGATCTCCAAGTTCAGCAGCTGCTCATCATCGTAGCCGCCGATCCCGAAGCTAGCCGCCGCTCGTGTGCCGCCGCCGGTTCCGGGGAGATCCTCTCCAAGAGAGACCGAGGTTGTAGACTCTTCATCGACTTCAAGAACACGTCGTCGAACGAAGAGGAACACCGTAGTCTCCAAAAGAAGTTTGTATCTCGTGTACATTCTATATTTTCTTTTGTTGTAAAGGAACTTTTGTTCCGTGTTGTAAGGGTTGGGTGCAACCCGTTTTGTGGGAGTGTTGACTCTCACGTGTGGAAGGGTTCCTTCCGGTAGTGTAGGGATTGGATTTCAATCCCGTTGGAGAAGTGACCGAGTCGTCCCTTGTTGGGGAGATAGGTCGAAGGGGGAAAGTGGATGTACCCAAGTCGGGGAACCACTATAAATTTGCTGTGTTTTCTGTGTGCTGTGCTCTTTATTTTTATTATGCAGGTACTCTCGTAAATTCCGCAAAAGCACTACTCGTCACCTATTCCCCCCCCCCCCCCCATAGGTGCACATAGCTGACACTAGGTGGACTTTCAGCAAGTGGGTCATTTTTGGGCTCGCACTCACCAGGGCCATAGGGAGGAGGTGAGCGCTAGCACCATCGGGCACTCGCCACCTCGTGCGAGTGGATGCCTTCTAGAGCCACTCGCCCAGTGTTGCATGATGGATTTTTTAACATTTTGCCCCCGTTGTCCTGCCCTTATCCCTTCAGAATTATGGAGTTACGTTGTTGGCAGACCAATCTGAACTGCATATAGCTGTTTGGTACAACGGAGATGGGCTATTTGTAGACCATTTTCAGAAAACAATAAATAGACCCAAGGGGTACCACAGAAGGCAGGCTTTTCATACTCTCACACTTGTGCCTTGGTCTTCTAGTGCTTTCTGAGTTATCCTTTGCTCAGCACTTGGCTTTGGATGGGAAGTGCTCTAAGATCTTCCAGGTGTGTGGTGAGACCTCTGTGCCGGTGCCTTGTGTCTATTCCGTATGTTAAGTCTCTAGTTGTTCGGCTTGTGAGAGAGAAGTGTGCTATCACCCCTTCCCCAAGGATCGAACTCCACAAGACCGATTCTTCGATTTCAACAACATGCATCAATTCAATTTCGTACATTCCGACAACCGTGGGTTGATTTTTTTTTGTTTCTTTACGAAAGCACATTTTTAAAAATAAAAGAAAGATATCTAGATTTTAAAATTTGAAATTTTTAACAAAGATGGTAAAATCAAAATTCCAATTATTGCGGCAAAACTCGAGGCTACTATATATCAGTTTAAATTGCACTGCCTTAGCCCGATAGCGGTTGGATGCGTAAACAGTTACAAAAAATAGAAAACTGATAAAGTAAATTTTAACATGGAAAATCCCAGAACGGGGTGTAAAATCACATGGTCGGATCGGTATCGACCAAACTTTCACTATTTGTTGTCGTGTTACAAGGATTTTAAAGAAAGCGAGGGCGGCAGACCGCTCCTTGCTACAATTGTTCAGAGAGAGAGATAGGTGCTTGGAGAGTGACAGGTCACCAGTCATGATGGTAAGTTTTTCATTTATTATAGTAGGGAGTTTCACACTGTAGATGTTCTAGAATCTTTGGCTACAGCTTAGAGGCTTAAAAGAAGCATTCTTCATGACTTTATTTCTGCAACTTGTCTCATATATTATTGAGATGATTTTAGAGCACTGGTCTCATTGGCGGCTGATGTACATGTTCTTATGTTCAGGGTGTAGAGTGCTTGTAGCGGTCTAGAGAGAGGAACACTTGGAAGCGTGCTTGTAGAGGTCTTGACAGCAGAGTGCACGACAGCGCACTTGTAGATGTCCTAAGAGCGGAGTGCACGACAGCACACTTAAAGAGGGCTTTAGAGCAGTTAGAACCCGCCAACCCATTAGTTCATCTCAAAACCCAGGTGTTGAGATGAAGGGTGGCGGGGTACATGAACACAAAGGGGAGAAGTCTGCAGGCGGTGTGGGATTAACCCCAACCAAATGACCGCGGGATTAACCCCACCGGGGTCAACACCCAGACCAGGAATGCGATGGGGAAGCCCAAACATGCGGTCCCACACACATGTGTCATGCTGGCTAATATAATCTCAACACACCCCCGCAGTATGACAACCTCCTCTGATACCAAGTTAGAACCCGCCAACCCATTAGTTCATCTCAAAACCCAGGTGTTGAGATGAAGGGTGGCGGGGTACATGAACACAAAGGGGAGAAGTCTGCAGGCGGTGTGGGATTAACCCCAACCACATGACCGCGGGGATATTCCGCCACACAAGGGGGCCCACCGGGGTCAACACCCAGACTAGGAACGCGATGGGGAAAGCCCAAACATGCGGTGCCACACACACGTGTCATGCTGGCTAATATAATCTCAACAAGAGCGGAGTGTGTGGTAGTGCACTTGGAGCAGTCTTAAGAGCAGAGAGAGGAACCGTGCTTAGAACCTTCTTGAGAGTGGAGCACACGACAGTGCGCTTGGAGCGGTCTTACGTGCGGAGCACACGACATCACACTTAAAGCGGTCTTGAGAGAGGAGCACATGGAGAATGCACACAAGGAGGGATGCGTGTAAGGTGGAACTAGCATATGGAAGGACACACGCATAAAGGGACACACGCATGTGGGAGTGTGCACAAGGAGGAACGCACACACTGAAGGACGTGCATACTAGGGGATACTAATAAGGAGGAGCATTTACAAGGAAGAATGTTAACATGGAAGGATGTGCACATAGAGGAATCCTCACAAGGTGGAGCACATGCAAGGAGGATGGGGAGCAGTTGGATAGAGAAGTGCATAGGATAAAATTCGGAGAGTTGAGAATAATCATTGGAAAAAAAACATTTGGAGATAGAAAGTCATAGAAGAAATAGGAGAAGAGAGAGAGATAATCATAGAAGGGTAGATGTTGTGATCGCGCTGCTGAAAGGTAGGTGTTGTTAATGAGCGCGCTGCACGAGGGCGGGTGATGTGATGGCACTGCTCGATGGCAGGTCCTATTAATGAGAACGTTGCATGAGGGCAGGTGCTATTAAGGAAAGCGCGTGTCCATTATTTTGAGCAAGGTGTGTACGTAAACCTGACAACGTAGATGATGCTCACCTTTTATAGGCCTGAAATGCATGAACTATGACAATCATTAGTGTCACAATCACGAGTCTATTCATGCGGTAATTTACATAAAGTATTCATAGAAAAAGAAAGTTACTAAAGTATTATGGTATCATGGGTAGTACTCTGCTGAAGTATAGGGAGCTTTCCTCTGGTTTTTTTTCCTTAGGGGTTTCCCCCTGTCATTTTATGCGCGCATATGGCTAACCTTCTACTTGTCGATTCAGTGCTTGCCCCTGTAAAAATCTTTGCAATAGACTTGTCTGAAAAGGCGTTCAATCTCCTTCTTCATCTGGCCACAGATTTTTGTGTTGTGTACACATCCGTAGTGGAAGTCGCTGTACTTTGACTAGTCGCCTACATTTTTTGCGAGTATCCTAGGCTTGAGGAGTTCCTCCATATCTTGGACTGTGTAAAGTATGTTTATTTTGGAGGTATTATGGGATGTGTAGTCAAGAGATGTCACAATGCTCATTACTTTTTCTAGTGTTCGATGAGACTTCTTACTCTCTCGTATTTTGGGGCCCATATCGAACAGTCCTTTAAGTATCTTGACTTTGTCAGCGACAATCTATGCTTCAACTCGTCATATTAGATTAGGGTTACTCAAAACTATTTCTCCAATTAATGTTGAGTGGAAGCTTCCGGTGCGGAGTCCTCCTAAAAAGAAGCCTCACAAGAATTCTAGGAAGACTCCCAGGATTTGTCGTGCCTCAGAGGTAAAATGATGAAAGAATTCTTTAAGAGTTTCCCCTTTGCTTTGTCAGATCCCAAAAATATGAGAGGGGT
Organism: Platanthera guangdongensis; assembly: GCA_039583875.1. NCBI lineage: Eukaryota > Viridiplantae > Streptophyta > Magnoliopsida > Asparagales > Orchidaceae > Platanthera > Platanthera guangdongensis. The sequence goes on from CM077165.1 coordinate 22,211,864, forward strand.
TCCATACAACCCTCCAAATTGCGATGAACTGGTTGACAAAGAGTTGTTATAAACTTGTAAATTTGTTGATCCCTCGTTCCTTCTGATAGCATAACAAGGTTCGGGCATGTCTGTCAAAGTTCTTAGGAATACATGACACAACAGATGATTAGAGGTATTATTGAGCCTCATGATGTTAGAGAAATGGTGGGCGTGCTCTAATGGGTCGTCTGTTCCGTCAATTGCCTCGATTTTTGGGAGCTTGAAAATCTGCATGATTGGGTGCACTAGAACTTTGGGCGCTAGAGAGCACTAGATCCCGACGGGGTGGTGCAGATACGTAGCGCGTTGGCCAACTGATAGTCCATTATAAATAGTTATTTCCTTATAATATTTTAGTAGTATTTAATTACTTTTAATTTATTTTAAGTTTAATAAATGCCTAACTTGATTTCTTTTCTATTTTCATGAAATCTGGGAATATATATAGCAATTTGGAGCCCACAGCCGTGTTCAGGGGAATTATTGGAGCAATTCTACAAACATAAATATTTCAAGCCCCCGGGTCACAAGCGTGACCTAGTGGGCGTGACCTCTGTCATTGGTCGTGACTCCCTCAAAACACTCCAAATTAGATTCCATGGCAATCAGAATTACACACCCCTTATCATGGGCGTGACAGAGGTGTGTGACTCTAGTCCTGTGTCGTGCCTTACCCCAAACCGTCCAGATCTCCATTCCACGTCAGATTAAAGTTACACGCCTATATCAAGGGTATGACAGGGGGGCATGTCCTCTATGTCAGGGGCGTGACTAAGCATTAAAGAAGCATGTTTTCGCCACCAAGTAGTTTTAACTTACACGGTCATGGTCACGAGCATGACCATGGGGCGTGACCTCTCCCGTGACCAATTAATTAATTTCAGATGACATATTTTATCTCTATTTGCTAACCAAGTTAAGACACACCCTAGGTCACATGTGTGACCTAGGGGCATGACCCTCCTATTTAAAGATTTTGTCGGTTTTTCTCCCAACGTTCCGGGCTTTCATGATGACGGTTTTGTACATTACATGCCCTAGGTCTCCGGCGTGACCTAGGGGTGTGACTTTCATGATTTTCAACTATAAATTTTCAGCTTCTGTAAGATAACTCCCATCCAGTTCTTGCTTCGACTGGGATCATTTTTACTTCATTTTTTGCACTTTTATTCCATGTTTTTTTTACTTTTAGCAATGCAAATTCAATTCATAAATTAGAGCGTACTTTTTCATGCACTTGTACCTTTCTTTCCTAGTAAAAATTGTTCTTTTCTAATATGTGTAGCTAATTTCTTGGCATTTGATCGGATGAGCTCTTATGTATTTTTATATCGAAGTATCTCTTTCATTGATTTTGGATTTAGAAAATTAAGATTTATCATTGATTTTATTTTATTGGTATCATATTTCCTGTGTATGAAAATCAAGTCTTGATCCATATTATAGTTGATCGAGAGATCCGTGATTACGAGTAGATCGCTCATTGGTGGAAGGAGTTACATGCACTCCTCGAGAGAGGATGACACAAATCTTCCGGATTGGAGTCAAATATAATAGTGGGGTTCATCACCTAATCCCAGCAGAGGGGTTTCGACTGGCTGAGTGGTATTATTCGATCAACCTATGGTTAGTTGTTGATGTATTCTCGTGAGAGTCGCTTTTATATTTTGGGAACCTCAACGACCGAATTGATCTTAATTTGTTACTTATGAAATTGTGATTCATGATTTAATTTACTTAAGGACATCAGATCAAATGTTTTACCCTTCTTTCTTTTTATTATTTTCTTAAATTTTTTTTATTATTCGATAAAATAATATTAATTTGCGAGAGTAGAAGTAACCTGCAGACCAAGAAAACTACGACACTTGATATTTTATATTTAAAATATCTTATACTCTGAACGATATATGTTCTTACTTATAGTTTATATAATTTTGATAATAATATTAATCAAAAATTCTAACCATCAAATTTTTGATGTCGTTGCCGATGAGTTATTATTGTTTATATTTTGAAACCATATATTTTATTAATTTTATCAATCTCTTCTTCCCGCGGCACAATTCTCTTCTTTAATTTTTCTTTTTGAATTTTATTTTATTAAGTAACGGTTGTTCTACTTACTTTCTCAAATATATTATCTCAATTGGCCGCTATACTAGTCGAGCTTCAAAATAAAGTTAATATTTTGGAAGCCGCACAAAATTGCGAAAGTAATTGTAATTTTTGGGTGCTCCTCGTTGAAGTGAAGAATTTTATTCTAATTTTTATTCTCAAAAATTTTCTTTTGGAAATAATTATGATTATACTTATGAAAATAATTATTCTAACTTTGATGAAAATTTTTTTTTTCTAGTTTTCATGCGAACGATATTTTTGATTTTAATAATCTTTCTTCTAACTCTGAAATGAATTATTCTTAGTGGCAAGATCAGCCGGATAATTACCCAAGCAATGTATAAAATTCTGTAGATCTGAATTTTTATTCTTCTTCTTTTGTGATGCATGCCTCTTCATTTAATTTTGGGGAATTTCTGCAAACTCAATTTGATCTTAGTCCCCAAAATTTAGAAGAAGATAATTTTTTTCTTGTGTTATTTCTCCATCTTTGAATAATTTTGTTATGGACTGACATGCTTTTTCATTTAATCCCATAGTTTCTTATTCTGAAGATCGAGAAAAATTGTTTTACCAATAATTTATTAAAGTTTTAGCCATGTCAGACAAAACAGAAGATAAGTTTCTTCTCCTACTACGCCTGACACTTCACTTATTTGGCATGAATTTTCAAAAATTTCTCCTATTTTTTGTTGAAAAGGAAAGTCATTACGATTTTATGTCAGAATAATATATTTCTCTTGACAATTCACTAGATATATTAAATGAAAATCTATTTTGGAAAATAAACAATTGGCTCTTAATCATTTTCTTTCACACAAAACTCCTTCATTTGAAATTGATTCTGATTCGTTTAATTTAGATTATATTACTTTTAATAATTTTTTTGTAGTAGATGTGTCGTCGCGACCAAACCTCTCGACTATTCATTTGTCGCTCATCTAAAAATCCAAATCTCCTGAGGTATGTATTGCTGAACTTGATTTGCATTCTTAAGCCAAACGCGAAAAGAAGTATCAACAATTAAGTGGAGGAGTAGCCGTGCGACCAATTTCAGCATATTCACCTAAGCGTGAACAAAGCGAGTATCTTGTGCATTTTTCTTTTGAATTTCTTATCTAATACAAATCGTCTACCTTAATGACAAAAAAAATGGGCTCTTGGGAGGTACCCCTTGCTTATCTTTGTTTTCCTTACAATTTTTTTCTGCAATTTTCTTTACTTATTTCCCCCTCCCACCCCTCTACTTGTCTTATAAATATTGAGAATAATATTTACTTTTAAGTATGGTGGTCAGATCTTTTATTGTTGTTTTTTATGAAAAATCCAAAAAATAAAAACCTTTCAAAAATTTTAAAAGAAATCTTTTCCTTATTTTGCAAAATTCAAAAAAAAATATTTTGTTGTTTTCTTGCAAACTTTTGTCTTATTTTCTTTTTATTTTAAACAAAGATAAAAATATATAATAAAACTTAAAAATCAAATTTCTTGGGAAAGGTCTGTGTGAGTTTTCATCACACAATATCATCTAGAACCTTGCGAACCCGTCATTGGGGAGCCCTTCGGATGTCTAGAAATTAAAAAACAATTATGTTTTTATTATATTTAAATATTTCAAAATATATATGAAAAACTTAAAAAATTTAAAAATATTATCTAATAAAATAAATTTTGTAATATTAAATTCCACCATTTTTTTTATTTAACAAAACTAATTTTATTTATGAGTTTTATTTATAGGCATTTTAAAGAGTTTTCTTTCTATGTTTTTATTTATTTTATATGTCTCTTCAAAATTTATTAGTTTTAATTTTTAGATCAATTTGACATAATGAATTTTTCATTATCTTGATTTGTTTAGAATTTGTTTTATTTTTTTTTTCTATCATTAAAATATCATTATTCAATTTTTAAAAATTGTGCTAAAAGTCTTTAAATTTTAATTATATTAATTTTAACACATGAAATTTTAGGATTGCTCAAAATTATTTTCTATGCTCTCAAAATATATTTACCTTTGGAACTTTATAGCCTTTAAACCCGAGCCTTTCCCCTACCTTTTACCCTTTGTTTGACATTTAAAAATGTTAAAAGATCATATGTCATGGAATGAGAGGAAAAAATTCAACATACCTAAGTATATGCACCCAAATCATTAAAAGATTATTTGGCATGGAGTTGAGGATAAAATCCATCACTCCTAAACATATATATTTTGTGTTGGAGCAAAAAAAATGTCGCCAACTTTCCGCGCACTATTCCTAGATAAGGTGGTCGACAGATTAAAATATGGTTTGCAAGCATTCTGTTATTGAACCTTTCGATTGAAGAGAAAGTACCGCTGGCAGCAGCGAACAACAGATTTGACCCGTCACGGCGAATGCCTTTCTTTCGACAAGCCTCTTAATTAATTCAAAATGATGATTACAAGAGGGATTCAGCTACACGGAGGTCCGCGCGCGTACAATTATTGAAAGAAGAGAGAGAGAGAGATAAGAGCACAACGTCTGCAACTACAATGTGGCAGGTACTGGCTAAGTCTGTGTGTCCCCTCCAAGGACACCTGGTCCCCCTTTTATACTTGAGTGTAGGTTGTGTGACCCATTTATCAACTAGCAAAACTATAATGCCTAATTAATTGTGTCTTTAAATGAGCAGTCGCCTGAGGTACATGAACAGTTGTGTGCTGTACAACCCCATATACAGTGAGTAGTGGGCGATAGGAGTCAGCAGTCCAAGTCCCAGGCGATTCGGGAGGAGGCAAGAGCTCAGTGGCCTCCTCAGCTAGCCCTGGTGGGGTGGAGCAAGTGAGAGGCGTGTGGAGCAGGTTGGCTCGCACTCGCTAAGGGGTTCGGCAAGTAGCGGGCGAGTAGAGGAAGGCCTGGTTCAGTACTTGCCCAGACGCATAGGGGGGCAGCGAGTGCCACCCCACTGGGCACTCACCGCCCTAGACACTCAACACCTCTCCTTGGCGTTGAGTGAGGCTCTATCACTCAACGCCTCTCCTTGGCATTGAGTGATGCCCAGACACTCAACCCCTCTCCATTATGTTGAGTGAGGCTCTGTCACTCAACGCCTCTCTTTGGCGTTGAGTTAGGCCCTGTCACTCAACGTCTCCTCTCCTTGGCATTGAGTGAGGCCCGATCACTTAATGCCTCTCCTTGGTATTGAGTGAGGCCCTTGAAGTTGGCGTCTTATGCTCTCAGGCGGTAAGTAAAGCTGGATCCATTTGGGGGTGTTGAGAAGGCTAGTGCCTGGTTTGTGCAGCACTCGCACCTTTTGGTGAGTGGGGAGTTTTTTGGCTCGCACTCGCCTAGGGCCGTAATGAGGCGACGAGTGCCATCTCCATCAAGCACTTGCCTCCCCTAGCGAGTGGAGGTTCCAGAGGTCCAGTCGCCCAGTTTTTTGGTGATGTATCTTTATTATTTTGCCCCCGTTTGCTTGCCTATAGCCTGTTAGAACTGCGTAGTTACACTGTTAGCGGACCTAGTTGGGTTGTACATAGTTGTTTGGAATAGCGGAGTTTGGCTATTTGCGAGCGATTTTCAGAAATCTATAAATAAACCCAAGTGGGTACCTCAGAAGACATGCTTACTTATGCCCTGGTGTTTTTGGGCTTTCTGAGGAATCCTTAGCTCGACATTTAGCTAGGGAGGGGAAGCTCTCTAAGATCTTCCGGGTGTGTGGTGGGACCTCCACACCGAGCCCTTGGGTCTGTGCCCTATTCTTTTTCCTTAGTCGTTTGGCTCCTGAGAGAGAAGTAAGTGTGCTCTCACCCCTTCCCAAAGTGTGAACTCCACAGAGACCGGGTTTTTGATATCAACATTTTTGCTGCAGGGAGCGTGAAAAGTGGTCTGCACAGAAAATCTTCAGCAGGCTCGATGAATGGAGGAGAAGGGAAATGTTCAGACAGGGCCAACTCGCCACCCCTCCCCCTCTTTCCACCTTGGGGATGTTCGAGGAGTTCAGGAAGGAGGTACTTGGCCTCATCATGTTCGCACTCGCCGCGCGTGCTGAGTGCTCGACTCCAGCTATCCCAGTCGCCACCTCGCCGGCTTTAGGCGAGGATGCCCCAGCTCGCCAAGCTGGGAAGGAGGTTGTAGAGGAGGGGAGAGAGCACGATATCCCCGGGCGAGTGCTCTTCCCCGGCTCGGCGAGTGGAGGCCGGTTCGGCGAGATAGGGGCGAGAGATCCTCCGGCTCGCCCAGCATGGGGAGGAAGCCCCTTTAGCGAGTTGGTTTCTTCTGCCCCAATTACAGAGGGGTTCAGGGAGCTAGAGATGTACAACTACACCAGGAATGATGACCCGATTCACCACATATAGTGGTTCGAGGATGTGGTGTCGATAAGACAAATGTCGAATGCCTTTAAGTGCGGGCTCTTCGCCATCACCCTCAAGGATATGGGTAGAGAGTGGTTCCACCAACTACCGGCCAAATCTATCTACTGCTTTGAGGATCTGCGTCGGGGGTTCATGTTGAGATTCACTACTTCCAAGAAAAGGAAGAAGGAGTCGGAGTCCCTGTTCCACATCAAGAAGGGGGTGAACAAGACCTTAGGAAGTTACATGGACAGGTTCTAGGAGGAGGTCACCCAAGTCCAGGAGATTCCAGGGCAAACTCTAACGATGTCCTTCATCTTAGGGATGCAAAAGGGTTTCATCGGGATGGAACTGAAAAGGGTGTCGACCCTCTCCAATGAGGAGCTGATGGAGAGGGCGGCAAGGGAAGTCAATAGGGAGGCGTCAAATGCCTAGTTCGCGACGAAGTTAACCCAATGGGCCATGGAATAGGAGAAGGGGCCAGGAAGTGGCCGAGGTCAAGAGGTTAGGAGAGCCGAATGCCGGTAGAGGGAGAATTAGAAGCAACAATAGCCCATGTGGGGGCATCAGGGGATGAAAACAGACTCGATTGGAGGCTTCCAGCGTGGCAAGAATAAGGCCGGCAGAGAGGTTTACATGGAGGAGACAATCGCCAGGGGGGCCAGGGTTAGTTCCACCCCCCAGGATAGAGGCAGGGCTAGAGGCCTCCTCTCCTTGATCAGCATTAGTCTATGGCAATAGCCATGCAAAGTCATAGTGGTCTGTAGAGGAGGTGGAGGGAAATCAGGGTGGAGCTATCCTATGGTGACTTCCACCAGTAAGAGGGGCTTGCTACGACCACATTCCCAGAGTTCCTCGAGGTGAGAGGAAACAAGGAGCAGCAGTAGCAGCACGACCACCGGGAGATATAGATCGAGGAAGTCCTGCTTCGGGTAGAGGAGGGCAGGTGTGAGGACAGAGCTGATATTGGGGCTTGGGGCAGGACCGTAGTGATCCACGTGGGGGGGGGGGGGGGGTGTTGAGGATTCCCGGAAGGAAAGCCTTCAAACTTTATACCGAAGGAGTGTTGGATCCATATCCCAAACCCCAGCCCCGGAGAAGAAGATCACCTTCTCTAGGAGTGACATGTCAGATCATGAGGATACTTTCTGCGATGCTTTGGTCATTCAGAATCGGACGAAGGATTTACTCTCTCCAAGATCCTCATTGACAACGAGAGTTTGGTCAATGTCATCTTCAAAAAGGCATTTTATGCAATGAAAGTGGAGTCCAAGTAGGTGTTTGCCTCGGATAAAATGTTGTTTGGGTTCTCCGGGGAGAGAAAGGAGGTTGAAGGAGGATTGGGGCTCCATGTCACTCTGGGGGCAATCCAGAAACTGTAGGTTCATCATCGTGGATGCCCCCAGTAGTTACAACGTCATATCGGACGGCCTCTCATCAGTGCCTTCTGCTGCGTCCCCTCATCCTTCCATCAGTGCGTGAAGTTCAACGCCGAGGGGATCCAGGTCAGGGTCCGGGGAAACCGAAAAGTAGCGAGGGAATGCTATGTTTCGCGGTGAACTCCATCTATTGGTTGGAGTGAGCCGAGGAGATGGATCAGAGGATGGAGGAGGAATAATAGGAAGTAGGTGGAGTGGAAATGGAAGTGGAGGAGAACAGTACCTAGGTGGAGGTGGCAGAGGGAGTTCTGGAAGAGCCAGTCGAGGTGATGGTCGTGGAGGAAGCTGAGGTCCTTATTACAGGGGAGGGTGACATTAGATAATGGGTAGAGCAGTCTCATTTGGTGCCTATGGAAGAGGTGGTGTAGATGGAGGTTCTTACCCTTGGAGGAAAGTTGGAGAAGATGCGCATCAGCGTGGGGCTGACCCTGGTGGACCAGGAGAGGATGCTGGCATGTATCTAAAAGAACGTGTCCATCTTCGCTTGGGGCACTGCAAAGATGCTGGGGATTGATGTGGATGTCTCCTGCCATCGCCTTTACATGGATCCAGAAGCTCGCCCTATCCAGCAGAAGAAGAGTTCCATCGCGGTCAAGCTAGCCGAGCCCATCAGGGATGAGGTGGCCAAGCCCCTGAAGGCCGGCTTTGTATCTGAAATCCAATACCCCGACTTGGTCTCTAATGTTGTAATGATAAAAAATGGGACGTCCGGTGGAGAATATGTGTTGATTTTTCTTTACTAAATAAATCATGTCCTAAGGATTGTTGCCCCTTGCCTCGAATCGACGCACTGTTTGACTCAGCCATCGGTTTTCCTGTAATGAGTTTCTTAGATGATTTTTAAGGTTTTCATCAGATCAGGATGCATCCCCCCCCCCCGATGTAAAATTTGTCCCCTCATCATTAGGGATGAGTGCTACTACTATAAGATGATGCAATTTGGGTTGAAAAAGTGCAGTGGCAACATACCAAAAAATGATGGATCGGGTCTTCTAGGAGCAAAAGGGGAGGAACCTCGATGTGTATGTGGATGATCTGATGATCAAAAGCATGGAGGTGGACTCCCACCTCCAGGATCTGGAAGAGACCATCAGCACCCTCCAGAGATACAAGATGATGTTAAACCCCTTGAAGTTTGTCTTCAGGGAGCGTAGCGGGAAGTTCCTGGGTCATCTTCTCAGCCCTACACGGGTGGAGCCTAATCTTGATAAGGTCAAGGCATTATGAAGTTGGGATCACCTCAAAATGCTAAGGAGGTACAACGACTAATGGAGAAGTTGCTAGGCCTCAGCATGTTCCTCTCCCGGGAAGGAGAAAATTGTTCTCCCTTCTTCAAAGCGCTGAGAGGGGACCAGAAGTTCGAGTGGTCGAAAGAATTCAGGGAGGCGTTAAAGGCCTTGCAGAGGAAATTAACTCAGGCCCCTCTGCTCCAAGGGTCGAAGGAAGGTGAAGATCTACCCATGTATCTGGGGGTCACGGGTGAGGCAGTGAACTCCGTCTAAGTTCGGGAAGAAGGTAAAAAGAAGCTACACATATACTATGTGAGCAGGGTCTTGAGGAAGGCGGAGCTCCGATATCCGATCTTAGAGAGGTTGGCCTTGACTCTGGTTATCTCGGCTTGAAGGAACCACCTTATTTCCATGCACACACCCTCCTAGTGGTGACTGACCATCCCCTCTGCAACATCTTTGAGGGGGTGGAGCATTCGGGAAGGTTGGCAAAGTGGTTGTTGGAGCTGAGTGAGTTCGATATCTCTTTCGTCCCATGCCTCTCGATCAAGGCCCAAGCAATTGCTGAATTTCTGTCTGACTATGTGGTTGAGGTGGCGGAGGCGGAACTCATTCACCCGCTTCCTTAGAAGGTGATGGTATAGGGCATGTTGGGAAGGCATTCCTTGAGGTGGGGGTGATCTTGGACAACCGGCAGGGAACAAGGATCGAGCAAACGGTGGTAGTGCATTTTCCCATCACTGACAACTAGGCCGAGTACGAGGCCGTGATAGCAAGATTCTGCCTAGTCAGGGAGCTGGGGGTCCATGATGTGGAGGTCCTCACTGACTCCATGGTGGTGGCCTCCCAGGTCAATGGGGAGTTTGAGGCGAGGGAACCTACTCTACAGTTATACTTGAAAAGCTGAAGGGGATCATCGGTATGTTCCAGACCTTCTCCTTCTGACATGTGCCGCGGGAGGAGAATGAGCAGGTAGACCAGCTAGCCAAGCATGGTCCCCAGGTATGTGGTACCATCACTGACTTGTTCTTTCCATCCATCTAAGAGGGGGTGCTGATGGAGGTGGACCAACACCCCTCATGGATGGACACTTTTGCAACTTTTCTTTCCACGGGGGAATTTTCGGATGTGATGGACAAGAAGCGATTCAAGCACAAGTCGGTATATTTTCTCATGTTCCATGGGCAGGTGTACAGAAAGACCCTCTCGGGAATATTGGCATGTTGCATGGCCGATAGGGAGGTCCAAAGGATTCTATAGGAGGTCCATTCCGGGGAGTGTGGAAGTCACTCGGGAAGCAAAACCTTGGAAGGGAGGATAGTTGGACAGGGGTATTTCTAGCCGACCCTAATCCAGGATGCCGTAGAATTTGCAAAAAAGTGTCACAAATGTCAGTTGTTTGCCCCCTCCATCTCCAACCATCTCAATACTCAGAAGTATCACGCCCCCCTGGCCCTTTATCATGTATGGAATGGATCTGGTGGGGCCCTTCCCTTAATCCAGCGGGCAAAGGAGGTTCTTGCTGGTTATGATATATTATTTTTCTAAGTGGTTGGAAGTGAAGGCACTGTCCAAGGTGACCTCCCAGGTCACCGGGAACTTTGTTTGAGGGGAGATCATCTGCCAGCACGGGTTGCCGCAGGCAATTTTCACGGACAATGGGCCTCAATTTTCCAGCGCTAAATTCATCAATTTTTGCGGGCAGCATGGGATTTTCCTCAGGATTGCCTCGGCCACCATCCCTAGAGCAACGGGCAGGTGGAGACGTCAAATAAAATCATTGTAAATCTCTTAAAGAAGAAAGTTGAGAATTTGAGGAGGAGCTGTGTAGAACAGCTTCCCTCAGTCCTCTAGGCCTTGAGGACCACTCCTGTTGGGTATTGTATCCACAAGAACCCAGATTTGTATGAAGTTACCTTTGAACTAAGAAGAATTAAGGTTGTATTTGATATCATCTTTTAGTTAAGTGCTTGCACGTCAATATTTTTTAGTGTAGACCAACATCAATTTACAATGAGTCACCAAACACAGAATCATGCAATGTATTCCCTCATTGTGTGATCCATGGTGTTGACTCATTTGTAACCTCTCTATTGGGATGCACTTCATTTTCAAGTACTAAGGAAATGGAATAAAAGAATAGTTGACAGTTTCAGCTTAGAAGAAAAGAAAAAGTTCACTAAAAATTTCCAAAATAGTTTTCTAGAGAAATGTCATATATTTCTCGAGAAGTCGAAGTAAATTTCTCGAGAAAACATTGTTGTCATCGAGAAACTACAAGACTTCTCTAGAAATTACCTAAAAAGTATGCTATGTCATTTTCTTGAGAAATGCCTTGTATATTTCTCGAAAAGCTGGGTTGTTCTTGAGAAAAGCAAAAGTTCACGAGAAAGCTAAGTCTTCTTCTCGAGAAATCTATCTTCTATTCCATAATTTTAATCACGTACATTTCTCGAGAAGCCTTATGATTTCTCGAGAAAGCATCTTCTTCGCGAGAAACAAGTTCTTTACTTCACAAATTTTGCGCAAAGTCAATTTCTTGAGAGGCTGTATTGTTTCTCGAGAAATCAAATTATTTTCTCAAGAAATATTGTCCTTCTCGAGAAATTAGTGGTTTTCTTCATAAAAAATTTTCTTAAAGTTCTTTCGCGAGAAGCCAAGTCTTTTTCTCGAGAAATATACTTCTTCTCGAGAAATGGACTTACAGATTTTTCGTTTCAAATTTTCTGACAGGAATTCAAATTAACATAAGTTTAGTATGTTTGATCTTTCCTTAATTACGTGGATCCTTTCTTAATGACGATTGATTGTTGGTCGATTACATATATAAAGTCAATTTAAGTATTCGTCATTAAGTAGAAGAATTATTCATACGAAGAACAATTTTCACGGAATTTGAAATGCTCAAGAACATTCCATTTTCGAGAGAAAATCCGGTCATCTTCATTGTCAATCCTTTTTGTCGCCTTCTCCAGATCCAGCGATTCAAAGAAGACAGATTCGTCTGATCCAAGATCATCCGCTTCTTCAACTTCTATTCAATTGGGTCGGATCCTAGCCTTCAGTTCAGTCCTCTCAGTTTTCTTCCTCAACATTCTTCATAAAGTTGTTCAAGTTTCAAGAAGGAAGATCAAAGAAGAATTCAGATCTGAAGTTTAAAACATTCTCTTTATTATTGTGATTTGTGTTTACTTTTGTAGGAGTTTTATCTCTGAGGTTGTAGATCCATTAGTCGATCGAGGTTGTAAATCCAGTTTGTGGATCAAGGTGTAGATCCGGCTTGTTGATCGAGTTTGTAGATCTGTTGTGGATGGAGATGTAGGAGCGTTGCTCCGAGGTGTAAGATTGGTTTAATCTGAGAAAGTGAAGTAGCCGGTTCATACCCCTTGTGGTAGATAGGTGAGGCGGGACAGTGGACATAGCCAATACGGGAAACCACTATAAAAATCTCTTTGTTTGTGTGGATGTCTTTTAAATATTTTTATTCCGCAAAAACATGCAAACATCACCTATTCACCTCCTCTAGGTGATTTAGGTAGACACTAGATACTTTCAAGTGGTATCAGAGGGAGGTTGGTCAATAAAGATTAACACCTTGATCAAGATCCCTGATCTAGCGTTCAGAGATTCTGTAATTTCACCATGACCGAAGCAAAGACATATCATCTATAAAGCTACCTATGTGTACCAAGGAAAACTTTCCCATGTGGAAAGAACAAGTACGGTTCTTCATGGAAGTTGTTGATCCAAGGATCTTTTAGATAGTGGAAGAATGACCTCATATCCCTACTCAAGCATCTACAATAAATGCAACAATCATGATTCCAAAGAAGATGATGGATCTTACTAAGGATGAGATTGCCTTAGTCTCCTTTGATAAGAAGTCTCAGAATATCATAGCGAGTTCATTGGACAATTCCATGCTCTAGAACTTACTCCACTGCAAGTCTGCTACAGAGATGTGGGACTGCCTTGTTGTGCTGATGGAAGGTACTGAAGAAGGGCAAGACGATCGCAAATCATTGTTGAACCAGGAGTATGAAGCCTTCAAGCAAGGTGCAAATGACTCCATAGCTGACAGCTTTGAAAAGTTCATCGAGATAGTGTACGGTCTCAGGAACTACGGCCGAGTCATCACTTATTGTGAACTAAAGGCAAGTTTCTTAGATCCCTCACAAAGGAATGGGACACAATGGTTGTGGAAATCAGAGAATTTGGAAAGTTACCGGAGATCGACCCACAAAATCTTTTCGGTAAATTACGAACTCCAAATGAACACCAGAAAGAAGGAGGAGTAAGCCAATCGATCTTCAAGCAAAGAGAAGTCTACAACCCTAAAGGCAGAAGGTACAAGAAAGTCTAGAGTGGTGTCACCTGTAAGGACACGAGCTCATGACACTCCTGAAGATTATGAGCCTAGCATGTCTAGCTCAGAGCTATCAGATGGAGAATTCTCCCTTCTCTCCAAGTAATTCAAGAAGCTACTAAGAAAAAGGACACAGATGAAAAATAAGCCCTTCACTTCAGACTCCAGAAGATCACGACGTGACGGTGATCGAACCAAGAAATGCTTCATTAAGGAAGACAGGTATAAGTCTAAACCAAACAAACAGTTTTCTTCTGATGTTATTTGCTACTGTATTAACAAATCAGGTCACATGATTGTGGAGTGTCCATATAAGAAGAAGGATAGATCCCGGAAGTAAGAGAAAAGATCCTTCAAAGAAAGAAGAAAGAAGAAAAAAGCTTCGCCGCCAAAAAGACGAAGACTCTTAGTGACTGTGACTCAAGTCAGTCAAGTTTTGAAAACGAAGAAGCCTACTTTGGGCTAATGGCTCAATCTGACGAGGAAGTGGGCGACTCAGAATACCGTGTGAAGGTAAACTCGCACACCATTCTATCTGAATATGAAACTTCATCGAATGGTCATGAAGACTACTCCTTTGATGAGAACGAATTAGAGTTGATGGCTCAACATGAGCACTTGTTAAAAGCATTCGACAAATGTCGTAAGGTAGTCCGAAAGCAAGTTAAAGAGATTGCCTCCCTCAAGGCAGTGGGAGCAAATTTGAAGGACAAAATTGCACAATAACTTCCTCTCAGAGATGTAGTCCACTCCCTGAAAGAGGAACTCAAGGACTTGGCTGAGACGTTAAAACTGAAGGAAAAATATCTTGATGAGCTGGAAGAAAAGCTCACGGTGGAAAGAAAACTCGTTGAGAGCTACTCAAAGACAAAGACAGTTCTCCCTCTCATCGATGAGTTCTCAGCTTAAAAGAAGGGAAGTGGTCTTGGCCACATTGGTGGAAAGGTAAGGCTGCCAAGAGGGCTAGCACCAAAGAAAAGGGGAAAGCCCCCACGAGTCAACCATTGTTTAAGAAGGTAATCTTCCTAACGAATAAGTTTGACCTGGATTCATCCTATGCTCATCATGCAAGGCCTACTTATGTCGAGCCCAAGACCAAATACCAGGGATGGACCTATCCCCATGACTTTGGTGCTAGCGTGTTCAAAGCACCTTATGAAGAGATTCACATGAAAAGTTATGGTCCATATGTACATGGTCATAACAACCAGAAGGCACCAAAAGCCAAATCGGTTGTGCCTAAGGAAAAGAAAATACAGAAACCTTATGTATGTTGTAATAATGAGGCTTCCACCTCTAAGAATGCTACCCTGCTATACCACATGTTCAAAGGGTAAAGTAGGAGTACACGAGGAGATACAATAGATTTGACTGTTGGTGTTGCGTAAAAGTTGGTCACTTTGGCACTGACTGCTGTTACAACCGCGCTAACTTTGTGACTCCACGAGATTGCCATGCGAGACAGACCACAAACAAGGCTAATGTTCTTATGGGGAGTATGCTGATCAAAAACCAAGGACCTAAATATTTTTTGGTTCCTAAGCTAAAATGATTTATCTTTGCAGGTATGTCCAAAGACCAATAGAACGTTAATCTAGTATTTGGACAATGGATGCTCTCGGTACATGACCGGGACAAGAAACCTTTTTCTTGACTATACCCAGTCAAAGATGGAGCAAAGGTTATTTTTGGAGGTTCAGGTAGGGGAACAACAAAAGGTTATGGTATGATATATAACGGCATTTTCTCTTTCACAAATGTTGCTTATGTTGAGGGATTACACCATAATCTCATAAGCATAAGTTAACTATGTGACAATGGCTACATCGTTGAGTTCTGTATGGACAAATGTTTGATAAAATCATCTGCAATTTTGGAGACGATCTTAACAGGCACTCAGAGCAAAAATATTGTTTGTTTAAATTTTCTTTGTTTAGACACTTCTACCCTAATGTGTTTTATGGCAAAAAGTAGTGCGTCTCTCTGTGACCAATGACACAAGAGATTAGCACATATTAATTTTAAAATCTTAAATATGCTATTTTCTCAAAACATAGTACGTGATGCCCCAGCATTAAGTTCCTTAAAGAGAGTTCATGTCACTCCTGTCAAATTGGTAGGCAAACACGGGCTACCTTCAATGGTATTGCTGAGAAAGATTCTTCATGAAGCTTGTACTTGCTTCATATGGACTTATTCGGTCCTATGCATATTGACAACTTAGGAGGTAAGGTCTATATGTTAGTGATTGTTGATGACTAATCACGTTTCACTTGGGTGTTCTTTCTGAAACACTTTGTCCGACAAATTCAGAACGAATTGGACTGCTCAGTGGTCAAAATTAGAAGTTACCACAGAATAGAGTTCGAGTCTGGTGTCATGACAAAATTTTGTGAAAGCCAAGATATCTTTCATCAGTTTTCCTCCCCGTGCACTCCACATCAAAATGGAGTTACTGAGAGAAGGAATAGAACACTGATTGAAGCATGTACAACCATGTAGAATGATCGCGCGAAACTATATCCGCAAACGACAACGGCAAGTGTACCGTATCGGGAGTGGTATAGGTTTTTAAAAACCAATGTCGTATTAGACTCGGGGTGATCGAGTAATCCTCCTTTGAAAATCGTTATTATTTTATCAATATATATAGAAATTTGAGCTGGGGCTGCGAAAAGTAAAAGCTAGAAATGTTAACGGAATTAAAACAATGGTTTTACAATTAGTACCCGATCTTGAGTCACCTTGGGATTATAAAATCACGAAATGAAAATAACAATGCACGTCTCTTGTTGAAGTGGCTTTGACAGTGGAGGTTCCCGAAGCATGAACACCCCTCTTTCGAGGATTAGGTTCAACTAAGCTTATGTGTATCGACCGAACTTTCGTTCTAAAATCGCATCGCCTAAGACTTGCTTTAGGTAGTGAACCTAGCTATTAGATTTTACTCCAATTCGGAAGAGTTACATCGTCCTCTCTCAAGGGTTACGTTCTACTCTTTTTACCGATAAGTGATCGATTCGCCTTACGAGCCTCTCAGCCAACTAAAGAGCGAAAACTGTTTTGAAAACTATATAAAATATATAGCATCAATGAATTGATCAATGGTAAATCGTGAGCGTTCAACAAATTGAGAAGCGCAAAATTAAAATCATGGCAAAAAAATTATCTCATCCTCGGATCGTCTCGATCGAGCACTATAGAGAGTTAGCCGCTCATGGAGGTGGAGAAATCATGATTATAAAAATGCAACATGATGAGAGAAGAACAAAAAAACTGTTGAGAAACAAAAATATAACGTTCGAGTGATAAACTTGAAATAGGGACAATATTTTAAATGAAGACAGAATTTTTATTTTATTGATAGCGAAATTACAAGACATAAAATTGCAAGGTTACAAGACGACAAAATTCTAAGTTGAACGAAACGAGATGTACAAGATTAAATTAAAACAACATGAAAACACTAATACTCGAAAACTAATAATGGAAATTAAATTATTTAAATAATCCAAAACTCAAAAAAAAACACTAATAGCTGAAATGAAATGAAATGAAATGAAGAATTGGATTTACGGGATTAGACTCCCTTTGATGCCCAAAACAATCCATATTTATAGGCATAATTAGTACATAACGGCTGGGTTAATTTTAATTCCACCGTTACTATTCATGCTACAGTAACGTGGAATTAAAATTCTTTCTTCCGGGTGAAATAGAGGAGGTGTCAGCGGCCGGATCTTGGAGAGTAACAGCAGCATTGAAGAGGCCGGCTGGAGGTTGTGGATGCATGAAGGAGCTTGAGCTAGATCGCTGACGTGGTCGTGAGCCTCGAGGGTGGCGGAGAGCTCGGGTAGTGAGCTCCATGCATGGTAGAGGTTGTGCGCGGTGGTGGCGCTGGATGGTTGGCCGAGCAGTAGAGTGGCGGCCGATGCTTAGAGGGATGGTGGCCGAGCTCGGCGAAGCTTGGGTAGTTGGAAGTGTGCTGCACTTGGAGCTGCCCGAGCAGCTGCATGGAGGTGGAAATGGCAGAGCTTCTGCAACTATGGTGGCACCGAGGAGGCTGAGCGAGATGATGGCGAAGCTTGGCCGGAAGCTGCTTGCAAGATGGAGCTCGGGCTGGTTGAGCTTGGTATAAGTGGTCTGCCATGCAAAACGCAACTTGCAATGAAAGGTGTTGTAAAATCACACCTGCTGGATAATAGTGGCCAGCAGAATTGCAGTGACAATGACGATGACAACAATCCTTTTAGGGAATACGTCCATGGCGAAAGCCAGGCTTATGCCGGTGAAGCTGTGCCCCACTAAAACTATCTTCTCTCCTCCTGGCACCGAAGCCATCAAATCCATGAAAGGCTGTGAGTACTCCTCAAAACTGATGACATCTTCGGCCATCCTTCGGGGATCAGAACTGCAAGCTGAAAGATCAACGCATTTCCTCGCCGGGGGAGGGCGCGGCCGGCCCTCCTCAACGCCGGCCATTTGCGACCACCGTTATTCTGAAAGAGGAGATAAGATTGGGGAAGAGAAAATAGAGAAAACAATGGCTGGATACAAACAGAGGTTTCAGGATAAAAAAGCGGAAAGAGCGGTGGAGGGGCTGACGTCGTTAGACCCTGCGTGACCGACGACGGGATGGAAAGGGATGGAAAAACCAAAGATCTTTATTTAATATATATATATATATATATATATATATATATATATATATAGATATTCATATAGAAATATAATGATAGCCTCCACGAGTGGCCGGAGAACCACGTCGACGAATTTAACTTGTATACGAACCTTGGTTGCGACAGCGGGACTTTTCCTACGAATTCCCTTCAGGCCTATCATATTAATACAAAATGAAACATATATAAGTTAGAACGTAAAATATTTATTTTTACGAAATGTTATAGAAATAAAGATTAAATAAGCCAATTTGATTAGGTATCTAATAGAGTAATACCCCTAAATGATGACTAAACTACTAGTCATCAAATACCTCCATACTTAAGTTTTTGCTATTCCAGAGCAAAAGAATGAGAGTATTCATAACACATTAATAAAATTTTCAATTTAACTAAAACTTATTCAATCAAAAGAGAGTTAAAAAATAAAGTTTATGGATTTACAAATTAAGTCCTAAATTATGAGTCTCAATTGAAAAGGAGTAACGGATTTAGCCAAGATTTTTCAAGTAAAATAACTAGCAAACAAGATCAGGTACTTTTGCGAACAATATTAGATTAGAATTAAGTCAACTCTTTACTTAAAAGAGGCTTAAAAGAAAAATTCAAACTAGTATTTGTGCTCTCACAAAATTCTATTTTAAATCTAAGACAATTTAATTGGCTAATAGGGTTTGGGAAAGCAAAAGATATGAAGAGGTCTTTGATTGGTGGTGATCAATTTTATCCTCTCACCTCATTATCCCTCCTTTTTTTATATATTATATGTAATACCAGAGAATGATAGACTATTATACTATCATTTTCCATGACATATAAACATTTTTTCTCTCTTCATATAAATTTTATTCTAGGGTTGCATATGTTTACCAGAGAATAAAGAACTAACATCTCTTTATTCCCATGGCATATGATTTAACAATAAAATGAAAAATGCATATGTTTACCAAGGGATATAGAATTTTATCCTCTTATCCTCATGACATATGATCTAACAAGAAAAAGAAAGAGGAAAAAAAGAGAAAATGCTAAACAAATTTTAGATTTAAGTTAAAACTTAGAGAGCAACTATAGTAAGTTGAGATTTCCTAAGCGTCTAGAACGTAGAGTGAGAATAATTAAAATCTAAAGCTGTTAAACAAAGAACCACAAAATTGAAACTAATTAAAATTAAAGAGAAAAAAATACTAAAACAATTACTCTAAATAAATTAAAATCATAAAATATTCCTTAAATTTAAATCACATAAAAATTAAATCTAACAAACCATGATAAAATAGAAGATCAGCAAATTAAAAATAGTAAAATTGTTTATGAATAAAATCAAATTAGATTTTTGGAAATAATAAAAAGCTAAGCATGAGTTTATTAAACAAAATATTTTTTTCAAATGTTTTTTAAAATCTTTGACATTAAATGACTCACCTCTATACTTAAAATCAAACATTGTCCTCAATGTTTAAAACTAAGTATGCAAGGGAAAAAGAAATATGATAAAACAAATGATATTAATTCTTTTTTTGTGAATTTATTTAAAAATATCATAAAGAAAGAGATAAGCAAGGGGTGCCTCCCAAGAGCACTTTGTTTTTACCGTCTTTGAGCTAGACGGTTAAGGGTTAGCTAAATGGATATTTAAATTTAAAGTGTACAGACAACTCCCTTAATTCTCGCTATGAGGTACATGCCAAAATTTATTACCTGGTGACTCCTCCATTATATCCTCGATTCTTCTTTTATTGTCCGTTAACCTGAAAATGTAATTCCAAAATACTTATACATACCTGAGGTAATTTGGAAATTTTGAGATGAGCGGCAAATGGATCATCGAAGTTGCTTAATTTCAATGACTCATCTACTACATGAGAATAATTAGAATAAGAAGAATAAAAAATAAACGTGTCAGAAACAATTTCACAAGCAGTCTCTTGTGAAAGAGAAAAATTAAGTTCCGGTTGTTTACTTTCTAAAATTAAGTTGCTACCCGAAAAATCAAACGAAACACTAATGAGATTTAATTCATGGGGCAAAATATTTTCATGAATTAAATTTTCAAAAATAGTGGTTGATTTGTAATGAAATTCATGAATAAATTGAGTGGAATCAGGCAAAGATGGAGTGGAAACATGTTCCTCTTCAATTTCATCAGGCGCCTCCATACTTATCGATTTTTTGTTCGAAAAGACCTCTTCCTCATGTTAATAGTTATCTAAATTTGGAGCAAAAAAATCAGACGAATTTCTAGTGGTAGAAGAATAAAATTTTTGTGCCGCAAAGGTGGTGGAATATGAATCTTGAATAGATGAATTTTCTTCATTGCAACGAAGACTGTCCGGGTGATCACGCCACCAAGAATAGTTAACATTGGTGAATGAAGAAAATTCATTAGAGTTATGATTATCATTAGAAAAATTATTTTCATAGAAAATAGAGAAATTATTTTCAAGAGAATTATTATCTCCATAAGAATTTTGAAAACTATTTTCACAATTAAAGTTTTGAAATTTTGGAGAACATGGAACATTTTCATAATTAAAATTTTTCTCAAAAGAAATACAAAAATTATTTTCATAACGATTATAAAAATTGTTTTCATAAGAAAAATTATTTTCGTAATTATTATAGAAATTATTTTCACTTTTAAAATTTTGAGAAATAGGAGTTTGCACATAATAACCATTATGACAAAATTTTTTATTATATAGATTTTGAGAATAATTATTATAATCATATTCATTGGACATATTATTTGAATATAATAATGCGAATAAAAACATTCCTCACTATTATGATTTTCACCACAAAAATAACAAATAATATTTTGTTTTCTTGCAGCTTTCAATATATTTAATTTATTTTGAAGTTCGTCAAGAGTAGCCGCCAATTGGGATAGCATTTAAAAAAAACCGTTACTTAACTGAATAAAATTTGAATGAAAGATGGAGAAGTGAATTGGGGGTGGTAAGAAACAGAACGATAAAATTAATAACTATTTCTTTTTCAAATTATCGACCAATGTCCCCGGCAATGGCGCCAAAAACTTGATCGCGAGAAATTATATCCGCAAACGACAACGGCAAGTGTACCGTATCGGGAGTGGTATAGGTTTTTAAAAACCAAGGTCATATTAGACTCGGGGTGATCGAGTAATCCTACTTTGAAAATCGTTATTATTTTATCAATATATATAGAAATTTGAGTTGGGGCTGCGAAAAGTAAGAGCTAGAAATGTTAACGGAATTAAAACAATGGTTTTACAATTAGTACCCGATCTTGAGTCACCTTGGGATTATAAAATCACGAAATGAAAATAACAATGCACTTCTCTTGTTGAAGTGGCTTTGACCGTGGAGCTTCCCGAAGCATGAACACCCATCTTTCGAGTATTATGTTCAACTAAGCTTATGTGTATCGACCGAACTTTCGTTCTCAAATTGCATCGCCTAAGACTTGCTTTAGGTAGTGAACCTCGCTATTAGATTTTACTCCAATTCGGAAGAATTACGTCGTCCTCTCTCGAGGGTTCCGTTCTACTCTTTTTACCGATAAGTGATTGATTCGCCTTACGAGCCTCTCGGCCAACTAAAGAGCGAAAACTGTTTTGAAAACTATATAAAATATATAGCATCAATGAATTGATCAACGGTAAATCGTGAGCGTTCAACAAATTAAGAAGCGCAAAATTAAAATCATGGCAAAAAAATTATCTCATCCTCGAATCGTCTCGATCGAGCACTATAAAGAGTTAGCCGCTCATGGAGGTAGAAAAATCATGATTATAAAATTGCAACATGACGAGAGAAGAACAAAAAAAACTGTTGAGAAACAAAAATATAACGTTCGAGTGATAAACTTGAAATAGGGACAATATTTTAAATGAAGACGGAATTTATATTTTATTGATATAGAAATTACAAGACATAAAATTGCAAGGTTACAAGATGACAAAATTCTAAGTTGAACAAAATGAGATGTACAAGATTAAATTAAAACAACATGAAAACACTAATACTCGGAAACTAACAATGAAAATTAAAATATTTAAATAATCCAAAACTCAAAAAAAAACAATAATAGCTGAAATGAAATGAAATGAAGAATTGGATTTACGGGATTCGACTCCCTTTGATGCCCAAAACAATCCATATTTATAGGCATAATTAGTACATAACGGCTGGGTTAATTTTAATTCCACCGTTACTATTCATGCTACAGTAACGTGGAATTAAAATTCTTTCTTCCGGGTGAAATAGAGGAGGTGTCAGCGGCCGGATATTGGGGAGTAACGGCAGCATTGAAGAGGCCGGCTGGAGGTTGTGGATGCATGGAGGAGCTTGAGCTAGATCGCTGACGTGGCCGTGAGCCTCGAGGGTGGCGAAGAGCTCGGGTAGAGAGCTCCATGCATGGTAGAGGTTGTGCGCGGTGGTGGCGCTGGATGGTTGGCCGAACAGCAGAGTGGCGGCCGATGCTTGGAGGGATGGTGGCCGAGCTCGGCGGAGCTTGGGCAGTTGGAAGTGTGCTGCACTTGGAGCTGCATGAGCAGCTACATGGAGGTGGAAATGGCAGAGCTTCTGCAACTATGGTGGCGCCGAGGAGGCTGACCGAGATGATGGTGGAGCTTGGCCGAAAGCTGCTTGCAAGATGGAGCTCGGGCTAGTTGAGCTAGGAATAAGTGGCCGACCATGCAAAACGAAACTTGCAATAAAAGGTGTTGTAAAATCACACCTGCTGGATAACAGTGGTCGGCAGAATTGCAGTGACAAAGACGATGACAGAAATCTTTTTAAGGAAGACGTCCATGGCGGAAGCCAGGCTCATGCCGGCGAAGCTGTGCCCCACTAAAACTATCTTCTCTCCTTCTGGCACCGAAACCATCAAATCCATGAAAGACCGCGAGTACTCCTCAAAACTGATGACATCTTCGGGCATCCTTTGGGGATCAGAACTGCAAGCTGAAAGATCAACGCATTTCCTCGTCGGGGGAGGGCGCGGCCGGCCCTCCTCAACGCCGTCCATT
Organism: Platanthera guangdongensis; assembly: GCA_039583875.1. Lineage (NCBI taxonomy): Eukaryota > Viridiplantae > Streptophyta > Magnoliopsida > Asparagales > Orchidaceae > Platanthera > Platanthera guangdongensis. The sequence continues at coordinate 22,235,057 of CM077165.1, forward strand.
TGCGACCACCGTTATTCTGAAAGAGGAGATAAGATTGGGGAAGAGAAAATAGAGAAAACAATGGCTGGATACAGACAGAGGTTTCCGAGATAAAAAAGCAGAAAGAGCGGTGGAGGGGCTGACGTCGTTAGACCCTACGTGACCGACGACAGGATGGAAAGGGATGGAAAAACCAAAGATCTTTATTTTATATATATATATATATATATATATATATATATATATATATATATATATATATATATATATATATATATATATATCTTTAACTACATTAAAGATGTAGTTTTGAATTTTAGAATCACATCACGATCGATCACGACCGTTGAATCTAAACCGAATATTTGGTCGTAGCCGTTCATCACAGCAATGAATCAGGATCGTTAATATTTTTTCATAAGCCTCCTAAACCTATATAGGGCCTCTAACATTTAGGGCACCCTACAATTCATCAGTTCAGTCCAAAATAAAGGCTCGCCGGCCCGCCCACCCAGCGCCAACAATACAGAACCCACCCGACAGCCTGGATAACTATCCAAACCCGCCCCTTTGAATTACATCTTTACACTTAAAGAGACAAAATACCTTATATACTCATAAAACAAAACCAAAATTGGCGGTGTGGGACTAAATCCCACGCTGCCAATTAAATATACGGGTTGTACGGGCAAGCCATTGTGAGGGTCAAGATGGTCCCAAATTGAAAGGTGATCAACATGAAGGTTGTAGATCTTGACGAGACGAACAACTTTCATGTTGACCACATTTTGATTTGAAGCCGTCTTGGATCTCGATTTGGGTCCCGAAATCGGGGGCGGCGGAACGGTTTACTGTAGGAGTTCCGCCGCCCCCGATTTCGGGTCCCAAATAGAGGTCCCAATCGGCTCCAAATAAAAAAGTGATCAACATGAACGTTGTTTGTCTTTCCGAGATCTACAACTTTCATGTTGATCACGTTTCGTTTTGAGACCATCTTGACCCTCAAAATTACTTGCCCGTACGCCCGCACCTAATGTTTGCCCGCACAGTATATGCCTCCTATATATATATTCGTATGCATCCTGATTTGGGAGTAGTTGACATTTCGAAATACCAAATGAATTTTGAAGACTATCACATTGTAGAAACTAAATCATTCCATAGCGAGGTTTGTGATAAAAAGAAACTAAGGCTTTGGAAAAATTTAGAACGGGAGGTCGCAGGATCACTCTCAACTAATCAAGAAATGTAAGTCACTAACAAGAGAAGATGAAAGTGGCGGGGGGGGCAGCCCGCCGCGGGGCGGGCGCAGGCAAGTGCGGGCGAAGCCCGCAGTCACGGGCCGGGTACTGTGGCGCGTAGCCATAGGGGCGGAGCCCCGTGTCGGGCACTAGTATATATATATATATATTCATATAGAAATATAATGATAGCCTCCACGAGTGGCCGGAGAACCACGTCGACGAATTTAACTTGTATACGAACCTTGGTTGCGACAGCGGGACTTTTCCTACGAATTCCCTTCAGGCCTATCATATTAATACAAAATGAAACATATATAAGTTATAACGTAAAATATTTATTTTTACGAAATGTTATAGAAATAAAGATTAAATACGCAAATTTGATTAGGTATCTAATAGAATAATAGCCCTAAATGATGACTAAACTACTAGTCATCATAGAACAACGCTCACTTCCGGAGTACTTTTGGGCTGATGAATTCAACATGGTTTGTCACATGCAAAACAGAGCACTAATCAACAAAAACTACCGTAAGACCACCTATGATCTATTGAAGAGAAAAAATCGACAGCATCCTACTTTAGAATCTTTGGAAGTAAATGCTTCGTACATAATAATGGGAAGTATTACTGAACAAAGTTTAGCGAAAAATGTTTTAAAGGTATTTTTGTAGGATATAGTTGTCATAGTAAGACATATAGGATTATCAACAAGAAAACTCTGGTGGTAGAAGTGTCGATAAATGTTGTATTTGATGAGACCAGCTTGCTCCAAGGCATCGCGTCTAATGTTATTGGTACAAATGCAGGTATCAGGTTCAAGGAACTAAGCTTGGAAGAATCTATCAAGGAAAAACTCCAAGATCAGTTAAGCTCGTCGATCTAGGCTTGGAGAATGAAGAACCCATAGAGGAAGAATTGCAACAACCTACAGACACAACACCGAATGTTGCGTAGCCGGGGGAAGAGCAAGGAACCTATAGTTTAGATGCCTAGGAGATCATCCAGCTAATTAGATAATTTGAGAGCCAGGCGATGGTGTTAGAACTAGACAAGTTACAACTAATGAAATTTTGCATTTGAGTTTTCTGTCTCCGGTGGAACCAAAGAAGTCGAGGAGGCGAGCAAGGATCCCTTTTGGATCATGGCAATGCAAGAGGATCTAAAAACGTTTGATCTATGCAAAGTCTGGGAGTTGGTACACAGACAAAATGGACAGAACGTGATCAGCACCAATTGGATATTCAGAAACAAGCTAGATGAACACAGAGTAATTATCAAGAACAAAGCCTGGCTTATAGCACAAGGATACAAACAAGAAGTGGGGATCAACTTTGACCAGACATTTGCTCCAACATCTTGGCTCGAGGCGATCAGGTTGTTTCTTGCATATGCTACCCTCAAAGGCTTCATTGTTTACCAAATGGATGTGAAGTCAACATTCCTCAATGGGAATCTGAAAGAGGAAGTATACGTAGTGCAACCCCCAGGATTTGTCAAATCTCAATTCCCTGACTAGGTATATTTTCTACATAAAGCATTATATAGTTTAAAGCAAGCACCCCGAGCTTTCTATGAGATGTTGTCTAGCTTTCTTCTTGAGAACAAGTTCACAAGGGGAAAGATAGAAAATATATTATTTCATAGGGAAGTTAAGGGCATGATTTTGCTTGTGCAAATCTATGTCAACATCATATTTGGCCACACAGAAGACAACCTTTGCAAAAAGTTTTCTAAACTTATGCAAGGGAAGTTTGAAATGAGCATTATGTTAAAATTCAACAACCTGGCACTTCTAACACGTTAAATTTTCTCCAGGTGGTAAACAAGAAGCCTGACGCCAAATTAATATTCTCAGCACTATCAAGATCATACCTTTATCACGCAAAAAATTCCCTGGAACTTGGAGTGAGCAGGGGTTATCTCAACCAAAGCCAGTCAACCAGCAAACACATGCAGCACAAGCATCTTTATTGATTCACAGCTAACTTCTCTACACAGCGAGACATACATGGCTAGACAGGCTTCACCAAACAACCACCCAAGGGAAAGTAGAGAACTACAAAAACAAGACAAGAGAAACAAGCCACGCAGACTCAACCACCAAGTCGTCGGTCTACTACTGTGGAGTCAGCTCAAACCGCCAAATCACCAGACCGCAACCCAAGCTGCGTGGACTGCACCTTATTCCAATGCTAGCTCTAGCCGCCGATCTGCAAGCCGCCTGACCGCGAGGTCGCATAGCCGCTAGACCGCAACCGCTGTGATGCCGAATAGAACAGTCTGCCATAGGCAGGCGACTTCTTGAACCCCGAACCAAGTTGTCAAAGAGAAGACCGTCTGGTCATTGTCCGCGACCTTCTGTTTTCCGTCTGTTGCTTAACCGCAGAGCCTGCATTGTCCCTAACCGCAAACAGAGCCAAGTCTTGGCTTTCCAGCGTTATCCACACAACCTGCACAGCACAACCTGGTCAACATAATCAAACTGCACAGACACCAAAAGGCAGTCCGCAACAACCTGTGCGGGCTCAAGTTACTGTTCACTAACTTCCTAATGTTACTATTCCTGATGTGAGAGGGGTCCTATTTATAGGCACGATGATGAGTGTGGTCACTGATGATTTGCTTTGCTAACAAGTAATAATTCAATGTGATTTCATTCTACATTCTAATATAACTATGTAGATGGGCTTAAGCTAGATTGAATTAACATTCAGTCAAGTGCACCTATCAATCATAGTACAAGAGAAATCTACATCTCGTGTCGTATTCCACAGGGTCATTTCAACTACTCATACTCACCCTCCCTTTATTATCATACCTATAAATAAAAGTGATATTTAAACTACATTAACCTAACTATGACCATTTGTATAATTCAGCATTAGAGAAGAAAAAAATGATAAAAGACATGAAGCTTTTAAGCGATTACATGAATGAACTCATTTATTACTTCAATTCTAAGTGATCATGAAATAAAAAGACTATTAAATTTGTTGTAATGTAAAGGTTAAATGTTCATCAAATTCTCTCTCGAGCAATTCCAAATCTAAACCTAAGATAGTCAATTTTCTCTCGAACAATTTACAACACTCAAGTTCGCATTAAGTAAAGTACCCTTATTACTACATAAATTCATGAATTTTATCTCTAAATTGCCATGAATCTTTTTTACTCGTGTTCTAATTTTCGAAACAATATATCTCTCGATCATAGAGTTTGATTCACAAAGAGAGTTAACACCACAATATGAACATACAAACATCATTACAAAGAACCAATTTCTCAATCTAGCAATTTGTAAATTATGTAATGTAAAGAAGCAATTCATAATGAAGATTAAACTCTTTGTTTGCAATCCTAAACACGAATACAATACCACAAATTTAACATAAACAAAGTGATACATGATTACTAGAATGTTCAATTATAAGTTCATGCAAAATTAAAAGATAATTGAAGATGAATCACCAAGAGAAAAGAGAGATTGAAAGGAATTAATTAATAGATAAAATGCATTATTAAGTGTTTTACTAGCGTAATATATAGAGTGAAAATGTTTGTTTCAGCGTTGTCCTAAAACAGCCCCTACTGCAAAACTACTAGCGTCACACATGATCTCAAATGGTTGACTAAAATCGGGTGTGATCATAATAGGAGAATTAATTAATTTCTCTTTTAAGAACTCAAAGGCATGTAGATACTCTAGTTCAAAAATAAAAGGTGTGTCTTTTTTAAAAGCCTTGTAAGTGGTTTAGCTATTTTAGAGAAGTCTTTAATAAACCGGCGGTAAAATCCCGCGTGTCCTAAAAAACTTCTCACTACCTTAACGAAGGTTGGTGGTGGTAATTTCTCTATGGTTTCTATTTTTGCTCGATCAACTTGAATTCCTTGGCTTGAGATTTTATGGCCAAGTACTAACCCTTCTTGTACCATGAAATGGCACTTCTCCCAACAAAGCGCTAGGTTCGTCTCCTTACACCTCCTAAGAATTTTCTCTAAATTATTCAAACACAACTCAAAAGAGTCGCCAAAAACAGAGAAATCATCCATGAACACTTCCATAATATCTTCAACATACTCGTTAAAGATGGCTAGCATGCACCTTTGAAACGTGGCGGGTGCATTACATAACCCGAAAGGCATACGTCTATAGGCAAAAGTACCGAATGGGCAAGTAAATGTTGTTTTCTCTTGGTCTTCTGGTGCTATAGGAATTTGGAAGTATCCAGAAAGTCCATCTAGAAAACAATAATAAGAATGTCCTGATAAGCGTTCTAATATCTGGTCAATGAAAGGAAGAGGGCAATGGTCTTTCCTAGTGGCATCGTTTAATTTCCTATAGTCTATACAGACACGCCAACTTGTTACCGTCCGCGTTGGAATTAATTCATTTCTATCATTTGCTACCACAGTCAGGCCACCCTTCTTAGGAACTACTTGGACAGGACTAACCCATGAACTATCTGAAATATGATATATAATACCAGCATTTAATAACTTAACAATCTCAGCCTTAACTACCTCTTTCATATTAGGATTTAGCCTACGTTGCGGTTGAATAGAATACTTATAGTTTTCTTCCAAAAGGATTTTATGAGTGCAAAAACTAGGATTAATACCCTTTTTATTAGATATTTGCCATGCTATTGTACCTTTACATTTCTTCAATACAGTTATTAATTTATCTTTTTTCAATATTGGAAAGATTTGAAGATATGATAACTGGGTACGAAGAATTAGTTCCTAAGAATGCATACTCAAGATGATCCGGTAATTTTTTAATTCTACTATTGGTGGATTCTTAGTATTATTCTTAAGAGCTTCATGATCTCCTTCAGTAATTAAATTATATTCAGTTGTTCTATTCATGGCAACACAATTTTCTAGAAAAAATAAATGTTCAACAATTTCATCATTTCTATCATCTTCTAGATAGCTGTTAGTTATGCAAATTTCTAAAGGATCTTTATAATCAAAATTAGAATTTATAGAAGTCATAAAGTCATCAATACCATGAGAAAAATAGCAATAATCATCATTATCTAAAGATTGTTTCATAGTATTGCCAATTTGAAAGGTGACCTCATCTTCCCCTACTCGCAAGACTAATTTACCGTCAAAAACATCAATAAGTGCTCTAGAGGTAGCTAGAAATGGACGACCTAGTATGAGTGGTACTTCGATATTTTCATCCATATCTAGAATAACAAAGTCAGCAGGAAATATAAACTTGTCTACCTTAACTAATACATCTTCTACTATTCCTCTAAGATACTTAACCGATCGATCTGCTAATTGAATACTCATTCTAGTTGGGCTAAGTTCTCCTAGGCCTAGTTTTAGATATAGTTTATAAGGCATTAAATTTATACTTGCTCCTAGATCTGCTAAAGCCTTATTTACTTATAAATCACCGATTAAACATGGAATTGAAAATGAACCGGCATCCTTTAGTTTTTGTGGCAATTTATTTTGCAAAATAGCAGAACATTCTACACTTAATGTTACTAATGATAATTCTTCTATTTTCTTTTTATTAGAAATTGAATCCTTAAAACTTTTTTGCATATTTAGGCATTTGAATACCTTCAGAAAAAGGTAAGTTAACATGTAATTGCTTAAACATAGATAAAAATTTACCATACTGCGCATCCATGCACTCCTTGTTAAGCTTTGCTGGGTATGGTATTGCTGGTTGGTACTTCATCGGTTGTACGTTCATCTCACTTGATCCTTCGCCGCTAGACTCCATTTGGGGTGCTTCCTTCGCAGGTCTTGGGTCTTGTAACTCCTTTCCGCTCCTCAATTGAACGACTTTTGCATGCTCCCTTGGATTTATCTCAGTGTTTCCCAGAAGTGTTCTTTGCTGCCTTTCAGAAACCATCCTTGCAAGCTGACCAATCTGATTCTCCAAGTTTTGAATTGAACCCTCTTGATTCTGGAAAGCTACATGGGTAGTTTGCATGAAATTGGTAAGCACATCTTCCAATGTAGGCTTCCTTGGTTCCAACTGTGGTTGTTGTCCAAACATGGGTTGCTTCCCTTGATTTCCTTGTCCTCCCCAAGAGAAATTGGTGTGGTTTCTCCATCCAGGATTATATGTAGAACTATATGGGTTGTTGGCTTGATTGAAAGGTGGTCTAATATTGTTACCCATATAGTCAACATGCTCTTGAACTTGTGGTTCACAACCAGGCATTCCACTGCATGAAGAGTCCCATTGTTGAGGTGCCATGGAAGGTGATGCTAAGGCAAGGTTGTCAATCTTTTGGTGAAGCTTCTCCACTTGAATAGCTAAGGCGGTGACGACATCTACTTCATAAATTCTTGCGACCTTGCTAGGCTTTTGTCTCACAGTAGTCCATTGGTAATTGTTCATTGCCATGTCCTCTATCAACTGCTGAGCCGCTTCAAGTGTCTTGTTGTTCAAAGTGCCTCCACTAGCCGCATCGATCATCTGCTTAGTGGCCGAATTTAGACCATTATAGAAAGTCTGAATCTGAAGCTAAGAAGGTAGAGCATGGTGGGGACATCTCCTTAACAACTCCTTAAATCATTCCCATGTGTCATACAATGATTCAGACTCCAATTGAATGTACGTAGAGATGTCATTCCTTAACTTCGCAGTCTTCGCAGGTGGAAAATACTTCATCAGAAACTTCTCAACCATCATGTCCCAAGTAGTGATCGACCCTCTAGGTAATGAATTCAACCATTGCTTCGCCTTATGCCTTAGTGATGTAGGGATGTCGGATCGGAGATCACCACAGATCTAACGCTCTATCTCCGCTCTACACGTCGTAGATCTACCGCACCTACACAGCACCTATCGCCCACAATAGTTCCTCGTCACAAAACGCATCACAACAACAAAGGAGGATGGTCGACTCGAAAACAACGACGGAAATTTGAGTCGGAATATTCCCTAAGAAAACACAAAGGTTGCCACTCCTTTTTGAGAACAAGACCAAGGCTATAGGCCAAGATCCGCTCAGGCAAATAGGATCCACCCGGTCCGGAAGTAAAAATCCTTGCAACGGCGATTTCGATTCAAAACTTGCAGCGATTAAATTAACGATCCGGAGAAAATGATTTGCGAAAACCACCACAACTAAAGAGAAGAAATCACACAAGGGAGGGGGAAGAGATTACCCAACCGGAAAGCTTTCACACAAGATAACTGTGGGAGAATCACTCTCTCCACAGATCCACCGGCGTCACACCGAATGGTTTGCAAGCTTCTTCCAAGGAGTCGCACCGAAGGAAGCCGCGCCGGAGTCGCACCGAACGGATGGAGGGAGCAAGGGGGCGACGGCTTCACACCACAAGCTAGGGGGGCGGCGGCTAGGATAAGGCTCCTCTTGGCCGAAATTTCTCAAGGAGATTAGGTTTTCAATTCTTTCTAATGATCTCATAACAAAGCCTCCTTATATAGGAGTTACAAACAAGCTTTAGCCCTTCATGATGGAGATGTAATCTCATCCATCCGAATGGCTAAAGGCACACCAACATGAAAAATGTTCTAAATTAAAAAGAATAAAACATGCAATGAATATAAAATTATCACTTAAACATAGGATAATTTTATATTCCAAATATAAAATAGAGTGCAAGAAGGAAATAAATAAGGCTAATGTGTTGCGGTGGCGGTAGCACGCCGCGGGCGGAGGTTGTAGCGTAGCCTTCCGTTAGCGTCATCGTGCCGCCTCACATCCTTGAGTTGTATTGCCTTATCAACCGGATCATCATCAGCACCGTCAGCATCGTCTTCAAATGGTGGAGGTGGGGGCACGCCATCAATCCTCCCCCGCTCAAATGCACGCATCTTTGTTGCGTGGTCCAAGCGATAGCGGTGAAGGAGAGCGGCATCCAAACTCTGCAGCTCCGTCTCGAGTACCCAAGAGTCATCTGAAGGGGGCCGATCACGCCAATGAATGAGAAAATGGTGGGTGTCGCCATCAGAAGTGGTAACAGACTCAGCATCAAGTATCATCTCTGGAGTGGAAAACGTCCTTGGAAACCTGGGGAACATATTAGCAATAGGCAGGAAAGAAGTCAACTTACCATCTGATGATATACCTGTGGGGATCGAAAGAGAGAGATCATCCGTACTACCACTCCCCAACCCATGAGAATTTTCAGTGGGAGAAGAAGACGACAAAGAAATAAACTCTTGTGGTGGTGACACAAACGTCGTTAAATCTGAAACATTAAAAATGGGGGAGATACCCCAATCAGCAGGCAAGTCCAAAACGAAAGCGTTGTCACCTAAATTCTTAATAATCTGAAAATGGCCGGAGCGCTTTGGTGCTAACGTTTTAACGGTGCCAGTAGGCAAGCGTTCGGGAACCAAACGGACTAAAACTAGATCGCCAATTTTGAAGTCTGATACTCTCCTATGCAAATTAGCGTGCGCTTGATAAGAGTCGTATTGCGTAGTCAAGGTGGCCCGTATATGTGTGTGTAAATCAAGGATGTGCTGGGCGAAGGATTGTGCAAACTGACTTGCCTTGTACGTTGGGGGCAACGGCACCAAGTCAAGCAGCACAGGAGCCTTATACCCGTGGACAATCTCATTCGGAGACAGACCCGTAGACCTATTCTTGGAATTATTGTAGGCTCACTAGGCATGGGGAAGGAGAAGATCCCAAGTGCTCTTGTGATCACTCACAAGGCATCGTAACAAATTTCCTAAGCTCCGATTAACCACTTCCGTCTGCCCGTCAGTTTGGGCATGATAGGCAGAGGAAAACAATAATTTCGTTCCCATTAATATCCAAAGAGTCTTCCAAAAATAACTAGTGAATTTTATGTCCCTATCCGATACTATGGTCTTTGGCACTCCACGGTGACTAACAACTTCTTTAAAATAAAGTTTAGCGACGTGAGACGCATCATTCGTCCTACTGCACGGGATGAAATAAGCCATCTTTGAAAACCTATCCACAACTACAAAAATTGAGTCGTGACGGCGTAGGGTAACGGGGAGGCCTAATACAAAATCCATACTAACGTCTACCCAAGGCATGGAGGGAATAGGCAAGGGTGTATATAATCCTACGTTGGTTTTACTACCCTTAGACACCTGGCACGTGCGGCAGCTACTCACTACCTGTCCCACCATAACCTTAAGTTTTGGCCAATAGAATTTTTCCTCGACTAACGTAATGGTCTTATCTCTACCGAAGTGGCCACTCAACCCTCCGCTATGCAACTCCCATATGATATGTAGTCGTAACGATGACTGTGGAATACATAGTTTCCCGTTCCTAAACAGGTAACCATCCTTGATGACGTAGGCAGATATCGTCGTGGGGGAGCTATCCTGGGCAGGAAGATAGAAGTCCTGGAAGTCAGGACACGTGGCGTACTCATCCTTAATCCGCTCAAATCCTACAACATGTACTTCCATCGAGGTGATTAAAAGATTAAGACGACTAAGGGAGTCCGCGACTCGGTTATCAGCTCCCTTAAGGTGATTGAGATTAAACGTGTAACCTTGTAAGAAAGCTACCCACTTAGCGCGTCATGGACTGATCTTATGCTGGTCGTTGATGAAACGTAAAGCCTCATGATCGGAGAGGATCACAAACTCCTTGGAGAGGAGATAGTGCCTCCAATGGTGTAGACATCGGACTACAGCATAAAATTCCCTATCGTAATTAAAATAGTTCAGCTTAGGGCCGGACAACTTCTCGCTAAAATAACTAACGGGATGGCCCTCCTGGCTCAAGACACCTCCAATCCCTACCCCAGACGCATCACATGTGAGCTCAAAGACCTTAGCAAAGTCAGGTAGACATAAGACAGGTGCCTCAGTCATAAGCTCCTTTATTCGTTCAAAAGCATGGGTGGCGGACTTCGTCCACGTAAACTCTCCCTTCTTCATACAGTCTATGATAGGTGCCATAATACTACTGAAGTCTCGTATAATACGATGATAAAACGTGGCTAACCCATGGAAACTACGCACCTCACGTAGGGTGGTTGGCACGGGACAGTCCTTAATGACCTGAACCTTGCCCGGATCGACTCGGATACCCTCAGAGCCGACTATATAGCTTAAGAACTCTACCTCCGAGACATAGAAAGTGCATTTCTTAAGATTGAGAAATAACATCTCCTTCCGCAGGGTGGAAAGGATCACTCTCATGTGGGAGATGTACTCGGCAGTAGAGGTGCTATAAATCAGAATATCGTCAAAGTAGACGACAACGAACTTTCCCATGAATGGCTGAAAGACATGTGTCATCATCCGGGAGAAGGTACTAGGGGAATTGGACAACCCAAAGGGCATCACAAGCCATTCGTACAGACCATTCTTCGACTTAAACGCCGTCTTCCACTCATCGCCCTCTCGTATCCTAATCTGGTGATAGCCACTCCGAAGATCTAATTTGGAGAATACAGTGGCTCCAGACAAGACATCCAACAAATCGTCTAGGCGGGGAATGGGGAACCTATAATTGATGGTGATTTTGTTGATTGCCTGGCTATCAACGCACATCCTCCATGTACCATCCTTCTAGGGGGCAAGTAGGGCTGGTACAGCACATGGACTCATACTAGTCCTAATAAAACCTTTCGCTAGCAAGCCCTCTATCTGAGACTGCAACTCCAGGTGAGCTGCGGGGTGGAGTCGGTAATGGGGCTGATTTGACAAGGAAGACCCCGGGATGAGATCTTCCTCCAAGGCGGCATTGAAAGTCGTATTCAAGTCTGTATGACCGTAACGCAAGAGTTTCCGCTGAATGTCGGGGTGAAGTCCCTTTCGAAATCTAAATAAAGTGACTTCGGGGAGCTCTCGAAGGACACATCGTACCATACGGTCCTTAAGTTCTCTCATATATTCACCAACAGACATTGAGCCTTGCCGAAGGGTGGCAAGCTCATCGAACATCTACGTCCGATGGTACGCGGGAACGTGCTGATCGGTCAGCAGGTTCTTCATCACAGCCCATCCAATGAGTGGGACCCCGTGTCCAGCTCCTAACCTACGTTATTCATTCAGCCAATAAGTTTTGGCACGTCCCGTTAATTTCATCCTGGCAACTTGAACCTTTTGGGGGTCCGTGAGGTTGTGCCATTCGAAATAGCACTCCATGTCTATAGCCCAATGGAGGAAGATCTGGGGATCTCCCATGCCATCATAGGTGGGGGCATTTATCTTGATGACCCTCGTGATATCAAATCCTCGCTCGGGGCGGGGTTCTCGAGGGGGCGCACGGGGAGAGTTTCCTTCAGAATCTGAGTCAAAGTTCGGTTGGTGCCGGTTGGGCTGCCCAACATTAACGGGAGGTGGGGGTGGCCTTTCCTGATTTTGTAGGATCTGGGCTAAGACGTTCCTAAGCTCAGCCATTTCGGCACGAAAACCCTCTATAGCCTCGGTGTTGGGATCACCATGCTCGTTCGCAGCCATCCTAGACATAGACGGGGTTGTGTACTCCGTTCCTAGCCTAGTGCGCATTCAGTTTTGGGAGGCCACGGGCAAGATGAATTTTCCTAGGGTTGAAGCTATGTTGAAAATAAGATATTTTTATATATTCCCAATGTGAATAAAACGTAGATCATTAAAATGTTTTTTTAAAATTTTACTGAAAAATAAAAATTTCAGCCTGCTATTTGCAGACCACAGAAAATAATTGTTTTTGATTTCTAACGATCCGATCTCCAACAAGGAACGCAGAGAGGATGTTTGCAACGTGAAAGTTGAAACGACCGCCTCTGATACCAAATTGATGTAGGGATGTCGGATCGGAGATCTCCACGGATCTAACGCTCTATCTCCGCTCTACACATCGTAGATCTACCGCACCTACACAACACATATCACCCACAATAGTTCCTCGTCACAAAATGCAGCACAAACAACAAAGGAGGAATGGTCGACTCGAAAACAACGATCCGAAATTTGAGTAGAAATATTCCCCAAGAAAATACAAAGGTTGCCACTCCTTTTTGAGAACAAGACCAAGGCTATAGACCAAGATCCGCTCAGGCAAATAGGATCCACCTGATCCGGAAGTAAAAAGCCTTGCAATGGCGATTTAGATTCAAAACTTGCAGCGATTAAATTAACGATCCGGAGAAAACGATTTGCAAAAACCACCACAACTAAAGAGAAGAAATCACACAAGGGAGGGGGAAGAGATTACCCAACCGGAAAGCTTTCACACAAGATAACTATGGGAGAATCACTCTCTACACGGATCCACCAGAGTCACACCGAATGGTTTGCAACCTTCTTCCAAGGAGTCGCACCGAAGGAAGCCGTGCCGGAGTCGCACCAAACGGATGGAGGGAGCAAGGGGGCGGCGGCCTCACACCACAAGCTAGGGGAGGCGACGGCTAGGAGAAGGCTCCTCTTGGCCGAAATTTCTCAAGGAGATTAGGTTTTCAATTCTTTCTAATGATCTCATAACAAAGCCTCCTTATATAGGTGTTACAAGCAAGCCTTACCCCTTCATGATGGAGATGTAATCTCATCCATCCGAATGGCTAAAGGCACACCAACATGAAAAATGTTCTAAATTAAAAATAATAAAACATGCAATGAATATAAAATTATCACTTAAACATAGGATAATTTTATATTCCAAATATAAAATAGAGTGCAAGAAGGAAATAAATAAGGCTAATGTGTTGCGGTGGCGGTAGCACGTCGCGGGCGGAGGTTGTAGCGTAGCCTTCCGTTAGCGTCATCGTGCCGCCTCACATCCTTGAGTTGTATTGCCTTATCAACCGGATCATCATCAGCATCGTCAGCATCGTCTTTAAATGGTGGAGGATGGGGCACACCATCACTTAGTGAAAATAGAAACAATCTCAATCGAATGGCATCGTTGGAAACACCATTGATCTTAAATGTGTCACATATCTCCAAGAATCCGACCAAGTGGGTGTTAGGATTCTCATCTTGCAAGCCATCATACTGGACATACTGTTGAACCATTTGTATCACACTAGGCTTCAATTCAAATTTATTGGTAGCTATCGGTGGTCTAATGATGCTCGACCCGGTTCCTTGGAGATTAGGTCTAGCAAAGTCAGACATGGTTTGCTCATTTTGGTTGGCCATGGTATCTAGGTTTTCAGAATGATTCTCTCCTTGGTTTACTGTCTCCTCTTCTGATTGTCCATTTGAAAAATCTGTGGTATTAATTCCCACGTCCCTTAGGTTAGTGTTATAGATAAGTTGTTCTGGGTCAGGATGAAATGGTACTAGCCCAGAATTTCTGCTCCTTGTCATAGACTAACAGACTACAAAAAAAAAGATATTACGCAATATAATTATTCAAATACTAATTTACAACTATATAAATGAAAATTGGTAGATTAATAAAGATTAGGATTTCAAAATATTGAAAACGATCCCCGGCAACGGCGCCAAAAACTTGATAATTTGCTTTGCTAACAAGTAATAATTCAATGTGATTTCATTCTACATTCTAATATAACTATGTAGATGGGCTTAAGCTAGATTGAATTAACATTCAGGCAAGTGCACCTATCAATCATAGTACAGGAGAAATATACATCTCGTGTCGTATTCCACAGGGTCGTTTCAACTACTCGTACTCACCCTCCCTTTATTATCATACCTATAAATAAAAGTGATATTTAAACTGCATTAACCTAACTATGACCATTTGGATAATTCAGCATTAGAGAAGAAAAAAATGATAAAAGACATGAAGCTTTTAAGCGATTACATGAACGAACTCATTTATTAGTTCAATTCTAAGTGATCATGAAATGAAAAGACTATTAAATTTGTTGTAATGTAAAGGTTAAATTTTCATCAAATTCTCTCTCGAGCAATTCCAAATCTAAACCTAAGATAGTAAATTTTCTCTCTAACAATTTACAACACTCAAGTTCACATTAAGTAAAGTACTCTTATTACTACATAAATTCATGAATTTTATCTCTAAATTACCATGAATCTTTTTACTCGTGTTCTAATTTTCCAAACAATATATCTCTCGATCATAGAGTTTGATTCACAAAGAGAGTTAACACCACAATATGAACATACAAACATCATTACAAAGTACCAATTTCTCAATCTAGCAATTTGCAAATTATGTAAAGTAAAGAAGCAATTCATAATGAAGATTAAACTCTTTGTTTGCAAGCCTAAACACGAATACAATACCACAAATTTAACATAAACAAAGTGATACATGATTACTAAAATGTTCAATTATAAGTTCATGCAAAATTAAAAGATAATTGAAGATGAATCACCAAGAGAAAAGAGAGATTGAAAGGAATTAATGAATAGATAAAATACATAAACAAATACCCTTCAATCCTCCTTCTCTTGGATGCTCCACTTCGGCCTTCAGCAGTTCTCCAATCCCAGAAATGATACAAAAAGTACTAAACAATTTTTTCTACAGGAAATATATAGTCCCATCGCAAATAGGTCAGACACGTGTTCCAACACGACCGTGTGTCAGGCCGTGTGGACAGTTCCTAGGCAGTTCCCCACGAGCAGGCGTGTCTGGTAGTGGGCCGTGTCAGATGACACGGGTATGGACATGACCGTGTGTTCAGCCGTGTTCTTCAGACACGGGTTGGTCGGCAGGCGTGTTCAATATGACACGGGTAGGCACACGGGCGTGTGGCCTACCCGTGTGAGTCTCTGTCTCCTGCGTGTAATTTCTTCAGCTCCAGGTGCATAGGACACGGGTAGGCACGCGACCGTGTGTCAGGCCGTGTGCACCAAATTTTCGTCCTGTCATCAGCCATGTTGACTCCGTGAACTCCTCTGTTTGCTCTGAGACTTTTAGGTCCATTGGTTGGCATTACCTGCAATAGAAAAATGAAAGAATCAGTAAAAAGTTTATTACAAGGAATGCCAAAGACTTCTAAATGCGCTCTTTTATCTATGATACGACAATTTCTTTACTATTATCGTGAAATCAACACAAAAAGGGGCAGAAAATAGTAGACATGATTACAATTATGATAGTAAAAAGCCTATCATAATCGTACTCATCAGTCACCACCCAAGCAGATAAGATTACCGCCACATCCTGCAGCAAGACTTCTGCGCAGTCTGCTGATATAGACCAGTCTGCCGCACTTGTGCGAGATAGCTAGTCCGTCTAGCTTCTCCAAGGCCGGACACAATCGCCAGTCTTCCTTGTCGCCAAAGGCCAAACCGCTAAGACATCACCAAGGTCGGACAGCAACACCAGTCTGCCTTATCGCCAAGGGCCAAGCCAGGACCACCACAGCTGGACTCCACAGCAACAGTCCGCGAATCCGCGGATACAACATCAGCCTGCTTATCCTGAGCCCGCAGCTTCGCCACCAAGGCACCTGCCGGACTCAGCAGACACACGGCTCAGTCCGCACATCCCGAGCACACAGCATTGCCACAAAGGCACCTGCCATACTCAGCGGACACCCGGCTTCAATCCGCCCATACTGTGGACAGCTCTAGCCTTCATATCCCTGCAGACATTCCAGTTTGCATAACTTGCAGACCTCTCCAATCCGCATATCCCAAGTCCATAGCCTTATAACCAAGACACTTACCGGACTCAGTGGACTCCAGCTCCAGTCTACACACAGTTCCGGACACAACCTCTAGTCCGCTTATCCCCAAACTCGCAACGAAGGCACATGCACTTTTGCCGAGCTTGGCGGACTGAGAAGCAGTCCGCACTCCACTACGCGATCTCCCCGGACTGAGCCAAACATGGACTTGGTTCAGACCAAACCAAGTCCACACCACTGGCCATAAGGGCATGTCCACACTTACTGGAGGCCACTGGATCCAGTACGCCTATCCCGGCGAACTCCAGTATCAATCCGCACTGACTGGCGGTCTCCTCGGCTTACACATGCCGCTGCACCAGAGTAAGACCAAGGCAGTTGCCGAGCTCCAATTATCTAGTCTGCTTCATACCGGACTCCGCGGCTAGAGTTTCTATCTGCCCGGTTACTTCCTGGGATCCAACTGCCTGCTGAGCACAAGCCGGCCTGGCTAAGCGCCGCTGCTATCCGCGTAGTCTGCGCAAACAGACCGCCCAAGCCGCTACAGAGCAAACCCTCTGCAACATCCCATCCGACTTAGCATTCCGCCAACCCTGTCCACATAGTCCGCGCGAATAATTCCAAGTGCTCCATTCACCCACTTTCACTTCACAAATTTCAAAACTCCCCCTTGAAGTGAGAAGTGGTGAATAAATCCAGCAGCTACCGTAACCTTGCACTTGATCCCTCTGATACCATCTATGAAGAAATGTCCAAGACATAGTCCTCGCCCCTCATATCATGGACCATGAGGGAGCCCTCCGGCATCTCCCAAAAGGAGCCATGCTTCCCTCTGCCTTCTTCTTCAGCTTCAACCTCCACTCATGCATCACAGGAGTATCAACAACTACCTTGGGCACAAAATCCCAAGCCTCGTTACCTCCTAGAGAAGTCACCTCTTCAGTCTTGGTGTCAACCACCTCATTGATTATAGTGGGGTCATCACTGCGAGAAGGTACTCGCTCGACCTGAGGGCTTGCAAGGAAACATGGGAGCAAGCCCGCCGTATTCCCTTCATTATATCGAGATGGTGGCTTACAGATCCTTTTCGATCGCCGAAGAACCGGATCACGGCTAACCACCTCAGCTGCTTCTGAACTACCTCCATTCTCGGGCAAACCCGGAACAATGCTCCCCTTGCTTCCTGAACAAGACACCTCCTTATTGGAACCAGGAGCACCTGGAGCAATGCTCCCCCTGCTACCTGAACCAAAAGTCTCCGCTCTCGAACAAGAACTACCTGGAGCATCGCTCCCCCTGCTTCCTGAACCAGAAGTCTCTGCCTTCGAGCCAGAAGTACTTGGAGCACTGCTCCCCGTGCTTCCTGACGCTGACGCCATTGCCCCGGAGCTAGAACATCATGGAGCTCCTGGTGACTCAGGCAACTCTACGTGAACCTTAGCAGCAGCCTCCTTCAGCCCGCCATCTGACCTGCTCATCTCTAGCTCCACACAAGAGCTATCCCAATACGGCGTCAACTCATCTAAGACAACGTCTCTCGACACAATGAATCAATTCGTCACAGGATCCATACACCTTCATCTTCTCCTCTACTCATCATACCCAACAAAGACTAGCTTCGTCTTGAGAGCACCTGTAGAGTGTATGTAGCAGGTAGATCCAAACACCCTTAGGTTCTTCACACTGGGCTTTACTCCGAACATCAGCTCTTAAGGAGTCTTCACATAGATCGGACTAAGAGGCATCTGATTGATGACATGAGTAGCACAGGCCATTCCTTCCACCCAAAGGGCCTTAGGAATGCCTTTACTCTGAAGCCAACACATACAGGTCTCCGTTAACCAACGGATCATCTGAGCTACAATACCGCCTTGCTATGAAGTATGTCCACAAGAAAGCTCCTTCCGGATCCCTTTTTTTCCTGCAAAGGTTTGAGAACTCGGTTGAGCCAAACTCACCACCGATGCTTGTCCTCAATTTCTTGATCCTCAGGCCAAGCTGGCCTTCCACAAGCTTCTTGAACTCCACACACAAGCGCATCATGTTGGACTTCTTCTTCATGAAGTATAGCCAAGTATACCTTGAACAGTCATCAACCAATATCAGCATGAACCTGCTGCCTCCAAGACTGGCGGTGACGGTCGGTCCAACTAGAGCACAATCGATAACCTCCAAAGGTGCTTTACATCTGGATTGTGCATTATCAACCATGAAGCGATAAGCTTCACTTTACTGACATTCCGCACACCCCTGACCATCGCCATAGGATGACAATCTAGGCAAGCATCTTACGAGTCTTCTTTCCGTCATTGCTTTCAGCTTATCCATCCCTACATGCCCCAGTCCTTCATGCCAGATAGTTGCACTATCACTGGCCTTCATCCGATCAGAACCAGAACATATTGAAGACCCAACTAAGTCCTTCTCCTTGCCTCCAACCTGAGCTACGTTCACCGAGAGCAAGGTAACCTTGCAATCCTACCTGAGGTGGCCATGCTGCTTGCATTTATAGCACCTTGGTCCTTCCTTCCTCTTCCCATCACGCCTAGGAGAAACACTCCTCTCTTGCTGATATGAAGTAGAAGGACCATCCTCTGCAGCAACCTTCACCTCCTTCCTGAACAACCCATCAAGGGAAGTCCAAACCTCTGCAGCTGACTGACAACCACTAATGTGCTCCAAGACCTCTAATGAGATCACCTGCTTGAGAATAAACTCCGCTTTTGCATTTGTCTCCTTCAAAACTCTCATCTCTTCAGCATTGCCAGCAATAACCTCTTGTCTTTCTGCTCTGCATACAACCTCCCAAAGGTCCTCGCCAAGAAGAAAGCTCTTCATACAAGACTTCCACCTATCATAGTTCATCTCAGTAAGGAGATCAATTCCAACACAACTTGCATCTTCCACTGCCATGATTCTACCACTGGTTCCCTCTTCTCAAGAGCAACAACCACTTCACTTGATCACTGCTTATCCACTCCAACCAGCTCCGAGACCAAGTTCACTGCTCAAGCAATCGAACTTGTCTATGATACCATGTTAAAATTCAACAACTTGGCACTTCTACTACGTTGAATTTTCTCCAGGTGGTCAACAAGATAGCCTGACGCCAAATTAATATTCTCAGCATTATTAAGATCACACCTTGATCACATGAAAAATTCCCTGGAACCTGGAGTGAGCAGGGGTTATCTCAACCAAAGCCAGTCAACCACCAAACACATGCAGCACAAGCGTCTTTATTGATTCACAGCTAACTTCTCTACACAGCGAGACATACATGTCGAGACATGCTTCACCAAACAACCACCCAAGGGAAAGCAGAGAAATACAAAAACAAGACAAGAGAAACAAGCCGCACGGAACCAACCACCAAGCCGCCGGTCTACTGTTGTGGAGTCCGCTCAAAATGCCAGATCGCCAGACCGCAACCCAAGCCACGCAGACTACAGCTTATTCCAATGCTAGCTCTAGCTGCCAATCTACAAGCTGCCTGACTGCGAGGTCGCCTAGCCGCCAGACCGCAACTGCTGTGATGCCGAATAGAACAGCCCACCTGAGGCAGGCGACTTCTTGAACCCCGAACCAAGTTTCCAAAGAGAAGACCGTTTGGTCGCTGTCCGCGACCTCCTGTTTTTCTCCTGTTGCTTAACCGCAGAGTCTGCACTGTCCCTGACCGCAATCAGAGCCAAGTCCTGGCTTTCCAGTGCTATCCTCACAACCTTCACAACACAACCCGATCAACTCAATCAAACCGCGCGGACACCAAAAGGAAGTCCGCAGCAGCCTGTGCGTGCTCAAGTTACTGTTGACTTACTTCCTAAGGTTACTATTCCTGATGTGACAGGGGTCTTATTTATAGGCACGATGATGAGTGTGGTCACCGCCCTAGCCGATAGGATTACCGCCACATCCTGCAGCAAGACTTCTCCACAGTCCGTGGATATAGACCAGTCCGCCGCACTTGTGCAAGATAGCAAGTCCGCCTAGCTTATCCAAGGCCAGACACAATTGCCAGTCTGCCTTGTCGCCAAAGGCCAAACCGCCAAGACATCACCAAGGTCGGACAGCAACACCAGTCCGCCTTGTCGCCAAGGGCCAAGCCAAGACCACCACAGCCGGACTCCGCAGCAACAGTCCGCGAATCCGCGGACATAGCATCAGCCCGCTTATCCAGAGCCCGCAGCTTTGCCACCAAGGAACCTGCCGGACTCAACGGACACCCGGCTCAGTCTGCACATCCCGAGCCCACAGCTTTGCCATAAAGGCACCTGCCAGACTCAGCGGACATCTGACTTCATTCTGCGCATACTACGGACAGCTCTAGCCTGCATATCCCTGCAGACATTCCAGTCCTCATACCTTGCAGACTTCTTCAGTCCGCATATCCCAAGTCCATAGCCTTATAACCAAGACACTTACCGGACTTAGCGGACTCCAGCTTCAGTTCGCACACAGTTGCGGACATAACCTCCAGTCCGCTCATCCCCAAACTCGCAACCAAGGTACATGCACCTCTGTCGAGCTTGGCGGACTGAGAAGAAGTCCGTGCTCCACTGCGCGATCTCCCCGAACTGAGCCAAACATGGACTTGGTTCAGACCCAACCAAGTCCACACCACTGGCCACAAGGGCTAGTCCGCACTTACTGGCAGACACTGGATCCAGTCCGCCAGTCCCGGAGAACTCCAGTATCAGTCCGCACTGAATAGCAGTCTCCGTGGCTTCCACCTGGAGCTGCTCTAGAGCAAGACCAAGGCAACTGCCAAATCGGTCTGCCGAGCTCCAGTTCTTCAGTCCGCTTTATGCCGGACTCCGCAGCTAGAGTTTCTATCCACCCGGTTACTTCCTGGGATCCAACTGCCTGCTGAGTACAAGCCGGCCAGGCTAACCGCCGCTGCTGTCCGCATAGTCCGCACGAACAGACCGGGTAGGACACTACAGAGCAAACCATCTGCAACATCCCTGCCGACTTAGCAGTCCACCAACCCTGTCCGCGTTGTCCGCGCGGATAGGTCCAAGTGCTCCATTCACCCACTTTCACTTCACAAATTTCAACACAATATGGGTGAGCTGAAGTATTTCTTAGGACTTCAGGTGAATCAATCTGAAGATGGGATTTTCATCTCTCAGACAAAATTCACCAAGAAGATTCTTAAGAAATTCTGAATGGAGTGTGCAACCTCTATGAGAACTCCAATGGGTTCAACTATGTCTCTAGACAAGGATAAGAAATGGAAACCTTTTGATGAAACCAAGTACAGAAACATAATTGTATCTTTGCTCTACCTAACTGCCTGTAGACCAGATATAATGTTCTCAACATGTGTCTGAGCTAGATATCAGGTGAACATTAAGGAATCTCATCAATCGCTGCGAAGCGATTTTTAAGATAACTTAAGGGTACACCCAATCTTGGCTTATGGTACCTAAGAAGTAATGACGCCGAGCTAATTGGCATTTTAGATGCTTATTTTGCAGGAAATAGGGATAATATAAAAAGCACTTCTGGGACGTGCCAATTCCTTGAAACACAGATTATGTCTTGGAGCAGTAAGAAGAAAAACTGTGTGACAACATCTACTGTCGAATCAGAGTATGTCTCTGCAGGTAGTTGTTGTGCACAGCTTCTATGAATCAATAACCAGCTCGAAGACTATGATTTCTAGTTCAAAGAAATACCATTGTATTGCGACTCTTCCAGCACAATAGCTATCGCCAACAATCCAATTTCTCACAGCTATACCAAGCACATAGAAGTTCGCAACCATTTCATCCGGGCGCATATGGAGAACAAGGACATAGCCCTCAGTTATGTCCCGACGGACAAACAGGTGGTAGATAATTTCACGAAGCCACTGGATGAGGCCAAATTCTCCTCATTCAAGACAGAACTTAGCATGCTCAACATGGAATCGAGAAGTGATAATTTCTAAACTCAAGGACAAATTCAATGAAGATCTTATGTTTCTCAGAAACTTACGTGGATTTCTCGAAACTGAGTCATTTTCTAGGATTTATCGAAAAGGACTTAAATTTCTCAAAAGGCTATACACTTCTCGAGACATGGTTACTGGACTTCTCGAAATTCACTCTTCTTCTCTAGAAATGGCATCTAGATTTCTCAAGAAGCCCACTTCTCTCTAGAAATGCCCTCTTCTGCTTGATTATTTCTTTTTGATGAAGAATTTGAACTGCCGCTCAGGTATGTATTCCTTTTATTTCTTCGAAATTTTTAACTATATATATAAATAAGAAATAAGTCCATAGAAATCCCAAACCCACAAATTCGAAAATCTTCCCAAGAAAGATGGTTTCGTTCCGCGAAGGCCACCGCCATTCTTCTCGCAAAATCCATTGTTTCTTCTCCGCCAAACCAGAAATTTCTTTCTTTCTGCATTTGATGGCTCCGTCCTCCAAGATTGGTGTGGGAGGTGAATTTATTCGCGCTGGCATAGAGGAGATTTTTGACGATTTCGAAAATGTTCTGATACTTCTTGATTCTGCCGGCCTCAACTTAATCCTGGAATATCCTTGCAAGGTCTTATTACCTGATGTTGAAGAGTTTTTTTGTTATGCCAAGATCAAGAGAAGTGAGAAATTGTTGAAAACTACAGTCAAAGGTATGAAACTCAAAATCAAGCCATCCTCAATCATAGAGTTTCTATGGTTGTCGTCCATAGATGAAGAAGATTAAGTGGAAGTAGACGATTATTCTAGAGCCTACTCCTTCTCTGGTCTTCCAGATTCCTCCACTTCCGTGAAACGACAGAACATGACTGATGAAAGTAAACTTCTGCTCGACATTCTCGGCAAGGTTCTTCTATGCAAAACTGGGTCGATTGGATATATATCTACAGATTTCTTTGATATGATAACTAAAGTTCTGTGTAGAAAGAAGTACCAATGGGGATACATGCTGTTTGACAAGATCAAGGAGTGTCTGAAGGCACCAAAGTTTGGAAGAATGATCTCTCTGTACTTTAATCAAGCTCACCTAGAGATCTTTGACATAACCAAAGGTGTGTCAATTCAACACCTCAAGAAGGTCTCTATATCCTCCATCCAGAGATGGGAGATAAGAATTCTGAAGCCACGGGATGCTCCACCTACTTCAAGAATTATATTTAATGATGAGTACATGATCCCATCTCCTCCTCACACTGATACAGCTGACACATCTGTTACATCTGTTGAGGGGGAGCCTGCTCCTTTAAGTCATGAAGATGTACAACATGCTGAAGTTCCAGATACATAAGTTCAAACTTATGTTCCTGCAGCCCAAGTTCAGGAGGAAGTGGTTGATGATAATGTGGTAATATAAGAAGAAGGTCAAGCTCATTCAGATGATGAGCAGAGCACCCCTACACTTAACAATGGTTCAGTTATGAGTGTTCATTCCTCCCCTAACCAAGACAATCTACTAAATACCATAGAGGACATTAATAAGATGATAGAAGAACTCAACTTAGATGACCCACTATTCATCCCTCTTGAGATGCCAACTGAAAAGACTACTGCAAAGTCCCCTGAAGCTATCCCTAAAGAGAGCCTAGAAGAAATTCTGCTAGAAGAGATACCCAAAGTCTCTCAGACCTTGGCAAATATTGAGGGGGGAGACTGATGTTATATTCATTGATGAAGAAGAAATTATTCCAGATGCTGCAGAGTCTCCCATGCAGAATTTAGACTTCTCCATCCCTTCCATTCTTGGACATGAGGGGGATGAGATTCTACCCTTCCAAAGAGCAAAGAGTACAGTTATAATTATAGAAATCTCATCATGGTCAGTACCTGCTCTTCCTCCTCCACCACCTCCTACTGCAATTATTCCTGATGATACCCTCTTGGGTAAAATTGAATCAATGCTGACACAACAATGAGAGTACTTTGATAAGTCTCTCAAATAAGTTACTAAAAAAGTCACTGCTCTTGAAAAAGAGATGAGTAGAGGCTTTGCTGAAATACAACATAATACATATGAGTTTAAGAGACTGCTGAAAATTGGTGGAAAGGCCATAGACAATACTATCACCAGTATTGGTCAAGTAATGGATCAATCAGTCACACTGGCCAACAATATGATTCAACTTGAGAGCAAAACTCAAGAACACAATTTCAAAACTTGTGAGGAAGATGGGACATTCAAAGAAAATGCCATAACAAACCTGACTGTAGAAGTCAGAAAGGGGGAGGACAAAGTGAAAGAAGTTCTTGACAAGAAAATTCTTGAGATGAAAAACCAGTGGGATGCAAAATTGAAAGAGATAAGTACAGATGTACAAAATCAGATTCATGGTGTAAAGCTTCATACTTATGACACTGATGTGTTGATGCATAATCAAATACTTCCAGACTTTACAGTCAATCCACATGAGGCTCCACCTCCTCAACTTAATCCAACTGTTTGCATGCCCACATTCTCTCCTAGACTAGAACATTATGAAGCTCCTCCTGAAGACTAATCTCATATTTGGACTTCTGATCAACAAGTGCATCCTCAAGAGATTCCTCCTGAAGTGCAAGTACCTAAAAGAAGGAAATATAGTGTGGGTGCCTGTACCAGCCGATCCATTCCAAGTCATGATGCTGATAAAAGAAAAGTACAAGAATTTGCTGAAGTGTGGAGCCCAACCTCCAAGTCACTTATTCTTGAGACTCTAAAGCTTATTATGGATAATAATGAAGATAGAAATGACCATTACATTCCACAGGAGTGGGACTTGTATGAAAAATCCTTGATCAAGAGAAGAATCTATGATAGAGAGTATGACAGAAATAATCCCAAAGCTACTCCTAAACATGCAAAGTACTACTGCAAGCCTAAATTCTATCAAAAGAGACAATACGAAAAGAAGGAAAGGTAGCAACAACAGAAGTTCAAATGATTCCTTGTTCATCAGTACTATTGTATTTTGTGGACTAAGATATTTATGTGGATAAATCTTATATATATATATATATATATATATATATATATATATATATATATATATATATATATATATATATATATATATGAATTTTGTTGAATTATTATTTATTATCTGTTTTTATATACATTCCATGATTTACTTGTTATTTCTTTATTTATCTTGATGTAATTCGCCTTAGTGTAGAGGGTTCTGACTTCTATAAATAGGGGGATATTGTTGAGTATTGTATCCACAATAATCCAAATTTGTAAGAAGTCACCCTTGAAATAAGTTGAATTGAGGTTGTATTTGATGTCATCATTTAATTAAGTGCTTGCAGGTCAATATTGATGAGTGTAGACCGATGTCAGTTTACAATGAGTCACCAAACACAGGACCATGCAATGTAATTCCTCATTATGTGATCTATGGTGTTGAATCATGTGAGACCTCTATATTGGAGTGTCTCAACATCACTCAATGCTTGATGGGATTCCAGAAAATTTTCTAAGTCCAGATGTTGATGACCACTGCTGACGTCATCAAAGTCAAAACTACAGGAAGTCGTTACGGGAAAGCTGCTACAACGCCGAAAGATGTTTTGTCCCTTTCTGATGGAGTTGGCGCTCACCGATCCTTTGTGGGCCCACATACTATGATGTCGTTGATTCAAATCAACGCATATAAAAGGGGAAACATTAAAGGGTTAGGGTTAACGAATCAAAGGAAAAAAAAGAAACTAAAAGAGGCGGTTGGACATTTATTTTTCCGATCAAGCTTGAAAGCTGAAGTACAGCCAGGATAGCCTAAACGCAAGAAAGGATAGCTGAAGCTCTTCAAGATCAGCAAGATTGTTCTCTACATAATAGTTTAGCTGATTCATCTTTAAGCAAGGTGGAAGCTGCTCATCAGTGCAGTAGTAGTAAGCGATAGCTATACAAGAAGGCTGATTCCATCTACAGTAGGTGAGCTGGACTGAAATCTGCTAAGTCCAGCAAAGTTGACTCAGAGTAATTTCTCTGAGTCAGTTATTTTATTTTCTTCAACTCTTTGTTCATTTCCTGTAGGATTCAGGTTTCCTGAATCTGAGTGTAGGGCACTTTATGCCTGAGCTATAAGTGACAAATTTGTCACTGAGGTAGGTGCCTGGAGGGGCACTGAGGTTGGATCCAAGTGAGGATCTGAGCTGTTGGGCTTAAATGCCTGAGGTAGGAGAGTGCTGCCCTCTGAGTGTAGGGCCTTTGTGCTTGAGGTAGGTGACAAGCTTGTCACTGAGCTGTAGGTGCCTGGAGGGGTACTGAGGTAGGTACCTGGATGGGTATTGAGTTGTAGTAGTGCTGCAGTACTTTGAGAGTAGTGCCTTGTGCTTGAAGTTGTAGAGCTGAAAAGCCTGAGCTGTAGGCCTTAGAGATAAGGCTGAGGTAGGTGGCTTACCGGTCACTGAGTATAGGAGTACTGCAGTGCTCTGAGATAGGATCCTTTGGGGCTTGAGGTAGGGCTGTCCTCCCAGCCTGAGTGTAGGGCTTAACATCCTGAGGTAGGTGGTCTGCTGACCACTTAGTGTAGGTCATTGTGGCTGAGAAGTGAGTCATGGAGGAGACTTGAAGATCCTGCGGGATCTGAGGTGTAAGCTCTTAGGAGCAGTTTGGAGAAGTTGTGTCGAGTCCAACAAATAAGCTTGAATAGGTGGAGAGGGAAAGTGGATGTACCCAATTGGCGAACCACTATAAATTCTTGTGTTTGTTGTTTGTGCTTGTTTGTCTTTGTGATTGCAGGATTTAAGGACAAGCTCTAAATAGAACAAGTTTAAAACAACAAAATTTTTATTAAAAGCTCAAATACCTATTCACTCCCCCCCCCCCTCTAAGTGATTATCTAACCTAAAGTTATATTACTTTCAGGTTTAATCTGAGAAAGTGAAGTAGCTGAATCGTACCCTTTGTAATAGATAGGCGAGGCGGGACAGTGGATATACCTAATACGGGAAACCACTATAAAAATCTCTGTGTTTGTGTGCTTGTCTTTTAAATATTTTTATTCCGCAAAAAAACACAAACATCACCTATTCACCACCCTCCGATTTAGGTAGATGCTAGATACTTTGATGTCGCCGCCCCGCAACCTCCACTTTATGAAGATCCAGTTACCGAGGCGCTACAGCTTAAAGACCTTCGGAGCCATGACAACGCTAACGAAAGACGACGCTACAACCTCCGCCCGCGGCGTGCAAAGCCCACTTGAAGACTATTTTAATTTAATATCTCATGATCTAATTAATATTTTTTTTATATGTGCGAATATAAAATTATTCCAAGCTTGGTTAATAATTTTATATTCATTTTGGGACTTGTAATATTTATTTCCTTCATTTTGACAAATATTTTGGTGTGTATTTAGCCTTCTGGATGGATGAGATTTCATCTCCATCTTGGATGGTTAGATGTGTTTGTTGTAACTCCTATATATGGAGCCCCCTTTTATGAGAATGAGATTAGAGAGAATTAAAAAGAAACCCTATCCCTCATTTGAGAGATTTCGGCAAAGGAGTTTCCCCCTAGCCATCGGCCAAGGTGTGAAGCCGCCTCCCCCTTTGCTTCCTCCCCTACTTTGGTGCGATGCCGGCGTGGCTTCCTTCGGTGTGACTCCAAGAAAGAAGGTTGCAGCCCATTCGGTGCGACGTCGGTGGATCCGTGGATAGAGTGATTATCCCATCTTATCAAGTGTGTTCATGAAAACGGGTTGGGTAACTTCTCTTCCCTAATCTTTGTGATTTCTTGCTTAGTATTATGTGGAGGATGAACAACC
Source organism: Platanthera guangdongensis (assembly GCA_039583875.1). Classification (NCBI taxonomy): domain Eukaryota; kingdom Viridiplantae; phylum Streptophyta; class Magnoliopsida; order Asparagales; family Orchidaceae; genus Platanthera; species Platanthera guangdongensis. Next base: position 22,263,515 of record CM077165.1, read on the forward strand.
GTTGCTTTTCCGTGATTTTAAATACTATCGCTTGCCATTTCCGAAATTGATTTCATCGTTTTAAGCTTCTATAATCCGAATCGAGTAGATCGTATTTGCTTGAGTGGATCTTGCCGTATAGCCAAGATTTTACTCTCAAAAAGGAGTGGCAACCTTTATGTTGATTTGGGGAATCATCTGACTCTCAATTTGATCGTTATTTTAGAGTCGATCTCTCCTCCTTGTGGTCTTAGTGTGGCGTTTGAGCCGATCCGTAATGAGACAATAGATGCTTGTGTAGGTGCGATAGGATTAAGGCGTGTTGGGCATGGTAGACTACCTTGTGACCATTACGCTCTCCGAAAGTCGGACACTCGCTACGTAAATTTGGTATCAAAGCGAGGTTGTCGCAACTTCTTAGTTGACGCGTCCTCACTAGAGTTTTCTCTGCAGGCGCAGTAAACAAAAGTTTTTTATGGTCTGCCAATAGCGTTTAAAAGTTTATTTTCCAGCGAAAAATTACAAAAAACTTTTAACGCCCTACGATTTAATCACTTCAGGAAACTATAAAAATATTTTGTCTTCCATATAGGTACACCATTAGGAAAAATCATCTTCCAAAATATTTTATAAACCTGTATGCGCACTAGACTAGGAACGGAGTACACTGCTCCATCGTTGTCTAGGATGGTTATAAATGAACACAGGGATCCCAATGCTGAGGCCATAGAGGGATTGCCTAACGATATGACCGAGCTTAGGGCCATGTTAGCACAAATCCTTTTAAATCAAGGAGGTCCTCCTCGACCAAACCAACGGCCGCCACCACCACCCGATAATGTTGGGCAGCCCAACCAGCACCAACCGGCCCATGATTCGGATTCTGAGGGAGACTCCCCATGAGTGCCACCTCGAGAACACCGCCCCGAACGCGACTTTAATCTTACTAGAGCCATTAAGATCGACGCCCCCACTTATGAGGGTTTGGGAGATCCCCAGATCTTCCTTACTTGGGTAATGGATATTGAGTGCTACTTCGAATGGCACACTCTTACGGACCAGCAAAAGGTCCAGGTAGCCAGGATGAAGTTAACCGATCGTGCAAAAACTTATTGGCTGAACGTGGAGCGTAGGCTATGAACCGGGCACGGTGTCCCACTTATTGGATGGGTCGTAATGAAGATCTTATTGACCGATCAGTACGACCCCACGTACCATCGCACACAGATGTTCGATGAGCTTGCCATCTTGCGGCAGGCCTCAAATTCAGTAGCTGAATATATGGGAGAGTTGAAGTACCGTATGGTGTATTGCAATCTTATAGAGAACCCTGAGGTCACCTAATCTAGATTCCGTAAGGGACTATCTTCTGATATCCAACGGAAACTCCTACGTTATGGACATACGGATTTGAACACAACTTTCAATACTGCACTCGACGTTGAAAACCATTTAGCCTCTAAGGCTCACTCCTGTTATTCCAACGCAAAGGGAAAATCCACTGCATCCACATCCACATATCAAGACAAAGTAAAGTTTCGGTCCAATGGGTCTAAATCGGTAGTTATTACGAGTAGGAATGCTAAGAATCCCTCTAGTGAGCGTATCCCCATAGGAAAGGTTAGTAAGTCAAATACAACGTGTTATGCTTGCGGTGTCCAGGGCCATTACACCTTTGAATGCCCAACTAAGACTAAGTCCTTAGCCCTATTAGATTCGTCTACCGACCCCGCTGACCTACTTTACGAGGCTGTTGAAATGAGTTACTCGGATGGAGTCCCTAGTGATTTGGAGGACGACTCCCCCCTTATGGTGATGCATTGTATATTGACCACTCCACGCCCGCTGGATGACTGGAAGAGGACGAATATATTTTCTTTGATTTTTAAGAGCGGTGAGAAGTGCAAGTTGATCATTGATAGTGGTAGTTGTGTGAACGTTATTTCTGAAAATGTCATTACACGTATGGCCCTGACCACACAACCCCACCCAACTCCATATCAGGTGGCTTGGATTAACAAGGTTACTGTTCTGGTCATCAAGCAATGCCTAGTGCCCCTCTTGTTCAAGTCCTATACAGATGAGGTGTGGTGTGATGTCCTCCCTATGAATGCTTGCCACGTGTTGTAGGCCGCCCTTGGCTTTACGACCGTGATGTGACACACTTTGGGAGAGCCAACACGTAAGAATTTAAATATAACGGCAAGCTGATTACGTTGAGGCCGACCGTTCCAAAGGAGCCTGTAGGGCCGAGTAAGGAGACCACTGTTCCGGTTGAGAGGAAGGCACTGAGCCTTGTGGGTGCGAAAGATTTTGTGAAGGATCTGTTTCTTGATGGGGGAATGTTTGCACTCGTACTTATGAGCACGAGGACTGATACAGGAGTAATGGGTGATTTACCTAGAGGGTTACGGGTGTTGTTAGAAGAATATAAGGACGTTTACCCAGATGAGCTACCCTCATCATTATCACCGCTTCGGAAAATGCAGCATGTGATAGATCTTATCCCCGGTTCGTCCCTACCCAACCAGTCCCATTATAGACTCCATCCCGCTACTCATGAGGAACCATAGACCCAGATTGAGGACTTGGTTAGGAAGGGGTTCATTCGGCCTAGTCTGAGTCCATGTACTGTCCCAGCCCTGCTTGCCCCCAAGAAGGGCGGAACATAGCGGATGTGCATTGATAGTCGTGTTATCAACAAGATTACCATGAAGTATAGGTTTCCTATCCCGCGATTAGATGACCTCTTAGATGTCTTATCTGGCGCCACCATCTTTTCGAAGTTAGATTTACGGAGTGGGTATCACCAGATTAGGATCCGTGAGGGAGATGAGTGGAAGACGGCGTTTAAATCTAAGGATGGATTATATGAGTGGCTTGTGATACCTTTCGGGTTATCCAATGCCCCCAGCACCTTCTCCTGAATGATGACACACATCTTTCAGCCATACATGGGGAAGTTTGTGGTAGTTTATTTTGATGATATCCTAGTCTATAACACCACCGTTGTCGAACACATCTCCCACATACAAGTGATTCTTTCCACCTTGCGGAAGGAGACATTATTTCTGAACTTTAAGAAGTGCATGTTCAATGTTCCAGAGGTAGAGTTCTTAGGTTATATAGTCGGGACTGAGGGTATACGAGTTGACCCTGGAAAGGTTCAAGTGATAAGGGACTGGCCCGAACCCACTAACCTACGGAAGGTACGTAGTTTTCATGGATTAGCTACGTTCTATCGCCGTTTCATACGAGACTTTAGTAGAATTATGGCCTCTATTAGTGATTGCATGAAGAAGGGTGAGTTTACATGGACAAAGTCCGCCACCTCTGCCTTCCAACATATTAAGAAGCTTAAAACCGAGGCAGCGGTGTTACGTCTAACTGACTTCACCAAGGTCTTTGAGCTTACTTGCGATGCATCTGGCATGGGAATAGGAGGTGTCTTAAGTCAGTAAGGTCACCCGATCAGTTACTTTAGTGAGAAGTTAGTGGGCACCAAGTTGAATTATTCAAACTACGATAGAGAGTTTTATGTCATTATGTGTTGTTTGCATCATTGGAGGCACTATCTTCTCTCCAAGGAGTTTGTGATTGATGGAGATAATGCCCCACCATATGTTCGTGACAGGCTCGTGGACGACATTGCCTCGTCGCATTATTCTGACCGCTGCCGCAATATTAAATTTCAAGTCTATAACAGATGTTGTCGCGAAATCAAACCGCCATCGCCGCATCATATCTTCGCCGTCATCACCGCATCATATCTTTGCCGCCATCGCCGTGTCATATCTTTGCCGCCATCGCCACGTCATATTTTGCCGCCATCGCCGCGTCATATCTTTGTCGCCAACGCCGCGTCATATCTTTGCCGCCATCGCCGCGTCATATCTTCGCAATAATTTTAGACTGCGTTTAGCATTTGGATGGTTGGTTTTATTTGTTTGATGTAGGGTGGAGATTGAGTTGTGTTTATAATAAATAGAGGGGTTAGGGTTCAGATTAGAGGATGCTGAAATCAAGAAGAAAAAAAAGAGCCAATGGCTGCCCCTTGAGTTTGGCGTGAAGCCTTCTCCTACCCGACGCCCCTTGAAGAATCGCCCAAGCCGCCGCCCCTCTTGATGCTGCCCCGCTGTCCGGCAACCTCCTCCCTCCTCCGGTGTGATTCCGAAGAAGGTGGCTAGCGTCCTCCATCCGGTGTGACTCTGACGGATCCGGTGGAAGTGCGACTCTTCCATTAGTTATCTTTGTTTGTTCGTCTCTTTGGTTGTGGGTAATCTCTCCCCTTACATCTTGTGTGCTTCTTCTTTATGTTGTGAGGATTGGTGGACTTGTGGATCCGTATTTTATTCTGAATTTTGGTTGAGTATGTATTGTTTTGAAATCTGAATTTGAAGTATTGAAATTATCCAGATTTCTTTGTGTAACTTGGATCGGGTAGATCTCTTGAACGCTTGCGAAATCGTGTTGAATCAACCCTTGATTTCTCTCTTGATTCAAGGGGTTTGGTATACCATCGTGTTATATTATTTTTGGGCTAATTTGGACTTATTTTGAATCGATACTTTAGTCTGGATCGTCTCCGTTGGCGTTTGATGATGCATGCGACTTATTTTGAAGTGGCCCATTAATTTGTCCGGATTGCTTGAGTTTTAGTCATTTGTGTTGGGATGAATGTTGTGTAATTTAGACCGGTTGTGTTGGGTGCGTTAGTAAGATCCATGCGCAAGAGTGCGGATCACTAGCGATCGTACGTCTTCGGTGTTAATGTGTTGTTGAAACTTGCTGATTGCACGCCACGCGTTTGATGAAATGTCGCACTCACACGAATATTTGTAATATTTGTGGAAACTTTCCGATTACACGCCATGCCCCTTGGCGTACTGCATCAATTGGTATCAGAGCATGACGTAAAGTTTTCTTAAACTTTGTCGGTCCTCCAATCTTCAAACCCCCCCCCCCACATTTGCACTTAGGCACGTTCGCTGGTCTTTTAATTTTTATTTAGAACTTAAAAAAAAAGTTATTTTACGTGTTCACTTAGTTTGAGTTTTTCGTTTGTCACCCACCAAATTTACTGATGACACATATTGAGAGTTTTGCTCACTCCCCTTCATTCGTTGAGCGTAACGTTATATTAGCACAATATTTGACACCACCACCCAGCACCTCTAGGCATGTTAGAGTTCCTACTCCGACCTCTGATGGGATAGGTGGACCGCGAGTGTTTCTATTCTGGGTGAAGGATATGGAACGTTATTTTGAGCGATATCATACTATGGACCCCCACAGGATTCCCGTTGCGAGACTACAATTATTTGGTCGAGCCCAGACCTTCTGGCTTAATGAGGAGAGACGTTTTGGGACGTCGCTTGACGACTCACTTGTAGGTTGGAAGATTATGAATAATCTATTAACGGATGAGTATTACCCTCCCTACTGTCGTTCCCAATTTTCTGATTATCTGAGTGATTCTCTGCCTAAGACTTTGCCTACGTCGAACCAGTATGTCCCCTGTACTCCCATACTCGGATATCTCATGATTTTGTTTCTCCCCGCCAGGGCACTAGACCTGTTTCTGATCAAAGGAGTGACTATAAGCCTCACGCTAGATCCTTGCTCCACCCTGATCTAACTATTTCGAGCACACGTACACCTACCTTTAGGGAGAAGGAGAAGGTTAGGTCCTCTGTCATGTCACGTGTCGTTGTCACTACTAGGAATGCTATAAATCCGCAGGTTAAGCATAGGCAGACATATACGATTTGCAAGGAGAACGCTACATGTTACACTTGTGGAGTGATTGGCCACTATGTCGTGGAGTGCCCCGCAAAGCTTAGGGCTTTGGCACTTTTATCTTCGACGTCTGAGCAGACTGTGATTGTGTATGATGCCCCTGAGGATTCTGATGTGGATGTGGTATCTCTTGCTTCTGAGGATGACCAACTAGATGTGAGTATTCCTGTCAGTGAGGATTGCCACACGATTATTACACGCGATGTTAGTGGCTTGCGTGACCATTATCCTGATGAGTGCCCTGTTCAGACTATGATTGTGGTCCTGTTAGACCCTACCATCGGGCCTCCCGAGCCTGTTTCTGAAACGTCTACTGATTCTGATTTGGATGGTGTACCTAGTGCGTTGGAAGAATTACCTAGCGAGGGAGTTGTACTTTTGGTTGATTTTAGTGGTGTAAACCCGGATGAGCCTTCTTTGATGTTGTCACCATTGCTTGAAATTCAAGATGATTTTGAATTTCTCCCGGGTTCGATTTCTCTTACCCTCCCTCCTGATCCTTTGGCTCGATTAGCGGACTCCTTGGGACACAGATTTGTTTTGCCTGGTCCGATTCACTTAGTTTGGTCGTCGTTATTTGCACCTCCGTTGGATATGATTCGTGGGATTATTTATGCGTTGGTACTCATGCAAACTGAAAATGAAGCCATTATTTTGGAAGATTTACAGCTGGAATTGAGGACGTCATTAGAGGAATATACACATGTTTATCGAGATGAGCTTCCCTCTATATTACTCCCGCATAGAGAGATTCTACACACTATAGATTTCATGTCGAGCTCTTCCCTAACAAATCTTCCCCACTATAGGTTGAACCCCGAGGTACATCAAGAGTTGCGAAGTCAAATTTCAGATTTTCTCCAAAGGTGTTTTAGTAGACATAACACAAGTCTTAGTGTCGTCCACTACTCACTTGCACCCAAGAAACTCACACCTTGGCACATGTATGTGGATAGTTGCATACTAAATAAAATTATCATAAATTATCGATTTCTCATTCCTCGTTTGGATGGTTTATTGGATGTATTATTCGGTGCCACGATTCTCCCCAAGTTAGATTCAACAGCGACTGTGCCCCTTGACTTAGTACCTTCACGACGTACTTACTCGTCCAGTCTAGTTGCACATTTGTTTACGCCACCAGATTATGACCATCACCCACACACGACTACAACGATAGCTGGCCACTTTGAGTTAGATCGCATGCCTTTCCATTCCATACCGAGTGCGTCTCACGTAAGACTTTTTGATTTGGAGTTTGTCTGGTCATTCCCCGAGCGGATGTCTATGGACATCGTTAATAAACTAACACTTACGAACACCGGCCCGTCTGTGGTTATGCAAAATTTCGGATTTGATGTTTTTCTTGCGGATTTTTACGATGCATGGGGTGTTACACCTCTTCTCATTTTTCCAGATTTAATATTGAATGTCGCTTTTCCACCTGAGTGGCCTTCTTTATCGTTTCTCTCTCCCACAATACGTTCTTTTGGGTTGGGGAGTGAGATTTCCTTTGTGCCTATCTTTCACATGGATTCTTTAGTTCTTGCATCGGATGGTAAGATTCTAGTTATGATTCTTTTGAATGACATCCTTTCGAGGTTCCTCGAAAGCTTTGCTCTTGTTGTTCTGTTTAACAGGTTTATTGTGATGAGTGATGACCGCTCTACTTCGATATGGATTCCTGAGCCAGATTTACCGCATGTTAATGCTGCCTTTGACCGTGTTCCTCTCCCGGCCCACTCATCGGTGATGAGTGATTGTGAGTGGGGGAGGATTGATGGCGATAATGTCCCGCCATATGTTCGTGACAGGCTCGTGGACGACGTTGCCTCGTCGCATTATTCTGACCACTGCCGCAATATTAAATTTCAAGACTATGACGGATGTTGTTGCGAAATCAAACTGTCATCGCCGCGTCATATATTCGCCGCCATCACCGCATCATACCTTTGCCGCCATCGCCACGTCATATCTTTGTCTCCATCATCGCATCATATCTTTGCCGCCATCGCCGCATCATATCTTTGTCGCCATCACCGTGTCATATCTTCACCGCCATCGCCGCGCCATATCTTCGCCATAATTTTGGACTGCGTTTAGCATTTGGATGGTTGGTTTTATTTGTTTGATGTAGGGTGGAGATTGAGTGGTGTTTATTATAAATAGAGGGGTTAGGGTTCAGATTAGAGGATGCTAAAATCAAGAAGAAAAAAAGAGCTGATGGCTACCCCTTGAGTTTGGTATGAAGCCTTCTCCTACCCGATGCCCCTTGAAGAATCGCCCAAGCCGCCGCCCCTCTTGGTGCTGCCCCGCTGTCCGGCGATCTCCTCCCTCCTTCGGTGTGATTCCGAAGAAGGAGGCTAGCATCCTCCGTCTGGTGCTCCTCCGACGGATCCGGTGGAAGTGCGACTCTTCCATTAGTTATCTTTGTGTGTTCGTCTCTTTGGTTGTGGGTAATCTCTCCCCTTACATCTTGTGTGCTTCTTCTTTAAGTTATGAGGATTTGTGGACTTGTGGATTCGTATTGTATTCATAATTTTGGTTGAGTATGTATTGTTTTGAAATCTGAATTTTAAGTATTGGAATTATCCGGATTTCTTCGTGTAACTTGGCTCGGGTAGATCTCTTGAACGCTTGCGAAATCGAGTTGAATTAACCCTCGATTTCTCTCTTGATTCAAGAGGTTTGGTATACCATCGTATTATATTATTTTGGGGCTGATTTGGACTTATTTTGAATCGATACTTTGGTCCAGATCGTCTCCGTTGGCGTTTGATGATGCATGCGAATTATTTTGAAGTGACCCGTTAATTTATCTGGATTGCTTGAGTTTTAGTCATTTGTGTTGGGATGAACATTGTGTAATTTACACCGGCTATGTTGGGTGTGTTAGCAAGATCCAAGCGCAAGAGTGCAGATTGCTAGCGATCGTACGTCTTCGGTGTTAATGTGTTGTTGAAACTTGCCGATTGCATGCCACGCGTTTGATGAAATGTCGCACTCTCACGAATATTTGTAATATTTGTGGAAACTTGCCGATTGCACGCTACGCCCCTTGGCGTGCTGCATCAGTGATCCTCTGCGACCATGAAGCTTTGCGCTTCATAAACGGTCAGCATAAAATCAGTCTGCGTCACACTAAGTGGGTAGCCTTCTTGCTAGGATACACATTTACTCTCAAGCACCTTAAGGGGTCCGATAATCGCATCGCCGATGATCTTAGCCGCCTTACCCTATTGCTATCCACCATACAAGTGCACGTTATAGGGTTCGAGCGCATTAAAGATGAATATGCCACTTGCCCGAATTTTCAGGAGATGTATCTATCCGCCCAGGACAGCTCTCCCATGACTATTTTGGCCTTTACTATTCGGGACGGTTATCTCTTTAGGCATGGAAAGTTGTGTATTCCGCGTTCCTCGTTACGACATCACATTATTTGGGAATTACATAGTGGCGGTTTGAGTGGGCACTTTGGGCGGGATAAAACCATTGCTCTCGTTGAGGAGAAATTTTATTGGCCTAAACTTAAGGCAATGGTTGGAGGAGTAGTGAGTAGTTACCGTACATGTCAAGTTTCCAAGGGCACTAAATCTAATGTTGGGTTATACACACCACTACCCATCCTTTCCGTACCATGGAAAGACGTTAGCATGGATTTCATTTTATGCCTTCACATCACCTTCCGACGTCACGATTCTATTTTCTTAGTTGTGGATAGGTTTTCTAAAATGGCGTATTTCCTTCCATGTAGTAGGACTAACGATGCGTCTCATATTGTAAAATTATATTTTACTCACGTTGTTAGCCACCGTGGAGTACCAAAGACAATAGTCTTGGATAGAGATGTCAAGTTTACGAGTTATTTTTGGAAAACACTATGGATTTTAATGGGTACCAAATTATTATTTTCCGTCGCCTATCATTCCCAAACCGATGGGCAGACGGAAGTGGTTAATCGCAGCTTGGGAAATGTTTTAAGATGTCTTGTAAGCGACCACAAAGGTACTTGGGATTTACTTCTTCCCCATGCCCAATTAGCCTACAATAATTCCAAAAATAGGTCCACGGGTATGTCTCCAAACGAGATTGTTCACGGGTACAAGTCCCTGGTGCCACTTGACTTGGTTCTGTTGCCCCCAGCGTATAAAGCAAGTCAATTTGCACACTCCTTCGCCAACACATTCAGGACCTACATGCACATATACGAGCTACCTTGGCTTCTCAATACGAGTCTTATCAAGCGCATGCTAATCTAGATAGGAGAGTGTCACACTTTAAGATTGGTGATCTGCTCTTAGTCCGGTTAGTTCTCGAACGACTGCCAACTGGCACCGTTAAAAAGTTAGCACCAAAGCGTGCCGGCCCCTTTCGAATTCTAAAGAAGTTAGGAGACAATGATTTCATTTTGGATTTGCCTGTTGATTGGGATATCTCCCCCATATTTAATGTCTCGGATTTGACGTTGTTTGTTTCGCCTCACCAGAGTTGAATTCTTTGTTGTCTTCTCCTTCCACTGAACTTTCTAATAGGTTGGGGAGTGGTAGTTCGGATGATCTCTCTCTTACGGTCCCCATAGGTATCTCCTCGGATGGTGAGTTGCATTACTTTATTCCTACTGCTAACATGTTTCCCAGGTTTCCCAAGACATTCCTTACTCCAGATAGTATCCTGGCGGCTAAGCCACTTGTTACTCCTGATGGTGCTACCTACCCCTTCCTCGTCCGTTGGCGTGACCGCCCCCCTTCGGATGACTCTTGGGTTATCGAGACGGAGCTTTGACGCTTGTATGCCGCTCTTCTCCATCGCTATCTCTTGGACCATGCATCAGAGACACGTGATTTTGAGCAGTGGAGGATTGATGCCGCCGCCCCGCTACCTCCACTTGATGACGATCTGGTTGTCGAGGCACTACAGCTTAAAGACCTTTGGATCCATGACGACGCTAATGTAAGACGACGCTACAACCTCCGCCCGCGGCGTGCTAAACCCACTTGAAGACTATCTTAATTTAATATCTCATGCTCTAATTAATGTTATTTTTATATGTGCGAATATAAAATTATTCCAAGCTTGGTTAATAATTTTATATTCATTTTGGGACTTGTAATATTTATTTTCTGCATTTTGACAAAATTTTGGTGTGTATTTAGCCTTCCGGATGGAAGAGACTTCATCTCCATCTTGGATGGTTAGATGTGTGTGTTGTAACTTCTATATATGGAGACCCCCTTTATTAGAATGAGATTAGAGAGAATTAAAAAGAAACTGTATCCCTCATTTGAGAGATTTCGGCCAAGGATTTTCCCCCTAGTCGTCGGCCAAGGTGTGAAGCTGCCTCCCCCTTTGCTTCCTCCCCCTACTTCGGTGCGACGCCGGCATGGCTTCCTTCTGTGGACTCCAAGGAAGAAGGTTGCAGTCCATTCGGTGCAACGCCGGTGGATCCGTGGAGAGATTGATTCTCCCACCTTATGAAGTGTGTTCATGAAAACGGGTTGGGTAACTTCTCTTCCCTAATCTTTGTGATTTCTTGCTTAGTATTATGTGGAGGATGAAAACCGTTGCTTTTCCGTGATTTTAAATACTATCGCTTGCCATTTTCGAAATTGATTTCATCGTTTTAAGCTTCTATAATCCGGATCGGGTAGATCCTATTTGTTTGAGTGGATCTTGGCCTATAGCCAAGATTTTACTCTCAAAAAGGAGTGGCAACGTTTATGTTGATTTGGGGAATCATCCGACTCTCAATTTGATCGTTATTTTATAGTCGATCTCTCCTCCTTGTGGTTTTAGTGTGGCGTTTTAGTTGATCCGTAACGAGACGATAGATGCTTGTGTAGGTGCGATTGGATTAAGACGGGTTGGGCATGGTAAACTACCTTTTGTCCGATACGCTCTCCGAAAGTCGGGCACTCGTTACGACATACTTTCAACCCCCAACACAACCACAGGGGAGAACCCCTGCAAACTCTCACACGATTACGAGGCAGTTCTTCCAATAGAGTTCGTGGTTTGGACACCGCGGTGGTGGCAACAGAAGAATGTGGAGAAGAATGGCGGGCTGAGAACGAGGATGAGCTTAGGCTAACACTTGACATGGTGGAAGAGCTACGCGACTGTCAGCTGTATGACAGTAAGAGATCAAGTGAAGAATGGCTAAATATTTTCACAAACACGTTAGGGTCAAGCAGTTCGCGAAAGGGGACTTGATCCTAAGGAAGGTCGATGCGGCAGGAAGATCAGCCGCTGTGGGGAAGATCAACCCCAACTGGGAAGGCTCATACATTGTACAGGAAGCATTGAGGTCAGGGGTGTATCACCTCTGAAATATGGAGGGCTAGACACTAAGTCACACCTGGAGTGGTGATGACTTGAAACATTTGTATCCGTAAAAGCATGTATGTACTGTCCTTTAATGAATATGAAATCCTTTGGTCTTTCAACACTTTTTAGCAATGATGTTCATGATAGGCCGAAGTTTCCTTAAGTTCCGAGCTTTTTCCCTCTGTCAGGCTCTCACCTAGTTGGCAGGGCAGGGACCCTTGGCGGACATCTTTCTCACTCTTGTTTTAGGTCCCGAGATGCTCCCGCTGCCTGGCTTCCACCTAGCCGACTGGGCTGGGATACTCGAACGACGTCATTATGACCCTGGAGGGTTGAGTCCAGTTGATGCTCAACACCTTCCGTCAGGCTCTCACCTAGTTGATTGGGCCAGTGGTAGTGCCCGGAGGTTAACCGATGGAAAGTTTTCTCGCTCTGAGGTTAGTTCCCAAGATACACCGCCTGCCAGGCTTCCACCTAGCTAGCAGGGACGGGATCCTCGAATGACAACGTTATGGCCCTAGAGGGTTGAGTCTGGTTGATGCTCAACACTCGTCGTCAGGCTCTCACCTAGCTGATTAGGCCAGTGGTAGTGCCCGGAGGCTATTAGATGGAAAGTTTTCGCTCTCTGGGGTTAGGTCACGAGACACTCCTGCTGTTAGGATTCAACCTAGCTGGCAAGGTCAGGATCCTCGAGTGACATCATTTTGACCCTGTAGGGCTGAGTCCGGTTGATTCTCAACACCCACCATTATGCTCTCATATAGCTGATTGGGCCGGTAGTAGCGCCCGAAGGTTAAACGATGGAAATTTTTCTAGCTCTGGGGTTTGTTCCTGAGATGCACCCGCTGTCAGGATTCGTTCTAGATGGTTTGGCATGGATCCTCAAGTGACGGTGTTATGACCATGGAGGGTTGAGTCCAGTTGATGCTTAACACCCGCTGTCAGTCTCTCACCTAGCTGATTCCACCGGTAGTAGCGTCCGGAGGTTATCTGATGGAAAGTTTTCTCACTCTAGGTTTAGGTCCCGAGACGCTCCCACTGCTAGGCTTCCACCTAGCTGGCAGTGTAGGGATCCTCGAGTGACATCATTATGACCATTGAGGGTTCAGACTGGTTGATGCTCAACACCCGCCGTTAGACTCTCACCTAGCTAATTGGGTCGGTGGCAGTACCCGAATGTTAACCGATGGAAAGTTTTCTCGCTCTGTGGTTAGGTCCCAAGATGTTCCCGCTTCCAGGCTTCAACCTAGCTGGCAGGGCCAGGATCCTCGAGTTACTTCATTATAACCCTGGAGGGTTGAGTCTGGTTGATGCTCAACACCTATCGCCAGGATCTCACCCAGCTGATTGGGCTGGTGGTAGCGCCCGGAGGATAACCGATGGAAAGTTTTCTCTTTGTTGGGTTAGGTCCCGAGATGCTCCCGCTGTCAGGCTTCCACCTAGCTGGCAGGCCCAGGATCCTCGAGTGACATCGATATGACCCTAGGGCTGAGTCTTGAGATTCTTCCATCGTCAGGCTTCCACCTAGCTTACAGGGCTGAGATTCTCGGTTGACGTGGCGATATATAAAGCCAAGACCCAGACATTTGAACTTCGGAGGCAAAGATCGTAGGGATAACAAGGATTTGAGCTCGGTAATCCCCAGGCGTGCCGGAAAGGATAAGACGAGACCTTGGCATGTCCGCGAGCCGAACTAGGTATTTGCAGGCCCAGCTCGGCAAACGATCCACCACAACTACCATGGGGTGTATCTAAAGTCAAGGTAAAGGGGATGACGAGCTGAGATCTCAGCATTTATTGAGGAAGGCGAGAGGAGGCGGTCCTCGACGATACATTTCCATTCTCTTAAAAATTTTACTTGGGAATTCTTAACAACTTCAGCTTGACATTGACGAGAAAGAAGAGTGCTCGCGGGCCAGCTGGGTGGTCGTGTTCCTAGTGCGGCGAGCAATCTACCTCTTGACTGTCTGGGGTTGGCGAACGCCCAAGGTCTCTCCGCGGGTATGAGTCCCAAATCAAATACATTCTAGCAGCCCGCTCCACACCGGTGAGGTCGCTCTATGGAGGAGGGCAGCTCGCAGGCAAGTACATCGCAGTAAGTTCAAAAAAAGAAGCAAAAGAAAAATAAAAGAAATATGTTATGTTCCTTTTCATCAAGATGTATGTTGTTACAAAAGGAGCTCGCCTCGGTGATATTTCAAAAATGGGGGGGGGGGGGGAATTACATTACAAAAATGAAAAACTGGCTAGCTAGCTCTCGACCTCCCCCCCCCCCCCCCGGATCAGTCATCCTTGAACCCTGGCACCCCACCGAACAGTGAGTCAAAGCTCGCTTCCTTCTCAAAAGAAAGTTTGTCTAAGGACAAAAGCATTGAGTGATGAAGGCTCACTCAACAAACTCAACGCCTATCAATAGAAAGTTTGTCTAAGGACAAACGAGTTAAGTGAAGACCTCTCACTTAAAGCTTCCTCAACAGAAATATTGGCTATGTCCAAATTTGTCGAGTGATGACTAATCACTCAAAGCCTAGTGAGACAGAAAATTATCTAAGTGTTTTTGTGTTGCGTGAAGGTTGTTCACTCAACGTCTATACAAAATTGTTTGAATTTGGCTAAGTCTATAGATGTTGATGTTAACAAAATTCAAAATCATTACGGGAAGTCTACAGTATGCGACAAACGGTGATGCCCGCCTTCTATACTGCATTTAATGCAAAAGATAGTTGCAGCCAACAAGTACTTCTATTCTCGATGCTCAAAGAGCTATTGGACGGCGGAAGATAATAAATGCAATCTGATCAGTGAGAAGAAGACAACTCTTGTGGATCGATTTTTGAAAAGAGGCAGAACTTCATCTTCTTCCTCTTGCCATTGTAATAGAGCCTGAAGAACAAGTTCAAACTCCTGATCTAATAGATCAAGAAGATAGTTATTGACATTCTCACATACAACACCAAGTTCAGGGACATTTCTCTGAGATAGAAGAAGAAGCAGCCAAGGCTAACCCTAGCTACAGCTGATCTAGAAGTTGATAGAAAATGGTTGTTGTCATTCTCACCTGAAATAGCAAGTTTAGAGATACTTCTCTATGAAAGAAGAAAAAGCAAGGCAACCCCTAGTTGCATCAACTTCACAGCCCTAGCAGATCATTCCTGAAGAACACTTTCAGGAGCTATGAAGAAGAACATAAGACTGAGTTTCTTTCTCTGTTCTGGAAGATACAGTGCACTACATGATACTTCTCAGCACAAGCCAAGTCAACTTGAAGATCAACCATCTTATTGTTGTAAAGGAGATAGAACTGAGCTTTCTCAGTTCAGCAAGTAGTAGGCTTAGAGAATCATCTCTCTATAGTCAAAGTTAGGGTTGAGTTATTCTCAGTCCAGGAAGGAGGGTCAGAGATCATTTCTCTGGAGTCAAATCAACACCAACGATCAACCTTTCATCTATAGGAACTTAACAGATCTGAGTGTAAGCCTATTTTATAAATGTTAAGGTAGGATCCCTATTATGGATCTAAGGTAGGGCAGTTTTCCTGAGGTAGGAGAGTGACTCTCTCTGAGTTATATGGCCTTTGTTCCTAAATTATGGGATCCTCTTGTGGATCTGAGGTTGGGCCTTGCTTCCTGAGCTGTAGGAGAGTCATTCTCTTTGAGTTGTAGGGCTATCCACCTAGCCTGAGTGTAGTACTTATGCTCAAGTCTGAGGTAAGTGATCTTTGGATCACTGAGCTATAGGAGCAATGCTTGCTCTGAGTTGAGGGCCTTGTGCCCGAGGTAAGTCATGGAGTAGACTGAGATATCCGGATGGATCTGTGTTGTAAGCTCTTAGGAGTCGAGATTGGAGAAGTTGTCTTGTCTAACAAGCTATTATAGAGGTGGGAGGGACAGTGGACGTACCTATATTATGGGGAACCACTATATAATTCTTGTGTGTTGTGTGTGATTGTCTTAAATGCTAAACTACCTTAAATCATAATTCACCTAAAACAGCAAAAGTATTAAAAAAATCATAGAACCTATTAACTATCCTTGAAACTAAAGAATTTCAGGTCCTCATGACATCCTTCTCCCCCTTTTGGACTTCTTCACATATCTTTTGAGTTAGGGAGGTGCTGGCCTTAGTCAACTAACTATCCATATGATCAATGCTAAGTGTGACATAATTCTTGACTTTTAGTAGACGATCATCTAGAACCTAAGCACAGACATCCATTCTTATTTCAAGAATTGTCTTGTGCTTTTCCAACAGTGTCTTCTCTGCATTATGGACTACCAGCAAGTTTCTAGAGAGAATGTACTGATTTTCCGTAAGTGCATTTTGAATACTGACGAGGTATACCAACTTGTCCTGAGTAAAGTCAACTGTTGGAGCTGCTCTCAAAAAACTTTTACAGTTTGGGCCTTGAGCAGGTTGACCTCAAATTTGAAAGATTTGATCTCTGTTGATAGCTCATTCCTGAGGTTCCTGACTGAGTCATCAACAAAATTCACCTGCTATCTCCTTTGTTCATCTAATAACCCTTTTAGCTGAGCCAAGAATGTGCCTGACATTTGATCAGTAGATTTACCTTCATAACTGACTGGTGCATGTTGTTGAACTAGATTGAGATCTTCCCTTACAGCTGAGTCAGCCACATCAAAATCTAAAGAATGTTGAGTTTCCATTTTATTAGTTGCAGCAATAGTTTTCTTATCTAATTCTGATGATTCTATCTCATAGATTGTTCTTTGAGTAGGGAGTTCATGTTGAATTTCCCCCTCAATATTTGCCTTGTCCATAGGGACATTAAGGGAATCAGTTGTGATTATATCTGGATGTTGTTCATGTACAAGAGCAAGTTGAATATCATCTTGAAACATCTGCTTTTGCTCCCCCTCAGTAAAATCTTCTTCCATCACTTGCTCTAGTAGTTGCTCCCCATCATTTTGAGGGTTGTATCCACCTTGTGGCACTTGGTCTAAGGGAGCGGTGTCCTCTTCCTCTTAAGCTGGTGCTATGTCCTCTACTTTCTCCTCAAAGATCTTGTTCACTATCTCTTCAACAATCTGTTCAGCAACTTCCACTGGATATATATGTTGGATATTGTGTAATACTCATGGCCATCGGAAAGCTCACAGAGAGGTAAAAAATTCTAACATCCACCACAAGGGATAGATAAATCATACCACTTAAGAAATAAATCTCTAGGTGAAGAGGAGTAGCAGTGATGAGGTTGATGATTATTCCACAACAACAATGATGCCAACTGCCTCACCTCTCGGTTCACCTTGAACCTTAATAGTCAAACGATCTAATCTGTTGATAGGAGGAGTGGAGGGAGAAGCTCAAACTTACTTCTACAAGCCGTCGGTGACCCCAAGTGGCTGGACCACACCAAGTCACCGGGTTGCGTAGATGAGTGCAGAGGCTCAAGTCAAGGATGACAAGGGCTCGGGTTTATCGAGTACATCACCCGCTCGAGCAACCCGTCAGAGCATAACTGGAACCAAAAACCCTAGAGGTGATCGAATTCATTGTCGGGATGGTTCCAGGAAATCGAGAAATTGGCCGCTGTCGGGTGAGCTCCAGAAAGACCCGAGATATGCAAACTGTGAAGCCATATTTTCTTGTCTCTTAACCCTCGATCAAATGCTATATATACCCAATGGGTTAGGGTTTTGATCTTGGGTAAAGATCAACCCTTCATTTTGCTCATGAAGAAACCTCAATACAATTAGGTTAGCTAGGTTGATTTTGGATATTAAAATATAGTGCCTCGGTATAAAAAATACGATGAATCATTTCATCATATAACTTAATAGCCACACAATTTTACAACTCATGTTGGTCTAAACATGTCAAGTAACCTCACAAAATAACGCACATATTATGGTATCTTTATTGCATGCTGTATGAAATCAAGTACACTATATAAGTCGAACTGAGATTGTTCTCATTCATATGGTGTTACCTTATAGAGGAACAATATCATCTTGGTGATAATATTACAATTTATATTATGGATTATAAGAGGCTTTAATAGTGCAATATAGTCGCCAAAGCAACACAATAACAAAGTAATGGATCTAGATGACCAATGTCTACCTTTGTCATATGATATTATAAATATTATGCAAAATTGGGCCGTGTCATTTTTGCACAATATCCATCTTTCTCGTCTTATAAGCAAGCTGTATATACATAAATACGTCAATTATATTACATGCATTGTAATTTCACTTCACCAAGGGGCCCTCCAATATGATAAACCAAAAGATTGAGGGACAAATGGTATTTAGATATGAAGATTTCTTACACACAAGCAAGAGCAACGAATCACAATATTTATCACTATCAAGAGATAGTTTTTCAACTATAATCACATTGTTGACACTGATGCGATAAATCTCCACACCTCATATCTTTGGTTCATATGACACATTGAAAACATTTATGACACAAAACACAATCCATATAATGTTATAATATAGGATAGGTCAAACTCAATATGTATAAGATAAACATACATATCCACATGATTAAACGACAATCATTTATCAACATTTATAGAACTAAAATGCACTTTAATCGATATGACAGTCTTAACTCGGTAATTAATGTTCCTCTTTTGATTACAACGATTGTGAGCAAAAACACGTGATTATGTGATGTATAAAAAAACTCAGGGTTTTGTTGTTCAGGACCATGAGCATCTTCCCAAAACTAACATGAGATATAACATATAATCAAGGAACAAAATGTGAAAACAATTTATAACATGAACAAAAGAAAACAAAATTCATAACTTTCAAAACACTACATCCTTCAATCTCCAACTTGTTTTTAAAGTTTATTAACCGAAGAAAAATAAAATGAGAAACCCACGAAATCATTCAACAAGCAACTCTCCATGGTCTTGCAACCCCAAGGATAAGAAATAAACTTTGCCTTTGGCTTGAGAAAAAGGTTTCGTGAAGGGATCATCTGTGTTGTTATTAGTGTCTATCCATAAAAGATCAATTTTGCCTTCATCAATAAAGGCTTGTGTGATAAAATACTTCCAATCCATGTATTTTGTTTTATGATGTGACATTGGCTCCTTGATTTGAGAAATGGAAGCGCTATTGTCGCAAATTAATTTCAAGGGCCCTTCACTAAACGCAACAAATCCAAGTTCCTAAAGGAACTTCTTTATCCAAACTCCCACCTTGCTTACTTATGCCACCGTCATGACAACTGTTGTAGTGGTTGAGTAAGCGGTAGTTGATTATTTGTAAATGTGCCAACTCATGACCCCACTGTTCAGAAGAAACATGAACCCAAATTGAGATCTCCTGTTATCCAGATCTGACATAACACTGGCATCTATATAACCTTTGGCAGCAAGCACCTTATGCCTACCAAAAATAAGAAACATATTCTTAGTCCTTTTTAGGTACCTAAGAATGTTTTTGACGGCAGTCCAATTATTAGGACCAGTCGAAGCCTGATGTCGACTAGTCTTGCTCAGAGCATACACGACATCTGGTCTTGTACAAGTCATGGCATACATCATGGAACCTATAGTGGAGGCATAGGGCACATTTTTCATATATTCAATGTCTTTATGGATTGTAGCGCAGTGAGACTTGCCAAGTTGTACAGATATTTTATTTGGCACATTTTCTTTCTTAGTGTTCTCCATATGAAACCTTTCTAATATTTGTCAATATAAATACTTTGACTTAAACCAATGACCCCTCTTGACCGATCCCTGTATATCTTAATTCCCAAGATATGTTGGGCTTGACCCATGTCCTTCATCGAAATTTTTTTTTCCAATGAGTCTCTTGTTTGTTCCATTAAAGACAATTCATTCCCTATTAATAAAATATCATTGACATACAAATCCAAAAATATAATGTGAAACCCATTGGTCTTCTTGTATACACAAGGTTCTTCCTTGCTTTGACTAAACCCAAATGTTTTAACCTCTTCATCAATGTGTCTGTTCCAACACCTTGATGCTTTTTTCAAGCCATAAATGGCCCTCCGAAGTTTCAATACTTTGTCGTTATTATTCGGATCTTCAAAACCTTGAGGTTGCTTCATGAATACATCCTCATCAAGTTTTCCATTCAAAAATGTTATTTTGACATCCAACTTCCATATTTCATAATCATAAAAGGTAGCAATAGACATCATGATTCGAATCATTTTGAACATTACAACTGGCGAAAATGTTTCATCATAGTCATTCCCTTGTAATTGACTGAAACCTTTTTCCACAAGTCTCGTCATATAGGTTGTCATGTTTTCATTCATGTCCATCTTCCACTTGAAAATCCACTTGTTAGGAATGGATTTCATTCCACAGAGATGGAAACCAAGTCCCACACTTGGTTGTCATATATGGATTATTTTTCGAATCTCAAGGCTTCTATCCAGCATAGGAATCTATCCTATTAATTGCTTCTTCATAAGTTATGGGGTCTTTGGAGTCAATAACCAAGACTTCAGGAAAACCCATATAAAGGTCAGGTTTTCTCTTCACCCTTGAGAATCCTCTTAGTTCCTTTTGCTCATGGAACTCCTCTAGAGTCTCCCGAATTTCTTGCACAATCTATTGTGGGTTTGATTAATGCTCAAGATGAGCCAAGTGGTTTCTTGGTGGTGTAGTACGGACCTCCTCAACAAATATTTGTGGAGGTAGATTGATCATACTCCCACTAAGCGAAGGGACTTCATTTAACATGTTATGATCATCATGAATGTCAAGATTCATCTCATGATCACACCTTAGTAGGTCCTCTTAAATTTTCTCAAGTATCACCCTATTGTCACATCCTTTAATTCTTTCAAGAAATTCCTTCTCTAAGAATGTTGCACCCTTCTTAACGAAAATGGTATTCATCGGCTTGTGCCAAAAGTTATACCCTTTTTTCCCTTGGGTATCCTATGAAGAAACATTTATCCGCTTTGTGTTCTAATTTGGTCGACATCATACACTTGACATATGCCTCGTAACGCTAAATTTTGAAAAAAGATATAATGAGAGGCTTTCCCACCCACATATCAAGTGGAGTTTTATCAACAGATTTTGTTGGAAGAATGTTTAATGTGTGAGCCACAGTGAGGAGTACATGACCCCAGAAGTATAAAGGGAGATCGGTCTGACACAACATCGAACGAACCATATATATTAGGGTTCAGTTTCTCCTTTCGGAGACACCATTCCACTGAGGGGTGCCAGGTAGAGTAAGTTGTGGTACAATACTACACTCCTTTAGGTAAGTAGCGAACATATTGCTCAAGTACTCACCTGCACGATCAGTTCTCAGGATTTTAATTTTCCTATCGAGCTAGTTCTCTACTTCATTCTTGTATTCCTTGAATTTCTCAAGGGATTCACTTTTATACTTCATAAGATAAACATTGCCATAGCGACTATGATAATCTGTGAAAGTGATAAAGTACCTATAACCATCTCTTGCACTAGAGCTCATTGGACTACATACATCAGAGTGTATCAATTCCAATAAGTTATTCGGTCTCGTACCTTTCTTGTTGAAAGGTGTATTGGTCATCATACCTGTGAAACAAGATTTGTCTGTTCCTATTGCATCAAATTCAAGTGAATCCAAAATATTAGCTAGATGTAATTTCCTTATGTGTTTTTCTTTTATGTGACAAAGACGATGGTGCCATAAGAGTGTCTCATTTATATGGGATATCTCGAGTCTTCTGTTGTTGACATTCAGAATGGGTTTATCTTCAACTACATTGAGCAAATACAAACCATTTAAAATGAAATAATTTGCAAAAAGAGACCAACCATCTTAATAGCCATTTTTGAATTGCTTATCACAAAAAGAAACCTTCCATGTCCTGACAAGGCACATAAATGATTTTTTTAAAAATAGAAGGGACATGATAAATATCTTTCAAAATTAAACATAAGCCACTAGGTTAGTAAAGGTCAAGTGTGCCCACAATAACAATAGAGATGCTCGCACCATTTCCAACCTTCAGCACAACCTCTACCTTTGAGAGTGGTCTCCTATCCCTTAGTGACTGCACATTAGAAACTAAGTGAGCACATGATCCGGTATACATTACCCAATCTAGGATAGTTGTGGCCAAGTTTAATTTAATTCAATAACAGATATACCTTTGGGACTCTTTTGCTCAATCTTGTCTTCATCCAAGTGTCCTTTCTCATGAGAATGGAAGCATTCAGTGACAGATGTTGGAGAGTTCTTCACTTTGCTTCCCTTGGGGTTGCTCGCTTAAGCTCCACCCTTATTGCCTTTGAATGAGAAATCTCTACTTAAAGTCTTGTTTGCGATGTGGTTTTTATTCTTTAAATGCTTCTGGCTACTAGATGCAATGGCCAAGCTAGAGTTTGACTTTATCTTACCCATGTCAACCTCAAAAGTTTTGAGGGCATTATGGAGCTCATTTATGGTCATCTTCCTCTCACACATATGATAATGCATTATGAAATCCTTGAAGGAGTATGGAAGAGACCCCAAAATGATATCTTCGGCAATGTCCTCAGGAATTTGGGATTTTTATTTCACCAATTTCTCTAGATAGCCCTACACGTTTAGGAAGTGCATTGAGATAGATTCACCCTCCATCATCTTGCACCTTGTGAGTGTTATAGTAGTCTTATAGCACTCTTTTCGATCAATATCAGTGAACAACTTCTCCAATTATGCCATGATTTCCTTGGCAGGAGTATTAAGAAATTTCCTCTGTAGCTGATCACCAATGGTAGGCAAGATCATTTTCTGCACAACACACTGTTGGTCATTCCATTTATTTTGTTCCTCCTTTTCAACATCAGTTGGCTTGCCTTTCTCCTTCTCTTCTTGGCAATGGCCATCCAGAATTTGTTGGAGATTTTGCAGCATAACACGATATTCAACATGAGGATCTAATTAGAATAGTTTGACCCGTCATTAGCAAGAGGACTCTTATCGATCATGGAATGCAGAAAATTTGGAAGGGTAGACATGATTCTCCAAAAAATACATAGAAAGAGAATAAAAGTTCATAAAAAATACTATTTCAAAAATAGTGTCCACTCGAGATCCTTCCTAAACAAGTGGACTTAACCATTTCGATTGTCCAGGTAGGTATAAGACACCAATAATAACCTTTTAAGAAAGTCTTAAACGTTATGACTCTTGAAATTAACATGATTGTTAAAAACTTTTTCCCAAAAGATTGAAGCTTGGATCTTGAAATTTTTGTTTAAGAAAACTCATTTTATTGGGCAAATAGTGTAGCCAAGATATTCCCACTAGATGAGAAAGTTGTGCCTCACACAATAATAAGTCACTTGCTGCCTAATATCAAGTTTACACATGCTCCACTATGTCTATTAATTGAAATCACACTCATGATCAATCAAGTTACTAGCTTAAGTGGATAAAATGAGAAGGAATCCCAATTTTAACTTTTTATTTGCAAATTCCTTTAAAGATCTAAGGAACCAAAACAAACCTAACACACAAGCATTCTAGTTATTACATCCATCCCAAAGAATACATTCCAGAGATCAATGTGGAAAAAAAACTATAACTCGTCCTACAAACAAAAGAAACCAAGCTTTGGATGGTTCCTGTCGCCTAAGCTCAAAGAATAATCTAGATCATTTCTATATATATATATATATATATATATATATATATATATATATATATATATCACAAAGATGAAATGATCTCCACATGATACTGATGCACTCTCGACAAGTGTACCGATCGCTGTCAAGTAATAAATCTGAGGACTTTAATCCCCAGATATCGATCTCTCGAGGAGTGCAAGTAGGGAGTATGATTTAGCTATATGAAAAAGAGATTGCAAGCGGGAAAGTAACCAAAGGGTTTTTTGAATGATATTCTTAAGTTAACAACAAAAATAAAACTATAGCGGGTCGTCGTCACCGCGTCGCTTGGGTGGAGTACTACGGAGATTAGTATGGACGATGGACGAATAGCTAGGGTCGCAATCACCTCTTCACAACGCATGCTTTTAACAATCGCTAGAACGACACAATCACAACAAACACAAGAAAAACTGAAACTTAACTATACAAGCTATGATTAAGACATAACAACATAAAGACATGCTGAAACCTTAAGCAAAACATTATTCTCAAGCAACAATCTCACTATCACAAGTTCAGAATGAAGTAACCACAAGAAGAGGATGAGAAATACAACCGAGCGCACAAAGGCTTTCCGAGATTCACGACCAGATTCGAGGATTTTCAATCCTTATCCGGGCTCGGTCTTCGGATGACGTCCGGGAAACAAAGAAGGGTTATCACTTCCTTCAAATATCCCGTCTTCTTCGTCAATGATCGCTGGGCTATTTTGACCGAAGAACTCCGCAAGTGCAAAAACAAAGAGTTCGGATGGTAGCTTGGAGTTCGGAGAAGTTGAAGGTGGCTGAAGACGAAACTATCGCAATCTTTCTTAGGAGAAATGTTGGCCGGATCAACTCTCCAAGGAGGAGAGAGAAAATGGCGGTTGTAGGCGAGTTTTCCCGCTCAGAGGAGCAGAAATGGCAGGGGAGAGGAGCTAGATCCTTGGAAAGAAGAAATCTGCAACTTAAATAGAAATGTTAGAAAAAAATGGTCACGCACGGTTTGGTGCACGGCCGTGCGCAAACCGTGCGATATTATCTTTCAGGATAATCACGAGGAAGGAGAAGCGTTGACCCGTGCGTTTTCCTTCGCGCATGGGAAGTTCTTCCCGTGGGTGAAGGACATCGCACGGGTAGCGACAGAGTGCTGGAAAGCAGGGACACACAGAAAAACTGTGCATACTACTCGCTCACGGGAACATGCGCCCGTACTTGAACAAATCGCACGCTTAGCCACATAACGGAACAAACTAAAAAGCTACAGGAAAACTGTGCGTTTCCTTCGCGCACGGTTTCGAAGAAAGGAAATTCGTCGAGCTCAGCTCGACGTTCTTCCTGTAGCATCCCTCAAAAAACTAGACCCCCTAAGAGTGGTTTTGTCATGACTGGGTCATGACAAAACCCTAGGAAGTCCAAGTAGACTAGGTGAACTTAGGTAGGAAGGACAAGGCCAACATGGTCTGCAAATAGTAGAATTCTAAACACTTGTTTAGGATGACCTCAGGGCTACAAATTGATTCCATGACCATACCACAACACCCCTAACAACTTGGGTAGTTCATAGGGCCACTAAGGACCCACTGTGGGCAGTCAAAGAGGTTAAGTTGACCTAGGTCATCCCTAACACAAAATGTGTCAAAGTAGCCTACTTAGGGTCAATTGACCTTCCCCTAACCAAGTGGACCCCACCCATGCCCTCCTAACCCTAAAGTGAGGTCAATGGGTTACCGAGGACCCATTGGTGTCAGCCCAAGAGTGTAGGTTGATCAAAGTCAACCCTAGCCCTAAATTGGTCATAGTACCCTTCCTGATGGAAAGTGACCTCCAAAGTTCCAAGTCAACCCTACCCAACCCTACCTAGACCTTACAGGAGGCCAATAGGTCACCAAGGACCCAATGATGGTGACACAAAAGGTCAATTTGACCAAAGTCAACCCTAAGCTTGGTCAAGTCAAACTTAGCTCAAATGGGCTAACATAAGCTCAAGCCCTCTTTCCACTTAGGCTAACCTTATTTCCATGGAAAATATGGGTTAGTGGGCTGCCAATAGGCTGGAGTGGTCAGCAAGGTCAATGTAGATGACTAGGAGAGAGAAAGCTCCAACTTCTCTTTAATGGCGGAGAGAGAAAAGGTGAAAGTGAGCCATTCATGGCCAAGGAGGCCAAGGGACATTCTTAATTGGCTGATCCACTCCCCATTCAGTACAGGAAGACCAGGGGGCAATTTTGGTGGCTGTTCATGGCCAGAACAGTGCCACCACACCATGGCCGAATAGTGCCTTCAATGGCCATTAATGGCCATTGAAGCCTTGGCCCCTTCCCTCCAACCCTTTATGGCTGGATTAAACTCCTCTGTGGAAGAGGAGTTTCCAGCAGTTTCCTGGCTGGATTGAGCCCATATTCATCCCCCACCATCATGGCCGAGATTCACCTTAAGGGGCCATTAATGGCCACCACCAGCTAGACCCCTCCACTCCCCCTTTTTATTTTTTTAAAAGCTTCACTAGGCTCCAAGCTTTCATTTCCACACCTTGCCCGAAGGAGACAAGCGACTTCACTGTGTTGTTACAAAGCGTCGGCGACACCTCCACCACCAATGGCATCCCGACGATCGACGCGTCTCTAGGCCGCAAGCAAGGTCCTCCCCTTCTCCTCTTCTTATGGGTAGATCATAGGAATCATTTAGAATGGGAATCTTACTCAATTGAGCCCGATCGAAGTTTGTAATTTCTTGGTTTTTCCGCACTTTTCATCTTGTCGGGATCACCAGAAATGGCCCCTCTGGCGGTCATGCCGCAGGCTGGCGATAGCCACCAGCTCGACGGAGGTGGTGGAGGCGGTGGCCGGCCAGGGAGGTGGTCGGATGGCCGGCTGTGGCGCCTGGAAGAAGCTCCAGGACGGGAGATCGGGGTCGTCGGCTCGATGAAGAAGAAGAGTCCAACATCGTTGGTTCGTGCATTAAGATCTGTGCTGATCGTCATTTTATATTAATGTAAACAAGTTAGTTTTGTATATTTCTGTCACACAAACTGCAGTACTTTGAAATAAATGCTAAAAATACCTAGAGGCTCTGTATGAGAAAATGTCCAACATGAAAGTTGTAGCACTAGTGGTTACTTGTAATTGAAAATTGACTTCACCAAATTTGGTTAAGTGCTCCGACCACAGCACCAAAAATGGTGCAACCTATACATAGGGGTGACCAGACACAAAAATTAATCCCCACACTTAACCACTCACCCAAATGCCTTGAAATTTACAGAATAGGCTTTTCATAACTTCCCATAATACTGTCCGGGGCCATCAGGAGGCTGTGTATAAATTTTCACTCCATTTGGAGGTGATTTAGTCAGGAAATAGGCAAACTCTAGCCTTGCCCCAAAAGGGGTATTTAGGTCAACAGTGCACTTGTGGGTTTAGGTGGCCAAACCACCTCAACAGAGGTTGAAACTTGGGCCACTGACTTGGCATGACTTTTAACACCCTCCCATGGAAGATGGGGTGGATTGTGGTAGATTTTCCCTAGGACCCAAGACCAAAACCTAAGGATGGTCTTAGGTGTCTTGTGAAAGGCATGTGGTCAACAGACCTTGAAATACTTCAATGTATAAATTGGTGGAGAGGACTTTAGGGTAGTTATTATCCTCTGGTAGAAATCTTATTGGATCTAGAAGTTGTTAAATCACTCAAAACCCTAACCCTATTTTAGGGCACAAACCTTGTAGTGATAGAATAGGTTATTAAAACTCATTAAACAGTGATAAAACTTGGGTATTGTGGTCTTAGGGTTAGTATAAACCTCTGGAAATTTAATTGGGAATTTTGAAACTTTAATCTTAGTACTTCCTTTGTAATGCATGAGTTAGCCCTACTTAATTTTTTGGATATTGTGAACTCACTGTCCATTGGAAAGTCATGAAAAATTTGGCAGAGGGAGTTTTAGACCATTATGCTTATGTATGAATTTTTTTTAGAATTTTTAAATACATAATTACAGTACCTACTTCACAAGCTCATAAATTTGGGAACTTGTTAAATAATTCTCTCAGAGCTCATTTCTTGTTGAAAAATTATGAAACCTGATCAGTAGTGTTCCAAGGTCAATATGCTCATATGAGGATTTTATTACAATTCTAGATGAATATTTGTTGTACTTAGTTCATCAACCAATTAACTTGGAATATTACGAGAAAATTAAGTTTAGAGTTCATTATTCATTGATAAATTATGAAACTTGACCTGGAGTGTTTATATGTCTTTATGTTCATCCTTGAATTTTCTCAGAAGTTTTGGAAGTATATTGGCAATACTTATATCTTTAAATTGGTTAATGTAGGTTATGTTCAAAAATTTTGTTTAGAGGATGAAGTCTTACTGAAAAATTTGGAGACCTTGGATTTACTGATAAATAGTTGTCTTTTATTTAACATTATTTTGTGGAACATTTTGCATGCCTGAAAATAGTACTTCATGTTCAAACTAAGGCATCTGGATCACTTTGGAAATTAAATAAATTATCAAATAAATTAGGAAAATTATAAACTTCTGGATTTAGGCTAATCATGTCATGATAGACCTCCAATAAATATAAAGAGATTTTGAATAATAAATTGGAGTACCTCCCATTGTACACATCATCTAGCTTAGGATGGTCTGTGTTTAGTAAAAACTGCAGAAATCAAAATATGGTGCAAAATGAACTTAGGGAGTCGGGATATTAGTGTGCTAGTCTGGTCAGGGAAATGAGATTATCATCGGGAGTCGTGATGAGTAGTGAGAGGTTTGGCTAGTGTTAAGAGGTGCTCGGGGTCGACGAAACATCGTCTTCCCTGTGGGAGAGAGAGTCAAAATACATTAGGGTTAGATCCAGTACAACATTTAAGGGATTGGGAATTGGGTAACAACCAATAATAGTAAGTGCCTTGCAAAAGGGAGCTTTGGGCTTCAGCCCATCGTAATTCCTAGTGCCACTGAGATCCCTTCACGGGGAATACCTTGGGCAGTCCTGGGCTAACCTGAACAGTAGAAATAATAAACTACAAGAGCTACTAGTATACTAGGATTTCACATTCACACACCCCGATAGCTCGGGAGGTAGATTAGGTTAGCTTGATTGTCATCTGGATGGTAGTTTTAGAAGATAGATGCAATGACGGGATATTCCGAGGAGCCGGTGACTCAGAAGGTTTTGGATACAAGATAAGGTGGTGGATCTTCGGTATTGGACGATCATTCACACTGAAGTCGATACGGTGACTCGGCAGTGTGGGACACTTAGCCAAAGAAAGTATGGTGGATATGGCCAGCATTAGTACGCGGATACTCTATGTTGTGTTCTTCTAGGGGCGTACGGAAGGGCTAGGCTTGGAAGTGTGGATACCTGCCAAGGAATGGGGTCCCAACCCACTGTCTCCATTTGCCACTACGGAGGTTCCTGTGAGTGAAGCTAGCTGCCAAAATAGGGGGAACTAAAGATTTGTGCGCATAGAGTCGTGTGCGTAAGTTGCACTTGTATGAATCACGACATAGCATATCACTACACTCATATTTGCATACAACTGACACTCCAATGTATAAATTGGTATTGGACTTTTTATACAATGGGAGCCTTGCAGAATACCCCTTAACTTATAAGTTTGTATGGGCATTCATATAAGTTAAGGTTACTTACTTACTTCTTACCTTGCCTTTCTTATATATGCTGCTTATTCTACTGGCTTACTTTACTGCTTACTATATAAATATCTGCTAGACTAGTTCCACTGTCACCTGTTTTGCTTACTCTACACCTTTGTAGCTTCCCTTTCCTCCTCCCTGCTCGGTGCCTACCAGCCATGGCGGAGGGGTAGGGGATGATAGGACTTAGTATTTATGAATAATGGTTTTCGGACCACATCATTACAAGGGGCTCCGGATGGGAGACAAGGACCAGCAGCTCAGGGACCAGCACCGGCAGAGTCCGGTGCGCATGGAGGTGGGCCAGTCTAGTATCGGAGCATGGGTGACCAGCTCCGTGAGTGATTAGTCTTTCTTATAGCTTCCGCGAAAGATTGTAGTGAGGATTCTGATGTATCAGGCTTAAGCCCGTTTATATTTCCAGTTTTTTTACTCTTGAGTACTCTCTATTATATATGGACTCGATGTGATTTCATTTACATTTAATACATGTGATGGTGGACTTAGTTTTATCGAAACTATGTTATGTTTCTTTCTCTTTGGTGATCGTAATGGCCGACAGAATCGACATATTGTAGTGGAGGCCTTCCAGAGTGTCGGTGCCACCACAAAACGGCGATTCTGGGCATAAGACCCCCAGGTTTGAAAAATAAAAAAGGGGGTCTTACAAGTGGTATCAGAGCAAATCTCGATCGAAAGAGAAGTTGTCAACAAAAACCTTAAGCTACCCCCGCGCGAGCTCAGTTTGCGGACAAACTAGTAGTGGAAGCAGTGGTGTGCCCATAAGGGAAATCACATGTAGAAGTCCATTTTTCTCCTTCTTTTATTCCATTTGTATGCTATCCAACAATTGGAATTTTCCTTGTAGCCTGCGACGAACCCTACTCCATAATAGATGACACCTCGGGCTCCGAATATAGTTCCACCTCCTCCGGCTCCAGTTCTGTCTCAGCAGACGAAGATGGGGCAAACACTAACGGCCATTCTGGAGGCCTTCAGAGCTCAGCAAGCCCTCGCTCCATAGCCAAATCCCGTGGCCAACTGGATGAGTGCCTTCCGGGCACTTTCCCCTCTATCCTACCTGGAGACGGAGTCGGCGGTTCGCACAGAGGAATGGTTAGATACCATTTATGAGATGCTTGCGGGGATTCGATGCCTCACTAAGGAGGTAGTTGCTTTGGTAGTCTCCTGATTGGAGTTACACGGAAAGAGGTGGTGGAAGTCACAGCTGGATACCACTTTTGTGGATATGGATTGCGCAGATATCTCTTAGGGAGAGTTCAGAGCTGCACTTCTGGGACATTTCGTACCCCAGTCGGCAAGGGATGAGTTGGAGGATAGGTTCCAGCTGTTGAGGCAGGGCAACAGGATAGTGTTGGAGTATTACCAGGAGTTTACTCACCTAGCCCGCTATACAGACACTTATTAGTTGGACGACCCTGGCTATGCCAAGAGATTCTACAAGGGGCTGCACGATGATATGAGACAGGCCCTCCTCTTCATCTTCGAGGGAAGCTTTGCCAGGATTCTGAAAATGTACAAGAGAAGGGAAGCAGGTCAGCTTACAGTCAAGAGCCGGAAGAGACCGGCTGATGATGCAGTGATTGGAGGTTGTAGAGACCGTCCTCGAGGCCAGGTTATTGGGGAAAGAAAGAATGGGGATCAACCCCGTCAGGAGATTGTATATGAGCAGAGGAAGCAGGGGGTATTGGCTCCATCGCCCTTATAGATGCTGGAGATACCGAGGACAGTAGAGCAGACACCGGTATGCTTCCAGTGCAAGCAGCCGGGACATTTCAGGAGGAATTGTCACATGAGGCGAGCACCCCCACCAGCACTTCAGGGAGCACCACCTCCTCGGCAGATTGGTGGCCGAGGACACGACCGAGGATGGGGATATCAGGGCAGAGGTCACAGGCCAGAGGGGGAGCGGGTATATGCTCTAGATCCGGCACAAACCCTGGACCCGGAGCAGGTTATAGCAGGTATGCCAGTACATATAAATTTCTTCCTTCCTAAGAACTAGTTTTCATAGACATGGACTAGTTAGAAATCAAGAAAGGAAAAACTATAGCTAGAACACTAAGACACTTAATTGCCTCATGCGTGGTTTTCATCAACGGCAAGCCCGCTCACACACTCTTTGACACCAGTGCTTCATACTCGTTTGTGTCAGAAGATTTTGTGAAAGGACTGACAGGCATGGAGCAATTCATAGGAAGAATGATGAGGGTGCGTCTACCCGATGGATCAGAGCTAATAACCTCTTCTCATTGCAAAATGGAGGCAAAGATCGGCGGTAAGGCGTTTAAGGCACTAGTGACGATCTTGAGGATGCCAGACTATGATCTGATCCTGGGCATGATATGGTTACACTGGAACAATGCCTAGATTGACTTCTTGGCGAAGAGGATCACCGAGAGGCATGGGGACTCAGTTATTGTTATTGAAGTTATTATACCAGCCCTCCACATGTTGTTATCGTCTGTGTAGGCCGTCAAGGCCCGCCTGCAGGGAGACAAGGTTTATCAGGTCCTTTTTGAGATGGTTGTGGCCAAGGATTCTATTTTAGATATTCCTGTGGTGAGGGACTTTGCCAATGTATTTCCAGCGAATCTACTAGGGCTGCCCCTGCACCGGGAGAAGGACTTCCTGGTTCATCTCGTTTCGGGGGCTAAGCCGGTATCCAGTGCTCCTTACCGAATGGCCACGAAGGAGTTGGTGGAATTCCAGAGACAGCTTCAAGAGTTATTGGAAGTCAGGTTTGTCCGGCCTAGCCCTTCACCATGGGGAGCTCCGGTGCTATTCGTCAAAAAGAAGGACGGGACTCTTTGGCTGTGTATTGATTACCGTGCCCTGAACAGGCTGACGGTCCGGAATATGTATCCCTTGACAAGGATAGACGAGCTATTTGATCAGCTGGAGGGAGCACATTTGATCAGCTGGACCTGAGATCGGGGTACTACCAGCTACGCATTCAGGAGGACATCCCGAAGACGGCCTTTAGTAGTAGATATGGATTGTATGAGTTTACCTTGATGCCCTTCGGGCTCACGAATGCAACCTCCGTGTTCATGGCCTTGATGAACCGGGTGTTCGAAGAATATCTGGATGTCCTCATCATCGTATTCATTGACGACATCTTTATTTATTCGAGGACTAAAGAGGAGCAGGCAAGGCATCTGGTTATGACTTTAGAGAAGCTCCGAGAGCATAAGATGTATGCTAAGTTCAGCAAGTGCCAATTCTGGCTAAAGGAGGTGGCCTTTTGGGCCATGTCATCAGTGGAGCATGTTTGGTAGTAGTTCCGGCGAAGGTCCAGGCAGTACGAGATTGGCCACCACTAAAGAAGGTCGCGGATGTTCGGAGTTTCTTAGGACTTGTCGGCTATTACCGTAAGTTCGTAGAGGGGTTCTCTTAGATTTCCCTCCCTCTTACGTCCCTGACGAAGAAGGAATCTGCTTTTGTTTGGACGCCACGGTGCGAGGCTGCTTTTCTGGAACTAAAGGGTCGGCTTACCTCGGCCCCTATCCTTGCTCTTCCGTCAGGGAAGGAAGGATTCCAGGTGTACACGGATGCTTCTTATCAGGGTATGGGTGCCGTTCGGATGCATAACAGGCACATGATATCCTATGCCTCCCGCCTGCTAAAGAAACATGAGCAGAACTACCCGGTGCACGACTTGGAGATAGGGGTCGTTATATTTGCTCTAAAGATCTGGTGATACTACCTCTACGAGGTCCACTGCGATATATTCTCAGACTACAAGAACTTGAAGTACGTAGACACGCAGAAGGAGCTGAACATCAGGTAGAGATGCTGGGTGGAGTTTTTGTCGGACTACCAGTACACCATGCACTACCATCCCAGGAAAGCAAACATGGTGGCAGAGGCTCAGAGCCGGAGAGCGAGTACGTCAGGAGTAGGCCTGCAGCTGATGGCCTTGGAGTTGGTATAGTCATTTAAGAAGATGGAGATATCACTAGTGTCCGAGGATGATCCGGAGCTATATACGGAGTACCTGGCATCGATGACTTCCACCGATTATATTCAGGATCGTATCAGAGGCGGGCAGAGGCTGTATGCGAGGGCTGAGTTGATATTTAAAGCCTTGGAGGAAGGCACGACAGGGGATTACTCCTTGAGGTATGGGCTCCCATGTTTTAGAGGCAGGGTTTATATACCGGCAGGAGGCCGGATTCGGGAGGAAATCATCACAGAGGCACTCTGTAGTAGCTGCTCAGTGCACTAGGGGATCACTAAGATGGCAGCGGACCTGAAGAAGACGATGTATTGGCCAGGTATGAAGAAGGACATTACATATTTTGTGACGCATTATGAGTCTTGCCAACTTGTAATGGTAGATTGTAAGAATCTGACCGGTTTACTACAGCCACTTCAGATGCCGGAGTGGATGTTTGAGGATATCGCCATGGATTTCATACATGGGCTACCCCGGTCTCGTGTGGGGAATGACTCGACCTGGGTGATAGTGGATAGACTAACGAAGGTGGCCAGATTCATTCCAGTGGCGAAGGACTCTCTGGTCAGTGTATTAGTACGGAGATTCATCGAGCAGTTTGTGTGTTATCATGGAGTACCCAGGACTATCATTTCAGAACGGGATGGACGATTTACGTCCAGGGAGTGGAGGACAGTTTAGGCCCATCTGGGTTCTCGGTTGACATTGAGCACGACGTTTCACCCTCAGACCGATGGACAGACGGAGCGCACCAATCATACCTTGGAAGATCTTCTGCACCTATGTATTTTTGTCTGCGGCGAGCCTTGGGAGAGATTGTTACCGTTGATCTAGTTTTCATACAACAATAGCCATCAGTCAAGTATAGGCATGGCCCCTTACGAGGCATTATATGGACGGAGGTGCAGGACCCCACTATCATGGATTCAGGATGAGGATTTGCAGGCACTCGGCTCGGAGTTTATGGAGCATACTGATGCTCAGGTTATATTGATCCGAGAGAGGATGCTGGAAGCCCAGAGCAGGCAGGCCAAATATTATGATGCGAGGCATTGTCAGGTAGAATTCCAGGTGGGAGACCGAATTTTCTTGAAGATACGACCGATGCATGAAGTCTCGTGGGTTTGCGGGCGGAAGAAGCTCAGTCCGAGATATATGGGACCTTACAGGATCCGGGAGCGGATTGGCCCCTTGGCTTATAGACTGGAGCTACCGCCGGAGTTAGCGGGATTGCATAACGTCTTCCACATCTCCTCACTACGGAGGGCTCTACTACGCCCTGAGCAGCTGATTTGCACAGCCGACGGTCCGGTGGCCTCAGATCGATCAGTCCTCTTGGAGCCGATCAGGATCGACGATACAGCAGTGCGGGTCTTGCGATGCAAGATGGTTCCGCTAGTCAAGGTTCTGTGGAGAAACCATGGGCAGGAGGAGCATACATGGGAGCCACATGACTTGATGTAGGAAAAGTACCCGGAGCTCTTTGAGTCAGGTATACCTTAAACCTTAGGGATGTTACAAGTTTCTTTTATTTCAGTAGAAACCCCCGTAGGCTTAACCTTAATTTCGGGGACGAAATTTTTATTTTTATATATTTCGATTTGTAACATTCCTCAAACAACTAGATCCCCTAATAATGGTTTTATCATGACTGGGTCATGACAAAACCCTAGGAAGTCGAAGTAGACTAGGTGAACTTAGGTAGGAAGGAGAAGGCCAACATGGTCTGCAAATAGTAGAATTCTAAACACTAGTTTAGGATCACCTAAGGGCTACAACTTGATTCCATGACCCTATCACAACACCCCTAACACCTTAGGTAGTCCATAGTGCCACTAAGGACCCACTGTGGGCAGTCAAAGAGGTTAAGTTGACCTAGGTCAACCCTAACCGTAAATGGGTCAAACTAGCCTACTTATGGTCAATTGACATTCCCCTAGCAAAGTGGACCCCACCTATGCCCTCCTAACCCTAAATTGAGGTCAATGGGTCACCAAGGACCCATTGGGGTCAACCCAAAAGTCTAGGTTGACCAAAGTCAACCCTAGCCCTAATTTGGTCAAAGTACCATTCCTAACGGCAAGTGACCTCCAAAGTGCCAAGTCAACCCTACCCAACCCTACCTATACCTTAGGGGAGGCCAATAGGTCACCAAGGACCCAATTATGGTGACACAAAAGGTCAATTTGACCAACGTCAACCCTAAGCTAGGTCAAGTCAAACTTAGCTCAAATGGGCTAACCTAAGCTCAAGCCATCTTTCCACTTGGGCTAACCATATTTCCATGAAAAATATGGGTTAGTGGGCTGCCAATAGGCTGGAGTGGTCAGCAAGGTCAACCTAGATGACTAGGAGAGAGAAAGCTCCAACTTCTCTTTAACGGAGGAGAGAGAAAAGGTGAAAGACAGTCATGCATGGCCAAGGAGGACAAGGGCCATTCTTCATTGGCTGATCCACTCCCCATTCAGTCCAGGAAGACCAGGGGGCCATTTTGGTGGCATTTCATGGCCGGAACAGTGCCAGCACACCATGGACGAATAGTGCCTTCAATGGCCATTAATGGCCATTGAAGCCTTGGCCCCTTCCCTCCACCCCTTTATGGCTGGATTCAGCTCCTCTGGGGAAGAGGAGGAGTTTCCAGCCATTTCCAGGCTTGAATTAAACACATATTCATCCCCACCACCATGGCTGATATTCACCTTAAGGGGCCATTAATGGCCACCACCAGCTAGACCCCTCCACTCCCTTTTTTATTTTTTTAAAAGCTTCACTATGCTCCAAGCTTTCGTTTCCACACCTTGCCTGAAGGAGACAAGCGACTTCACTGTGTTGTTGCAGAGCATCGGTGACACCTCCACCACCAATGGCATCACGACGATCGACACGTCTTCAGGACGCAAATAAGGTCCTCCCCTTCTCCTTTTCTTATGGGTAGATCATAGGAATCATTTAGAATGGGAATCGGGCTCAATTTAGCCTTAACGAAGTTTGTAATTTCCTGGTTTTTCCGCATTTTTCATCTTGTTGGGATCGCCGGAAATGGCCCCTCCGGTGGTCCTGCCGCCGGCTGGCGATAGCCACCACCTCGACGGAGGTGGTGGAGGCGGTGGTCGGCTAGGGAGGTGGCCGGATGGCCGGATGTGGCGCCTCGAAGAAGATCCAGGACGGGAGAATCGGGGCCGTCGGCTCGATGAAGAAGTCGAGTCCAGCACCGTTGGATCGTGCGTTAAGATCTTGTGCTGATCATCATTTTATGTTAATGTAAACAAGTTAGTTTTGTATATTTCAGTCACATAAACTGCAGTACTTTGAAATAAATGTTAAATATACCTAGAGACTCTGTATGAGAAAATGTCCAACATGAAAGTTGTAGCCCTAGGGGTTAGCTGTAATAGAAAATTGACTTCACCAAAGTTCGTTAAGTGGTCCGACCACAGCACCAAAAATGGTGCAACCTATACATAGGCATGACCAGACACAAAAATTAATTCCCCACCCTTAACCACTCACCCAAATGCCTTGAAATTTACAAAATAGGCTTTTCATAACCTTCCCCTAATACTGTCCAAAAATCAGAATTTTTGGACATTAATTTTCTATAGTTTTATGAAAAATTTAATAATCTTATGGTAAATTAATTGGGTGCCCTAATGTCCGCCAACCCCTCCCAAATTTTGGTGAGTGGTCCTTGGGGTCATCAGGAGGCTGGGTATAAATTTTCACTCCATTTAGAGGTGATTTAGCTGGGAAATCGGCAAACCCTAACCTTGCCCCAAAAGGGGTATTTAGGTCAAAAGTGCACTTGTGGGTTTATGTGGCCAAACTACCTCAATAGAGGTTGCAATTTAGGCCACTGACTTGACATGACTTTTAACACCCTCCCATAGAAGATGGGGTGGATTGGGATAGATTTGCCCTAGGACCCAAGACCAAACCCTAAGGATGGTCTTAGTTGTCTTGTGAAGGGCATATGGTCAAAAGAAATTGAAATGATTTGAAATTTGGTGGAGAGGACTCTAGAGTAGTTAATATCCTCTGGTAGAAATCTTATTGGATTTAGAAGTTGTTAAACCCCTCAAAACCCTAACACTAGTTTAGGGCACAGAATTTGTAGTGATAGAATAGGTTATTAAAACTCATTGAACAGTGATGAAACTTGGGTAGTGTGGTCTTAGGGTTAGTATGAATGTCTGGAAATTTAATTGGGAATTTTGGAACATTAATCTTAGTACTTCCTTTGTAATGCATGAGTTAGCCCTACTTAATTATTTTGATATTATGAACTCACTGTCCATTGGAAAGTCATGAAAAATTTGGCAGAGGGAGTTTAAGATCATTTTGCTCATTTATGAATTTTTATTAGAATTTTTTAATACATAATTACATTACCTACTTCACAAGCACATAAATTTGGGAACTTGTTAAATAATTCTCTCAGAGCTCATTTCTGCTAGAAAAATTATGAAACTTTATCAGTAGTGTTCTAAGGTCAATATGCTAATTTGGGGATTTTATTACAATTTTTAGATGAATAATTGTTGTACTTAGTTCATCAACCTATTAACTTGGAATATTACAAGAAAATCATGTTTAGAGTTCATTATTCATTGATAAATTATGAAACTTGACCTGGTTTGTTTATATTCTTTATGTTCATTCTTGAATTTTTTCAGAAGTTTTGAGAGTATATTGGCAGTACTTGTCTCTTAATTTGGTTAATGTAGGTTATGTTCAAAAATTTTGTTTAGAGGATTAAGTCTTACTAAAAATTTGGAGACCTTGGATTTACTGATAAATAGTTGTCATTTATTTAACATAATTTTGTGCAACATTTTGCATGCCTGAAAATAGTACTTCATGTTCAAACTAGGCATCTGGAACACTTAGGAAATTAAATAAATTATCAAATAAATTAGGAAAATTATAAACTTCTGGATTTAGGCTAATCATATCATGATTGACCTCCAATAAATATTATAGGGATTTTGGATGATAAATTGGAGTACCTCCAATTGTACACATCATCTAGCTTAGGATGGTATGCGTTTAGTAAAAACTGCAGAAATCAAAATATGGTGCAAAATGAACTTAGGGAGTCGAGATATTAGTGTGCTAGTCTGGTAAGTTAAATGAGATTATCATCGGGAGTCGTGATGAGGAGTGAGAGGTTTGGCTAATGTTAAGAGGTGCTCAGGGTCGACAAAACATCGTCTTCCCCGTAGGAGAGAAAGAGTCAAAATACACTAGGGTTAGCTACAGTACAACATTTAAGGGATTGAGAATTGGGTAACAACCTGTAATAGTAAGTGCCTTGCGAAAGGGAGCTTTGGGCTTCAGCCCATCGTAGTTCCTAGTGCCCTCGAGAGCCCTTCACGAGGAATACCTTGGGCAGTCCTGGGCTAACCTGAACAGTAAGAATAATAAACTACAAGTGCAACTATTATAACTATGGGTTTCACATTCACACACCTCGGTAGCTCGGGAGGTTGATTAGGTTGGTTTGATTGCCTTC
Organism: Platanthera guangdongensis; assembly: GCA_039583875.1. NCBI lineage: Eukaryota > Viridiplantae > Streptophyta > Magnoliopsida > Asparagales > Orchidaceae > Platanthera > Platanthera guangdongensis. The sequence continues at coordinate 22,302,411 of CM077165.1, forward strand.
CGGATGGTAGGTTCGGAAGGTAGATTCATGGACGGGATAGTCCGGGGAGCCGGTGGCTCAGAAGGTTTTGGATACAAGATAAGGTGGTGGGTCTTCGGTATTGGACGGTCATTCACACCGATGTCGATACGTTGACTCGGCGGCATGGGACACTTAGCCAAAGAAAGTTTGGTGGAAATGGCCAGCATTAGTACGCGGATACTCTAGGTTGTGTTCTTCTAGGGGCGTACGGAAGGGCTAGGCCTGGTAGTGTGGATAACTGCCTAGGAGTGGGGGGCCCGACCCACTGTCTCTGTTTGCCACTACGGAGGTTCATGGGAGTGAAGCTAGCTGCCCAAATAGGGGGAACTAAAGGTCTGTGTGCATAGAGTCGTGTGCATGAGTTGTACTTGCATGAATCACGGTATAGCATATCACTACACTCATATTTGCATACAACTGACACTCCAACATATAAATTGGTATGGGACTTTTTATACGATGGGATCCTTGCAGAAAACCCCTTAACTTATAAGTTTGTATGGACATTCATATAAGTTAAGGTTACTACTTACTTCTTATCTTGTTTTTCTTATATATGCTGCTTATTTTACTTACTTTACTGCTTGCTATATAAATAACTGCTAGACTAGTTCCACTGTCACCTGCTTTTCTTACTCTCCACCTTTGTAGCTTCCGGAGCACCGGTGACCAACTCCGTGAGTGATTAGTCTTTCTTATAGCTTCCGCGAGAGATTGTAGTGAGGATTCTGATGTACCGGGATTAAGCTCGTTTATATTAACAGTTGTGTTACTCTTCAATAATCTCTATTATATATGGACTCGATGTGATTTCATTGACATTTAATACATGTGATGGTGGACTTAGTTTTATCGAAACTATGTTATTTTTTTTCTCTTTGGTGATCATAAAGGCCGGCAGAATCGACGTATTGTAGTGGAGGCCTTCCCGAGTGTCGGTGGCATCGCAAAACGGCGATTCTGGGCATAAGACCCCCGTGTTTGAAAAAGAAAAAAGGGGGGGGGGTCTTACACTTCCAGCTGACCAAAATGCATGATTCCACGCAAACCGTGCGTGAAAGAAACGCACGGTCATGCATTGTCCTTAAGACAAAATTCCTGCCTAGGGGGAAAACACACTACCTGCACAACAAAAACAACTGAACCATAAGCTCCCAGCACCAATAAAACAAACAAACAAACAGAACCATGGGGAGCACCATGTGCTTACCCCCAACAACAAAATGTGCAATTGCACACCCTCGGGTCAAAATAGTGCACAAAATGGTCCATGATCGAACGATGCAAATATAACCTATTTCCGATTGAAATGCAGTGCACGAGTGAGAAAACCAGCCCAAATAAGTCCGAAAAACCCTATAATTACCGGACTCATCACACCACCAGACTTAAACATTTGCTCGTCCCGAGCAAATCATCTCTCCGTGGACTCGAAAATAGCTAGATGGCTTAGAAATTTTAACAATAAGTTAAAGCGAGAAATCGAATACTCATGGGCATAAAAATATAATAGATTCACTTTTAATTATGTTACGGAATTTATAAATTTCGACAAGTGTAAATAAGTATTTTAGCTAGTCAAAAATAGAATTCTGGATAATCGTTCAGTCATGCGTAGGACGATAGTAGACAGGCCACTAAGTTGAGCATCGCCAAAGACCGGGGCTCGGGATCACCTCCAAAGGAATCCACCAATATCGGGGACCATAGGCTTGCCCGTTCACACTCTCTCCACAGCGCTAGTTTGGCTCGAGTGCGAATCCGTAGGACTTAAGGAAGATACTGGGGCTTAGGCGTATATGTAGGTAAGGATGCAAAGGGTAAATCATGGCTACACATAACCCAAATGAGCTCATACAAAAAAATCCTTCTCGCCAAGCATACAGACCCCACAGCTTTAGCATTAAAAGATGATATTAACTTCCCAATCTCAAAACTCTATAACAAACAACAGCGGAAACAGTAAACAAGAACAGAAGCTATCCACATAAATAAGAGCATCGAAGCGGCCTTAAGGCCTTACAACAATAGAGAGTCCAACACTCAAATGAATACATCAAGCATCAATGTGCATTAGCACTCCTAGACTACCTTGGCATGCAAGCCGGAAAACTAGAGCATCAAACATAAAATGCCATAAACTAGAGCTAGTACAAAACTTGTAACACTTCATGAGGCTTAGGCCTTTTTGGCCAGCGAGCTAGCTCCTGCTTGTGATCCTTGCCCTGTAAAAATTGGTGGTAATGTGGGTCAGCAAAGGCTGACCTCAAACTGTGTAACCAACACATCTCCTCCTCGCCGCCCCTAACGGACCCCGAGGTACCCCTCCAACCTGCAAGTCAGCACTTCATATACCATATACATAAACATGTAAAGCTCTAAAAGAATAGGTTTGGATGTCTCAAGCAACAAACACGTTTTCTATGTTGAGCATATAATAAAAAGGGGTCTACTATGTAGCATGTATGCAAAACCCTGGCTTCACCAAAGGCACCCTATTGCGTATGCAACTAGCACATTATCAAAACATCTGGGTTCTTCCAATTTCCACATTGGCGTTAAGTCGCAAACAAAAGGGTACTGCAATTACCCTAACGGTATACAAGCCGTAACACGGAATCATGTCAAGGCCCCACCCGATCGTGTGTCTTAGACGCGGGCTTGCCTGCAAATTCTGACTTCGCACGTCAGGATTCCGTCTTACACACAAATCGATTTGAAGAACCCTTGCTGGACCACACCTGCTCGTGGCTTCATTGCCCGGGCTTGCCCAATGCTTGGCGTTCTCGTTAGTCTCACAGAAGGAGACGAGTCTCGCCGGGACACTCTCCCCACTTGACTTGCACGTCACGGGATAGTCGGCCGACCACGGAGATAAAGCCGCACCTAAGCACATCACAATCCATAAACATTCCCACCCTAATCCGACAATTGTACTGCAACGTCCCCGCGCACAGAGGAAACCATCTACCGCCAATGCGGAGCTAACCTTGTCCACCAAGTAAGCCATCTACCGCCAATGCGGAGCTAACCTTGTCTGGTTCCGGCTACACATACTCACTCGAGAAATAGGGGGAAATTACATACATCACAAACGGCATCTTGTCGCAACGGATTTCTACAAAATCCTTAAGGCTCGCTATACAACATCACCGAGTCGGACTAACGGTCACGACTACGGCTTCACCCGCAATGCCTAATCCACTAACAGAGTGGAACTCTAATGCAAAATCATTCCGAGGACAGAGTCAATCGACCAGGAGGTTCCTCTTGAACCTTGGCGACCCATACCACTCTCATTTGAGAGATTTGGTGCCCAAAAACTTGAAACAAAAAGATGTTAAGCACGCATCGTAGAAACCAAGAGGAGAATTGTCGCTACCTTATAGCCCCTCTTCCTAGCCATGGGAACTTAGCCGGATGAAAACCACCGTAATGGATTTGCCTCCGCGGATCTGGACTCGGCTCGCGATTTGGGGCTACGAAGCTTCTCCGGCAGCCAGATCTCTCGTTCACCTTCTTCCTTGATCTGCCTTCTCTCTAAAACTTTAGAAAGAGAAGACTTGAAGAAGATTGAGGGTTTCAATCCCTATTCCCGAACATAACTCGGCAAGGATAGCACTAGACCATTAGATCCCAATAGAAGGAAATGAACGACCACGATTCGCATTTGAAACCAAACTCCTGGGCCGAACATAGCTTATGACACGCCCGTGTCCAAGGCCGTCTGCCTCAATCGATGCTGAAACCATCGCACCCAAAAAAGGACACGGGTTCTGGACACGCCCGTATCAAATGTGACATGCCTATGTCACTCAGTACACGACCGTGTGCCTGGGTGTGTTCCTCCATCGACACAAGACCAAACACAACCTGAGGAGAACACAGGTACTTAACACACACGTGTCACATTTGACACGCCCGTGTCAAACCCGAACATGCCTGGGCTCCAGGCCGTGTTTATCCCCTCACACGGCCCGGCTAACATCCCGAGCAGGACACGGCCTGGGACACGCCCGTGTCTCAGGCCGTGTTGGTTGTCTTGATGATAGTCGACCGCACTTTCATCGACTGATGGAGCCCGCAAACAGACTCTTATGTGGGTGGTTGGTTTGATGAGTCGATCGCCGCGGGCTTGCTTAGGTAGGCAAGTGCACCTATCGCAAGTAATACAGAATATTCGGGGGAATATCCGGATCATAAATTTCCCGGGAAAGGGTTGATTATCCCTACTGCTCCGAAAGCACTATTATTTTACCAAAATAGTAAGTTGTTGATTTAAACTAAAATAGAGCGAAAATAAATTAAGATAAAAGACGATGAAGAGATAACACTCGGTATCGAATTACGTCAGGATTAAAAATAGATTTGAATAACTAGATATCTAAAGTTTCAATTTAATTAAAGCGGAAACTTGGCCGTGGAGGTTCCAAAAGTATGAGCTCACCTATCTCTAGGAATATCACTCACTTGGACATTAAGGCTATTCGACCGGGCTCTCGTCCGACTAAAGATTCCTCTTAATGCCTGCAGTATGCTAAGAACCCCGTTATTGGGTGGGGAACCCAATCCGATAGAATTAGCGTGCCTCCTCTCTTAAGGGTTAGTGCGGAACTATCTTTACCCAGGGGTGATCAGTCCATACACACGGCTTCTCGGCTAGCTAGCGTATGGATAACGGAAATAGAGGCTACACATCGATATGTGGTTCTATGCGTCGTTATCCCGGGGTAAACCTTAAGTTTTTAATTAAATAGAAAAATAAGACCTTTAGTTATTTAAAACATTTTTTATATCCCAATGTTCTTCGATACCGTGGGCTAAAATCGATTAGCCACTCATCGGAATGAGGATAGCTTATGAGTTTGGTTAGGCGAGCATTTTAAACTATTCGCTGAAGGGTTAAAAAGAAAATAAGAAGAAAAGCAAGATAACCTAATTTTAGAAAAGTAACTACAAATAAACGCACTTGCACTCATCCAAACACATAATAAAAAGACAGCAATAAAACTAAGTTACAAATAAGAGAAAATGGCATAATTGAAATTGCAAGTCCCACTCAAACGAGTGGGCGGGAAATATAAGCTGAAAATTTGCAAGTCCTACTCAAACGAGTAGGACTGAAATGAAAGTAAGTCCTACTCAAACGAGTAGGCAGAAATAAATGCGATTACAAGTCCATCTCAAATATTTACAGGGAAATAAAGTCCGGCCATTTAACACCTATGGAGTAGGCGGAAGATAAAAACCTGGCATTTAACTCAAATGAGTATGAGGTAAATAAAAGCTGAAAATTACAAGTCCTACTCAAATGATTAGGAGGGAAATGAAATCCAGCCATTTAACTACTAGCGAGTAGGCGGAAGATAAAAAACAACAAGTCCTACTTAAATAAAGTCCAGCCATTTAACTCAAATGAGTAGGCAAAAAATAAAAAACACACAAGTCCTACTTAAATAAAATCCAGCAATTTAACTCAAATGAGCAGGCGGAAAATAAAAACACACACACTTGCTAAAATTAAAACACACACTTGCATTAATACAAACACACACACACACACACACACACACACACACACACACACATGACAGAAAATGGGATACTCACACTGCAGAAAGTAAATACTCACACTTGCAAATCCTACTCAAATGAGTAGGTGAAAAATTAAAGACATGTCATTTAACTCTTAACGAGTAGGTGAAAATAAATGCGCACACACACACACACTCTACATAATTGGAGAAAGCAATAAAATTATCTCATACATGCACGCACGCAGGCGAAAAAATTAAGAAAAATAAAGTTATTGAAAAATTAAAACAACTGCATTTCTACCGCTAGAATGCCGTAAAAATGCATAAAAAGGCAAAATAAAAATTGTTTGAGCAAAAAGTTTTCAAACTAAAGCGAGAAAAGCAAGTGCCTGAAAAATTAAAACGTTTGCATTGTTACCGTTAGATTTTGACAGAAATGCATAAAAAGTGGAAATAAAAATTATTTGAGCAAAAAACTTTTTACGTATTTGCTAAAATCAAAGTTGTTGAAAAACTAAAATTACGCATTATGCATTCTTATATATTTGTAAAAGAGTTTAAGAAGTAGCAGAAAATTAAAATAAAAATCCAAATTCTAACCAATTTTGATAAGAAAAACGGCTATAAGAACGGCTAGAAATTTTGATAAAAATGAAAATTAGGCATACAGTTTTTCATTTTAAAGAATAAATTTCACAATTTTAACTCATACATAAGATTGATGAAAAGGAGGCCTTCAAAGTCATTCCAAAGCTTTGTAAGGATAAGAAAAATAACGATTTTATTAACAAAACAGGTTGATTACAAAAGCTTAAACAAACAAGCTTCAAAAGGAGGGGGGAGAATCCTTACATGGCACTACAATAGCTCCAAACAGCAGCCCTTACTCATCAAAATGGTTCAAAAATTTGGAACCCGAACTCATATAGCAGTTGGCCTTTTATAGGAAAAAAATTCCAAGTACATGCCCTCCGACACGAGCGTGTCGAGGGGCGTGTCAGCACTATTCACATCAGATTTCGGTGATTGACGGAGATTTGACATTGCGGCTAAAAATGCAGCGGTCACGCCCGCGGTCACGGGCGTGACGGTGGGCATGTCGTTCGGCGATTGATGCGTTGTTGACTTCGGTAGGTCCACGTGGAATTCACGCCCTTGGTCACAGGAGTGATCCAAAGTACACGAGCGTGACGGGGAGGTTGAACTGGGCGCCGTCTGCGTGAAAAGTCACCGGCGGCAGTTTGTTGGCCTGGTGGTGGAGTCACGCCCCAGGTCATGGGCGTGACGCTAGGCGTGTCGGCTTATTCGACGATCGTCGAGCGAATTTCATTGAGCTTGAGTGTCACGGGCCATGGTCACGGGGCGTGTCAAATGACACGGGTGTGACCCCGGGCGTGTCAAACTTTTCTCCTCAAAATCTTCTGATTCCACTGAAAATGAAGTGTCACGGCCTGGTCACGGGCGTGACCCAAAGTACACGGGCGTGTACTAGGGCGTGTCAGGTCATTTATTTTTTGACTTTTTCTGAAAAATTGCAGGAATCAAAATTAAGTTAAGTTAGTACAAAAAGAAAGCAATTTATTTAATAAAACTAACAAAAAAAGATAAAATTAAACTAAAATGACATAATAAAAATACTATAAAATAGGTATATTTATAACTCATCAAATACCCTCATACTTAAGCTTTTGCTATTCCAGAGCAAAGGTTTGAGGTGAACTTATAACGAATAAAAAAACTCTAAGTTTAGCTACATCTTAATTAATTATAAGAGAGATCTAAATAAATATACGGGTTGTAAGAGTTTAGTCCTAAAATCATGTAGATGATTTAAATAGCGCAAAAGTTTTGGCCAAATGACTTCTTGATGTAATCAAATAAAAAACAATAATTATAATGGTTAGATTAACAAAATTGGAATTATATGAACTTTAACTTATAAGAGTTTTACTGGAAATAATGCAATTTATAAATTATGCTCTCAAAAATATTTTTGAATTAATTCTAGAATCATGAAATTGGCTAAGGGGGGTTGATGTTGGTTTATGAAGAGGGTTTGGATTTTGAGGTGATGTAGTTTTTTCTCGAACCTCCATATTTTTCTTTTTGGATTGTTAGGAAAATGAAATCTTATTTCCCTAATATCATATTTTCTTTTCTTCGTAATAATAAAATTAACCCAATGCATATGTGTGTGAGTAATGAATTTTATCCTCTTACTTCGTAACATATAATTTTTTAAAATTATTGGGTGCATATGTTTACGGAACGAAATCTTATTCCCAATGACATAGGATTTTTTAAGGGTAAAAAATTTCATCATGTCAAGTAAGACATGATAAGTGAGGGGAGAAAAGAAAACTAGATTTTTAATTAAAAAAATATTTGAGAGCAACCTTAATAAATTGTACGCTCCAATTTTTCAAAAAGCTAAAAGTAAACATAATTGAATTCTATAGTCGTTATTTTCTAACATAATACAAATGCTTCTATCAATGAAAAATTAGAAGTAGTGCCTAAAACGAGTTCGCTATTTTTAACAAAGCATAATGAATTCTTTAAAACTTAACCCCGACTATTTAAATTTTTCAATCAATAATTAACAAACGAATAACAAATAAAGAATTAATAAAATTCACATATAAATAAACACAAAACAAAATTTGTGGATGGCAAGAAGATCAAGAAATCGAATATTTGATTAATTTGTTTGAAAACATTTTTTGGTTTTTAAGAGTTTTTATCATTTTTTTGTGTTTTTAATTTAGTATCTTTTTTTGAATTTTTGTTTTGTTTTACTCTTTTCTTTTTGAATTTTTTTTAGCTTATTATCTTTTTTTTAGATTTTTAAGTTTTGCGAAAAGTGCGAGAAAAAGAGACGTTATTTACAAGAATGTTGGTGAAAAGGAAGGGGAGAGAGAGAAGATTATTTACAAAAATATTTATAAAGATTTTTACAAAATGAAACTAAACATTTTTGGAATTTTTGTTTTATAATTTTCTTGGAATTTTTGTTTTATAATGTTTTTGGAATTTTTGTTTTATAATTATTTTGGAATTTTTGGTTTAAAATTTTTTTGGAATTTTCATTTAAAATTTTTTTTTGTTTTGTTTTGTTGTTATATATATATTTTTTTCATATATGTTTTTAAGCTTTTTGGAGTGCAGAAAGTAGAAGTACAGTGCAAAAAATAGAAGTGCGAAAAAAAATAAAGCGAGAAAACACCCTCATACTTAAGCCCAACATTGTCCCCAATGTTGTAACGTAAGTATGCGTAACAAATAGGAAAGGCAATATGTACAAAGAAAATAAAGAGAGGGGGGGTAGAGGCTTCCCTGAAAGGAGGTTGGGAAGGCGCAGTTTAGGAATCCTGCATTATTAAGAAAATAGCAAAGAAAAAGTAAAGAAATAGCGAAAAAGATAAACATAGGGTGCCTCCCAGAAGCGTTTTTTTTATAGTCGTGTAGCTAGACTATTTTGGCGGTTTATATATCGAGGAGGGTTATGGATTCGAAATTACCGCCCACAGGATCGCCTGCTATGTATAATTTTAAGCGATGACCGTTCACCTTAAACGAGCCTTTATCCGGGTGGGAGACGAGTACGGTCCCATATGGCCAAACCTCTTCAACTTTGAAGGGGCCGGACCAGCGTGATCTAAGTTTACCGGGAAAAAGCCTCAGTCGTGAGTTTACCGGGGCTTGAGTTTTCGGTCGTGATAAAACTTAGAACGCTCCTTATAGACCTTATTGCTCTCGTAAGCGTTTGCACGCCATTTATCGAGCTCGTTTAGTTACAATTTTCTATTTTGGGCGGTTAAGTTAGCGTCGAGATTTAAAAGTTTTACAGCCCAAAGAGCGTGATGTTCTAATTCTATGGGGAGATGACACGCTTTGTCGTAGACTAATCGATACGGTGTACAACCAATTGTGGTTTTGTATGCGGTACGATATGCCCACAACGCATCGTCGAGTTTGATGGACCAATCTTTCCTATTAAGTGAAACAGTTTTCTCTAATATACGCTTAATCTGTCAATTGACTACGTCTACTTGGCCACTAGTTTGCGGATTGTAGGGGGTGGCAAGTTTGTGCGTGACGCCGTATTTATCTAACATCTTAGCCATCTGGGTGTTGTAGAAATGTGTCCCTCTATCGCTTACAATAGCGTGCGGTGTGCCGAAGCGAGAAAATAGTTTTTAAGAAAAGTAATGACAACAGTCGCCTCGTTGGTGGGGAGAGCTTGTGCTTCTGCCCACCGTGATACGTAGTCAACCGCCACTAAAATATAATTATTTTTGAAAGACGGAGGTAGGGGGCCAACAAAATCTATGCCCCATAAATCGAAGACTTCGCATTCTAAAAACATATTTTGGGGCATCTCGTTGCGACGAGAGATGTTACCCGACCACTGGCAGCTATCGCAGGAGCGCACAAAATTGTGAGCGTCTTTGAATAGAGTGGGCCAAAAGAAGCCTGCCTCCAGCACCTTACGCGCGGTCTGGTTATCTTGATAATGCCCACCAGCCAGACCCTCGTGGCAGTGCCTAAGTATTTGTGTGCACTCCACACCTGCGACACATATTCGGACCACTTGGTCCGCGCAGATATGAAAAAGAAAAGGGTCCTCCCAAAAGAAATATTTCAAGTCCGCAAAGGATTTCTTCTTTTTCTGTCTTGAAAAGTCTTTTGGGAGCACCCTCACAACTAAATAGTTCGCAAAATCTGCGAACCAAGGCGGGGAAGATGAACTAGTAGTTACGGCTAAGAGGTGTTCCTCAGGGAATCTGTCATTTATGTCAGATTCGACGAGTGCTTCCGCACCGGGATTTTCTAAGCGGGAGAGGTGATCGGCGGCTAAATTTTTCGCGTGTACAGCCCAAAGTTCAGAAATAGGCAATTTTTGGGTGACACGGCCTGGGACACGGGCGTGTCCCAGGGCGTGTCAGGTGACACGGCCTGCGACACGGGCGTGTCGCAGGGCGCGTCGAGGTTGTGTCGACGATTGGGCTTTGTCTCGACGATTTTTGCTCTCGACGATCTGTCGAGAGGAGGCACACGGCCCAGGACACGGGCGTGTCCACGGCCGTGTCGCATGCTCGACGATTTTTACTCGATGATCGTCGAGTGTCGAGAAGTGAGTGTTAAGTGTTGAACACGGCCTGTGACACGGGCGTGTCACAGGGCGTGTCAAATCAGGCGACGAACTCAGCCCGCCGAAGGATTTCGACAGGGCGTGTCTTTGTGCCGTGTCTGGGCACACGGCCTGGGACACGGGCGTGTCACAGGCCGTGTGAAGTCTCGGGATGATTTGGGATTTTTTTCCCCAGGTACACGGCCACAGACACGGGCGTGTCTGAAGGCGTGTTGGTGACACGGCCCATGACACGGGCGTGTCCCGTGGGCGTGTCACTGGTTTGGATAAGTCGGTTGACCACTGCTTGAGGCACACGGCCTGGCACACGGCCGTGTTCGAGGCCGTGTCGGGTCAAAATTTGTGTTTTTGGCAGAATCGTGGCAGTCCATTCCTTCAGTCTGGATCCAAGGGCTGAAAGCCTCTTCCTCTTTTTCTTCAAGGCCGAAAACTGAGAAGTATTCCTCACTTTCATTTTGCATTCATCTTTCCTCAAGAGAGAGAAAGAGAGAGAGAAAGGAGGAGGAAGAAGGAAAGGGGGCTGCTGTCGGTGGTGCTGCGGTTTACCGACGAGAGATCCGAAGCCAGCGTTGCGGAGGAAACGCTCTTGCGAGTCTTGCAAGCTAGCTTGGAGTCCATGGCACCGAAGCGATCGTCAAGGGTAACGACTTTTCTTCCTAGCCATGTGAAGGCTTCTGTTTTGGCATATCTTTTGATTCCCCCACCAAGAGGTGGCTGCTTTTGGGAGTCGTTTGGGTGATTCTTGAAATCCCCTTTGTTGTGCATATAGATCCGGAAATGGAGTACGGAATAGGCATGATGTGTGAAGCCCATCTGGACAGGTTGGTCTGGATTGGTGATGTTGCATACGAACCGGAGAAGACTCTGTGATAAACGTGTAGTGTTAAGGAGTCTACGGGTTATGCCTGCGAAAAGGAGTAGCAGGAAGTACTGGGGTGGTAGCCCAGGAAAATAGCCATGTGATGTTTTTGGGTCCAACCTGTGGATAAGGCACAGGAAGTACTGGTGGGACCAGGAAAGGCCCTTTTGTGATGTTTGGTGTCATAGGGTGTCCACCTGTGGAGCGAGTCACAGGAAGTACTGGTGTGCCCAGGAAAGACCCCTGACATTTGTCATTTGCGGTGTCCACCTGTGACGGGAGTCACAAGAAGTACTGGTGTGCCCAGGAAAGACCCGCTGTTGCTGTGAGGAAATGGGTATAGATAAATACCCAGGCTTGAATGCCAGAACAGGATTGGTGAGACCGACCCGCGCCTTTGCTATAGCCATGAGTACGCTGCACGCAGAAAAGGCAAGGCGATTTGAGCAACGGGGGGGTGGAGGATCCGACCTGCGCTATGTTCGTCTGACGTGAGACCAAAAAGTGCGGTCTGTTGGAGCGCATAGCAAGAGTCTTCGGCCTGCGCGCCATGACACAAAGGTGGGCTACGGGCCATCCCGGTGTCCGAAGACTAACTCCGGCTGCACGCCATGGAGGAAATGCTCAAGAGAGTTACCGTTGGGTGATAACCCTGATACGGTGGTGGGCAAGAGGTTGCCAGAACACCAAAAATGTGCCTTGAGTGCACGGACCGTTGGGCCGGGCGGCGAACGGTTGTGATGGCTTGTGTGCGTGAAAGCACCTTTTGATGATATAGCTTGCCATACTTGTGATATGATATGCCTGCAGGGAAAAAATACCGCTGCCCCGAGAGAAGGGGTAGGGTCGTTATAATTTGGTCAGCTGAACGCTGACCGTTGCTTTTGTTTGCCACCGTTGGGTGGATTGTCCTTGCACAGGTGCTGGAGAGCCGAGCGGGACGCATAGAGGTTGATGCTCTTGCTGGTGTTGCTGCTGCTGCTACTGTTAGCCCTCGAAGGCTAAGTGTACTCTTTTGTGTGTTTTCTTTTCTTGTGGCCGGCCTGCGCGCCAATTTGTTTAGGCCACTGTGTGAAAGCCATGTAAGGCCATAAGGCCAACTCTTTTGACATGTTGTAAGACATTCCTATATATATATAAAATGTGAAGTTTTATGTTTGGACATTCATGAGGAGTTCAAGTAGTTTAGGCTTCCGCTAGAATGCTTGTGATAGGTGCGATGCGCTACTCTGGTATCATCCTGTACCTTCACCGACTGTTTTGTGGTATATCCTGTGGGGCCCCGGCGGGACCTTCTAGAATATATCATATGAACGGATGGGGTTGTTACATTTTTGGTATCAGAGCCAGGAAGCGGCTTAGGCCCTTTTGTGATGTTTGGTGTCATAGGGTGTCCACCTGTGGAGCGAGTCACAGGAAGTACTGGTGTGCCCAGGAAAGACCCCTGACATTTGTCATTTGCGGTGTCCACCTGTGACGGGAGTCACAAGAAGTACTGGTGTGCCCAGGAAAGACCCGTTGTTGCTGTGAGGAAATGGGTATAGATAAATACCCAGGCTTGAATGCCAGAACAGGATTGGTGAGACCGACCCGCGCCTTTGCTATAGCCATGAGTACGCTGCACGCGGAAAAGGCAAGGCGATTTGAGCAACGGGGGGGTGGAGGATCCGACCTGCGCTATGTCCGTCTGACGTGAGACCAAAAAGTGCGGTCTGTTGGAGCGCATAGCAAGAGTCTTCGGCCTGCGCGCCATGACACAAAGGGGGGATACGGGCCATCCCGGTGTCCGAAGACTAACTCCGGCTGCACGCCATGGAGGAAATGCTCAAGAGAGTTACCGTTGGGTGATAACCCTGATACGGTGGTGGGCAAGAGGTTGCCAGAACACCAAAAATGTGCCCTGAGTGCACGGACCGTTGGGTCGGGCGGCGAACGGTTGTGATGGCTTGTGTGCGTGAAAGCACCTTTTGATGATATAACTTGCCATACTTGTGATATGATATGCCTGCAGGGAAAAAATACCGCTGCCCCGAGAGAAGGGGTAGGGTCGTTATAATTTGGTCAGCTGAACGCTGACCGTTGCTTTTGTTTGCCACCGTTGGGTGGATTGTCCTTGCACAGGTGCTGGAGAGCCGAGCGGGACGCATAGAGGTTGATGCTCTTGCTGGTGTTGCTGCTGCTGCTACTGTTAGCCCTCGAAGGCTAAGTGTATTCTTTTGTGTGTTTTCTTTTCTTGTGGCCGGCCTGCGCGCCAATTTGTTTAGGCCACTGTGTGAAAGCCATGTAAGGCCATAAGGCCAACTCTTTTGACATGTTGTAAGACATTCCTATATATATATATATATAATGTGGAGTTTTATGTTTGGACATTCATGAGGAGTTCAAGTAGTTTAGGCTTCCGCTAGAATGCTTGTGATAGGTGCGATGCGCTACTCTGGTATCATCCTATACCTTCACCGACTGTTTTGTGGTATATCCTGTGGGGCCCCGGCCGGACCTTCTAGAATATATCATATGAACGGATGGGGTTGTTACATCGCGCCCCTCTTATCCCGGATCTCTATATCGAATTCCTGCAAGAGGAGGATCCATCCCCTTAGACGAAATCATATGGCCGAGAACCAAACCTTCTTGAACCATAAAGTTACATTTTTCCCAATTTAAAACGAGATGCATATCATCGCATTGCTGGAGGACACGATCTAAATTACGAAGACAGGACGGGAAAGAGCTTTCGAAAACAGAGAAGTCATCCATAAATACTTCCATAATGTCTCCTACCAGCTCGCCAAAGATTGCCAACATACATCTTTGGAAAGTAGCGGGCGCGTTGTAGAGGACAAATGGCATTCTTCGATATGTGAAGGTAACAAACGGGCAGGTAAAAGTTGTTTTCTCTTGGTCATCGGGGCAAATGGGGATTTGGAAAAACCCCGATAATCCATCAAGAAAACAAAAATACGGATGACCGGATAAGCACTTTAAAATTTGGTCTAAGAATGATAGTGGGAAATGATCATTACGGGTGGTGTCATTTAGTTTTCTATAATCGATACACACCCGCCAACCCATAACAGTACGAGTTGGGACGAGTTCATTGTGCTCATTCTCCACTACGGTAAGACCGCCCTTTTTGGGCACCACGTGAATGAGACTAACTCACGTACTATCCGATATGGGATAAATAATCCCCGCATCTAATAATTTAATAATTTCGGCCTTAACGACGTCTTTTATGTTTGGGTTAAGTCGTCGTTGCGGCTGAATAGTTTTGCGGCAATTATCGAGAAGGAAAATCTTATGGGTGTAGAAAGACGGGTTAATCCCTTTGAGATCAGAAATTTGTGACGTAATTGCGTGGCGATGTTTAAACAAAACTCCCAATAAATCGGAAGTCTCCAATTCACTCAAATGCGAAGAAATGATAACGGAAAGGGTATCATCTTTTCCCAAAAAGGCGTATTTGAGTGAATCGGGTAGGGGTTTGAGATCTAGGATGGGCGGTTCTTCTAGGGACGTTTTAATTCCTATGTCTTTCTAACCAATTGGTTCGAAAGGCAAGTCTATAGAGGTATCTTCATCGCATTTAAAATTTTTGAGCGCATAAATATCATCGTTTATAAAAGTAGACTCGAAAATAGGAGAAGAACAATCTTCGGGATAGGTGTCTAAATTATAACAAAAGTCATCGCTCGATGACGAGTCTCCTATGGAGGGATTAATAGAGAAAGTAACTTCGTCATCTCCTACCCGAAGGAGGAGACGACCATTACTGACATCAATTAATGCGCGGGAGGTGGAGAGAAAAGGGCGGCCAAGTATAATTCGTACATCGGTGTCCTCCTTGATGTCCAAGATGACGAAGTTTACCGGAAAGATAAACTTATCAACTCGGACAAGTACGTCCTCCACTACCGCAACGGGAAACTTAACCGAGCGATCTGCTAGTTGGATTCGCATTTTAGTAGGGGCCGAACTGCCTAAACCTAATTTTTGAAAGAGCGAGAACGACATCAAATTAATGCTCGCGCCTAAATCTGCAAGAGCGTATTTTACTAATATATTGCCAAAAAGGCACTGCGAAAGTGAGGTGATAGATCTGATATGCTTAAGAGTTTTTAGAAAATAAAATGCAAAATAAAATTCACAGCACATAAGGAAGAAAACAGAGCAAGCAAACCAGACGACACAAGGAAATATAGTGGTTCCCCTAAACTTGGGTACATCCACTCTTCTACCACCCTAGGTAGTAATCCACTGTAGGATGAGTTGATCAGGTGTCCTGGGCACCAATGAGCTTTTGATAAGGTGCTCAAAAACCAAAGCAGATTTTTTGATCAGGTGTCTTGCCACCAATGAGCTTTTGACAAGGTGCTCAAAAACCAAGCTCAAACTTTTGAAGGGAGTTTGAGAAACCCTTTACAGAGAGGGGGTGAGAGAGTGATGGAAGTCTTCTCTTTCTCAAATCAGCTGAGAAGACTCTGTGGATTGATGGTGTCAAAGCTCCCCCTGAAAATATGTATTAGTTCATGAATGCTGGGAAGCTTTGCTTCAGGGTGTAGGCCTTCAACTAGATGAAAATCTCCAGCAAGCTCTGTAGACAAATCTAAATATGTTGTCTCTTGAAAGCCTGGATCAGAAAGAAGAAGATGAAGTTGATTTCCCCTGTTTGAAAACTTGTTGCAGAGTTCTTCTTTTGTAGAGTGAAAAAGTCTTCCTACTTTTTCTCTCTCTATCTCTTGTTGTTATTTCTGAGCCTCTCTGCTATATATATTTTCTATCTTCTGTATAAAATATATATATGTATCCACTGGGCTGAGGAAAGTCATTTGAATTCTTGTCTTATGCGGCAGAGACATTTTCAAGAAAGGAAACTGTCTTGGAAAGGTAACTGACAATAAACCTCTGAATTGATTCATATTTAATGCAGCCTCCCAACGGCTATATTCATAAGAATATTTAGCATTAAATATATTAGCTGTAAATTCCTTTACTTAAGCCTTGAATAACTCTAGCCAGCTGTCTCCAATAATTGCACAGGAAATCACCAAAATTTAATCTAAAAAGCTTCTCCAATCTGCGTTCGACTATAGTTGAACTTCGTTCGACTATCGTTGAACTCCGTTCGACTATAGTTGACCTGCACCTGAGTTATCTGTTCTCTTAGAGCTGAACACAGAAATAGTTGAACTCCGTTCGACTATAGTTGAACTCCGTTCGACTATAGTTGAACTTCGTTCGACTATTTCTGGACTGCAATAGTTGAACTCCGTTCGACTATTTCTGGACTGCAATAGTTGAACTCCGTTCGACTATTTCTGGACTGCAATAGTTGAACTCCGTTCGACTATTTCTGGACTACAATAGTTGAACTCCGTTCGACTATTTCTGGACTGCAATAGTTGAACTCCGTTCGACTATTTCTGGACTGCAATAGTTGAACTCCGTTCGACTATTTCTGTGAGCTAAAATTTCTGAACTTCAAAACTGATTTTCTCTAGAATTCTTCTGCACTTCTTCTGGGATTCTTTCTGAGGAATACTTGGAAAGCCCTATGACCCTTAGACTATACATTTTGGGTCAAACTAATCATCCTAATAGTGATCCTAACCCAAATCAGAACCTAAGGTTCCAACAATCTCCCCCTATTTGGGTGAGGATACTATTTACATAAAAACAAAATACAAAGCAAAAAGATCTGCCTGAATTATAATATAATAGCAGATGTACATGGGTGCTTTGTTAAAAAGGGATTCAAAATAAAAGAAATACAAATAGAAACTAAGGGGCAGCTGCATAGAATCTAATAAAGTGACAGCTGCACTTTTGTTCATTTTTATTCTGAGATTCTGATAATCTCCCCCTATAGTTGTAGCCTTCTGAACAATTTTCCTGAAAGGAGATGTTAGGAATTCTGGACCCAGATTTGCCTTGGGTCTTATTTTTCTTTCACAATAATAATTTGAAGTAAAGTAATATCCAGGGAAATCTTTATAGCCAAGTGGATGAAGTTTCCTAGAAGGGATGAACCACTGGGTATAAGGATTTTTAAATTTTTGATTATGAAATGATTTAAAATCTTTGCTATGAAAATCTTTAACTGATTTTAATGAGGCTATATGATTTAAAGTAATTTCTAAATCTTCATTGAATTTTATGTTTTTAGAAGAAAGTTTATTTACTTTCTCTCTACGAAGTTTTATTTCCTTCTTAGATTAAATCAGATCTTTACATAATAATTTAAAATCTGTTTTAAGTTCTTCTGATGAAAAGTCAAGGGTAGAGATAACCTGATCTTCATCATCATCTGAGTCAGATTCTTTCTCTTCATCATACCTTTTGCAAGATGCATCTATTGCCATTAGACAAAATTCTCTTGCTCTTGCTTCTTCTTCATCCTCAGTTGTGCAAGATGAAGCTTTAGAGTTACTCCATGAATCAGCATTTGATGTTCTTTCTTTTGTTGATCCAGCAGCCATTACTGTGAGAGAGTCCCAAATTTCCTGTGCAGATGAACATTCAGCAATCTCTTGAAAAATGTCATCAGACATTGATTCTGCAAGAATGTTCATTGCTTGTGCATCCGCCATCTTAAGCTGTTTTTGAGCTTCTGTAGCTGCAGATGGTGTAAAGGGACCTGACAAAATAGAATTATAAATGGCTTCATCAATAGAGTTCATAAAAAGCCTAATCCTTTCCTTCCATAGTGCAAGCTTGTCCAGATTACACTTAGGAGGTCCAGTGCTTGACCATTCTTAATTTTGTCCCATGAAAAACTCTTAAGAACAATAAGATCTATCAAGGATCTTTTGATTTAGGTGTTAGCCTGTACAACCACCAAGGTGTGGTATGTTTAACCAACCTCGCTCTGATACCAATTGAAAGTGAGGTGATAGATCTGATATGCTTAAGTGTTTTTAGAAAATAAAATGCAAAATAAAATTCACAGCACATAAGGAAGAAAACAGAGCAAGCAAACCAGACGACACAAGGAAATATAGTGGTTCCCCTAAACTTGGGTACATCCACTCTTCTACCACCCTAGGTAGGAATCCACTGTAGGATGAGTTGATCAGGTGTCCTGGGCACCAATGAGCTTTTGATAAGGTGCTCAAAAACCAAAGCAAATTTTTTGATCAGGTGTCTTGCCACCAATGAGCTTTTGACAAGGTGCTCAAAAACCAAGCTCAAACTTTTGAAGGGAGTTTGAGAAACCCTTTACAGAGAGGGGGTGAGAGAGTGATGGAAGTCTTCTCTTTCTCAGATCAGCTGAGAAGACTATGTGGATTGATGGTGTCAAAGCTCCCCCTGAAAATATGTATTAGTTCATGAATCTTGGGAAGCTTTGCTTCAGGGTGTAGGCCTTTAACTAGATGAAAATCTCCAGCAAGCACTGTAGACAAATCTGAATATGTTGTCTCTTGAAAGCCTGGATCAGAAAGAAGAAGATGAAGTTGATTTCCCCTATTTGAAAACTTGTTGCAGAGTTCTTCTTTTGTAGAGAGAAAAAGTCTTCCTACTTTTTCTCTCTCCATCACTTGTTGTTATTTCTGTGCCTCTCTGTTATATATCTTTTCTATCTTCTGTATAAAATATATATATGTATCCACTGGGCTGAGGAAAGTCATTTGAATTCTTGTCTGATGCGGCAGAGACATTTTCAAGAAAGGAAACTGTCTTGGAAAGGTAACTGACAATAAACCTCTGAATTGATTTATATTTAATGCAGCCTCCCAACGGCTATATTCATAAGAATATTTAGCATTAAATATATTAGCTGTAAATTCCTTTACTTAAGCCTTGAATAACTCTAGCCAGCCGTCTCCAATAACTGCACAGGAAATCACCAAAATTTAATCTAAAAAGCTTCTCCAATCTGCGTTCGACTATAGTTGAACTCCGTTCGACTATCGTTGAAATCCGTTCGACTATAGTTGACTTTCACCTGAGTTATCTGTTCTCTTAGAGCTGAACACAGAAATAGTTGAACTCCGTTCGACTATAGTTGAACTCCGTTCGACTATAGTTGAACTCCGTTCGACTATTTCTGGACTGCAATAGTTTAACTCCGTTCGACTATTTCTGGACTGCAATAGTTGAACTCCGTTCGACTATTTTTGGACTGCAATAGTTGAACTCCGTTCGACTATTTTTGGACTGCAATAGTTGAACTCCGTTCGACTATTTCTGGACTACAATAGTTGAACTCCGTTCGACTATTTCTGTGAGCTAAAATTTCTGAACTTCAAAACTGATTTTCTCTGGAATTCTTCTGCACTTCTTCTGGGATTCTTTCTGAGGAATACTTGGAAAGCCCTATGACCCTTAGACTATACATTTTGGGTCAAACTAATCATCCTAATAGTGATCCTAACCCAAATCAGAACCTAAGGTTCCAACACACTGGATGGAGAACCTTCCCGGGTCATTTCGTTTTACGGGCAATTTATTAGTAAGAGATGCTGAGCAGTCAGCATTTAGAGAAATATGCAAAATATTTTCTAATTTTTATTTATTGGAAAGAAGTTGTTTTAAATATTTCGCATATTTAGACATCTGAGAGATTGTCTCGCAGAAGGGAACATTAATATGAATTTGTTTTAATAATAAAATAAATTTTTCGTATTGTGCGTCCTTACGCTCACTATTGAGTTTATGCGGATACGGCAAGGGCGTTTTAATAATTTTTTTCATTTGAAATTTGTAAAGGCGGCGTAATCGAAGAAGGGGGAAAAGGGTTCGAAGGTGAAATATGTACCTGCGGATCGGTCCGTTTTGGATCGATCACCTCCTTTCCGCTACGGAGGGTTAAAGTGTTGATATTCTCGCGCGGATTGGGCTTTGTGTTTCCCGGCAGTGCCCTGAGCGCGCGCTCGGACATCATTCGTGCAAGCTGTCCAACCTGGAGTTCTAAGTTTTTTAGCGATCCGGTGATGTTCCGGATATTTGACTCATTGGAAGCGATATATTTAGAAAACTTCTCCCCCATCGGGGAGGGTTTTGGAAGAGGGGGAGGCGGCAGAAATCCATGCGCAAAAGAATTGGGCGGGCATTGCACATTATTCGCGTTGCTCCATGAGAAGTTGGGGTGGTTCCTCCAACCCGGTTTATAGTTATTACTATGAGGGTTGTTGTTGGGGTTGAAGGAAGGTCGCCCAGCATTTCCCATGTAGTCTACGAATTCATTGACTACGCCGGTATTAGGGGGAATCGCCCAAGGGGGAGTGGTGGAGGCAGCAGACATCTCCGCCACCTGCTTCGTCATCCTTTCAACTTGAAGGGCTAAGTGGGCAGTGGCATCCACTTCGAAGAGGTCGGCCTCCTGCTTGGGATGTCCCCGTGGGACGTTCCATTGGTAGGCATTCATAGCCATCTCTTCAATAAGAGCTTGGGCAGCCTCAGGGGTCTTATTATTCAAGGTACCCCCGGCAGCCGCATCAATCATTTGACGCGTCTGATAATTAAGCCCATTGTAGAAGATTTGGACCTACAACCACGAAGGCAGCGCGTGGTGCGGAAACTTGCGGAGAAATTCTTTAAAGCGCTCTCAAGTCTCAAATAGAGACTCGGAATCGTTCTGCACAAACGAAGAAATATCCGCCTGCAACTTTGCAGTTTTGGCGGGCGGAAAATACTTCGTCAAGAACCGTTCCGCAAGCTTGGACCAGGTGGTGATACATCCTCGTGGGAGGGAATTCAACCACGCCTTAGCTTTGGATCTGAGGGAGAATGGAAAAAGGCGCAAATGAATGGCGTCATCAGTGACGCCATTAATCTTAAAGGTATTGCAAATTTCCAAAAAAACTAGACAAATGAACATTCGGGTCCTCATCCGGCAGTCCATCGAACTGCACAGCATTTTGGATCATTTGGATAACGCTCGATTTGATCTCAAAATTATTGTTCGCCACCGTTGGGCGAACAATACTGGACCTAGTATCGTCCAAATTCGGCTGGGCGTAATATGACATTGTATGCTCGACGGCCGCGTTCGGATTGGGGTCAGCCATAGTAATGGCAGAGGGTTCTCCGTTGGATTCTTCGGGATCTAAAGAGGGATTTCGGCGTTGAGACCGAATACGCGCAAGAGATCGTTCGATCTCAGGATTAAAATCTAAATTTTTGGACTCCGAAGGTTGTCCACAGGTCATACACCCTAAAATATAAAGTAGAAAATTAACTTTTTTTTGGATTTTGAAGAAAGGTTTTTAAGTTTTTTTAGTTTTTTATAAATAAAGGTAAAAGTAATAGACTTCGGATTCGAAATAACAACTCAAAGAAGAGTCCCCAGCAACGGCGCCAAAAACTTGATGGATCCCGCGAACAGACTCTTATGTGTGTGGTTGGTTCGATGAGTCGATCGTCGCGGGCTTGCTTAGGTAGGCAAGTGCACCTATCGCAAGTAATACAGAATATTCGGGGGAATATCCAGATCGTAAATTTCCCGGGAAAGGGTTGATTATCCCTACTGCTCCGAAAGCACTATTATTTTACAAAAATAGTAAGTTGTTGATTTAAACTAAAATAGAGCGAAAATAGATTAAGATAAAAGACGATGAAGAGATAACACTCGGTATTGAATTACGTTAGGATTAAAAATAGATTTGAATAATTAGAGACCTAAAGTTTCAATTTAATTAAAGCAGAAACTTGGTCGTGGAGGTTCCAAAAGTATGAGCTCACCTATCTCTAGGAATATCGCTCACCTGGACATTAAGGCTATTCGACCGGGCTCTCGTCCGACGAAAGATTCCTCTTAATGCCCGCAGTACGCTAAGAACCCCGCTATTGGGTGGGGGACCCAATCTGGTAGAGTTAGCGTGCCTCATCTCTCGAGGGTTAGTGCAGAACTCTCTTTACCCAGGGGTGATCAGTCCATACGCACGGCCTCTCGGCTAGCTAGCGTATGGATAACGAAAATAGAGCCCAGACATCGATATGTGGTTCTACGCATCGTTATCCCGACATAAACCTTAAGTTTTTAATTAAATAGAAAAATAAGACCTTTAGTTATTTAAAACATTTTTTATATCCCAATGCTCTTCGATACAGAGGGCTAAAAGCGATTAGCCACTCATCGGAATGGGGATAGCTTATGAGTTTGGTTAGGCGAGCATTCTAAACTATTCGCTGAAGGGTTAAAAAGAAAATAAGAAGAAAAGCAAGATAACCTAATTTTAGAAAAGTTACTACAAATAAATGCACTCACACTCATTCAAACACATAATAAAGAGAGAAATAAAACTAAGTTACAAGTAAAGGAAAATTGCATAATTGAAATTGCAAATCCCACTCAAACGAGTGGGCGGGAAATATAAGCTGAAAATTTGCAAGTCCTACTCAAACGAGTAGGACTGAAATGAAAGCAAGTCCTACTCAAACGAGTAGGCGAAAATAAAAGTCCATCTCAAATATTTACAGGGAAATAAAGTCCGGTCATTTAACTCCTAGCGAGTAAGCGGAAGATAAAAACCTGTCATTTAACTCAAATGAGTAGACGGTAAATAAAAGCAGAAAATTACAAGTCCTACTCAAACGAGTAGGAGGGAAATGAAATCCGGCCATTTAACTCCTAGCGAGTAGGCGGAAGATAAAAAATAATGAGTCCTACTTAAATAAAGTCCAGCCATTTAACTCAAATGAGTAGACGGAAAATAAAAACACACAAGTCCTACTTAAATAAAATCCAGCCATTTAACTCAAATGAGTAGGCGGAAAATAAAAACACACACACTTGCTGAAATTAAAACACACACTTGCATTAATACAAACACACACACACACACACACATGACAAAAAATGAGATACACTACAAAAAGTAAATACTCATACTTGCAAATCCTACTCAAATGAGTAGGTGAAAAATTAAAGACACGTCATTTAACTCTTAACGAGTAGCCGGAAATAAATGCGCACACGCACACACTCTACATAATTGGAGAAAGAAATAAAATTATCTCATACACGCACGCATGCAGGCGAAAAAATTAAGAAAAACAAAGTTATCGAAAAATTAAAACAACTGCATTTCTACCGCTAGAATACCGTAGAAATGCATAAAAAGGAAAAATAAAAATTGTTTGAGCAAAAAGTTTTCAAATGAAAGCGAGAAAAGCAAGTTCCTGAAAAATTAAAACGTTTGCATATTTATCGTTAGATTTTGACAGAAATGCATAAAAAGTGGAAATAAAAATTGTTTGAGCAAAAATCTTTTTACGTATTTGCTAAAATCAAAGTTGTTGAAAAACTCAAATTACGCATTATGCATTCTTATATATTTGTAAAAGAGTTTAAGAAGTAGCAGAAAATGAAAATAAAAAACCTAAGTCGAACCAATTTTGATAAGAAAAACGGCTATAATAACGGCTAGAAATTTTGATAAAAATGAAAATTAGGCAAATAGTTTTTCATTTTAAAGAATAAATTTCACAATTTTAACTCATACACGCACACACGCAATATGAAAATGAAAGCAAAAGTACATTAGATTGATGAAAAGGAGGCCTTCAAAGTCAGTCCAAAGCTTTGTAAGGATAAGAAAAATAACGATTTTATTTACAAAACTGGTTGATTACGAAAGCTTAAACGAACAAACGTCAAAAGGAGGGGGGAGAATCCTTACATAACACTACAATAGCTCCAAACAGCAGCCCTTACTCATCAAAATGGTTCAAAAATTTGGAACCCCGGACTCATACAGCAGTTGGCCTTTTATAGGCAAAAATTTCCAAGTACACGCCCTCCGACACGGGCGTGTCGGGGGGCGTGTCAGCACAATTAACATCAGATTTCAGTGACTGACGGCGATTTGACATTGTGGCTGAAAACGCGGCGGTCACGCCCGCGGTCACGGCCGTGACAGTGGGCGTGTCGTTCGGCGATTGATGGCGTTGTTAACTTCGGGAGGTCCACGTGGAATTCACACCCCTAGTCACGGGCGTGACCCAAAGTACACGAGCATGACGGGGAGGTTGAACTCGGCACCGTCTGAGTTGAAAGTCGCCGGCGGAAGTTTGTCGGCCAGGTGGAGGAGTCACGCCCTAAGTCACGGGCGTGACGCTGGGCGTGTCGACTTGTTCGACGATCGTCGAGCGAATTTCTTCGAGCTTGAGTGTCACGGGCCATGGTCACGGGGCTTGTCAAATGACACGGGCGTGACCCCGGGCGTGTCAAACTTTTCTCCTCAAAATCTTCAGATTCCACTTGAAATGAAGTGTCACGGCCTAGTCACAGGCGGGACCCAAAGTATACGGGCGTGTACTAGGGCGTGTCAGGTCCTTTTTTTGACTTTTTCTGAAAAATTGCAGGAATCAAAATTAAGTTAAGTTAGTATAAAAAGAAAGCAATTTATTAAATAAAAATAACAAAAAAAGACAAAATTAAACTAAAATGACATAATAAAAATACTATAAAATAGGTATATTTACAACTCATCATCGACCACAAAAAAAATTCGGCGAATCCGAGCACGACACGGCCTTGGACACGCCCGTGTCCCAGGCCGAGTTCACTATCTCGAGACTTCGTCGAGCATAGTTCGTCGACCACCCGGGTTCTTCGTCGATCCCGAGCACGACACGACCTTGGACACGCCCGTGTCTCAGGCCGTGTGACCCCTATGAAAGTGCAGGTTAGATCTTATATACTCTAGAGGGGGGGTGAATAGAGTATGGTGCTTACTAAAAACTTGTTACAACTCTTGTTGTATTCCTAAGTGAACAAGGAAGCAAATGAAATAAAGCAAACACAGCAACTATCTAATTACAAAGCAATCATAGAGCAATCACAAACCACAGCCAGAAAATAAAAGAAAATAAGCAACCAGATGACACAAGGAGCTATAATGGTTCCCCAATCAATCTGGGTACATCCACTCTTCAACCACCCTGGGTAGGAATCCACTGCAGGATGAGTTGATCAGGTGTCCTGGGCACCAATGAGCTTTTGATAAGGTGCTCAAAAACCAAACTAGATTATTTGATCAGGTGTCTTGCCACCACTGAGTTTTGATAAGGTCTCAGAAACCAACACAAACTTTTGAAGGGAGTTTGATAAACCCTTTACAGTAGAGAGAGAGAGAGAGGTAAGATGATCTTCTCTGTCAACAATCAGAGAGAAGATAGTGGATGTTGTCAAAGCTCCCCCTGAGATCTTGAGTTGTTCAGGAAGTGAAGCTTTGAAGTAGGGTGATAGGACTTCAGAAAATTGGATCTCCAGCAAAAGATGATTCCAGCAGCAGCTGAAATGTGTGGTGTCTGGAGTCTTGAATGATAAGGCCTTTGAACACTGGAATCAAAAGAGATCTAGAACTTTCAGTATATTGATCTCCTTCAGTGATGTGTGTTCCTGTATGAATTCTAAGACTGTGAATATCTGCAACTCTTTTTCTCTCTTGTTCTTGTTGTTGTTGTGTTTTTAACCAGCAGAATATGAATAATTCTTTTATTCCTTAAAACTGAATCGAATAATTCTCTGTCCAAGATAGCCGTTAGCCTGTCATAAATGACTTCCTTAACTGCATTTTGTCTTCTAGAGGAAAGTCTAATAAAACATTCCTTTAAAATTCCCTTGAAACTTGCTCCAGATTAATTGAAACGGCTACAAGATCCTTGAAATAAATGCTGGTAATAATTCCATAACTGTCTGGATTTGAATCTTGAAAAACGTCGATCTCTCCAGAAAAACGTCGACCTGAGCTCGACTATCGTTGAACTGAGCTCAGCGAATGGACTTAGACTGAGGCAGAAATCGTCGATCTGAGCTCAACTATCGTCGAACTGAGCTCAGAGATAGGGAAACAAACTAGAGACAGGAACGTCAATCTGAGCTCGAAGATCGTCGAATGGAGTTCGACGACTCGTCGAAGTGAGCTCAGAGATCATCGAATGGAGTTCGACAATTCGTCGACCTGAGCTCGACGAAATGACTTAGTCTCCTGAACTGAAATATCTGGTCTTGAGGGTCTTGAGGGAAGCTTTCAAACCTAAATACCAACCCTTACACTCGATCTAATTGACCTTTAAATCTATACAAGGAGGTCAAAACAAATTTCCTAAAGGACATAGTGATCCTTGCCCAAATCAGTAATAGGGTGTTCCAACAATCTCCCCCTATTTGGGTTAGGATTACTATTTACATACATTGAAAAAAAACATACAATGCAGAAATATAACCAAAAAAGCATTGTAGAAACACAAATATAATCACAGATAGTCAGAAATATGTATCACAGTCAGCTTACAGAATCATTCTTTTTCCTTGCACTTTATGAGAACTATTTCTCTATTAGGGTTGAGAGCTTCTTTCTTGGATCTTCTGTCATCACCTGCACCTAGAGAATTTTGATGCTTTGGCCTGCAGACTACAGCTTCTGGGTGCAGCTTCATATAACTTTCTGAGTCAAAGAATTTGTTGGAAGAATATCTCTCAAGTTCTTTTTTTCTCTGATCTGATAGAGTAGTGATATTTGATGTGTCTTTTCCTTATTCTCTGGCCTTTTTGATTTGATCTAATGCAGCCAACTCTTTCATTCTGGCAGTCCATGAAGTGGGATTATTTTCTGGGTCTTCAAATGGAACAGGAGGTTCATATCTGTTAGTTGACTCATCAGCAGGAGCTCTGGAAGAGACAAGATCTTTAAGCTTATAAGGGAAAGGACCACAACTAGTGTCAGAGGGACCTTGTCCTTCCCTTCGATAAGGATGTTGCCTGGAATACACTCTGAGTCCTCTTTGATTTCCTCTGTACTGTCCTCTTCTGGACTGGTAACCTCTAGACTGATTTCCTCTTTGCTGAGGTCTTCCTTGAAATTAATATGAACTTTGGCTTCTAGTAGTAGATTGAAAGGCAGAACTTCCACCTGTACTTGCATCAGGTGAAGGAGGAGGAGGAGGAGGAGGATTGAAATGGGATGATCCTTTGTCATACTTCTTTTTTTTCATGGCTTTCAACTGATTTCTACAGTACTGCATCCATGGTTCTGTAATAGGGCAATCATGCAATATATAATATGGAATATCATTTGTATCTTTAACCTTCTCTGGGGGAACTCTCTTCATGGCCTTGCTTCTTACTTTCCTTTTCCTACCAATTGTTGCAGAGGAATCATCAGAGTCAGTTCTAAATTGATCGCTGTCTGAACTTTGTGGATTATCATACAATGTATCAATCCTTTTGATGTATTCTTTCTATTGTTGAGACTGGGCAGAAGAAATAACAGCAGAAACAGCAACAGGAGCAACAACAGCAGGAGGAATTGGAGTAGAAGCAACACTGGGAGAAGGAGCTTGAACAGCAGGTTCAGAAACAGAAATTTCAGAAACAGTAGGCTCAGATACAGCAGGCTCAAAAACAATTGCCTCTGTCATATGCACATCCTCAGAAACTGAAACAGCAACATCAGAACTAACTGAAACAACAATAGCAGCAGCAGCAATTTCAGCATTGTCCACAACCTGGACAGAATATATAAAAGAGGCTAAAATGCTGGGCTCACAGCAAGAAATAGGCACAATGGCCTTAGTGAGGTCTTCAGTATGCTGGTCTGGAAGGCAGCTGAAGTATACAGAATCAAAAACTGATAACAATGACCTGAGGTCCACTGTAATGACTGCAACTGGAGCTTGAATTGGAGTTACTACAGCAGGCAATCTCTCAGCTTCATAAGGCATCTCCCCCTGCCTAGATTCAGTGATAACTGGATCAAGGCACCCAGTAGAAGGGATTGCCTGAGGAGGAAGAATAGAGGATAGCCTGGCAGACAACTCCTGAATAGTTTTCAGAAGTGGAGCCAATGAGGTCTCCAGCAGTAGTGATAGCCTTGGAGCTATCAGCACATATAGCTTGTCTGCAATAGCTGGAAGATCTACTTTCTCAAGAGGGACTTGAGTAGAGGTAGGAATGGATGTGGTAGAGATGAAAGTTGGAGCAGCAGGAGATGTTGTTGGAGAAACTGTGGATGGTGGAAGTGATGGTTGAGATATTGGAATTGTGGAGATGGAAGATAATGGAGTGGAGATGGATGGTGTGAATGATGGTTGAGCAATGATGTCCTGAAGTAATTGTTGATAAGAAGTGGATGATGATGGTGGCTCAAGAGGGGATGAAGGAGAATCATCCATATAGGAATCATCTAGGAGAGTGAATGATGGAATATGAGATGATGAATCAATGGCCATGTGTGGGTAGTGATGTAGTGGATGGAAGAGTTCTTCAGTTGATGTTGGAGTTGGAGAAGGGATTGAAGTTGGAGATGGGATGGAAATGGGGGATGAAATTGTGATAGTGGATGTGATTGTTGTTGATGAAACAATAGGTTGAGAAGGAGGAGATGATGAGGCAGGCAAATCTTCTGCAGGGGCAGAAACCTGAGGGGAAGAGACTTAAATAGTCCGTGTGCTTGAAGAAGAGATTGTAGAGGCTCTGCTGGGCTTTACAATCTGCCTGTCTCATTTCTCAAATAGGGCACAAGTAAGCCTCTTGGAGGCATTGATGTGCACTCCATTGGACACAAGCAGGTCAGGGCATCTATTGTGAAGAAACAACCCTAAAATCCTCCCAAAATTAACAAAATTCTTGTTAATTTTCTTCTTGATTAAATCAAAGAACACTTCTCCCTAGTTCAGTTGCTTCTTGTCCACTAAGGCACCCATCAAACTGAGCTGATACCTAGAGATGGTATCATGAGCAGAGTGTTTTGCCAACAACACTTTTCCAACTACATCAGCAAGAAATCTGTACTCAACTGATAGATTCTTCTTAAGCAATTTACCAGGGTTAGCTTCTGAATGGCCCATCCTCTCAAGCATAATTGAAAATTCTTCTCCAGAAAGCTCAACAGAATCTTCACCAGAATTCAATTGAAATACCTCTGTCAAAACAGCAGGTGTTAAAGGTACCTGAGTTCCTGAGATGGTTCTGACCACTGTGTTCTGATCCAGATTGTGGGCAGTATACACCCATTCCTTTATGTCATTTGCGGCCAATTTGATCCTGGTAGTCATTATGGTACTAACTGTTGGTCCTTGAAAAGTTCCAGAATGTCCTTGAAGATTTGATCGTTGTTATCGAAAGAATCCATGTCTATATCAAAGCCAGCGTCAAATTTATGGCTGCCAAGATTGCGACTGAAAATGCCATTGATTCCTGCAAAAATGAACAAACAATAGACCAAGTGTAGAAAAGTTTGGAGGGAAAGGGAAAATTTTGCAGAGAGTATGAAAGAGCAAAGGTAGAACGACGGCCGAAAAATGGGTTTTATATTACGGTTCGACGCAGAAAAGGAAAGATCGTTGAACTCTGTTCGACGATCTGGGCTTCTAAAGGAAACTGAAAGGTCATCAACATCGTCGATCTCCGTTCGACGATATTGGAGAGCGTCGAGCTCCGTTTGACAATCGCTGACCTAAAGAAAGATAGTTTAGAACTATCTGAGAAGCACTGAACTCTGGTCGACGATTTCTGAAATCGTCGATCTCCGTTCGACGATCTTGGGGAAAATCATCGAGCGCAGTTCAGAGATCAAAAACATACTCTATACACTAGAAAAGATATTTTGATTTGCCTAGTCTTGGTCATTTTTAGATTTTTAAAATCTTGGATCTTATTTTAGACTTCCTTCATCTAACATTCCTAACTGTTGAAGTTGGTGACCGGGCGGTCTGTCTTGGCGGGTTGAAGACCGCGCGGTCTGGTGGTTTGACTCGTCGGCTTGTAAACCGGGCGGTCTAGTGATCTTCACAGGCGACCTCTCTGCTTCTCTTATTGTAGCCGTGCGGTTAGCCCTTCTGTCTAACCGCGCGGCTTGTGCGGTTTACTTTGTATAGTCCGCTTAGCTTGTAAAATTTTAGTCCCACATCTCTTATTTGTATTCTCTCATCTCTCCTCCATTCTATATAAGGGAGGGCATACCTTTGTAATAGTTACCTTTTTCGGATAATAAAATCTCAGTTAAAACCATTTCGGTTTGTTTTTTGTTCGGTTTCTAACATGGTATCAGAGGACACGGTCATTTCCTCCTGATTCTGTGCGCTCTCTGTTGTTCGCGGCTTGTTTTCCACTTCCTACAAACTGTCTCGCGGCTTGCCTTCTCTTCTGTCCGCTACCCTGTTCGAGCGGCTTGTTTCTGTCCGCTGCCCTGTTCGCGCGGCTTGCTTCTTCTTGGTTCTCTTCTCCTACTGCTATTCGTCGCAGCGACCTGTTTCCTTGTCGCCGCGCTCCTTCCTCTTTCTTGCCTCTCCGACTTCCTAGTCTTTGCGGCTTGTCTCTACCCGCTGCGGACTTCTTCTCCCTGTCCGCTTCTGCTTTCCCCATATCTGCTTGTCCCTATACTCGCGGTTTGCTGTTGTGCTCTGCCTGACCGTGCGGGTTGTTCCTTTCTCACCCGCATCTTGGTCGCGGTCACCTGCTCTTCTCCTCTCTTCTGTTCGCTCGGCCTTTTCAGTCCGCGCGACCTCTTCCCTGCTGTGCCTTTGACCTCTTGCTAGCCGCTACTGTTCGCGCTTTACTTGTTGTTGCCTTCTACCCGCTCCTGCTTGCCGAAGTCAAGAATACACATCCTCAGCATATCCTCCATAGTACGGTTCGTTCTTTTGGTTTGCCTGTCAGTTTGAGGTTGGAAAGTCATACTGAACTTGAGTTTCGTGCCTAGACTCTTCTGAACCAACCTCCGATCCTTGGACGTGAAACGTCCATCGTGATCACTAACTATACTCTTAGGAATCCCATGTAGTCACACAATGTTGCGAACATACAACTCTACCAGTTTCTCCACGTTGTCCTCCTTTCGATTTGGGATGAAGTGAGCCACTTTGGTTAAGCAATCCACAATTACCCAAATCACGTCGTTACCCTGCTGCGATCTAGGTAACCCGTGCACAAAGTACATGGAGATGTCATCGAATTTTCACTCGGGGATTGGAAGAGGCTTCAGGAACCCTCCCGGCTTCTGACACTTGGCCTTCACCAAGGCACAGGTTTGGCAACGATTCACGTACAAAGCTACGTCCCGCTTCAGTCCAGGCCAACAAAAGTATTTCCTCATATACAGATACATCTTTGTACTGCCTGGATGAATGGAGTACTTTGTGAAGTGAGCCTCAAACATCAACTCCTCACGGAGCTTGCCTCACAGTGGTACACAGATCCTTCCGTCCTTCCTCAGAATCCCATCAATCAACTCCCTAGCGCTGCTCTCGCGCGTTTGAGCTTCCGCCACGTAAGGCTGAAACTCCACATCCAAACTAGTCACTTCCCAAATACGATCAGACAAATCATTCTGCATTTCAATCCAGTTCAACCGAGCCATGCTAAACTTGTCTCTTGCTATGCACTCCAAGCCGAGGGACTCCCAGTCCAACACCAACCGCTCATCATGAGCTTGGATCCAATTCCCTTGCCCAGAGTATTTTCTACTCAAGGCATCTACCACCACATTGGCTTTGCCTTGCATATACTGAATCGCCACCTCGTAGTCTCCAAGGAACTCGACCAGTATGAGTTGCCGCATATTCAGGTCCTTCTGATCCAGGAGATACTTCAGGCTTTTGTGATCCGTGAAGATCTCCACCTTCGCACCATAAACATAGTGTTGCCATAACTTCAACGCAAAGATTACCGTCACCAATTCCAAGTCATGGACGGGGTAATTCCTCTCATGAGGCTTCAGCTGTCTTGACCCAAAGGCTATCACACTGCCATGTTACACCAAACCGCAAGCCAAACCGCATCCCGATGCATCACTGAAAATTTGAATTCCTTTGGTTCCTTTTGGAAGACTTAGGATTGGAGCTGTCATCAGCCTGTCCTTCAGTGTCTCAAATGACTGATTACACTCCTGAGTCCACACAAACTTCTGGTCCTTCCGAGTCAGTGAAGTGAGGGGTAGAGTTATCCGTGAAAAGTTTTCTACGAACCTTCTATAGTACCCGGCTAGCCCAAGAAAACTTTGGACTTTCGCCACGGTTCTCAAAGTTGGACAATCTCTGATGGCCTCCACTTTTGTTGGATCTACCGCCACCCCATCCCCACTAATCATATGGCCCAAAAATGCCACCTTCTCTAGCCAGAACTCGCACTTTGAGAACTTTGCATGAAGCTGGTTCTCTCTCAACACTTGCAAGACTATTATCAAGTGAGTCTCATGCTCCACCTCCGATTTGGAGTAAACCAGAATGTCGTCAAAAAAGACAACTACAAAAGAGTCCAAGTATTCCCAAAATACTTGATTCAACAAATCCATGAATACGGATTGTGCGTTCGTCAGCCCGAACGGCATCACTGAGAACTCAAAGTGACCATACCTCGTACCAAACGTTGTCTTGGATATGTCCTCGTCTCAAATTCGCAACTGATAGTATCCTGACTTCAAGTCCAACTTTGAATACACCACCGACCCCACCAAATGGTCGAACAGGTTGTCTATCCGAGGAATCAGATACTTATTCTTGACAATCAATTTATTCAACTCTCGGTAGTCTATGCACAACCGCATACTACCGTCTTTCTTCTTCACGAACAACACAGGCGCGCTCCACGGCGAAGAACTGGGTCTGATATACCCGTGCTCCAACAGTTCCTGCAAGTGTACCTTGAGTTCGGCCAACTCTTTTGGTGTCATCCTAAACGGAGGACATGACACTGATCATGCCTATGGCACTAACTCAATCGAGAAGTCAATCTCTTGTCGAGGGGGTGCACCAGGAAGTTCATCAGGAAATACATCCTTAAACTCTGCCACCACGGGCACTTCCCCAAGTGATAACTTGGAAAGGCGAACCTCCAATAATGCTACAAGCGCTACTCCCCCTTGGTTAACTACCCGCACCAACTGCATGGTTGAAATCAGGGAACAAGCCACTCCATTAAAGCCCTCAAACTTAACTTCTGTCTGCCCTTCGCTTCTTAGGGTCACCACCTTGGATAGGCAGTCAATACTGGCATGCTGCTCTGCTAGCCAGTCCATTCCCAAAATCATATCAAAGTCAACCAATGGTAGGACCGTTGCTATCAACGCGAAGTCAACTCCGCCTAGATTCCAACAAATGCGCCCTTTTGACCCGGTGGTCATGGATGACCCATTGGGCATGCGCACCTTCAGCTCTGCGTCCGTCGAGAACGACTCTACTCCAATTCTCCGGATGAAGCTTTCCGCAAGAAAAGAGTGTGACGCTCCCGTATCAAACAATACCCTTGCGGGTATCCGGAAACTAACACAAATCCTAAAATAGAGGCATCAAACATAAACGGTTTGAAAGTATGAAGAATAAGATTTAATTTAAACTTCCTCACACCTGTTACCACGTCGGGTTGTCAGATCGCTTCCTGCTGTCCAAGGTTATAAGCCCTTCGTTGCACCGGTTGGAACCGAGAAGCGCTAGACTCTGCCATCTTCCCTTTCTCTGCGACACTGGGGCCGGAACGCACAGTCTGTTCCTGTCTTGGCTCCTGCTACGCACCTCCTTGAGTACAAAAATGAGTTATGTGCCCCACCTTGCCACAATTAAAGCACGTCGGTGGCCCCTTAGAGTGAGACCCTCCAGATGTCCCCTTGATTTTCTCACCTGTCAAGAATGGGTGAGGCTTTTTCTTCCACCTATTCCCTTCAGACTTTCATTGGGATTGAGAAGGCTTCCCTTCCCCTTGTTTGGGCGCGAAACCCTTACGACATTGGCTTCGCTCCAGATCACTCTCCAAT
Organism: Platanthera guangdongensis; assembly: GCA_039583875.1. NCBI lineage: Eukaryota > Viridiplantae > Streptophyta > Magnoliopsida > Asparagales > Orchidaceae > Platanthera > Platanthera guangdongensis. The sequence continues at coordinate 22,336,677 of CM077165.1, forward strand.
GTCCTGGCAGCCTCAACTAGCTCATTGAAACCAGCTCTCTTCATGGCGATGAGGGGTTGTCTTAGATTTTCCCTCAGCCCCTGGTAGAAGAGGTTATCCCTCTCCTCGTAGTCTACCATTGCCGTTCCTACATAACGACCCAACCGAGTGAACTCCTGTACTTACTCGTCCACCATCTTATCCCGCTGCACCAAGTGCAGAAATTGCCTTTGGAGGGCCAACCTTGTCTACACAAGAATGTACTTCTTTAGGAAAGCATTCCCAAACTCTTCCATGGACGGGGTGTGTCCGGGAAACTGGAGGCCGCTATGGCTCACCCGCCACAACTTCGCCTCTCCCTCCAACATGAAGGTCGCAAACTCAGATTTCTTCTCCTCTGGCATCTCTGTCGCCCTCAGAAGCTCTTGCATCTGTGCCCACCAATCCTCTGCATCAGTCAGCGTACCAACCCCCTTGAACGTTGGAGGGTGGAAGCTCAGAAAATACTTCATCTGCCGGTCTCCATGCCCGACAACCACCCTTTCGACCAACGGCTCTGCTTGCCCCGCTTCTCCGCCCGGCACGGCCATCGCCGTATCCGGGGTAGCAGGAGTTGCTACCTGAGCAACATGGGTTGCTACTTGAGCTGTCACTGCAGCTTGGGCTGCCACCATTGCTTCTGCAAGCATGCGACAGAAGTCGACCGAGCTTACACCCATGCCCAAAGGACCCTGGGCAGTAGCGCTGCTTGCTGAAAGCTCTTCTCTTAGCCTCGACATACCCGCCTCATTGCTTGCACTCTTACAAAAGTAAGAAAACAAGGAATCAGTCTCGAATCACAAGACTCAGACATAAGGACACTCATGGTCCCGCATTACTCTTATGTGGATAACTTCTATACGTGATCCGATTACGTTAAATCGACCGCCCTAACTGACCTTGGACAAAACCTAGCTTTGATACCAAATTGTAACACCTCCCATGTAATGATCGTATAATATGGGTCCGGCTAGGGCCCCACAACATACAGACGCCACAGCTTTAGCATTAAAAGATGATATTAACTACCCAATCTCAAAACTCAATAACAAACAATAGTGGAAACAGAAAACAAGACCAGAAGCTATCCACATAAATAAGAGTATCGAAGCGACCTTAAGGCTTTACAACAATAGAGAGTCTAACACTCAAATGAATACATCAAGCATCAATGTGCATAAGCACTCCTAGACTACCTCAGCATGCAAGCCGAAAAACTAGAGCATCAAACATACAATGTCATAAACTAGAGCTAGTACAAAACTTGTAACACTTCATGAGGCTTAGGCCTTTTTGGCCGGCGAGCTAGCTCCTGCTTGTGATCCTTACCCTGTAAAAATAGGTGGTAATGTGGGTCAGCAAAAGCTGACCTCAAACTATGTAACCAGCACATCTCCTTCTGGCCGCCCCTAACGGACCCCAGGGTACCCCTCCAACCTGCAAGTCAGCACTTTGTATACCATATACATAAGCATGTAAAGATCTAAAAGAACGGGTTTGGATGTCTCAAGCAACAAACACGTTTTCTATGTTGAGCATATATTAAAAATGGGCCTACTATGCAGTATGTATGCAAAACCTGGGCTTCACCCAAGACACCCTATTACGTATGCAACTAGCACATCATCAAAACATTTGGGTACTTCCAATTTCCCCATTGGTGTTAAGCCACAAATAAAAGGGTACTGCAATTACCCTAACGGCATACAAGCCACTACACGGAAATCATGTCAAGGCCCCACCCGCTCGTGGGTCTTAGACCCGGGCTTGCCTGCAAACTCTGACTTCGCACATCAAGATTCCGTCTTACACACAAACCGATTCTAAGAACCCTTGACGGACCCCACCCGCTCGTGGCTTCATTGCCCGGGCTTTCCCAATGCTTGGCGTTCTCGTCAGTCCCACAGAAGGGGACTAGTCTCGCCGGGACACTCTCCCCACATGACTTGCACGTCACGGGATAGCCAGCCGACCACAGAGACAAATCCGTGCCTTAGCACATCACAATCCATAAACATTCCCACCCTAATCCATCATTTGTACTGTAATGGCCCCGCGCACCAAGGAAACCATCTACCGCTAATGCGGAGCTAACCTTGTCTGGTTCTGGCTACACGTACTCACTCGAGAAACAGGGGGAAATCACATACATCACAAATAGCATCTTGCCACAACGGATTTCTACAAAATCCTTAAGGCTCGCTATGTGACATCACTGAGTTGGACTAACGGTTGCGACTACGGCTTCACCCACAATGCCTAATCCACTAACGGAGCTGATCTCTAATGCAAAATCATGCTGGGGACGGACTCAATCGACCCGGAGGTTTCTCTTGAATCTTGGCGACCCATACCCCTCTCATTTGAGAGATTTGGTGCCCAAACGCTTGAAAGAAAAAGATGTGAAGCACCCATCCTAGAAACCAAGAAGAGAAGTGTCGTTACCTTACGACCCCTCTTCCTAGCCATGGGAACTTAGCCAGATGAAAACCACCGCAACGTACTAGCCTCCACGGATTTGGACTTGCCTCGCGATTTGGGACTCTGAAGCTTCTCCGGCAGCCAGATCTCTCCTTTACCTTCTTCCTTGTTCTCCCTTATCTATAAAACTTTAGAAAGAGAATACTTGAAGAAGAATGAGGGTTTCAAACCATTTTTCCTAACATAACTCAACAGGGATAGCTCTGGACCATCAGATCCCAACAGAAGGAAACGAACGACCACGATTCGTACTTAAACCAAACTCCTAGGACGAACACGGCTCGTGACACGCCTGTTTCCAAGGCTGTGTGCCTTAATCGACACTGAAACCGTCGCACCCAGAAAAGGACATGGGTTATGGACACGCCCGTATCAAATGTGACATGCCCGTGTCACTAAGTACACCATGTGCCTGGGCATGTTCCTCCATCGACACAGGACTAAACACAACCCGAGGAGAACACGAGTACTCGACACACCCGTATCACATTTGACACACACGTGTCAAACCCGAACACGCCTGGGCTCCAGGTCGTGTTTATCCCCTCACACGGCCCGGCTAACAACCCGAGTCGGACACGTCCTAGGACAAGCCCGTATCTCAGGCCGTGTTCGTTGTCTCGACGATAGTCGACCGCACTTTCATCGACCATGTGAAAACTTCGGCGAACCCAAGCACGACACTGCCTGGGACACGCCCGTGTCCCAGGTCGTGTTCACTGTCTCGGCACTTCGTCGAGCACAGTTCGTCGACCACCCAGGCTCTTCATCGAACCCGAGCATGACACGGCCTTGGACACGCCCGTGTACCGGGTCGTGTGACCCTTACCAAGATTCTGACTTGGCAGTAAACGATGTCCGTCCCTCTTTCGAGTTTCGGGGCATTACAAACCGTGTGTGAAAGAAACGCACGACAGTGCATTATCCTTAAGATAGAATTCCTGCCTAGGGGGAAAACACACCACCTGCATAACAAAACCAACTAGAGCACAAGATCCCAGCACCAATAAAACAAACAAACAAACAGAACCATGGGGAGCACCATGTGCATACCCCCAAAAACAGAATGTGCAATTGCACACCCTCGGGCCAAAACAATGCACAAAATGGTCCATGACCGAACGATGCATATATAACCAATTTACGGTTGAAATTCAGTGCACGAGTGAGAAAATCAGCCCAGATGTGTCCGAAAAACCCTATAAATATCAGACTCATCAGTTACATATGGAATAAATCATTAAAAATTCAATCAAAGCTTTAGACATGACGGAACCAAAATAAGAGTGCACTAGTACAAAACTAGCACCATTGTCATGAGTAAATCTATAACCTAAGCTCTAATACCACTGTTAGATATTGTGCAGTACTAATGGCCATGGGAAAGATAATGGAGAGATAAAAAAAATTCAAACATCCACAACAAGGGGTAGAGAAGATCATACCTCTAGAGAAACAAATCTCTAGGTGAAGAGGAGTTGTGGTGATGATGTTGATGATGAATCCACAACAACAATGAGGCTAACCGCCTCACCTCTCGGTTCACCTTGAACCGGAACAGTCAAATGATCTACTCCATTGATAGGAGGAGTAGAGGGAGAAGCTCGGACCTACTTCTACAAGCCGCCGATGACCACAAGTGTCTGAACTACACCAAGTCGCTGGGAAGAGTAGACGAGTTCGGAGGCTCCAGTTAAGGATGGCAAGGGCTTGGTTTTAGCTGAGTACTTCACCAGCCTGAGCCGCCTATCGGAGCAGACCTGGATCTAAAAACCCTAGAGTCGCTCGACTTCGTCATTGGGAGGGTTCCTGTAAATTGCGGAATCGGCCGTTCTTCGGGTGAGCTCTAGAAATACTGAGAGATGCAAATCGTGAAGCCATGTTTTCTTGTCTCTTAACCGTTGAGAAAATGCTATATATAACCCATGGGTTAGGGCTTTGATCTTGCGTAAAGATCAACCCTTCATTTTTCTTATGAGTTATCTTCAATATAATTAGGTTAGCTTTATTGATTTGAGATATTAAAATATAGCTCCTCGCTATCAAAAACATGATGAATCATTTCATCGAATCACTTAATAGTTATACTATTTGACAACTTATGTTGGTATAAACATGTCGAGTAACGACACAATAAAAACGCACTTATTATAATATTTCTATCGCATGTTGTATGAATCCAAGTACACAATATAAGTCGAACTGAGTCTATTCCTGTTCAAATGGTGTGACCTTATAGAGGAAGCATGTCGTTTTGGCAATAATATTACAACTTATATTATGGCTATAAAAGGCTTCATCAGTGCATTATAGTCACCAAAGCAACACAATAACAAAGTAACGGATCTAGATGACCGGTGTCTACCTTTGTCACATGATATTATAAATATTGTGCTAAATTGGACCGTGTCATTTTCGCACAATATCCATCTTTTTCAGTTTCATAAGCGAGTTGTATATATATAATTATGTTTGTTATACTGAATGCATTACAATTTCACGTTACCAAGGGGCCCTCCAATATCATAACCAGAAGATTGAGGGATAGATGATATTTCGATATGAAGATTTCTTATGACCTAGTACGAGCAACGAATCACAAAATTTATCACTATTAAGAGATAGTTTTTCAACTGTAATCACATTGTTAACACCGATGCGATAAATCTCTACATGTCATATCTTTGATTCATTAGACATGTTGAGAACATTAATGACACTAAACGCAACCCATATAATGTTATAATATAGGATAGGTCAAATTCAATATGTATAAGATACACATACATACATATCCGTATGATTAAACAACAATCATTAATCAACATTTATAAAACTAAAATGTACTTTAATCGATTTGACAATCTTAACTCGGTAATCAATGTTCCTCTTTCGATTTCCATGATTGTGTGGAAAAATACAAGATTTTTTCTTTTATAAATAAACTCGGGATTCTATTGTCCAGGACCAAGAGCATCTTCCCGAACCTAACATGAGATACAACATATAATCAAGGAATAAAATGTGAAAACATTTTATATCATCAAGAAAAGAAACTAGAACTCACAACTTTCAAAATAGTATATCCTTCAGTATATCCATTTCCTCTTCAATAGCATGATCTTCAGGCTGGGTGCTGCTGACTGGAACCATAGCTGCGGGCTCAAATGAAAAAGACACTTGATCACTTATGTCTCCCCTTGTCTCTTCAGTGGACTGAGAAAGTTGAGGGTCATGGGGCTCTTCCTCAGCATGTTCTGATGAGCTGCAATCTATATATTCCCCTGGAATAGCAACTGCTTCCTTCTTTCTCTTCTTATCAATAGTTTTAGCATGAGGCTGTAGAACCCTTTCCCATCTGTCAAGCATTTCGAAATCCATCCTTTGCATGTTATGTATTTTTATTACTAACCTAGGGCTGAGGATCCCTGGAACAGTCTTATGCATAAACAGAGATAAAATTCTACCCAGGTTTGGCTCTATGTGACATTCCATAACATATCAAAAAATACTCTTCCCCAATAAATTTTTTGGAGAGGGTAACCCTGGTCATCAACTCAAACATTTTCTTTGAGATTTTGTCATGGAATCTAGTCTTGCATAGCAGCCCCTTCCTAATGACATCAGTAAGGAATTTCCCTTTGAGATTCAGTTCTCTTCTCAGGATAGACCCCGTGGTTTGCTTGACAGTCCACACCACTTAAGAGCATCGTTAACATCTCCTTGATCTAGTCCATCTTCTTCATCAGAACCTGTGAACTTATGCAGCTGCAGGAATTTACTCAGTCTTCTGGAGGTTATCTTAACCTTGTTACAACTGATAATAGATTTAATATTCAGGGAAGAGGAGTTGACTTTAACAGTGGAGTACAACTAAAGTACTTCTCTTTTCCACAGTAGATAGGTGTTGGGTACATTGGTCAAATGTACCTGATTTGAAGAAGCCTCACCCAACTCAATGATATACATCATAATGTATTTGATGTATGTTTGAGTTACTTGTGCAGGTTAAGAAAGAACTGGACTGAAGCAAAAAGTTTCTAAGTCCATGTGTCGACACCTAGAGGGAAAGTGTCGACACTTAAGAAAGCTTGTGTCGACACCCAGACAAGCAGTGTCGACACTTGAAGTCATTGTGTCGACACCTGGGATGCAGAGTCGACACCAGACAGAAAGTGTCGACACTTGGAGCTGTGTCGACACTCAGTGAAGAAAAGTGCAGACAGAAAGTGTCGACACAAGGAGCTGTGTCGACACCCCGTGAAGCTGTGTCTACACCAGAAAGTGTCGACACTTGGAGCTGTGTCGACACTCAGCAAAAGTCTGCAGAGTCTAAGTACAAGTGTCGACACTCAACACAATGTGTCGACACTATGCAGAAGAGTCAGCATTTGAAGTAAGTGTCGACACTCAACACAATGTGTCGACACTCAACAGAAGAGTCAACATTTGAAGTATGTGTCGACACCCAGAACAATGTGTCGACACACAGCTAAAGACTCAACACTTGAAGAAAGTGTCAACACATGGAGCTGTGTCGACACTTAGCAAAGAACAGAAAGAACAACAAATTATTCTAAGTACAAGTGTCGACACTATGGGAATGTGTCGACACTCAGCTGAAGTCTCAACAACAAGAAGGTGTGTCGACACAAGGAGCTGTGTCGACACTCAGCAAGTTTCAACATAGAAGATTATGTGTCGACACCAAGAAGCAGTGTCGACACTAGACAGATTCAACACAAGAAGTTGTGTGGACACAAAGGAGATGTGTCGACACATAGAAGAATTCAACAAAAGCTAGAAGAACAAGTACTTGTGTCGACACTCAATTTCAGTGTCGACACATGGAGAAGAATCTGTGTCGAGACATATAAGGATATGTGTCGACACCTTGTAGACTTGTGTCGACACTTACAAAGCATGTGTCGACACTTGGTCTATAAGTGTCGACACTTAAAGACAGAAAGTCTCGACACTTACTGACTGTTAGAGATTTTCAAGAAGTGACTGGTTGACATGACAGCTGCCGATCTAGCCGGTCTACAGCAACTGTCAGAGATGTCAGAAGTCAGTTATGAACTGGACCAGCCGGTTACCATGAAGAAGGCCTATAAATAGGCATCCACAGTTTACAGAAACTGTTGTTGTTGAGGTTGTTGATCAAATTGTTAATAGAGTTCAGATTATTGAAGTAATCATAAAAGTGGTATACTGAGTATCAACACAAGAAGATCTGGCAGTCCAACTGCAGATCTAAGAAGTTGGAGAGAGAGGGCTCCTTCCAAGAAATCAGCCTTTGGAACTAGGCTGAGAAGAAGGATTCAGATTCAGTCTGGATCTTAAGTAGCAGAGGTCAAGGAACAACTGCAGAGGATTCAGCCTTATTCAGTTCTACTCAAGAAGCTTTGAAGAAAGCTAAGTCAGGGTGAATCCAGCTGAGTTCTTCCAAGAACTCATCAAGAATCTCTCAACTCCCCTCCTTTAATTCTGAGTTGTAGAGTTATAATTTGTATTACATTTGAAACTTGTAGGATCCATTGGATCTGAGTGATTGTAAGCCTATATTTATAAAGGCTGAGGGTAGGGCTTGTTAGCCTGAGTGTAGGAGATATAGATCTCTGAGTGTAGGCCTTAGTTGGCTGAGTGTAGGCCTTGATTGGCTGAGTGTAGGCTTTGGGATAAAGCTGAGTGTAAGGCTTTGGGCCTGAGGTAGGAACCAATTTGGGTTCTGAGACAGTGGAGAAGTTAGGCCGAATCTAGTACACTGCTAGATAGGCGAAGGGGGAAAGTGGATGTACCCATAACTTGGGGAACCACTATAAAACACTGTGTGCTGTGCTGTGTTTGTGCTGTGGATGATCTGTGTTTGTTTGATTATTGCTGATTGCTGTAATAAACTAGTTAGAAATCTGTGATATAACTGTTTGGCTGCCAACAAAGTTAGAAAAGGATTAGATCACCTATTCACCCCCCCCCTCTAGGTGTTTAGGTATCATATCTTTCAAGTGGTATCAGAGCCAGGTTCCTCAAAACAAGGACTAACAGTCTAAGGAGATCATGTTTGGCAGAAACAGTCTAAGTCAGAAAATAGCTTCAAGAAAATCAAGAACCATGGGTTCCTTTGAAAATCATAAAGAATTGGGTTCCATGAAATTACCTATTTGCAGAAAGGAAATTTTTGGGATCTGGAAAGAAAGGGTAAGGCTATTTATGGAGGCCTCAGACCCAAGAATCTACATCACAGTTAAGGAAGGGCCCTATGTGCCCATGAAGATTTCAGTTCTAGATGCAAATCAGAGAACTCCAAAGGATTTCTCTAAGATGACTAAGGATGAAATTGTCCTAGCCACCATGGACAAGAGGGCACAGAACATAATAGTGAGTGCCATTGATGATGCCACTTTTCAGAACTTAATTCACTGTAAGACAGCAAAAGAGATGTGGGACACTCTTATAGTGTATATGGAAGGATCTGAAGAAGTTAGGCAAGATAGGAAGTCCTTGCTTAATCAAGAGTATGAGAGCTTTAGGCAAGGAAAGGGAGATAGCATCACTGAATGCTACAAGAAGTTCTATAGAATAGTTAATGAACTCATGTCTTATGGAAGAGAGTTCAGCAACTATGAACTGAATGACAAATTCCTAAGGTCCCTAACCAAAGATTGGGACACCAAGATCTGTGCCATAAGAGAAATGGCAAAGTTGGGAGAAATTCCTCCTCCTACACTATTTGGCAAGTTATTGTCATATGAGATGCAGCTGACAGTGAGGAAAGAGGAGGAGAAATCTACTAGGACTGAGCACAAGGAAAGGACTGTTGCTTTCAAGACAGAAGTTCCCAGAAAATGCAGGACTAAGTCATCAACTCCACCTCCAGAGGTAGTTGAATCTGAGTCAGAAGAGCCTGTCAGTACAAAGTCTACAAGCAGTGAAAGTGATGAAGACTTTGCTGCCTTCACTAGACACTTTCAGAAATTCCTGAAGAAGAAACAGTGGAGGTCCAGACCATCTACTTACAAGGGAAAAGAAGTCTTGTATCAGGAGAAAAAGCCTTCAAAGAAGGACAGGAAAAAGACAAAGACAAGCAAGGCAACTGGATCAAAGATTGTGTGCTACTGCTGCAATAGACAGGGTCATGTTATTGCAGATTGTCCTGAGAAAAGAAAAGAATCCAGTGACAGGAAAAAGACTCACTTCAAAGGGAAGAAAGAGAAGTCTTTTGTTGCCAAGAATGAGAAGACTCTTTCAGATATTTCTTCTTCAGACACTGATACTGATGCTGAAGCCTACATAGGGCTATTTGCTGAAGAAGAAGAAGAAGAATTTATGCAGATCTTGGAGTCAATTTATGAACAAGAAGACTGCCAGTGCCAAGGACTGATGGCATTGACTGAGAGTACCAAAATCCTGGAGCAGCCAGGACCCAGTCAGGTACAAAGTTCAAGTTTAAATTCAGTTTCTTGTTCCAGTTCAGAATCAGATTCTTCTTCATCAAGTGATGAGAATATATCTGAGTCTGAGGAAGATATTCATCAGCTTATAGATGAATATAAGGTACTGTTGCAAGCCTATAAGAAAAGCAAGACCCTAGCTAAAAGTCAGGCAAAGGAGATTGCTGATCTCAAGGCTGTTGCAACAGACTTTGAGAAGGAATTTGATCAAAAATTGAATGAGGTAGCCAGGCTGAAACACATTACTGTGATTCAGATGGGAACTATCACTTATAAGAATGATCAAATTAAGAGACTGGAGATCAATCTTCAGAAAGAGAGAGAGCTTGTTGCAAGGTTTTCAAAACCTAAATCAGTGCTGCCTTTAATTGATGAATTTGTTCATCATAAAGGCAAGGCTGGACTGGGTTTTGTTAGACCTGCAGGGACTGAGCAGTCCAAGTTTAAGTCCAAGGGCAAAGCCCCAACATTCAACAAGCCTGCTGTAGTCAAGACAGCAAAGGTTGTACCTAAGCAAAAGTACAACAAGTTTGAATGCTGGTGATGTGGCAAGATTGGCCATTTTGCAATGGACTGTTGGCACAATGCCAGTGCCAAGGTGAGTAGCAAGCTACCTGGTGGAAAGCCAGTAGGTAGCTTTGTCAAGTTACAGACTAACAAGTACCAAGGACCCAAGATTGCTTTGGGTTCTAAGGTCCATTAATCTGTTTTGCAGGTGAGTCCAAGTGGCCATACCCCTACATGATACTTGGACAGTGGATGTTCCAGACATATGACTGGAACTAGGGGACTACTGAAGGACTACATTCCAATCAAAAATGGTCCTAAAGTGACCTTTGGTGGTTCTGAGAAAGGAATCATCAAAGGGTTTGGTAACATTTCTTCAAACCTTGTTACCATTACTCAAGTGGCTTATGTTAAAGGGTTGAAACACAACCTAATAAGTATAAGTCAGTTAAGTGATGTAGGGTATGACATCTCATTTGTTAAAAATGGTTGTCATATCAAGAGGTCAAGTGATCAAGAGATCATCTTGACAGGTTATAGGAAGAGGAATGTCTACTGTCTAGACATTATGATTGAGAACAATGGTTCTCCTGTTTGTCTTGTAGCTGATGAGACAGTCTCTCATTGTGTCAAATGGCACAAGAGGCTAGCTCATCTAAACTACAAGACTGTTAGCAAACTCTTTAGCAAAGAGTTAGTGAGGAATGGTCCTCAAGTTAAGTGTGTTAAAGTTGGCATTTGCTCAGCTTGTCAAAAGGGCAAGCAGACTAAATCCACTTTTAGAAGCATAGATAGCAAAGATGCTGTGAGGTGTTTGTACCTCTTGCATTTGGATCTCTTTGGTCCAATGCCAGTTCACAGCTTAGGTAGGAAGGTCTATACCCTTGTAGTTGTAGATGACTACTCAAGGTTTTCCTGGGTGTTCTTCTTAAGATAGAAATCTGAAACACCTAGTGTCTTCTACAGCTTTGTCAAGCAAATTCAGAATGAACTTAATAGTACTGTGGTCAAAATTAGAAGTGACCATGGTACTGAGTTTCAATCTGAAAGCATGACAAAACTATGTGAAGACTTTGGGATATTTCAAGAATTCTCTTCACCTAGAACACCTCAGCAAAATGGCATTGCTGAAAGGAAAAATAGGAGCTTGATAGAGGCTGGTAGAACCCTACTAAGTGATACATCACTACCAGAGTATTTCTGGGCTGAAGAAGTTAACACTGCATGCCATGTTATAAATAGGGCTACCATCACTAAAGGGCTAAACAAGACCCCCTATGAAGTTGTGAAAGGCAGGAAACCAAACCTATCCTATTTTAGGATCTTTGGTTGTAAATGCTACATACTTAACAATGGGAAGTCTTACATAACTAAGTTTGCTGCCAAGTCCCAAGAGGGAATTTTTGTTGGGTACAGCAATAATAGTAAGGCTTATAGAGTCTACAACTTGACTACACAAGTTGTAGAAGAATCTGTGCATGTAGTTTTTGATGAGACTAAACTTATTAATAATGAGTTATCTAGCAATGTATGCAGCCCCACAGGTTTGACAAAGACAATGGACAAGCTGACTATAGAAGAAGTGCCTGTTGCAAGATAGCAAGGAGAGGAGAGTAGCTGCTGTCCAGGGGGAGAACTACATGTGCCAGTTGCTGAAGAATTCCAAGGTATACAGCATAATGCAGATGCTGAAGTGGTTCAACCAGAAGTGACGATGCCTCCAGCCCACAGGCATCTTAGAGATCATCCAGTAGAGCAGATTATTGAAGATCCAAGACAAGGAGTACAAACCAGGAGTAGAAACATGAATGCTGCAATCTATTCCAGCTTTTTGTATCAAGTTGAACCTAAAAGATTTGAAGAAGCAATACAAGATCCACAATGGACTGTAGCTATGCAAGAAGAGCTTAATCAGTTCAAGAGGTGCAAGGATTGGGAACTGGTTCCTAAACCTAAAGACCACAATGTAATAGGAGTTAAGTGGATCTACAGAAATAAGATGGATGAACAAGGGGTCATCATAAAGAACAAAGCAAGACTGGTTGCAAAAGGATATAGGCAAGAAGAAGGTATTGATTTTGATCAAACCTTTGCTCCAGTAGCCAGACTGGAAGCCATAAGGATGTTCTTGGCCTATGCAACCTATCAAGGATTCAAGGTTTACCAGATGGATGTCAAGTCAGCATTCTTAAATGGTAATTTGAAAGAAGAAGTCTATATGGAGCAGCCTTCAAGTTTTGTTGATCCAACTCTACTTCATCATGTCTATAGACTTAGGAAAGCATTATATGGGTTAAAGCAAGCCCCTAGAGCTTGGTATGAAACCCTATCTAGTTTCCTCATTGAGAACAAGTTCTCAAGGGGGAAAATAGATAAGACTCTATTCCTTAGGGAATCTAGAGGCAAAGTCATACTTGTCCAAATATATGTAGATGACATTATATTTGGGTCTACTGAAAGTAGCCTTTGTAGAAAGTTTGCAAAGCTTATGCAAAGTCAGTTTGAGATGAGTAGTATGAGAGAGCTGAAGTTTTTCTTGGGTCTCCAAGTTAAACAGACTGAAAATGGTTTATCCATATGTCAGTCCAAGTTCACCCTAGAACTCATAAGAAAATATGGTATGGATTCATCCAGTACCATGAAAACTCCTATGGGGTCAAGTATGTCTCTTAGCAAGGATGATGCAGGGAAACCTGTAGATGAAACCTTGTATAGAGGGATAGTTGGCTCCCTACTATACTTGACTGCTAGTAGACCTGACATCATGTATGCTACATGTGTTTGTGTCAGGTATCAAGCCTGCCCTAAAGAGTCTCACTTGACTGCAGTCAAGAGAATTTTGAGATATCTAAAAGGCACTCCCTATCTAGGCCTCTAGTACCCTAGGAATGGAGATTTTGATCTAACAGGTTATTCAGATACAGACTTTGCAGGATGCAAAGAGGATAGAAAGAGTACTACTGGAACCTGTCAATTCCTAGGTGGGAGATTAATTTCATGGAGCAGCAAGAAGCAAACCAGTGTGGCTATCTCCACAGCTGAGTCAAAATATGTAGCTGCAGGAAGTTGCTGTGCTCAACTTCTGTGGATTCAACATCAGCTAGAGGACTATGGATTTCAGGTAAGTAGAACTCCACTTTACTGTGATTTTACAAGTGATATTTCAATAGCTAACAACCCTGTATCTCATCGTAGAACAAAACATATTGAGATTAAATATCACTTTCTTAGAGAACATGTAGAAAGAGAAGATATTTCACTTGAATATGTTAAAACTGATAATCAGATAGCTGACATGTTTACTAAGCCCCTAGAAGAAGCTAAGTTCAATAGATTCAAAATTGAACTAGGAATGATAAACTTAGATTAAGTTTTACAGAATTAAAAAATTGGCTAAGTAAAAAGGTGTCGACACATAGACAAGTCTATGTCGACACAGAATAGTAGTGTCGACACTTCAGGAAAAAGGTGTCGACACATCTAGGATGTTGGTGTCGACACTTCAAAATGTTAGTGTCGACACATGTCAAGTAGGTGTCGACACATCTAATGTGTTGTCGACACTTATGTGTTACTCAGAATTTTTCTAAGTAAAGTCTCGACAATGTGTCGAGTTATGTTGTGTCGACACATAACCAAGTGTCGACACATAATATCTGTTGACTAAACTTGTGTCGACACATATGTGTCGAGACATTATAAGTCAGTGTCAACACTTATTGCCAGTGTCGACACATGTATAGCTCGCTATCCCGCCTGTTCATCTTCAAAAATCAGAAAGGTATAAATAGGGTTCTGTCTTTGATTGTCGACACGCTTTCAAAGTTTCGAGACCAAAACTCCTGTGTCGACACCTCATTTTTCTTAAGACAAATTCTCCAAACCCTAATGGCTCCAAAGCTTGAGGAGAACGTGAACGAGGGCTATGAGCTAGTGCGAGGTGCGTTCGATGAAGCTGATCAAGAACTTAAGGCGGTAGTAACCCTAGTCGCCGATTCTGGATTGGAATACTTGGCTTCAGAACCAACGAAGATTTGGAAAAAGGAAGTTCTTGAATTCCTGCATGGAGCTGCTGTAGATGACTCTGGATTTAGGATCAAATCCAGAGTTCATGGGACTAAGGTCAAAGTTTCACCAAAGAATCTGAGAAAGGTACTCCAGCTACCTAAAGCTCATGATGAAGAGGAAGTAACTGCTTCAAAGACCAGGGAAGCTCTTACTTGGTATGGACTGGATCCAAAAATGAAGATCGTATCAGTCTTTAATAGGAAAGGCATGAATAATCAAGGGAAATTCATGTCTGAGATAGTGGGCAAGGTTATTCTCACAAGACTGGAGGGCATGACAGGGTGTCTGCCTCCATGTTTGAAATTATGACTAGAATCATATTCACCCTGAAAACAGATTGGTCTCAAGTGGTGTATGAGAAAATCAAGGAGAGCTTGAAGAAGCCCAACCTGGGCAGAATACTAAGTCTCTACCTTGCTGGTACAATACCAGAGGTGATGAGTAATGCTACTGGAAGTAAGATCAATCACATGAGGAAGATGGATTCAAGGATATTCTCCAGATGGGACAGGGTATTGTCCAAGGAAGTGGCAACCCCAGAAAAGCCAGTATCTGCAAAAGAAATTCCTCCAAAGAAGAAGAGAAAGACTGTGCAAGTGGCGCAAGAGTCCTCAAGCAGTTCTGAGAGTGAAGAACAGGTGGTGTTCACACCTGATGAGCTAGAGGAAGAGACAGTAGTAAAGACTCCTGCTCCTCAAGAGACTGCTGAGATCCAGGGGGAGCTGCCTCAAGCTAGCCCCATCCATAGGGATCCCAGCCAGGGGGAGCTTCCAGTAGTAGAAGAACCATCTACTCTGGACAGTGAGCAAGCCACCATCATTATCCAAGAGGTACTCACTGACTTAAAAACTTTAGAATATCTTATAGAAGATGCTGATTTGTCTGATGTTCCTTAGCAAACTCAGCTACCTAGCCAAGCTCCATATGTTGTTCTTGAAGACACATCTGCTGTAGTGCAAAATGTTCCAGATACTTCTCAAGTAGTTGAAGAACCAAGTACTTCTCCTGCACAGTCACCTCCTGAATACACAATGGAAGACCTCTTTCTGAATTTAGATCAAGAGGATTTTGACATGGACAAGGTTGCTGCTGAAGATAAGAGTACTGCTGCTGAGGGGGAGCACATATCAGTTCAGGATGAGCCTTTAAGGCCAGAGACTGAGAAGGCACTTGATGTGCAAGCAGACAAACCTGAGAGCCCTAAGAATAGAGTTGATATTGTCAGCACCTCTGCCTCTGAAGATGAGGAAAGTGCTAGGGCCAAGAAGAAGAAATTGTTTGTATTCAAAAGAAGAAGTCAGAGCTACAAGAAGGCTCTACAAACTGTTGCTCAACAATCCTTAGTCACACAAGCTCCATCACCTGATTACAGTGCCTTAATGGTAGCCATGCAAATCAAGCTGGATGAGCACAGGAGAGCCATAGAGAAGTATATTGATGAAGGACAAAAGTCTTTACAATTTGATTTAGCTCAAGATATAAAATCAATAAGGTTTGAGATGAACCTGAACAAGAAAGAAATGACTGACTGCTTCCACAAGGGTGGGAATGCAGTAGTCTATTTGGCTACTCACCAGGAGAAGATCAAGACTCAGGTAGATGATATAGCATTAAAACAAGGATATGTGCTGGAGAATCAGTTAAGAATGAATGATAATTTGACTGCCTCCCACAATGCTATAGTCACTGAATTGAAAAATAAGACTGCTGAACCTTCCACATCTGCTGCTGCAGTTCAGGCTGATTTTGATAAAGTCTTTCAAGATGAGATTTCTGCTGTCAAGACTGCCATTAAAGATTCCCAGAAGGCCATTTCTGAACAGCTTACTAAGCTAAGACCTTACTTTAAAGAGGGCATCAGATACTTGGACAGTCAGATAAGGTTTCAAAAGGATGATGTCAGAGACCATGTGGCCAGAGAAGTCATAAAGGGGGAGAGGGTATTAGTCAAAGCTAGCTCTGACCATGCCAAATGGATATCCAACTCCATCAGAGCTACACTGGGCTATCCTCCACTTTGTGATGATGATAATGTGGCTGAATCAGGAATACAAACTGCATATCTTGGAGGTGAGCAACAAGAAGTAGCTCAAGTAATATATCCACCTCCAGATTTTGACATGGTTCAAGCAGATGTCAGCACCATGTATAGCCCAACTGAGGGCAAGGCCAATGTTCATATTGAGAAGGTTGTTCAACCTGTTTCTGAAGCTCTGCAGGAGGCCATGAACAAAGAAGAAGAGACAAGGTTGTCAAAGAAGAGGTTTAGGGAGCAAGCAGAACAAAAGCCAGATTTTGAACAATGGAGCCCTACCTCTAGAAATATAATTCTTACTGCCTGGAAAGCTGCAAAGGACAATGCTCATGAAAGGAACAAATGGTTCTCTGAGGCAGAATGGAGAAAGCATGAGATTAGGCAGGAGGCTGTAGTACAATTCAGAAGGAAGGCTAAGATGGGAAAGCTACCTCCAACTGCTGTGGAGCCTAGCAAGTACTTCCCCAAGCCATATCACTACTTTGAGAGACAGAAAATCAAAGCAGAGGAGCTGAAAAAGAAGGACTTAAAAGGAAAGAAGCCTGCTGCTGCTGAACCTGCTGAAGCCCCTGTCAAAGCTCAAGTTCAAGCTGGAAAGGGAATAGTTATCAAAGAACCTGATCAGAAATAGATTAGGAATTAAACTTGAAGCTTGTTGTAATCTGTTAAATGGAAAACATTTTTGTAAACCTTGGAAAATGTATCAGGAACAATGTTAGAACAATATATGATAAATATATTTCATGATTGTTCTGTAAATGTGTTTATTTCTTATTTGTTCTGCAATGCTGAATGTGTATACATGTGTGAATTTATTACATGTTTATGTTTACCCTGCTGTTTATAATCTGCTGTACATCATTTTGTAATTTTAATTATGGATGGTGTATATCATTGACTAAGGGTTATGACTTCTCCAAATAGGGGGAGATTGTTGGGTACATTGGTCAAATGTACCTGATTTGAAGAAGCCTCACCCAACTCAATGATATACATCATAATGTATTTGATGTATGTTTGAGTTACTTGTGCAGGTTAAGAAAGAACTGGACTGAAGTAAAAAGTTTCTAAGTCCATGTGTCGACACCCAGAGGGAAAGTGTCGACACTTAAGAAAGCTTGTGTCGACACCCAGACAAGCAGTGTCGACACTTGAAGTCATTGTGTCGACACCTGGGACGCAGAGTCGACACCAGACAGAAAGTGTCGACACTTGGAGCTGTGTCGACACTCAGTGAAGAAAA
Organism: Platanthera guangdongensis; assembly: GCA_039583875.1. Classification (NCBI taxonomy): domain Eukaryota; kingdom Viridiplantae; phylum Streptophyta; class Magnoliopsida; order Asparagales; family Orchidaceae; genus Platanthera; species Platanthera guangdongensis. The sequence goes on from CM077165.1 coordinate 22,354,483, forward strand.
GTGCAGACAGAAAGTGTCGACACAAGGAGCTGTGTCGACACCCCGTGAAGCTGTGTCTACACCAGAAAGTGTCGACACTTGGAGCTGTGTCGACACTCAGCAAAAGTCAGTAGAGTCTAAGTACAAGTGTCGACACTCAACACAATGTGTCGACACTATGCAGAAGAGTCAGCATTTGAAGTAAGTGTCGACACTCAACACAATGTGTCGACACTCAACAGAAGAGTCAACATTTGAAGTATGTGTCGACACCCAGAACAATGTGTCGACACACAGCTAAAGATTCAACACTTGAAGAAAGTGTCGACACATGGAGCTGTGTCGACACTTAGCAAAGAACAGAAAGAACAACAAATTATTCTAAGTACAAGTGTCGACACTATGGGAATGTGTCGACACTCAGCTGAAGTCTCAACAACAAGAAGGTGTGTCGACACAAGGAGCTGTGTCGACACTCAGCAAGTTTCAACATAGAAGATTATGTGTCGACACCAAGAAGCAGTGTCGACACTAGACAGATTCAACACAAGAAGTTGTGTCGACACAAAGGAGATGTGTCGACACATAGAAGAATTCAACAAAAGCTAGAAGAACAAGTACTTGTGTCGACACTCAATTTCAGTGTCGACACATGAAGAAGAATCTGTGTCGAGACATATAAGGATATGTGTCGACACCTTGTAGACTTGTGTCGACACTTACAAAGCATGTGTCGACACTTGGTCTATAAGTGTCGACACTTAAAGACAGAAAGTCTGGACACTTACTGACTGTTAGAGATTTTCAAGAAGTGACTGGTTGACATGACAGCTGCCGATCCAGCCGGTCTACAGCAACTGTCAGAGATGTCAGAAGTCAGTTATGAACCGGACCAGCCGGTTACCATGAAGAAGGCCTATAAATAGGCATCCACAGTTTACAGAAACTGTTGTTGTTGAGGTTGTTGATCAAATTGTTAACAGAGTTCAGATTATTGAAGTAATCATAAAAGTGGTATACTGAGTATCAACACAAGAAGATCTGGCAGTCCAACTGCAGATCTAAGAAGTTGGAGAGAGAGGGCTCCTTCCAAGAAATCAGCCTTTGGAACTAGGCTGAGAAGAAGGATTCAGATTCAGTCTGGATCTTAAGTAGCAGAGGTCAAGGAACAACTGCAGAGGATTCAGCCTTATTCAGTTCTACTCAAGAAGCTTTGAAGAAAGCTAAGTCAGGGTGAATCCAGCTGAGTTCTTCCAAGAACTCATCAAGAATCTCTCAACTCCCCTCCTTTAATTCTGAGTTGTAGAGTTATAATTTGTATTACATTTGAAACTTGTAGGATCCATTGGATCTGAGTGATTGTAAGCCTATATTTATAAAGGCTGAGGGTAGGGCTTGTTAGCCTGAGTGTAGGAGATATAGATCTCTGAGTGTAGGCCTTGGTTGGCTGAGTGTAGGCCTTGATTGGCTGAGTGTAAGCTTTGGGATAAAGCTGAGTGTAAGGCTTTGGGCCTGAGGTAGGAACCAATTTGGGTTCTGAGACAGTGGAGAAGTTAGGTCGAATCTAGTACACTGCTAGATAGGCGAAGGGGGAAAGTGGATGTACCCATAACTTGGGGAACCACTATAAAACACTGTGTGCTGTGCTGTGTTTGTGTTGTGGATGATCTGTGTTTGTTTGATTATTGCTGATTGTTGTAATAAACTAGTTAGAAATCTGTGATATAACTGTTTGGCTGCCAACAAAGTTAGAAAAGGATTAGGTCACCTATTCACCCCCCCCCCCCTCTAGGTGTTTAGGTATCATATCTTTCAATAGGGCTCAGAAAAAAACAAACTCTAAGTCAGTGACCTGGAGCTGGTGAAGAAGATGCTGAATTTCCTCTAGCGTGTCTTTGAATCCATTACGAACCAGTTCCAAACCTTGAAATAAGAAATCCAAACTCTTAGGTGCCAAATGTTCTGGAAATTGTAGTAGACTCTCCAAGCTCTCCGTCGATTTGTCGCACGGGCATAGAAGGGTAAGGAATAATGTATTTTGTTTTACGCACACTTCCTTCTATTTACAGTGTTTTCTATTTTAAAAGGTGGATTGGCGCATACCTATTTATGATCATGAAGTAATCAACGACCGAGATTGATCTTGTCACTTAGCCATAAAATAAGCTTGCTGGGAGCATGCATTGAGTGAACTAGACGCACTCAACACTCTCGATTCATATTTTCCTTTCAACACACTCGACACCTGAGAACTTAGACTCAGAGCACTCAACGCCTGGTATTTTCTCAGCGCACTCGATGCTTAGATCCTTAGTCCAATTTTTTTATGTATCATGCAGGGATTAAAACTACTGCAGCAAGCACAAACTATATACAGAGCTACTGAAGCTGGACTAAATTCAACATACCCAATTCAAATTTAAAGGTGTTGAACTTTGCTTCATCTAGTGGTTTAGTGAATATGTCAGCCACTTGCTTATCTATGGGGACAAATTCAGTACTTATGTCTTTAATTTCCACATGCTCCCTAAATAAGTGATACCTAATCACTATATGCTTAGTCCTGTTGTGAGAAACATGATTCCTAGCAATTGAGAATGCACTAGTTGAATCACAATATAAAGGAGTGTTACTTATCTTTAGATTGTAATCCTGAAGCTGGTGCTCGATCCAACGCGACTGTATATAGGAACTTCCTATTGATATATAATCTGACTCAGCAGTTGATATTATAACACTAATCTTCTTCTTGCTTTTTCAAGACTCCAGCCTTCCACCCAAGAACTGACAGGAGCCTGAAGTATTTTTCCTGTCCTCTCTACAGCCTACAAATACTGCATCTAAATACCTTGTTAGCTCAAAATCTCTTTTCTTAGGGTACCATAGACAAAGATCTAGTGTGCCCTTAAGATATCCCAGAAATCTTTTGGCGGTAGAATAGTGAGACTCCTTAGGGCTAGTCTGGTATCTAGCACAAACATATGTATCATACATAATGTCTGGCCAACTAGCAGTAAGGTATAGGAGGGAGCCAACTATGCTTTTTTATATGGATTCATCAACATGTTTACCTACTTCATCCATGTCTATTGATATATTTGACCCCATGGGATTTTTTAGTATGGAGGCATTCTCCATACCAAATTTCATGATTAACTCTTTGGTGAACTTAAACTAGGAGATGGATAATAAATCTTTAGACTATCTTACTTGGAGGCCAAAGATGTACTTGAGCTCACACATACTGCTCATCTAAAATTTCTCTTGCATAAGTTTAGCAAAATTCTTGCAAAGGTTATCATCAGTAAACCCAAAAATTATGTCATCTGCATAAATTTGGACTAGTATGATCTTGCCCTTGGATTTCCTTAGGAATAGAGTCTTGACTATCTTTTCCCTTGAGAATTTGTTCTTAATGAGAAAGCTAGACAGGGTCTCATACCATGCCCTTGGGGATTGTTTCAACCCATACGAAGCTTTCCTGAGTCTATAAACATAATCAGGAGAGTTAGGAACAACAAAACCTTATGGCTGTTCAATATATACTTCTTCCCTTAAGTCATTCTTGAGGAAGGCTGACTTCACATCCATCTGGTAGACTTTGAATCTCATGTGGGCAGCATATGTATGGAACAGTCTGATGGCTTCTAGCCTAGTTACTAGGGCAAAGGTTTGATCAAAATCAATACCTTCTTCTTGTTCATAGCCCTTGGCCACCAGCCTAGACTTATTCTTAATTATAACACCATTTTCATCATGCTTGTTCCTGTAGATCCACTTGGTTCCAATGATGTTATGTCCTTATATTCATGGAACCAGCTTTCATACCTTACATCTCTTGAACTAGTTTAGTTCCTCTTGCATTGCCATAATTAAATGTTGGTCTATGTTGTCTTCTTCAAATCTCTTGTGCTCAATCTTAGACAAAAAGCTAGAATTCATGGTTATATTCAGGCTTTTGCTCCTTGTTGTGACCCCTTGGCTGGCATCACAAATAATCTGATTTCTGTGATGACCTCTTATATACCTGATTGCATGGGGCATTCTTCCTTCAGCATTTTGAGCTTCAATGGTAGGATCTTGTTGTACTTCATCCACATCATGTGTGCTAATTTATTCTTCTGGAATGCACAATACTTCATCTTCATCTTGGGTTGCAGGAGAAGCTTCCTTAATGGGTAGTTTGTCCATCACCAATTCTATACTTGTAGATCTAGATGAGGAGCTTGGTAGATCATTGCTAACCATAGAAGACTTATCAAATACTACATTTAATGATTATTCAACAACTTGATTTTTGAAGTTGTAGACCCTATATGCTTTGCTATGATTGATGTACCTTACAAATATCCCATCATAGAATTTGGCAGCAAACTTAGTTAAGTAAGATTTCCCATTGTTGAGCATATAACATTTGCTTCCAAAGATTCTAAAGTAGGCATGGTTTGGTTTTCTGCCCTTCCTTATCTCATTTGGTGTCTTCTTATGATCCATGGTGATAGAAGCTCTATTCAGGACATGACATGCAATATTTACTACCTCAGCTTAGAAATATTCTGGGAGTGATGTGTCGCTTAGCAATGTCCTGCCAGCATCTATGAAAGTTCTTTTTTTCTTCTCAGCAATCTCATTTTGTTGGGGTGTTCTTGGTGAAGAAAATTCTTGGTGAATCCCTTTTTTTTCACAGAACATTGTCATGCCTTCAGATTGGAATTCAGTGAAATGGTCACTTCTGATTTTGATCACAGTAATGTTTAATTCATTCTGAATTTGCATGACAAAGGTCGTGAAGATATCAAGCGTTTCAGACTTTTCTTAAGAAAGAAAACCCAAGCAAACCTAGAGAAGTTATGATAACCACAAGTGTGAAGTCTTTCCTACATATACTATAAACTAGAATTGGACAAAACAAGTCCATATACAGGAGGTATAAACACCTCACAGATCCTTTGCCCAAATGCTCTTAAAATAAACTTTGGTCTGCTCACCCTTTTGGCATGCAGAGCAAATGCCCTCTTTTGTGCACTTCATTTTGTGACCATTCTTGAACAACTCTTCACTAAAGAGCTTACTGATGGTCTTATAGTTCAAGTGAGTTAGTCTCTTGTGCCTTGTTACATAATATGAGACTTTCTCATTTGTAACTAGACATATTTGAGAGTCTTTACTTAAACATAAAAAAAGTTTAAACAATAAATATTTCCACTCCTAATACCTGTCAGGATGACCTCTTGCTCACTTGACCTCTTAATTTGACACTCATTCTTGTGGAATTCAATGACATAGCCAAAATCACAGGGTTAGCTTATGCTTATCGGGTTATGTTGCAACCCTTCTACATAAGCTACTTTTAATATTGTGACTATGTAATTGGTAATCGTATCATAACCTTTTGTGACTCCTCTTTCTGAACTAGCAAAGATTACTTTTGGTCCATTCTTCATTGGAGTGAAGTCCTTCTTGTTGCTTCTTGTTCCAGTCGTGTGCCTGGAACAAACACTGTCCTAGTATCATATAGAAGTATGGTCACTTTAACTATCTTACAAAACATGATTTAGGTAACCTTAGAACCCCAATTTGTATTAGGTACTTTGTGCTTGTTAACCTAAAAATGAAAATGTCTTCCTGCAGATTTTCTGACAGGAAGACAAGCACTGGCCTTAGGAACAGTTGGATTATGCCAGCAATCTAAGGCAAAATGTACCACTTTGTCACAACACCAACACTCAGGGACATTGTATCTTCTTTTCTGAACAGGTCTGGTAGATTGCATTTTAGCTACTAACTGTTCAGAAGAAAAAGTCGCTGCCTTATACTTGCTTATTTCAGGAACAATTTGACTGAAACTGAGTCTGTCGGTTGTAGAGATTAGTTTATTTAGAGTCCTACCAAAAATGGTTTTCTTTTTAGAAGAAATATTATTGATGTCCTCTAAAATACCCAATTTAGGCTTGCTGAAAGACTTAACCTTGGTCTGAGTGTATTCTGGATGATCTTGATAAAAGGCCACTGTCTTATCCTTGAGTGTGGGGGCTGGTGAACCAAACACAAATGGTCCATGATGGGCCATTTAAATTTCCTCATGTGGGGTCATAAGGGCACTCATCCCCTTACAATATCTTCCACAAAGTTGTGAACATTTTTGTTCACACTTATTGATCTTCCATTCAACCAGTGACCATAGATACTTTCATGTTCATACCTGTTTAATGGTAACATTAATTTCTTAAAAGAAATGGGAGGCTGAAATGGAGCTTTGCCTTTCCTATTTGAATGGAAAGCCCTAGGGTATTGAGCAGCTTCCGTCAGTTCTCTGGACTCTCAGAAACACACCTTTGTAAGCTACTAGTGAGACACCTTTCAAGCTCTCTTATGGTTCTGAAGCTCTGATACCAGTAGAATTTGAGGTACGTACCCCTATAGTCTTGCTTGTCAGGCAAGACTGGGAGGACTCATTATAAATCAATTATGAGAAGATGAAATGCAACTTATATTTGATCAAAGAAATCCGGGATGAAGCTACCATCGGGCAAGAAGAGGTCAAAAGAAGGGTTGAGAAATACTTTTATAGGAATGTAAGAGTCAATCATTTTCTGGTTGGATATGTTGTTTTGAAAATGGTGGATGCTGGTGCTAGAGCTGGTTCTTTTGGAAAGCTCAACCTGAAATAGACAAGCCCATATATCATCAAGGAAGTATTGAAGAATGGTGTCTATCGACTACAAACTTACGACGGAGAAGAAAATTTCCCAACTTTAGCAGAGACGACTTGAAACTGTTTTATTCCTATACGATGCCAATTTTGAGCCCATTCATTTGTACTCACTCAATGATTATTTCAATGAAGAGCCTCATACTGACACTTTTTCCTTATCAAGTGATTTCTTTTTAGCCACTAGTAGCTCAATATCACTAGACTGGGAGACATTGCCAAATCCTGCTTGAACCCCACTAGAATTGTTGTCATTAGCATAACAACACGATGACCATGTGTGTACAACCCTGTATCCGGCGAGTGAGGTCAGCAGGAACCAGACCGGCCGATTCAGATCACCCAAGTAGCAGGCGAGCTCAGAAGAGGAATCTGAAGGCAGTAGGCGAGCTCAGCAGGGAAAACCGAACCCGAGCTCGGCATTCGTCGCGACCCCGAGCTCGGCATTTTCCAAGCCAAGCCCGGGCTTTGTCGAGCTGAGCTCGACTAATGAAGAAAGATCGAATGGCAAGCACCGTAGACAGCTCGCACTGGCCCTATGGACCTTGACAGGCAGTAGGCGAGCAGGACCTTCAGGGGTGGCCCAGCTCCTCAGCTCGCTGAAAGAATTAGTGCCTAACCAACTAGAGGGGGGGTGAATAGGTATAATTCATGTTTTTCTTTTAAGGCAGAAAAGCTGTTCAGTTAACTAATAATAAACTGCAAATTTTACTGCTAACACAGCACAGCAAACACAGAAACAATCAATCACAGAGTGCACACAGTATTTATAGTGGTTCCCCAAGGTCTGGGTACATCCACTTTCTCCCTTCGCCTATCTAGCAGTGTACTAGATTCGGCCTAACTTCTGCACTTCACCTCAGATCCTCAGATCTTAGAGCTCAGAATCCAAACCAGGTTCCTACAACTCAGAGTGTATCCACACTCCTACAACTCAGGTCAACTGTCCTACCTCAGCCTTCAACAAGGCCTACACTCAGAGATCACAATCTCCTACACCTCAGGCTCACAGCCCTACCACTCAGAGAAAATATTCTCCTACACTCAGCCTTTATATAATAAGCTTAAAACTCAGATCTAGAATAGATCCTACAGAAAATAGTGTTTACAAAGTAATTAACCACCACCCAGATAGTGAGAAGAGATGGATGGCTTCTTGATCAGTTCTTGGAAGAACTTGATGGCAGAGATCAACCTCTCTTATCTTTCTTCAAATCTTCTTGAATCTGAACTCAGTAGGGTTGAATCTCCAGAGAAGTTGATCTTCAATCAACTTCTGACTTGACATTCAAATCTCGATCTGAATCTTTCTTGGCAGCTTGGTTCAGCAACTGCTCTTCTTAGAAGGAGCTCTCTCTCTCCAACTTCTTAGATCTTCTGTCGAAGGTCTTCTTCTTTTTGTGTTGATCGATATCTGTGTAGATCTTCAATCCTTATTGTAATTGATCAATGCCTTTCTGTTGAGGGAGAAGGTCTTTATATAGTCTTCCTCCATGGTAATCGGCTGAACCGGTTTCTAACAAACTCCTGACAGCTCTGACAGTAGTAGTTGACTGGTTGGAAATGGCAGTTGTCAAGTCATCCAGTCACTTCTTGAAAATACTGTCTCTGTCTGAAAGTGTCGAGACTGGACTTCATCATGTGTCGACAGAAGTAGACTAAGTGTCGACACAAGTGAACTAAGTGTCGACGCAAGGCTTGGTGGTGTCGACACATCTCTTCTGTTTTTGATACTACAACTCGACACAGCCTTCTGTTGAATGTGTCGACATATGCCTTTGTGGTGTCGACACAGTCACTTCTATTCTTCATACTAATTTACTTTGTTGAAATTATGTCATGTGTCGACACAAGTCCTGTGTGTCGACACATTTGTTGTCGACAAGATCTTCTAGGTGTCGACACTGCCTCAGTGTGTCGACACAAATACTTCTTCTTTTTAACTTTGTTGAAACTCTGTTATGTGTCGACACAAGTCCTGTGTGTCGAAATAGTTGACGTCGACTAGCTATTTTTGTGTGTCGACACTGCCTTTTGGTGTCGACACAGTTGATGTCGACTTTGCTTCTCTGTGTGTCGACACTGCCTCCTGGTGTCGACACAATTCCTTCTGGTGTTGACAAAGCCTTTCCTGGTGTCGACACAGCTAACTCCAAGTGTCGACACTGCTTGTCTCCAGTGTCGACATAAGCCTTCATAAGTGTCAACACTGCTTCTCTAGGTGTAGACACATGAACTTAGAAATTTTTCTGCATTTTCTGCAATTACTTAACCTGCACATATAAACTCAAAACACATCAAATACACCTTGATGCATATCATTGAGTAGGGTGAGGCTTCTTCAAATCTGGTACCCATTTTCCAATGTACCCAACAATCTCCCCCTATTTGGAGAAGTCATAACCCTTAGTTAATGATATACACCATTCATAACAAATATACATTATGATGTATAACAATATTATATGACAGGGTAAATACTTAAAACAAAACATAAAAGATATTTCATCACAGAATAAGTATGCTAACACAATGATCATTCATTATGGTTTTGTTTCAACATCCAATACTTTCTTTAACAAAAGTTTACATAGATTTTAACACTACAAAATACAATGTTATAAAAATCTAGTAAAACAAAACTAAGGCTGTTCTGGCTCCTTGATGACAATTCCTTTGCCTGATTGAACTTTGGCTTATACAGGAACATCAGAGTCATCAGCTGGCTTCTTGCCCTTCAGATCCTTCTTCTTTAGCTCTTCAGCCCTTATTCTTTGTCTTTCAAAATAATGAAAGGGCTTAGGGAAATATTTGCTAGGCTCCTGAGCATTAAGAGGTAGCTTCCCCAGTTTTGCCTTCCTTCTATACTGCACAATAGCTTCTTGCCTGGCTTCATGTTTTCTCCATTCTTGTTCAGAATACCATTTACCCCTATCATGGGTCTGGTCCTTAACAGCTTTCCAAGCAGTCAGTATAATGTTCCTAGAAGTAGGACTCCACTGCTCAAAATTAGGCTTTAATTCTGCCTGTTCTCTGAATCTCTTCTTGGACAATAGAGCTTCTTCCTTTATGGTCAACACTTCCGCAGGCACTGGCTTGTTTACTTTCTCAAAGATAATATTTTTATTGCCTTCAGGAGGATTGTACATAGATTGTACTTCATGATGTATCATCTCAAAATCTGCTGGAGGATAGATTACTTGAGCAACTTCAGCTTGCTCACCTCCAAAAATAGCAGGATCTATACCAGATTCAGCCACATTGTCATCATCACAAAGAGGTGGATATCCAAGTGTGGCTTTGATGCTATTGGAAATCCATTTAGCATGGTCAGATCCAGTTTTGACTAAGACTCTCTCCCCCTTTATGACTTCTCTGGCCACATGATCCCTAAGATCGTCCTTCTGAAATCTGATCTATTCATCCAAAAAATTAACTCCATCCTTATAAAAGCCCTTTAACTTCAGCAGCAGTCCAGAAATAGTCTTTTGAGATAGCTCAATAGCTGTTTTGAAAGCAGTTATGCCTTCCTGGAAGTCCTTATCAAACTTCTCCTTATCAAACTCTGGTTTGGCTTTAGACTTATCAGCAGGCTGGGCTGTTGCAACGTTTTTCAATTCTGTAACAATTACATTATGGGATGCAGTCAGATTATCATTCATCCTAATCTGATTTTCTAAGACATAGCCCTATTTCACTGCTATATCATCCACTTGTGTCTTGATTTTCTCTTGGTGTGTGGCTAGGTAAACCACTGCATTACCCCCCTTGTGGAAACAATCAGTCATCTCTTTTTTATTTTGATTCACTTCAAATCTTATAGATTTTATATCTTGAGCCAAGGAGAATTGGAGATATTTGTGAGTCTCATCCATATACCTCTCCATTGTTATCCTTTGCTCATCCAGCTTCACTTGTAAAGATACTAACAATGAACTATAATCAGTTGTTGGGGCAGGCTGAGAAGCAGCAGTTTGTGATGCCTTCTTGTAGCTTTGGCTTCTTCTTTTGAAGACCATGAGCTTCCTCTTCTTAGCTTGAACCTCAGTTGCATCCTCAGAATCAGAGGTACTGGCTATATCTACTCTATCCTTTGGACTAGGAGGCAAGTCCTGTGCAGTCTTAGGTAGCTCCCCCTGAGTCCTTTGCTCCTCAGTCTCAGTTCTTGGTTTCTCCCCCTAAGTTTCTACTTTCTCCCCCTCAAGATCAACTTGTACTTCCTCAGGATTAACTTGCTCCCCCTCAAAATCAGTTTTCTCCCCTTCAAAACCAGCATGCTCCCCCTCAATATTAGCTAAATCAGGAAATAGCTCTTCTAAGGTAAACTCTTGTTGAGAAGGGACTGGAGATTCTCTTATCTCAGGAACATCAGCAATAGCAGATGTATCCTCCATTACTACATCTTGAGCTTGACTGTTTAATTGAGTTGGCTCATCAACATCAATCAAATATTCAGTTAATACTTCATCCTCAATATGGAAAGTTGATTGATTAACTTCATGTATTACCTCAAGGATTGTTTGTGTTGCCATTTCACTGTCCAAGTGAGTTGGCACTTCCTCATAGTGAGGCTCCCCTAGAGTGGATCTAGGTGAATGGGGCTAGCAGATGGTTGCTCCCCCTGCCTCTGTACTTCATCTGCAGGGTCTTGTGCAGGAATGTCTTGTACTGAAGATTTTTCAGGAACTTCTTGCCTCTCCACATCAGGCATGTCCTTAGTTAGAACCCTATCCCATCTAGAGATTATCCTGATGTCCATCCTCCTCATGTGGTTAATTTTAGAACCAGCAGCTTGGTCTATTACTTCTGGAAAAGTTCCAGCCAAGTACAGACTCATAATTCTACCCAGATTGGGCTTCTTAATGCTTTCTGTAATCTTCTCAAAAATAATTGCTAACCAATCAGTTTTTAGTTTAAAGATGATCCTTGTCATTAAGCTGAACATATAAGCTGATATCCTATCATGCCCACCTAGCTTGCACAGAATTATCTTTCCTACCACTTCAAACAAGAACTTTCCTTGCATATTCATGCATTTCCTGTTAAAGACTGAGCCAATCTTCATGGTGGAATTCAGGCCACACCATTGAAGTGCTTCCCTTAGCTTTGATGCAGGTACATCTTCTTCCTCTTGTGTTCTAGGCAGGTGAAGAACTTTTCTTAAAGTCTTCTGGGTGAGTTTTACTTTTACTCCATGGACTGTGAATCGAATTTTGAGGCCAGCCTGATGTAGGGTAGCAGCACCAAAGAATTCTAATGTTTCTTTCTTCCAGATCTTTGTTGGTTCAAAAACTAGAAATTCCAACACATTCTCAGTAATTAGGGTTACAACCTCCTTAATTTCTGGTTCCGCATGGTCAAATGCATTGCGTACTAGCTCATATCCTTCATTGATATTCTTTTCAAGCTTTAGCGCCATTAGGGTTGAGTGAAATCTTAAATTTAGATGAGAGAGTTGTCGACACAAAGGTTTGGTCTCGAAACTATGGTGAGTGTGTCGACAGACAATGTTGAGGACCTATTTATACCTTTCTAAAAACGAAAGTGAAAAGGCACGTCAAAATCCTCTTAATGTGTCGACATTGTTGAAAAGTGTCGACACAGAGTACTTAAGTCTCGACATAAGTGTTGACTTCTATGTGTCGACACCAATTATGATGTGTCGACACTTATACATCTGCGTTCGACGATTATTCGATACTTCACTCGACGAAATCTGTATTGAACCTAAGTGTCGACACCACTTCTGGATGTGTCGACACCTACTCTGGATGTGTCGACACTACTTCTCTGAAGTGTCGACACTAACTTTCTAGATGTGTCGACATCATTTCTCTGGAATGTCGACACCACTTCTATGTGTCGACACAGACAACTCCTTGTGTCGACACTATTTTACTTAGCCAATTTTATTAAACTATTCTAAGTTCAACATTCCTAATTCAATTTTAAACTTATTGAATTTAGTTTCATCTACAGGCTTAGTAAACATATCAGCAATTTGATAATCTGTTTTGACATATTCTAGTGAAATGTCCTCTTTCTCTACATGTTCTCTAAGAAAATGGTATCTAATTTCTATGTGCTTAGTCCTACTATGTGAAACAAGATTATTAGAAATAGAAATTACACTTGTGGAATCACAAAGCAAAGGTGTTCTACTTACTTGAATACCATAGTCTTCTAGCTAGTGCTGAATCCACAAAAGTTGTGCATAGCAGCTTCCTACAGCAACATATTCTGACTCAGCTGTGGAGAATGCCACACTGGTCTGGTTCTTACTGCTACAAGACACTAGTCTTCCACCTAGAAATTGACAGGTGCCTGTAGTACTTTTTCTATCTTCTTTGCAACCTGCAAAATCTGCATCTGAATAGCCTGTTAGTAGAAAATCTTCATTCATAGGGTACCAAAGGCCTAGATTACGTGTGCCCTTAAGATATCTCAAAATCCTTTTGACTGCAGTCAGATGAGATTCTTTAGGGCAGGATTGGTACCTAGCACAGACACATGTAGAATACATGATATCTGGTCTACTAGCAGTCAGATATAGGAGGGAGCCAACTATCCCTCTATACAAAGTCTCATCTACAGGTTTCCCTGCATCATATTTGCTAAGAGACACACTTGACCCCATAGGAGTTCTCATGGTAGTGGATGATTCCATACCATACTTCTTTATTAACTTCAGGGTGAACTTAGACTGAGTTATGGACAAGCCATCTTCAGTCTGTCTTACTCGGAGGCCTAAGAAAAACTTAAGTTCTCCCATACTTCTCATTTCAAATTTTCCTTGCATAAGTTTTGCAAACTTTCTGCAAAGATTACTTTCAGTAGACCCAAATATTATGTCATCAACATATATTTGGACTAGGATAATATTTCCTTTGGATTCCCTCAGGAATAGAGTCTTGTCTATTTTCCCCCTTGAGAATTTATTCTCAATGAGGAAACTAGACAGGGTTTCATACCATGCCCTTGGGGCTTGTTTCAACCCATACAATGCTTTCCTAAGTCTATAAACATAATCAGGTTTGAGAGGATCAACAAAACCTGAGGGCTGCTCTACATAGACTTCTTCTTTTAAATTTCCATTCAGGAATGATGATTTCACATCCATTTGGAATACCTTGAAACCTTGATATGTTGCATAAGCAAGGAACATCCTGATTGCCTCCAGTCTTGCTACTGGGGCAAAGGTTTGATCAAAGTCAATACCTTCTTCCTGCCTATATCCATTTACAACAAGTCTTGTTTTGTTCTTCACAATGATCTCATTCTCATCCAATTTGTTCCTAAAGATCCACTTTGTTCCAATGATGTTGTAGTCTTTTGGTTTAGGAACTAACTTCCAGACCTTGCATCTTCGGAACTGATTTAACTCCTCTTGCATTGCATCAATCTAATGTGGGTCTAGAACAGCTTCTTCAAATTTCTTTGGTTCTACTTGTGATAGGAAGCTGGAGCAAAGAACTGTGCTCAGATTCCTGCTTCTCGTTTGCACTCCTTATCTTGGATCACCAATTATCTGATTTGCTGGATGATCCTATAAGTGTCTATTAGCTGGAGGTAGTCTATCTTCAGGTTGAACACCTCCAGCCTCTTCATTAAGCTGCACCTCTTGGTTTTCTTCAGCATCTAGAGAGTCTTGTACTCCCCCTGGACAGCACCCACCATTTTCCACTTCCTGATTTGCAGTAGAATCTTCTGTAATGGTAAGCTTGTCCATTCTCTCATTTAAACCTGTAGAACTTCAAGCACTACTTGGCAACTCACAATTAATCAGTCTTGTTTCATCAAAGACTACATGTACAGACTCTTCTACAACTTGAGTAATCAAGTTGTAGACTCTATAAGCTTTATTATTGTTATTGTACCCAACAAATATCCCATCTTGGGATTTGGCAGCAAACTTAGTTAGATAAGACTTGTCATTATTAAGTATATAGCACTTACAACCAAAGATCCTAAAATAGGATAAGTTTGGTTTTCTGCCCTTCACAATCTCATAGGGAGTCTTTTTGTGGCTCTTGGTGATAGTAGCACTATTGATCACATGACATGCAGTGTTTACTACCTCAGCCCATAAATATTCTGGGAGAGAAGTGTCACTCAATAGAGTTCTACCAGCCTCTATCAATGTTTTATTCTTCCTTTCAGCAATACCATTTTGCTGTGGTGTTCTACTTGAGAAAAATTCTTGAAAAATCCCAAATTCTTCACACAGTCTTGTAATACTTTCAGACTGAAATTCAGTACCATGGTCACTTCTGATTTTGACCACTGTACTGTCCAACTCATTCTGAATTTGTTTAACAAAACTATATGAGACACTTGGGGTTTTAGATTTTTGTCTTAAAAAGAACACCCAGGAATATCTAGAATAGTCATCTACC
Organism: Platanthera guangdongensis; assembly: GCA_039583875.1. Lineage (NCBI taxonomy): Eukaryota > Viridiplantae > Streptophyta > Magnoliopsida > Asparagales > Orchidaceae > Platanthera > Platanthera guangdongensis. The sequence continues at coordinate 22,369,570 of CM077165.1, forward strand.
ACCACAAAAGTGTAGACCTTCCTACCTAGACTATGAACTAGCATAGGACCAAACAGATCCATATGCAAGAGGTATAGACAACTCACTGAATCCTTGTTTTCAAGGCTATGAAAGGAGGATTTGGTCTGCTTGCCTTTTTGACAAGCTGAGCATATCTCACCCTTTATACACTTAACTTGAGGACCATTCCTCAATAACTCTTTGCTAAAGAGTTATTCAATAGTCTTGTAGTTAAGATGGGCCAGCCTCTTGTGCCATTTCACACAATGAGAGGCTCTCTCATCAGCTACAAGACAAATAGGAGAAACATTATTCTCACACACAAAGTTAAGACAGTAAACATTTCTCTTTCTATATCATGTCAATATGACCTTTTGATCGCTTGACCTTTTGATATGACATACATTCTTAATAATTGAAAAGTCATATCCTAAATCACTCAACTGACTTATGCTTATAAGGTTGTGTTTCAAACCCTTCGCATAGGTTACTTGAGAGATAGTAATCTGGTTATTAGAAATGTTACCAAATCCTTTGATGATTCCTTTTTCAGAACCACCAAAGGTTACTTTAGGGCCATCCATGATAGGTGTGTAGTCCTTCAGCAACCCCCTAGTTCTAGTCATGTGCTTGGAACATCCACTGTCCAAGTACCATATTGTGGCATGGCTACTTGGACTCACCTGCAACACAGATTACTTAACCTTAGAACCCAAATAACTTTTGGGTCCTTGGTGCAAGTTAGTCTGAAATTTAACAAATCTGTTTGTAGCTCTTCTAGCAGACAGATTGCTACTCTCCTTGACACTGGAGTTGTGCCAACAATCTAAGGCAAAGTGGCCTACCATGCCACAACACCAGCACTCAAACTTGTTGTACCTTTGTTTAGGTACAACCTTAGCTGAATTGTCTACAGCAGGCTTCTTGTTTTGAGCTGGGGCTTTGCCTTTAGATTTGGACCTAGCAGTCCATGTTGTTCTCTTAAACCCTAACCCAGCCTTACCCTTTTGAGGTACAAACTCATCAACCAAGGGTAATACAGATTTAGGTTTAGAAATACTAGCTACAATCTCTTTTTCTTTCTAAACCCTAATCTCCAGACTTCTAATTTGATCATTCTTGAATGTGATAGTGCCCATTTGAATAACAGTTATGTTTTTCAATCTGGCAATCCCATTCAGTTTTTGATCCAGCAACTTCTCTGAATCTAATGCAGCCATCTTAAGATCTGCAATTTCCTTAGCCTGAGATTTGGCCAAGTTTTTGCTCTTCCTAAGTGCCTACAGCATGTCTCCATATTGATCAATCAACTGATGAATATCACCTTCAGACTCATACTCATCCACATCACTTGATGCAGATATTGCTGACTCTGACTCAGTACTGCAATCTGAATTTCTAGAAAGACATTGTACCTTACTAGGACCAGGCTGATCCTGGCATTTGTCTTCTTCTGACACAGCCATCAGTCCCTTACATTGATGGTGTTCTTGTTCATATATAGAGTTCAGCACCTGGAGAAACTCTTTTTCTTCATCTACTGTATATAGACCAATGTACGCTTCAGCTTCAGATTCTGACTCTAAAGTACATTGGTCTGACAAGGTCTTTTCCTTCTTAACAACAAAGGATTTCTCATTCTTGCTCTGGTGTTGACTCTTCTTTTTATCAACAGTCTCTTTTCTTTTATCTGGACACTCAGGCACAACATGTCCAGGCCTGTTACAGTAGTAGCAAACTATCTTTGATGTTGAAGACTTGCTTGGCTTAGATCTGCTCCTGTCTTTCCTGGATGACTTTCTCTTTTGATAATACTCATCCTTAGGCTGAGATGTGGAAGGCTTAGACTTCCACTGCTTCTTCTTCAGGAATCTCTGAAACTGTCTTGTAAATGCTGCAAAATCTTCATCAGAGTCACTGCTGTCTGAATTCTGGTTGTCTGAATTTTCTGAATCAGTTTCAGCAACAATCTTACGAGGTGATGGAGACATCCTCCTATTTTTCTTAGTGGCTTCAACCGTGCAGGCCACAGACTTTTCTCTATGCTCACCTTTTGCACTTTTCTCTTCCTCTTTCCTTGTCATTAGCTGCATCTCATATGACAGCAGTTTTCCAAACAAGGTTGGTGGAGAGATATCTGCTAGTTTGGCCACGTCCCTAATGGCGCAAATCTTAGTGTCTCAATCCTTTGTCCAGGATCTTAGGAATTTATCATTCAGTTCATAAGTACTGAAGATTCTCCCATAGGACATCAACTCATTCACTATTCTATAGAACTTTTTATAACACTCAGTTATACTGTCAGACTTTCCTTGTCGGAAACTTTCATATTCCTGGTTTAGCATAGATTTTCTATCTTGTCTTACTTCTTCAGAACCCTCCATGTAGACTATTAAAGTATCCACATTTCCTTGGAGGTCTTGCAGTGAATCAAATTCTGAAAGGTTGCATCATCAATGGCACTTACTATGATGTTCTGGGCTCTCTTATCCGTAGTGGCCAAGACGATCTCATCCTTGGTCATCTCTGAATAATCCTTGGGAATTCTTTGGTTTGCATCCAGAATTGATATCTTCATAGGAACACAAGGACCTTCTTTCACTGTAATATAGATCCTCGGATCAGAAGCCTCCATAAACAGCCTGACCCTTTCTTTCCAGATGCCAAATATTTCCTTTCTGTATATGGGTAATTTCATATAACCCAGCTCCTTATGATTTTCACCTGAACTCATTTTCTTGATTCTTGATTCTTGATTCTGCTGTAAGGATCTCACTCAGACTGTTATGTCCTTCTTTGAGCAACCTGGCTCTGATACCACTTGAAAGAATTAGTGCCTAACCACCTAGAGGGGGGTGAATAGGTGTAATTCCTGTTTTTCTTTTAAGGCAGAAAAGCTGTTCAGTTAACTAATAATAAACTGCAAATTCTACTGCTAACACAGCACAGCAAACGCAGAAACAATCAATCATAGAGTGCACACAGTATTTATAGTGGTTCCCCAAGGTCTGGGTACATCCACTTCCCCCTTCACCTATCTAGCAGTGTACTAGATTCGGCCTAACTTCTGCACTTCACCTCAGATCCTTAGATCTTACAGCTCAGAACCCAAACCAGGTTCCTACAACTCCGAGTGTATCCACACTCCTACAACTCAGGTCAACTACCCTACCTCAGCCTTCAACAAGGCCTACACTCAGAGATCACAATTTTCTACACCTCAGGCTCACATCCCTACCACTCAGAGAAAATATTCTCCTACACTCAGCCTTTATATAATAGGCTTACAACTTAGATCTAGAATAGATCCTACAGAAAATAGTGTTTACAAAGTAATTAACGACCACCCAGATAGTGAGAAGAGATTGATGGCTTCTTGATCAGTTCTTGGAAGAACTTGATGGCAGAGATCAACCTCTCTTACCTTTCTTCAAAGCTTCTTGAATCTGAACTCAGTAGGGTTGAATCTCCAGAGAAGTTGATCTTCAATCAGATTCTGACTTGAGATTCAGATGTCGATCTGAATCTTTCTTGGCAGCCTGGTTCAGCAACTGCTCTTCTTAGAAGGATCTCTCTCTCTCCAACTTCTTAGATCTTCTGTCGAAGGTCTTCTTCTTTTTGTGTTGATCGATATATGTGTAGATCTTCAATCTTTATTGTAATTGATCAATGTCTTTCTGTTGAAGGAGAAGGCCTTTATATAGTCTTCCTCCATGGTAACCGGCTGAACCGGTTTCTAACAAACTCCTGACAGCTCTGACAGTAGTAGTTGACTGGTTGTAAATGGCAGTTGTCAAGTCATCCAGTCACTTCTTGAAAATACTATCTCTGTCTGAAAGTGTCGAGACTGGACTTCATCATGTGTCGACACAAGTAAACTAAGTGTCGACACAAGTGAACTAAGTGTCGACACAAGCCTTGGTGGTGTCGACACATCTCTTCTGTTGTTGATACTGCTACTCGACACAGCCTTCTGTTGAATGTGTCGACACATGCCTTTGTGGTGTCGACACAGTCACTTCTATTCTTCATACAAATTTACATTGTTGAAATTCTGTCATGTGTCGAAATAAGTCCTGTGTGTCGACACATTTGTTGTCGACAAGATCTTCTAGGTGTCGACACTGTCTCAGTGTGTCGACACAAATACTTCTTCTTTTTAACTTTGTTGAAACTCTATTGTGTGTCGACACAAGTCCTGTGTGTCGACACAGTTGATGTCGACTAGCTATTTCTGTGTGTCGACACTGTCTTTTGGTGTCGACACATTTGATGTCGACTTTGCTTCTCTGTGTGTCGACACTGCCTCCTGGTGTTAACACAATTCCTTCTGGTGTTGACAAAGCCTTTCCTGGTGTCGACACAGCTAACTCCAAGGGTCGACACTGCTTGTCTCCAGTATCGACACAATCCTTCATAAGTGTCGACACTACTTATCTAGGTGTCGACACATGGACTTAGAAATTTTTCTGCATTTCCTGCAATTACTTAACCTGCACATATAAACTCAAAACACATCAAATACACCTTGATGCATATCATTGAGTAGGGTGAGGCTTCTTCAAATCTGGTACACATTTTCCAATGTACTCAACACTCGCCCAGGTCTATGAGGTACTTTTTACTTTTTTGCCCTCGCTGGCCTGCCCACAGCCTTTCAGAACAGCGGAGTTACACTATTGGCAGGTCAATCTGGACTGCACATAGCCGTTCAGAACAGCGGGAGTTGGTTATTTGCAGGACGTTTTCAAAAATCTATAAATAGGACCCAAGGGGTACCTCAGAAAGCATGCTTCTTGTGTCCTCTTGCTCCATCTCTCAAGCTCTTTCTGAGGACACCTTAGCTCGGCCTTTAGCTAAGGAAAGGAAGCGCTCTTAGATCTTCTGGGTATGTGGTGGGTCCTCCCCGCCGAGCCCTTGGGTCAGTTCTTCATTGTTTCCCTTGTTATTTTGTTTGCAGGAGCGAAGTAGGTGCGCGATCACCCCTTCCCCGAGAGTGAACTCCACAGGAGACCGATTTTCGGTTTCAACATTTTGGTGTGGTGAGAGTGGAGCGTGGTTAGCACAGAAAACCTTCAGCGAGCTCGATGATAGGAGGGCAAGGATTTGACATGTCGGACTCGCCGCCCCCCCCCCCCCCCAACTCTGGCCACGGTGGGGATGTTCAAAGATTTCAGGAACGATGTGCTGGGCCTCGTCAAGTTCTCACTCGGCACACGGGCCGAGTGCTCGACTCCACCTGTCCAAATCGCAGCCGCCCCCTCCCTGGGCGAGGACGCACTCGGCAGGCGAGCTGGGAAGGAAGTTGTCGCAAAGGGCCGGGGGTGTGAGCTCCACGGGCGCGAGCTCTTCCCCGACTCGGCAGGCGGAGGCCGGATCGGCGAGCTGGGCCCGCGAGATGCGCCAGCTCGCCCAGTAGGTGGAGGCAGCCCCTTCAGCGAATTGGTCTATTCTGCTCCAGTTCCGGAGGGGTTCAGGGAACCCGAGATGTCCTACTACACTGGGAAGGGAGACCCGGTCCAACACATCCAGTGGTTTTAGGACGTGGTCTCGATTTGGCAGATGTCGGATGGGTTCAAGTGCCGACTCTTCGCAATCACCTCAAAGAGAAGGCGAGGGAGTGGTTTCACCAACTGCCGGCCAGCTCCATCTACTGCTTCGAGGACCTGCGTCGGGGGTTCATGTTGAGGTTCACTACCTCCAAGAGGAGGAAGGAGGAGTCTGAGTCCATGTTCCACATCAAGAAGGGAGTGAATGAGACGTTGGGGAGCTACATCGACCGGTTTCAGGAGGAGGTCACCCAGATCCAGGAGATGTCAGGCCATAGTCTGATGATGGCTTTCACCCTGGGCCTGCAGCAGGGTTTCTTCAGGATGGAGCTGAAGAGAGTGCCCTCCTCTCCTACGAGGACCTGATGGAGAGGGCGGCGAGAGATGTTGATGGCGAGGTGTTAAATCCGGAGTTCGCCCGGAAGCTGTCCAGGTGGGCCACGGAGGAGGAGAAGGAGCTAAGAGGCGGAAGAGGGTAGGAGGAGAGGAGAGCCGAGCCCGGCAGAGGGAGCAGAGGCAGCTCCAGGGGAAGCAGCAGCACCGGTGGGGGCATCAGGAGCCTAACCGTCGGCTAGGTTGGAGGCCCGAGTGGCAAGGACAGGGGCCACATAGAGGGTACCAAGGAAGGGATCGCCAGCAAGGGGGGCAAGCTCAATTCCACCCCCCGGGTTGGAGGCGGGAGTAGAGGCCTCGACTCCTCGATCAAGAACATGCTATGACCATAGCCATAGGGGAGAGGAGGAGAGTAGCGAGGAGGAGGAGGAGAGAAGTTAGGGTGGAGTCGCCTACTGCGACTTCCATCAAGAGGAAGGGCACGCCACAGCCACGTGGCCGGAGTTCCTCAAAATGAGGGGCAACAGGGAGCAGCAGCAGCAAGGGCGTTAGGAAGTGAGGATCGAGGAGGTCATGCCTCGGGCGGAGGAGGACCATTGTGAAGACCGAGTGGATGTAGGGACCCGAGGAGGGATCAAGGTGATTCACGGGGGGGGGGGGGGGGGGGGGGGGGGGGGGGGGGGGGGGGTGGGGGGGTAGAGGCCTCCTAGAGGGCGAGCCTCCATAACATGTTTCGTCGGAGCGTTGGCTCCACATCCCAAATACCACCCCCAGAAGAGAGGATCACCTTCTCAAGGAGCGATATACCGGATCATGAGGATCCATTTTGCAATGCGTTGGTCATCCAGACAACCATCGAAAATTTTACCGTCTCCCGGATTCTCGTTGACAACGAAAACTCAGTCAACGTCGTCTTTAAGAATGCGTTTGACGTAATGAAGGTGGAGGCGAAGAGGGTGTTGGCCTCTGATGGGCCCTTGTTCGGATTTTCGGGGGAGAGGAAGGACGTAGAAGGAGGAGTGGGGCTCCATGTCACCCTAGGGGGCAGTCCAGGAACTGCAGGTTCGTCATCTTGGATGCCCCCAGTAGCTACAGCACCATCTTTGGGAGGACCCTCATTAGTGCCTTCCGCTGTGTCCCCTCATCGTTCAATCAGTGCTTAAAGTTCAATGCCGAGGGGATCCAGGTCCGGGTCACGGGGGACCCCAAGGTGGCGTCGGAATGCTACGTCACCGTCGTGAACTCCATCTCTTGGCAAGAGGGGGGCCGAGGAGATGGAGCGAAGGATGGAGGAGGCGGAGCAGGAAGTTGGCAGGGAGGAGCTGGAGGCGGAGAGCTGCGATGAGGTTGATGTGGCAGAAGGAGATCGGGAGGAGTCGGCCAAGGCAATGGCCATGGAGGAAGAGCTGGAGGCGGAGGTCCTCATCCCAGAGGAGAGGGATATAGAGGAATGGGGGGAGCAGTCCAGGTTGGAGGCTACTGAAGAGGTGGTGGAGCTGGAGGTCCTCACACATGAAGGCAGGGTGGAGAAGGTCCGCGTCAGCTGAGGGCTGACCCCAGAAGCTCAATGCAGGATGCTGGCGTGCATCCAGAAGAATGTGGACATCTTTGCATGAAGCGCCATGGAGATGTCGGTGGTTGACGCGGATGTGGCTTGCCACCGCCTAAACTTGGACCCGGTGATGTAGGCCTCTACTGCGGACACAATATGGTTACGGGAATAAAACGGACGCCACTCTCATTCCACAAACACACTCGCACTAGCTTTAACCGCAGCGCACTCGCCAACATTTTATCACAGTTCACCAACGTACGGTAGCTACTCCGCGGGAAGGTCAAACGAACGGCTATAGGTCGACGTTCTCCCAAGCTAAGAGGACCAATATTGGGTCCGACCGAGCGAAAGTTGTATCAAACGAGGTCTACCCAAAATGCGATCGAAAAATAGTAGATCTCCCCCAACAAAAGTACGGGGCTCGCCAAACCCTTTCGAAAATAACGCGATTAAGATAGGTGCAAATCAAAAGGAAAACCACGAGAAATCTAACGATTCAAATCCAACGCAAAAATCTTTCCGGCCACTAGAATATCAAGAGGGAATCACACGTGAGTGGAGAGGATCGTTACCCAAGTCGGAATAGATGATTCTGACTACCTTTGAAGGGTCGCTATTCCACGGTTCCGCCGGAGTCGCGTCGGATGGAGAGATAGATCGTCCGCCTTGGCCGCTTCACACCAAAGTCCAGATTCCTCGCCGTAGAAGGAGGCCCTTCCGGATAAAACTTCACGTGAAGAGGGGCGGCCGAGTTCTCTTCAAAGGGGCTGCTCGGGTTGAGGAGATAGTTGGTCGGCTGGCTATGGATGGTGGTGGACGGGTTGAAGATGGTGAGAGGAGGTGGCGGCTTGGATGAGGGAGATGAAGGAGCGGGCTGGCCGAAACTTTTAGAGAGAGAGAGGGAGAGGAGGGTGGCGGTTTGGAAGTGGGAGATGAAGGAGAGGGCTGGCCGAAATTTTAGAGAGAGAGGGGGAGAGGAGGGTGGCGGCTAGGAGAAGTAGAGAGAGAGGAGGAGGCTTAGCAAGAAAGGAAATTTTAGGGTTTTTCTCATTCAACTTAAGTTAAACAAACCATACATGCCTATATATAGGCATAACACCAAGTCTTGGCTATATGTAGCTCAAATGAAAATAAAAAAATTAAAACAATCAATGGCTACATGCAGCCCAAAATAACATAATCCAAATAAAATAGCATACTAAAATACGAATGCTCTTAAGCTAAAAATAAGATAGGTTCAACTAGTTATTTGTCTTGTGCCGAGGGCGGAAATTGTAGCGCCGCTCCATACGAACACCACGGCGACGCGAGTCCTTAGTTGGGGACGAAGGAGGGTCTTCCGTTAGCGTGTCGTCCTCAACAACTTTTGGGTCGTCGTCAACTTGGTGGCCGTCATTGCCACCAATCCTCCCCTGCTTGAAAGGACTCATCACCGATGAGTTGGCTTGAAGATACCGTCGGAGAAGAACACCATCCAAGAGAGCCACCTCCGCTTCCGGGAGCCAAGAGTCATAGAGGCGGGGCGATCACGCCATCGAATCAAGTAGCGGCGCACATCGCCATCGGCAGTGGGGAACACATCATCCTGGAGAATCCTGTCAGGCAAAAATGCGGTCCTGGCAAACCTGGGAAAAGCATTAGGCAGCAAAGGGGGAAAATCTATATCATCAACATGTAGCGTACCTCCGTTGGAGACCGACGGAGAGAGCGAGCCCTTACCCCCCTCAACCCCATACCCATGAGAATCTGTAGTGGAACTAAACGGACAGGAAAATAATTCTAGTGGCGGAGCAATATATGGCGTTAAATCCGAAACATTAAAAATAGGGGAAATACCCCCAATCAGTTGGCAATTCCAAAAGAAATGCATTGTCTCCTAACCGTTTTAAAATCCGAAAAGGTCCCGCTCGTCGATCCGCTAACTTTTTAAGGTGCCCGTAGGCAACCGTTCAGGGATGAGACGTACCATGACTAAATCGCCCACTTTCAAGGGAGACACTCTCTTATGTGCGTTGGCATGAACTTGATAAGACGCGTATTGAGTGGTAAGCGTTTCATTTATGCGTTTGTGAAGATCATGGATGTGAGAGGCAAAGTCATGTGCAAATTGACTTGACTTAAAAGATGGCGGTAACGGAATCAAGTCAAGTGGCACGAGAGCTTTATAACCGTGCACGATCTCATTCGGGGACAAACCCGTGGACCTATTTTTGGAATTATTATACGCTAACTGAGCATGAGGGAGGATAAGGTCCCATGTACCCTTGTGGTCCCCCACAAGGCATCGAAGCAAACTACCTAAACTTTTGTTCACCACTTCTGTTTGTCCATCCGTCTGCGGATGGTACACGGAAGAGAATAGAAGTTTGGTGCCCATAATCCTCCACATGGTCTTCCAAAAATAACTAGTAAACTTCACATCCCTATCGGTAACTATAGACTTTGGAACCCCTCGATGGCCAACCACCTCTTTAAAATATAATTGTGCAACGTGTGACGCATCGTTGGTTTTATTGCACGCGATAAAATAAGCCATTTTAGAGAAATGATCTACAACAACTAAGATAGAGTCGTGACGTCGAAATGTGATGGGGAGGCCGAGAATGAAGTCCATGCTAACGTCTTCCCAGGGAATAGACGGAATCGGAAGAGGGGTATAAAGCCCCGCATTAGTTTTGTTCCCCTTAGCCAGTTGGTATGCTCGGCAACTTCCCACGATCTTACTAACCATGGCCTTAAGACCGGGCCAATAGAACTTGTATTCAACTAACGTGATCGTCTTGTCACGGCCAAAGTGTCCACCTAACCCTCCGCCATGCAATTCCCACACTATGAAGTGTCGTAGGGAGGAACGGGGGATGCAAAGCTTCGAATGGTTAAATAAGTAGTCGTCCCGAATGTAAAAAGAAGTAATGGTTGTCGGCGAGTCGTCTTGAGTGGCGAAATAGATATCCTTAAAATCTGGGCAGTGGACGTACTCGTCCTTAATCCTATCGAAGCCAATCACCTTAACTTCTAGCGTGGAGAGCAATAACGAAACACGACTAAGGGCGTCGGCTACGCGGTTGAGAGTCCCCTTAAGGTGTTTGATAATGAAAGTGTACTCCTGCAGATAGGAGACCCATTTGGCATGTCTAGGACTAACCTTAGTTTGAGAGTTAAGAAACCTTAGCGCTTCATGATTGGATAGGATGGCAAACTCCTTAGGAAGTAAATAATGTCGCCAATGTTGGAGGCATCGAATGACCGCGTAAAACTCCAGATCATAATTGGAATAATTTAATTTCGGACCTGCTAGTTTCTCACTGAAATACCCCACAGGGTGGCCTTCCTGACTCAACACTCCACCAATTCCCACTCCAGACGCATCACATGACAACTCGAAAACCTTGGTAAAATCTGGTAGTTGTAAAAGGGGGGCTTCCGACATGCGCGATTTAATTAATTGGAACGTCGTAGCGGCCGAGTTCGTCCATGTAAATTCACCTTTTTTCATGCACTCGGTAATGGGGGCCATAATACTACTAAAATCCTTAATAAATCGCCGATAAAATGTAGCGAGCCCGTGAAAACTCCTAACATCCCGAATATTGGCGGGCTCGGGCCAATCTCTAATGGCCTGTACCTTCTTGGGGTCTACGTGGATCCCCTTCGAACTCACAATATAACCGAGGAACTCCACCGATGTCACATGGAAGGTACACTTCTTAATGTTCACGAATAATTTTTCCGATCTCAGCGTGGTAAGGATGGTTCTTAAATGTGACTCGTGATCAATCGTGGAGGTGCTAAATACCAAAATGTCGTCAAAATATACCACGATGAATTTTCCCATATAGGGTTGGAAGACGTGGGTCATCATCCTCGAAAACGTGCTCGGCGCATTGGAAAGCCCAAAAAGCATAACTAACCACTCGTAGAGCCCTTCCTTAGACTTAAAGGCGGTTTTCCACTCGTCACCATCCCTAATTCGGATCTGATGGTAGCCACTCCTAAGATCCAATTTCGAGAAAATCGTGGCACCGGCTAACATGTCCAATAAATCATCCAGGCGAGTGATGGGAAAGTGATACTTAATAGATATTTTATTAATGGCTCTACTATCCACACACATCCTCCAAGAGCCATCCTTCTTGGGGGCAAGTAAGGCGGGTACGGCACACGGGCTCTTGCTGTGGCAGATAAAACCCTTTTGCAATAGATCCGAGATCTGGGTTTGCAACTCTAAGTGCGCGGAGGGGTTTAGCCGATAATGTGGGAGGTTGGGCAATGAGGAGCCCGGAATGAAATCAATGGCATGTTGGATCTCCCGCAACGGGGGTAACTCAGCCGGTAGCAAGTCCGGGTACACGTCCACAAACTCTTCTAAGAGTTTTCTCAACACCGACGGCAAGTTCTCAAAAGTTGTCACATCTTCCTTAACTTGTAGACACACTAAGGCATAGAGGACACCATCTAAAAAGGTAGTATGCTTCAATTCTTTCCTTCCTATCAGGCTCAACGTCTTCTTCTCAACCGGGATGACAGTATCCTTGGAGGGGGCCAAAGGATCCTTTGGCGGGGCGGGCTTTAAGAGTATGGTTCTGCCATTAAATTTAAACTCGTAAGTATTGGCCCGACCAAAGTGGGTGACGTCATGATCATACAACCAAGGGCGACCCAACAAGACGTGACAAGCATCCATATGGATGACGTCACACCAAATCTGCTCAGAATAAGCTTTGATGGTAAGGGGTACCAAGCATCGCTTCGACACAGGGAGGGACGACTTGTCTACCCATGCCACCTTATAAGGGTGAGGGTGCGGCTCGACATCAAGAGACATTCGTCTCACCGCAGTTTCAGAAATTACGTTCATGCAACTACCACTATCAATGATCAACCTACATCATTTTTCACCACTCTTAAAATTCAACGTGAAAATGTTCGTCCTATTTCAATCGTCTAACGCTCGAGGGGTCGCCAGAATACACCTCATAACCGTCATATGGGAGTCATCCTCCATATCACTAGGCACTCCGTCCGACTCGCTCTCTTCTCACGCCTCGTAAGTAATGTCGTCGGTCCCACTAGTGGAATCTGACAGGTCTAATGGTCTGGGTGTAGTAGGACAATCATTAGCATAGTGCCCTTGGATCCCGCAAGCGTAATAGATGACATTCGATCTGTTGACCCGTGTCACGACCCGCATTTTCTCTGAATTTAAGAAGTATCAGAGTATGAGAAAACACGCGTCGTGATGCCACGTCGAGCAGGGGATAACTATCGACGCTCAGGCGAACTCCAACTAACTAGACTATGAAAATCTCATAAGTTTAATGATTAGAAAATTAGGTATATTTTAGGGGCCGTATCCCTCGGCTCAATGGATCATCTAGTCCACAGTTTAAAACTATATTTATACGCAACGGAAAATACTTTATTTATTTCTTTGACATCCTAAGGGAGCGCGTAAGTGACCCCCGAGGTCAACCCATACTATGCAAGACTCTAGATATATATTATATTATAAATAGGAAAAACGATCTTTTTACGTTACTTGAAAAGTAGTGTATGAGTTTTCTAAAACATTCTGATCATTAGATATACATATAGTAGTGTTTTATGTTTTAAAAATAACTAGCAACCTAGCATAAAACTTCTCAAGAGAAAGTAAATTATCTCCAGAAAAGGTAGCAGTAAAAGAAATATATCTAGTATCAAAAGGTAAAACTACCAGCGGGCGCCAACAAACTGACACTAACCCACTGGCAAGTATGTATGTCTGTAAGGAAAGCAGAAAAACTACCTCACAACAGCAAGAGAAAGATCCCTACAACTCAAGGGATCACCATCAACACCACAGCAAAACTAGCCGTCTACCCGGCTACTAGTCAGAACCTGAGGTATTCATAAAAGAAAAGAACACCTCAGCAAGTAAATCATGAAAATCTGAACTAGGGCATTAAATCAAAATGGAATGGGAGTGTAAGTAAACAAGACAGTAAAAGCAAACACTGTCCAAAGAAATCAAAAGTACACCAAGTACCAAGAACAACACCAAGCCTTGCTCAAATCCTGCAGAGGCTACAAGGCAAAAAGGCAAGGAAACTTGCCATAATATGTTGCATTTAACCAGGAAGAAACACCTAACAATCCTAATTTGTGAGTTAATGGCAGTAGTAAATCATCATGGACCTGAGTTGGTGACCAAAATCAGTCCCCCAAACAAAACAGTTCCAACAAAAATAAATAAGATTTCACTGTCAGCACAAAACCACCACAAACCCAGCCCGTACCTGGGACAAAAAGGGTGACGGCCACAGCAAATGCCCAGCCCATACCTGGGACTAAAAAGTGGCGGCCACGGCTCGCACACAAAACATCCCGCTCCTTTAGAGCGTCAAAACACCACTACCTGCCATAACCCACGATTCGGCCCTCAAAACAAAGGAAGAACGAAAGGCCGACAAGACATTTACCTTAGGTGGTAATCACTCGGGAAGAAAAGTACTGGAAAGAAATAAATTTCTGCCTACAGGAATCGTCGAACGCAACGCGACGATTTTCGTCGAGCGCTGGAACAAAATCGTCGAACGCAGGAGAATCGTCGAACGCAGCTTGACGATTTTCGTCGAACACAGGCCACGGGAAAAATATCGTCGAACTCCGTTCGACGATTTCCCTTTCGTCGAACAAAGGTCACGGTAACATCGTCGAACTCCGTTCGACGATTTTCGTCAGACCCAGAACTAAGGCACATCGTCGAGCTCAGCTTGACGATAATCGTCGAACCCAGATCGACGATTTCCGTCGATCTGGCTGCATTGAGTGCACAGAAATCCTGAACTTCCTACTTCGTTTTCGTCCAAACTTCTTCGCCTAATTCAAACCTATTACTGGCGATATAAGTATGAAAATCTTCCTGCTGTAAAATTCTAGGGTGGAAAGGCTAGATACTACTGAAACAGAAGTTTTAACAGGGAACCATTTGAATGATTAACAGGGAACAATTTGATAAAACAACAAGACTACTTTACTCCAGCTGAAGATTTAAGTTCAGAACTTGAGAGAATGCAAACAGAAACATAATGGGGCATAATGGTTTAAAATTAACATGCTTTTGACGGAAAAACAGAGTAAAGTATAAATCTCGGGAAAACAGGGAAAATTATAGTAAATATGACCATGAAAAGGGGAAGAAAACTTGGCAAGGGTAGGAGCACCACTTGCCTCAATTCCAGAATTTATCTTGCACTGCCCTGCCTCTCTCTCTCGGCTCCAGCCACAACAGCACCATAGGAATGAAGGTCTAGGTGAGAACACTCCAAATCCGCTTTCGGAATCGAATTCCGTCCACTAACGCTCCCAAAATCGGCGTCTGAAGGGTACAGAGGTTGGCGGTTTTTTTTTGCTTCCTCTCGAACAGGCGGCAGTTATAACTTCAAGGAGGGAGACGATGAAAAAGTCTGGATTTTTGTCTAAGGCTATATATATATATATATATATATATATATATATATATATATATATATATATATATATATATATATATATATATATATATATATATATATATATATATATATATATATATATGCGTGGACACGTCCTTTCAGCCCTACCGCCACTGGTTTTCAATACAAGTTTCATTAATTAATTATTGCATTATTATTATTATTAATACCACCAAAACGACGCGAAAACCGAACCACCTCGGATTCCGACGAAATTTGCACCGTAGCTAAATACCTACGCTACGAACGCAATGGCGAAGTCGAAATCAACTTTCGACGAACCAAACACGGGTTATCACTACCCGAAGCCAAAACACAACATCACCCGAGAGGCCTCACCGGTCACAAAAACAGACCCGGCTTGCTAGGGGATCTCGCCAAAAGGGCTACCAACAACCACACAAGGAACCTAAAGAGCTAAGACCACGCTCTAGCAAACGGCACATGCCGGAAACGCGTCAACGTAACGCCAAATGAGAATTACATAATCGCAGAGAAATCGGGGGCATTACAACCCGGCCCACCGGGAGTCTCTCACGAGAGGGGTTTCTATCATTCCTAGCCGTTACGACTATGGAGGTCGAATCAGGGGACTGATACTTTCCTTTAGCCTTATAGGTGGCAGTGGGAGGTGGTCCTAAAATGGACATGCCCTTTTGGAACGAGCGAGACTTGCCCTTAAGCGCGTTGTGCTGCTCGATATCTAAGGCAGCGTTGAAAGTAGTGTGCAAGTCAGTGTGACCATAACGCAGAAGCTTTCCTTGGATATCGGGGTTTAGTCCCTTGCGAAACCTGGAGAGGGTGACCTCGGGCATCTCTTTCACGTCACACCTAACCATCATGTCCTTCAGCAAACTCATATACTCAGACACCGACCTAGTCCCTTGCTTAAGGGTAGCTAAATCATCGAACATTTGTGTTCGATGGTAAGTAGGGACGTACTGTTCTGTCAGCCTAGCCTTCATTGCATCCCAGCCTATGGGCAACACTCTGTTCTCGACTCTCAAACGCCGCTCCTCATTCAGCCAAAATATTTTAGCGCGCCCTAGCAACTTCATTCTCGCTACTCGCACTTTATTCGCGTCGTTCAGGGTATACCACTCGAAATAACATTTGATCTCCATGATCCAGTCCTGGAAGACTTGGGGATCTCCTAAACCATCGTAGGACAGTGGCTTGACTCGGACGGCCCGAGTAAGGTCAAACTCGTACGGTGCTCGTGGGGCGTTCTCATTAGGAGGGTGGGGGTAAGGGTTGTGATATTCTCCCACCCGTGGGTGAGCGGGTTGATTACGGGGTGCCCCTTGTGGTAACCCCAGTCCGTGAAGTGCCTCCCTAATAGTCGTCAACTGCTCTGTGAAATCCTGACGGAGCTCCTCAAACTCAGTGAGGGCACGACCCTCACCCCGGTCATCATCCATATTAGACGACGATGGAGGATATTCTGTACCGAGCCTAGTGTGCATGCAAAAAGGAGGACAACAGATTCAGACAGACCAAAGGGGGAATTAATCCCGCTTAAAGACTATAGGAAAATAATTTTTTTTTTTGATTTTCTTACAGGAAATAAAAAGAGGATTATTAAAAAAATTATTTTGATTTTTTTGGCTGAAAAATAAGAAAACTAAGCCGCTATTGGCAGACCAAAAATAACTTTTTTTTGAATTTTTTGTGACAACTAACGTGCAAACACAAGTGCGGGTTAACGTGCTAAAAAGAGGGGAGGGTGCCAATTAAAAAATTTACAAGAACCTCGCTTTGATACCAAAATTTGATGTAGGCCTCTACCGCGGACACAATATGGTTACGGGAATAAAACGGACGCCACTCTCATTCCACAAACACACTCGCACTAGCTTTAACCGCAGCGCACTCGCCAACGTTTTATCACAGTTCACCAACGTACGGTAGCTACTCCGCTGGAAGGTCAAACGAACGGTTATAGGCCGACGTTCTCCCAAGCTAAGAGGACCAATATTGGGTCCGACCGAGCGAAAGTTGTACCAAAAGAGGTCTACCCAAAATGCGATCGAAAAATGGTAGATCTCCCCCAACAAAAGTACGGTGCTCGCCAAACCCTTTCGAAAATAACACGATTAAGATAGATGCAAATCAAAAGGAAAAACACGAGGAATCTAACGATTCAAATCCAACGCAAAAATCTTTCCGGCCACTAGAATATCAAGAGGGAATCACACGTAAGTGGAGAGGATCGTTACCCAAGTCAGAATAGATGATTCTGACTACCTTTGAAGGGTCGCTCTTCCACGGTTCCGCTGGAGTCGCGCCGGATGGAGAGATAGATCGTCCGCCTTGGCCGCTTCACACCAAAGTCCAGATTCCTCGCCGTAGAAGGAGACCCTTCCGGATAAAACCTCACGTGAAGAGGGGCGGTCGGGTTCTCTTCAAAGGGGCTGCTCGGGTTGAGGAGATAGGTGGCCGGCCGGTTATGGATGGTGGTGGACGGGTTGAAGATGGTGAGAGGAGGTGGCGGCTTGGATGAGGGAGATGAAGGAGAGGGCTGGCCGAAACTTTTAGAGAGAGAGAGGGAGAGGAGGGTGGCGGTTTGGAAGAGGGAGATGAAGGAGAGGGCTGGCCGAAATTTTAGAGAGAGAGGGGGAGAGGAGGGTGGCGGCTAGGAGAAGTAGAGAGAGGAGGCTTAGCAAGAAAGGAAATTTTAGGGTTTTTCTCATTCAACTTAAGTTAAACAAACCATACATGCCTATATATAGGCTTAACACCAAGTCTTGGCTATATGTAGCCCAAATGAAAATAAAAAAAATAAAACACTCAATGGCTACATGCAGCCCAAAATAACATAATCCAAATAAAATAGCATACTAAAATACGAATGCTCTTAAGATAAAAATAAGATAAGTTCAACTAGTTATTTGTCTTGCGCCGAGGGCGGAAATTGTAGCGCCGCTCCATACGAACACCACGGCGACGCGAGTCCTTAGTTGGGGACGAAGGAGGGTCTTCCGTTAGCGTGCCGTCCTCAACAACTTGGGGGTCGTCGTCAACTTGGGGGCTGTCGTCAACTTGGGCGCTGTCGTCAACTTGGGGGCCGTCGTCGCCACCACCCGGGAGCACGCCCCGTCAAACAAAAGAAGAGGTCCACCGCGGACAAGCTGGTCCAAGCCCATCAGAGAGGAGTTAGCAAAGCTTCTCAAGGCCGGCTTCGTGTCCGAGATCCAATACCCCGGCCGGGTATCCAACATAGTCACGGTTAAAAAGGGAGATGGTCGGTGGCATATGTGTATCGACTTCTCTTTACTTAATAAATCTTGTCCTAAGGACTGTTATCCCTTGCCTCGGATCGACGTGTGAGTTGACTCAGCCATTTGTTTTTCTGTAATGGGTTTTCTAGATGCATTTTCAGGTTATCATCAAATCAGGATGCACCCACCGGACGTAAAGGACGTCTCGTTCATCACGGGTGATGGGTGCTACTGCTACAAAATGATGTCCTTCGGGCTGAAGAATGCAGGGGTGACCTATCAAAAGATGATGGATAGGCTTTTCAAAGAACAGAACAGGAGGAACCTAGAGGTGTACGTAGATGATCTTATGATCAAGAGTCAGGATGTGGACTCTCACCTCCAGGACCTAGAGGAGACCTTCTCCACCCTGCGCAAGTACAAGATGCGATTGAACACCATGAAGTGCGTCTTTGGGGCCAGCAGGGGGAAGTTCTTGGGGCACCTCCTCACCCTCGCAGGGGTCGAACCAAATCCTGATAAGGTCAAGGCTATCGTGGAGCTGGGGTCACCGCGGAATACAAAGGAGGTTCAACGGCTGACAGGGAAGCTGACAGGGTTAAGTAGGTTCCTCTCCCGGGCTGGGGAGAAGTGCCCCCCTTCTTCAAAACACTAAGGGGAGGCCAAAAATTTGAGTGGACCAGGGAGTGCGAGGAGGCATTCCAGGCCCTCAAGATGCAATTGACGCAGGCTCTGTTTCTCCAAGGGTCGAAGGAGGGGGAGGACCTATTTTTGTACCTCGGGGTCGGGGCTGAGGACTTGAGCTCCATCCTAGTTCGTGAAGAGGGGAAGAAGCAGCTCCCCATATACTACGTGAGTCGGGTCTTGAGGAAGGCCGAGCTCCGGTATCCAATCTTGGAGAAGCTGACCTTCGCCCTGGTCATCTCGACCCGGAGGCTGCGGCCCTATTTCTAGGCACACTCCATCTGAGTAGTGACTGACCATCCCCTCCATAACATCTTTGAGGGGGTGGAGCATTCTGGCAGGCTAGCCAAGTGGTCGGTGGAGTTGAGCGAGTTCGACATCTCATTTTTCCCCCGCCTCTCGATCAAGGCTCAAGCGATGGCCGACTTTTGGCCGATTATGTGATCAAAGTGGCGGAGGAAGAGCTCGCTCGTCTGACCCCATGGAAGGTGAAGGTGGATGGTGCCTCAGGGAGGCATTCCCTGGGGGTGGGGGTGATCTTGGAGAGCCCCCATGGAACTAGAATTGAGCAGACGGTAGTGGTGCACTTCCCCATCACAAATAATCAGGCCGAGTATGAGGCCGTAATAGCAGGGCTGCGCCTAACCAGGGAGCTGGGGGTGTTGGACGTGAAGGTCCTTACCGACTCCACGGTAGTAGCTTCCCAGATCAATGGGAGTTTGAGGCAAGAGAGCCTACCTTGCGGTTATACTTAGCCAAAGTGAATGGGGTCATCGGCACATTCCAAACTTTTTCTATCCAACACGTGCCCTGGGAGGAGAACGGGCAGGTCGACCAACTAGCGCAGCATGGTCCCCGGGTGGGGGGTACCATCACCGACCTACTCCGCCCTTCCATCGAAGAGGGAGAGCTCATGGATGTATATCAGTGGCCCTCGTGGATGGACCCTGTCACAACCTTCCTTTCCACGGGAGAGTTTCCGGGGGGGTGTACAAGAAGAAGCTCAGGTACAAATCAGCGTACTACCTCCTCCAGGACGGGCAGTTGTACAGGAAGACTCTCTCGGGGATGTTGGCTCGTTGCTTAGTCGAGGGGGAGGTACAAAGAATCTTGGAAGAAGTCCACTCCGGGGAGTGTGGGAGTCACTCCGGGAGTCGGACCCTGGAAGGACGGATCGTCAGGCAAGGGTATTTCTGGCCCACCCTGGGCCGTGATGCGGTAGAGATTGCAAGAAGATGTCACAAGTGCCTGTTGTTTGCCCCCCTCCAGCTACAGCCGGCTCAGCGACTCAATAGTATCAGAGCCCCTGGCCCTTTACCATTTGGGGGATGGACTTGGTTGGACCGTTCCCCCAGGCCATTGGGCAAAGGAGGTTCCTACTGGTAATGATCGATTATTTCTCTAAGTGGTTGGAGGTGAAAGCGCTGGCCAAGGTGACCTCCCAGGTTATCAAAAACTTTTTTGGCGGGAGATCATCTACCGCCAAGGGCTGCCCCATGCCATTGTTGTGGACAACGGGCCCCAGTTTGCCAGCGCGGAGTTCACTAGTTTCTGCGAACAGCTTGGGATCGACCTCAGGTTCGCATCGGTCCACCACCCTAGGAGCAACGGGCAGGTGGAGGCCGCCAATAAGATCATTGTCAACCTCTTACAGAAGAAAGTAGAAAATCTAAAGGGGAACTGGGTGGAGCAGCTTCCCGCGGTTCTATAGGACCTGAGGACCACCCCCAACACGACAATAGGGAAGACTCCTTTCAAGTTCTCCCATGGGTGCGAGGCAGTGCTCCCTGTGGAATTTGACGTTCAAACGCCTCGAGTCATCGCAGCCGGGGAAGGTAGGGAGGAATGGCAGGCCGAGAATGAGGAAGAGCTGCGGCTCTCTCTTGACATGGTGGAGGAGCTGCGGGACCTTTCCGCCATCCGACAAGAAGTGGTGAAGAGGAGGATGGCCAAGTACTTTGACAAGCACGTCAGAGTCAAACAGTTTGCGGAGGGAGACTTGGTGCTGAAAAAGGTGGATGCTGCAGGGAGGTCGGCAACCGCGGGGAAGCTCAACCCCAGCTGGGAAGGTCCATTTATTGTAAAAGAGTCATTGAGATCAGGAGGGTATCGACTCCAAAATGTGGAGGGCGAGACCCTAAGTCTCACCTGGAGTGGTGACGACTTGAAGCACTTTTGTTCTTAAAACATGTAAGTGGTGTTTTGATTATTAATGAAGTCCTTTGACGTGCCAATACTGTCACAATAGTTTGTACAAAAAGCTGAAGTGTACATTGACCCCGAGCAAATCCTGCTGTCAGGCTCTCACCTAGCTGACAGGGCTGGAAGTCACTCGGTGTCAGTCATGGACCCCGATCAAATCCTGATGTCAGGCTCTCACCTAGCTGACAGGACTGGAAGTCACTCGGTGTCAGCCTTGGACCCCGAGCAAATCCCGTTGTCAGGCTCACCTAGCTGGCAGGGATAGAAGTCACTCAGTGTCAGCCATGGACCCCGAGCAGATCCCGCTGTCAGGCTCTCACCTAGCTGACAGGGCTGGAAGTCACTCGGTGTCAGCCTTGGACCCCGAGTAGATCACACTGTCAGGCTCTCACCTAGCTGGCAGGGCTGGAAGTCACTCAGTGTCAGCCTTGGACCCCGAGCAGATCCCGTTGTCAGGCTCTCACCTAGCTGGCAGGGCTGGAAGTCACTCGGTGTCAGCCTTGGACCCCGATCAGATCCCGCTATCAGGCTCTCACCTAGCTGGCAGGGCTGTAAGTCACTCGGTGTCAGCCTTGGACCCCAAGCAGATCCCGCTGTCAGGCACTCACCTAGCTGGCAGGGCTGGAAGTCACTCAATGATTTCAGTCTTGGACCCCGAGCAGATCCCACTGTCAGGCTCACCTAGCTGGCAGGGCTAGAAGTCACTCGATGGTGTTAGCCTTGGACCCCGAGCAGATCCTGCTGTCAGGCTCACACCAAACTGGCAGGGCTAGAAGTCACTCGGTGTCAGCCTTGGACCCCGAGCAGATCCCGCTGTCAGGATCTCACCTAGCTGGTAGGTCTGGAAGTCACTCGATGGTGTTAGCCTTGGACCCCGAGCAGATCCCGCTGTCAGGCTCTCACCTAGCTAGCAAGGCTGGAAGTCACTCGGTGTCATCCTTGGAGCCCTAGCAGAATCCCGCTGTCAGGCTGTCACCTAGCTGGCAGGGCTAGAAGTCACTCGATGGTATCAGCCTTGGACCCCGAGCAGATCCCGTTGTCAAGCTCTCACCTAGCTGGCAAGGATGGAAGTCACTCGATGGTGTCAGCCTTGGACCCCGAGCAGATCACGTTGTCAGGCTCTCACCTAGCTGGCAGGGCTAGAAGTCACTCGGTGTCATCCTTGGACCCCGAGCAAATCTCCGATGTTTGGCTCTCACCTAGCTGGCAGGGCTGGAAGTCACTCGATGGTGTCAGCCTTGGACCTCGAGCATATCCCGCTATCAGGCTCTCACTTAGCTGGCGGGGTTGGAAGTCACTCGATCGTGTCTTCCTTGGACCCCGAGCAGATCCCGCTGTCAGGCTCACCTAGCTGGCACGGCTAGAAGTCACTCGGTGTCAGCCTTGGACCCCAAGCAGATCCCGCTGTCATGCTCTCATGTAGCTGACAGGGCTGGAAGTCACTCGGGGAAGTCCTACACTACCAGATAGTGTCTAACAAGCTTGGCTTTTCTTCTAAGAATAAGAGATGAGAGCTCGGCATAGGCGAGTTGGGGCTCGCCAATTCAGCTCGGCCTCGGCTGAAAGGTGGCAAGTCAGGCCTTTGGACCTCGCTGAAGGGAGGCAGGCTCCGGTAGGACGTTCCACCCCTTCGCAGTTTTACTTGTAAAATTTTAAAATTTTGGTCTTATATTGATAAAAATAGGCAGCCCGCGAGCGGGCTGGGGGTGATGTGCCCAGTGTGGCGGGTAGTCCACCCCGGATCGTCTAAGAATTGGCGAGCTCTCAAAGTATGCTATCGGGAATGAGTCCTAGCAACTACCCTACTCGCAAAATCTATCTGCGCGAGGTCGCCAAGGGAGGGGCTCGCGAGCAAGCAAGACACAGCAAAGACAGATAAAAGTGAACAGGGTTATAATCAAAAATGTTTTCCATTGAACAGTAACATTTACTGGTGGAGCTTGCCTCGGCGAGAAAACAAAACGAATATATATATATATATATATATATATCATACCCTTCCCCCCCCCCCCCCCCCCCCACCCCCTCGCCGGACTTGTGACTGTCGCCCCCTTCGCCAGACAGGTGCTGGAAGCCCTTCCCGAACAACGCAACAAGACTATCTTCCTTCTCGCTAGGCGGCGTCGTAGGGAAGAGGCTCGGCATCAGGTCCCGGACTGAGATCTCCTCGCAACCTTCCAGCAGCACTTATGTATCCTTCATCATCTGGAGGGTACATTCGGTGGTTTTGATGGAGTTTATCCGCAGCCTCTCAGCGACGTCAGCCTCGCCAAAGATCCTCGGGCTCTTGTAGGGGAAGGCGGGCTCAACGTTGCGAGACGGGAAGAAGATCTCCTCGTGGTGGCGAACCTCGCGGCTAAGGCTCGTGTTCTCCTCCATCAGCTTCACGTTCTTCCCCTCCAGCTCGGCAAGGCGGGCGCGCAGCTGGACAATCTCCTCTTCCTGCCCAGCGGCGCGAGCTCGCAACTCTCCAGCGGCCTTGGCATCCTGATAGGGAAGTATATTAGCAAGAGCAAAAACATAAATATTCCCAAGTAAAAAAGGGAGAAGGGTAGGCGACAGCCCGATGCTTACCAGTCCGCCGGCAGCCTGTGTGAGAAGCTTCTCAGCAATGCCGAGCTGCCTCGCCAGGTCGACGGCCTTGTCCCTGGCGACGTCGCGAGCTTGCTCAACCTTCTGGAGGTGGTTGCTGAAGTTGAAGTTGCGGCGAACCACCATGTGGTGGAGCTCCATGGCTCGCATATGGGCCTGCAGTCCATCATAGCCCAGTTGTCACAGGGGGACGCCCTTGTAGGTCTCGACGTCCTCGCGGCCATATAGGCCGAAGCCTAGTGCATAGTCATGACCGGTGGTGGGCTCGCGGTCAGCCCAGGAGGGGTGGAGGGTGGATATGGAGATTCGGCGGGCCAGCTCATCCCACTGTACATAGGCTCGCCCGCCGAGTCCTTCCACCTCCCCCCAAAGCCAAAAAGAGGGTGTTCCTTCGGCGGGGCGGGCTCGCGAGCCGCCTTATTCGCCGGGGAGGAACGGAGGTCGCCGCAGGAGGAGCAGGGGTCTCGGCAACTTCCTTCCCCTTGTTGGGGATCTCCTTGAGCGGGCTCTCTGGTGACCCGTCGGGGATGACCTCCGGCGAGCTCATGTACTTGGGGCTCCGTTGATGTTGTTGATGTTGTTTCACACGCGGAGCCAGCACGACTCTCCTCATCTTTTTTGGTAGTTGTTGGCGATGTGGCGGGCTCGACCCTACATCATTAGGTCGCCTCTTGCTGGAGGAAGGTTTGGAGAAAGTCGCTTTGTCTCGGCAGGCCGCTGGCGCTATCTTCTCACGAGCGAGAGGGTCCGTATGTAACCCCGAGTCCGCAAACGGAGGGTTCACGGGGATTAGCCGCTCCCTGCATGAAATAACTTGAAAAAATTAGAGGATTTCCATGATAAAGTGGAGAGCTCGGCAATGGGGAGAGAACAATACCTTCGCCAGGCAGAACGGGGGGAGCAAGTCAAGGCCCCTTCGCAGGAAGGCGACCTTGAAGTCCTTGTGGAGGAAGAACTTGTGGAGGTCAGCGTCAATGCCGGACACGGCAGACAGGCAGTAAACTTTCGTGGCCTTCTGCTGGGGGGAGAAAGGGATGTTGCCGAGATCTCCCTTGATGAAGGCGATCTTCGTCATCCAATTGTGGTGCTTGTTCGCGATCTTGTGAACCTTGATTAGCGAGCCCATGAAGTAGGCTACACCATCCGGCGTCGCCTTGTAGGAAAAGAGTTTCCTGAACACTGTCAGGTTGAACTCTATTCTCTCTCGCCGGAGGTAGCTCGCTAACGCCACCATCATGGCGATGGCGTTCGAGTTCAGCTGCGCGGGCACCGCGCCGTAGTACTTCAAGATTTGGCGGATTTTCCGGCCAAAGGGGGAGTCGCAACCCCACCTCAAAGTGCGAGATGGGGAATGCAAGTTCATCGTCATAGAAGGTGTTGATGGTCCTCCCCCTCCCTGGGATGGCGAGCTTCAAAGCCGGGCGGCGCATGGTCGCCAACAAATTCAGCGAGCTCAGCCTCGCTGGTGTGCCCCTCGATGAAGCAGTAGTCAGAAAGGTGCTGGGAGCACTTGGTGCGGCCGTCGGCATCCGGGTTATTCTTGCCCATGCTCGCAGAACAGGGGGTGAGGTGCGAGTAAGAAAGAGAAAAAAAGCGCAAGGAGAGAGAAAATCAGCAGTTAATACAGCGTACAGGGTTAGTGGGAGGGGACCTATTTATAGAAAAATAAATCTGGGGTCAAGAAGTCCAATCGGCCCAGCTCGCAAACTTCCGGCGTGTTCCATCCCGCGCCAAGTTAAATCAAAGGCAATATATTATTTGAATACCACACATCTAAGAATCTTATTTATTACAACAATCAAATGCAGGAATAAGAAAGCAGGGTGTGCGGGCAAGGGGGGACCAGGAGGCAAGTGTTGATCGGCTCGGCAAGGGAGCCGCCTTTTATCTACCCCGGCCTCGCATCCCCCGTCCCCCAGACTGCCGCATGCAGAGCATCTCGTGAATCCGCCCCGAATTCCCCTGCGCCACTGAGAGGCCGTCGTCAAACTCATCCAGAAGCTGGGAAGGAGACATCATCTCGCCTGCCTGGCCTCTTCGCACCTTATCAGCGAGACGTGCGTAGTCGCGTTGAAGCGCCTCGTTGACCTCCTGCACCTCGCGCAGCCGACACACAAGTTTCTTGAAGAGCTTGATCCCCCTCCTCGTTAGCTCGTCATTCTCCACTTTAGGGCCTAGGTAAGAG
Source organism: Platanthera guangdongensis (assembly GCA_039583875.1). Taxonomy (NCBI): domain Eukaryota; kingdom Viridiplantae; phylum Streptophyta; class Magnoliopsida; order Asparagales; family Orchidaceae; genus Platanthera; species Platanthera guangdongensis. Next base: position 22,395,387 of record CM077165.1, read on the forward strand.
TCCAGCGAGCTTGGGGAGGGGAGGGGAGAGTAGTGGGTTGTCCGTGAAGACTCCTCGGTCGCGGATTGGCTGGGGGAACTGTGAAGACAGAAACATTAGCAATGGGAGGCATGCTGGAAATTCACATGACGAGAATCCAAGGCCATGTTTACTTGACGAACTCGGCACTTCCAAGAAGGTGTGGGGAGGCACAAACCGCAGGTCCTTCCCGCGGCCAGGGCCGCGCATTCCCGGCAAGAGGAGCTCGAATCCCGGAACGGGGATGGTCTCCACACCCGCCCCCGTGGTTACGACAGCTTGTTGAGGGAGGGGCGCGCACCGGCGAGTTCGGCTTCTGCGAGCTCACCCCCAAGGTCCCAAAGGGAGGGGACGGGTCTCGAGGACTGTTCTCCGGAGTTATGAATCGCGAGTCCCCAAGTATGGTATTGGCTCGAGGGCTGGGGTCCCGCGGCGGGGTGCCCTCCATGCCATCCGGCTGGTAGTCCGGGCTGTCGCCGAGGTCAACGATATTCTTCCCATTTTTTTGGAGAAGGCATGGTGGAGGAGCCAGTCCCGTGCTCCAAGGTAGTCCTCAGGTCGTCATAAATGGGCTCAGCTGCCGGAGGAAACGGCTTCACCCTTTTAGCGGAGTTTGATTCGGTCACACCACCCTGCGGGACGGTGGATGGAACTGCAGTCAGGGCGGCCACGTGAGCAGCCGAGGTCTGGCGAACCCGGGCTAGTCGCTCTTGAATCTCCTTTGGGATCGGCATCAAGGCAAGGGCTAGAACACAGGGAATTGGAAAGAGTCAGGCAGGTATGCAGGTGTATATATATAGCCGCAGGTGGACCCCACCTGAAGATTCCCTCTGGTACACCCCTCACTTGCCAAACACTTGGGGTTGGATGTTTCTTTTCGAGCTTTGCCAAGCTCAAAAAGATCGAGGATTATGTACAACCCCGTATCCGGCAAGTGAGGTCGCCAGGAACCATACCGGCCGGTTCAGATCACCCAAGTAGTAGGCAAGCTCAGCAGAGGAATCTGAAGGCAGTAGGGAGTTCGATAGGGAAAGCTGAACCCGAGCTCGGCATTCGTCGCGACCCCGAGCTCGACATTCGCCGAGCCAGGCCCCGGCTTCATCGAGCTGAGCTCGACTAATGAAGAAAGATCGAATGGCGAGAACCGTAGACAGATCTCTCACTCACCCTATGGAGCTCGGCAGGCAGTAGACGAGCAGGACCATCATGGGTGGCCGAGCTCCTCAGCTCGCCCAGGTCTATGAGGTACATTTTACTATTTTGCCCCCGCTGGCCTGCCCATAGCCTTTCAGAACAGCGAAGTTACTCTGTTGACAGGCCAATCTGGACTGCACATAGCTGTTCAGAATAGCGGGAGTTGGCTATTTGCAGGACCATTTTCAAAAATCTATAAATAGGACCCAAGGGGTACCTCATAAAGCATGCTTCATGTGCCCTCTTGCTCCATCTCTCAAGCGCTTTCTGAGGATACCTTAGCTCGACATTTGGCTAAGGAGGGGAAGCGCTCTTAGATCTTCCGGGTGTGTGGTTGGTCCTCCCCGCCGAGCCCTTGGGTCAGTTCTTCCTTGTTTCCCTTGTTATTTTGCTTGCATGAGCGAAGTAGGTGCGCGATCACCCCTTCCCCGAGGGTGAACTCCACAGGAGACCGATTTTCGGTTTCAATGTGTAATAGGGAGATTTCACACTGTGTAGTGGGAACCTATAGATTCTTGTGCAGATGACTTCTAAATCTACGATCCCAGATGGTATCTAACACACCTTTGCATTAAGGAGGGACAGGTGTTCATTATCTCTACCATGCTTCAAGTGGGATATTGTTATAGTTTTGATGATCTTTTGAGAAAATCAATGCTACCTTGCGCGCACCTGCCCGACTGATCATCTTAGTATGTGACTTTTGAATACCCATAGGTACTCTCAAGCTGTTCTTATGTGTGGAACCCACAGTTATTGAAAGTGAGAGATAGATCTACTTTACACTAGAGGGGTGGTGAATAGTGTATATTAAAACTTTAATTTATTTTTATAGCGGATTTAAAGTAAGTGATATATATGTATATAAAGTAAAAAAAATCACAGCACACAAATAAAAGAAAGTAAGACAATCATAGACGACACAAGAAAATATAGTGATTCCCCAAAAAATCTGGGTACATCCACTCTTCTACCACCTAGTAGGAATTCACTATAGGTTTTTGATCAGGTGCACTGCCACCAGAAGATCTATTTTCCAAGGGAGATCTCGCAACCCTTTGAGCTTTTGATCAGGTGCCCAAAAACCAATCTAAGTATTTTGATCAGGTGACTTAGTAACCAAGTGGTTTAACTTTTGAAGGGAGTTATAACCATGTACACGGTTTATGAGATAAACTAAAAGTTGATGATGTCTTCTCTTTCAAAATTATCTGGGAAGACTAGTGGACTGATGTTGAAGAAAAAAGTACCCCCTGTGTTGTGTAGAATTTGTGATCGAGGGAGAAGCTTTTCTTCAGGGTGTAGGCTTTCAAGAATTTTGTTTCTCTCTAGTAGAAATTTCAGACTGATGTCGAATTTATTGTCTCTTTGAGAGTCAGAAGCAAGTAATCAAAAATCTTCGTGTCTGTTTGTGTATATCTGTGTGAATGTATCACTCTTCAATAGGCAAAAATTTTTGAATATATATTTTCTGAGAAGAATTCAAACATTTGAATTTTAAAAACATTCCTTGAATAGTCTGAAGAATCTCTCAGAATTTGTAACGGATGTATTCAAATATTTGGAATTAAAACCATTCCTTAGCTGTCCTGGTGATTAATTGAATAATAACTCTGTGAAAATTCCATATTTAATGCTACCAGAGATGACTATATTCATTAAGAATATTTATCATTAAATACTAGAGTATAACTTACTGAAATTAATCTATTTAAAAATTATTCTGCTTCTGAATATAAAACTGCCTGGACCACTGCAAAAAATTAGTCAAACTCATCAAATCTTTCATTGTCCTGAGCTTGGAGTTCATCGAACTGAAAATGTTATTCATCGAGCTGAGCTTGGCTATCATCGAGCTGAGCTGTAGAGTTGATGTCAGAGTTCATCGACCGGAGCACAGCTTTCGTCGAGCTGAGCTCAGCAGTAGAACTCTGATTCGTCCAGCTGAGCACGGCATTTATCAAATGCATCTCTGCTTTCGTCGAACTAATTTTCTACATCCGTCGAACTGCATTTTTGCTGGAATTTTCCTGAGGCAATAACCCTCGAAATAAACTATGACCCAAGACTATATAATGTGGGTAAAACTAATCATCATAAACAAATGATAGTGATCCTAGCCCAAATTAGTAATAGGGTTCCAACAATCTCCCCCTATTTGGGTAAGGATACTATCTACAATAGCAAAAATAATCTGGCAGAAAAACTTTCAGCTGATATAAAACAAGGTGCTTTGAGAGTTCAAAAACATAAACACAGTTTAAAGATATAAAATTAGAAATCAAGTGTCATTCTTAGGAGTATCAGATGGAGAATTTGCAAATGGTTTAGTGAAGATTAACTTCCTGTTAGGATGAGCAGCTTCCCTTTGACTCATCTTCAAATTTTGAGCTCTAATGATCTTCAGAGAGGTAGTCCTTGGTACAACTGCCTCTGGATTGAAGCTCATGTACTTGTCCACATTGAACAAGTTCACTTGATATCTTTTAAGCTCTTTCAATCTGTAAGAGGACATGGTGGAGAACTGAGAGGTTTCCTTTCCTTCTGCACTGGCTTTCTTAGTTTATGATAGAGCAATAAGCTCACTAAATCTAGCCATTCTGAAATTTGGATGCAATTCTAGATCATACACTAGAGATGGTGGCCTCTCTTCATCTGATTGTCGTGAACTTGACTGCTAGCTACTTTGAGATGTTTGATTCTGATGACTTCTTTGAGAGCCTGACCTTGAAGGTCTATCCTTTCTGTCTTGAGAAGCTCTTGAATAACGAGAATTAGTTGGCTTTTGAGAAGAAACATTTCCTGCTGCTCCTGTTGCTGGAGGAGGAGGAGGAGGTCGTCTCCTAGATATTGGAGGTGAAGAGTATCTCCTCATCTTCTTCCTGTTCTTTTTCTCATTATTAGAGAACCTCATCTAGTGGAGGAGGTCAGGAGTGAGAGGTATTCTATGCAGAATATGGTAAGGAATATATGTTGTGGCCGAAGGTTTAGGAGCAACCTTTGTAGGAGCCTTCTTCTTTAACTTCCTTTTCTTAGAACTTGAGCCTTCTGACTCATCAGACTTTTCATCACCAGATTCTTCTTCTAGCAAATCATATAAATCATCTAAAAGGACAAAGTAAGAGATGGGTTTACCAAACCCGAGTACAAAATGCTGAAGACCGCGGCTGGATAACCAAATAATTATAAGTATAGGAAAAAATCAGCAGTAAATGAGCATACAACAACCATCTTCAACAATATCTGCAAGCATAGCATAATAGATGATCCAGAAGCAAAATGAGCATAAACAGCTCGAATAAAATGTGAATCACTAACATTTGGCAAAAACAAGCGGGCGGAGTCGGTGACCAATTATCCCAAACCAGGCTCCTAAGCCCAAATGTCTCAAAAACACAAAGGACCTGCAGTGGTGGCCACTTGTACAAACCCAAACCTGCAGTCCTAAAAAAACAGAGTCCAAACATCCACCAAGTGCAACGATCCACAACCGGCGTCCAGTTGGTGGTCTTTTATCCAATGCCAACCTTCATAGCCGAAGAAACATCAGAACCTACCCAAATCCCAAGTTCAAACCTTAAGATAAACTAAAACAGTCCTAAAATCATCCTAAGGACTAAACCATCCAAATCAGACAAAAACGGCAAAAAATTTCTAAGTCCCAGGAAAATTCGGCGAATTTCCTTTATACTCGACGAAACTGCCATATGATAACCACCAATAATCGTCGAACTCCGGACAGTGCTCGACGAATGGCCAACGATAATCGTCGAACACTATTCGACGCTCAAAGAATAGACGGTGATATTCGTCGGACTCCATTCAACGCTCAGTGATATTCGTCGAACTCCGTTCGATGAATGGGTAACAATATTTGTCGAACTCCGCTCGACGCTCGACGAATGAACAGCTATATTCATCTAAAAGAAAAGGGGGATAGATCTGATTTAATCTAGAGGGGGGTGAATAGAGTAATTAAAACTTTTGGCTGTTTTAAATATTATCAGAGTATTAAAATAAGTGATACCAATAGTAGTAATAGAAAATATAAACTAAGTCAAACTAACACAGAAAACTAAACTATCACAGGAAAGTAAGCTATCACAGCACAGCTAATCTATCACAGCAAAGCAAGAACAACACAAAAAATGATCAACCAGATGACACAAGAATTTTATAGTGTTCCCCAAATTGGGTACATCCACTCTTCTACCATCCTGGTAGAAATTCACTAGCAGGTTTTTGATCAAGTGACTGCCACCACAAGATCTATTTCCAAGGAGATCTCACAACCCTTTGAGCTTTTGATCAGGTGCCCAAAAACCAAGAATAAACTTTTGAATGAAGTTAATAAACCCTTTATACAGGAGGTGAGAGAGGTGATTGTGTCTTCTCTTTCTCTAATCAACAGAGAAGACTAGTGGATTGTTGTTGTCAAGGGCTCCTTTTGAAATCACTTGGAGCCTTGCTCAGGGTGTAGGTCTTCAGCCTTGACTTGAAATGATGTCCAGGAACTTCTGACTGATTTAATGATTGTTGTCCTTGAATGTTCCTAAAGAGAAGTTGAAGAAGACTCTTGATCTTTATTTGTTGTTGAAAGTGTGAGTTAGATCTGATATACTCTAGAGGCGGGTGAATAGAGTATGGTGCTTGCTAAAAACTTTTACAACAGTTGTTGTATTCTAATGTGAACAGGGAAGCAAATAATCAAAAGTAAATCTAAACACAGAATAATCACAATCTACAAAAGAAACTAATCACAAGCCACAGCCAGAAACAAAAGAAACATAAGCAACCAGAAGGCACAAGGAGCTATAGTGGCTCCCCAACCAATCTGGGTACATCCACTCTTCTACCACCCTAGGTAGGAATCCACTGCAGGATGAGTTGATCAGGTGTCCTGGGCACCAATGAGCTTTTGATAAGGTGCTCAAAAACCAAACCAGATTTTTTGATCAGGTGTCTTGCCACCAATGAGCTTTTGATAAGGTGCTCAAAAACCACACACAAACTTTTGAAGGGAGTTTGAAAAACCCTTTACATAGGTGGGGATAAGAGAGTGATGAAAGTCTTCTTTTCTCAATCACAGTGAGAAGACTATGTGGATTCAATGATGTTGTCAAAGCTCCCCCTGAGATCCTGAGTTGTTCAGGAAATGAAGCTTTGCAGTAGGGTGATAGGCCTTCAGAAAATTGATCTTCAGCAAATGATGATTTCAGCAACAACTGAAATGTGAGGTGTCTGGAGTCTTGAATGATGATGGCCTTGAACACTTGAAATAAAAGAGATATGAAGATTTCAGTTTGTTGATCTCATTTTGGTGTTGGTGTTCTTGTATGAATCTTGAGACTGAGAATGTTTGCAACTCTCTCTTTCTCTGTTTAATTGTTGTTTTTAGAGTTGTTGCAGAAATTGTTGTTGCAGAGAGTTTTTCTAACTTCTTTTCTTTCTCAGAGTTCTCTACTGGATTGATATTACAGAAGTTGAAGAATTATCTTTTATTTCTTCTGTCTGAATAGAAATTGTCCATTGTCCAAGATAGCTGTTGGCCTGTCATCAATGACTTCCTTAATTGCATTTGTCTTCTGTAGGAAAGTCCAATAAAAACATTCCTTGATAATTCCTTGAAACTTGCTCCGGATTAATTGAAAAACGGCTATAAGATCTTTGAATTAAATGCTGACAGTAATTCCACAGCTGTTCGAATTTGAATCTTGAACATCGTTGAACTCTTCAGAAAAACGTCGAACTGAGCTCCACTATCGTCGAACTGAGCTCAGAGATTTGAACTTAGACAGAAATAGAGATCGTCGATCTGAGCTCAACTATCGTCGAACTGAGCTCAGAGAAAGAGGATCAAACTGGAGTCAAGATCGTCGATCTGAGCTCGAAGATCGTCGAATGGAGTTCGACAACTTGATGAAGTTGAGCTCAGAGATCGTCAAATGGAGTTCGACGACTCGTCGAAGTGAGCTCACCGATCATCGAATGGAGTTCGACGATTCGTCGTACTGAGCTCGACAAAATGACTTAGTCTCCAAACTGAAAAACCTGGTCTTGAGGGCAGCTTCCAAACCTAACTACTAACTCTTAGACTCAATTCTAATTGACCTTTAGATCTATACAAAGAGGTCAAAATAGGTTCCCAAGAGACATAGTGATCCTGACCCAAATTAGTAATAGGGTGTTCCAACAATCTCCCCCTATTTGGGTTAGGATTACTATTTACAGATATTGAAAAAATTAACAACATACAAAGCAACAAAATAACAAGACATTGCAGAATCACAGATAATATCTCAGACAGATCATAAAACAGCAAATATTGTCACCTTACAGAATTACTCCTTTTCTTTGCTCTTTATAAGTATAATTTCTCTATTTGGATTAAGAGCTTCCTTCTTTGATCTTCTGTCATCAGCTGCACCTAGAGATGTTTGTTGTTTAGGCTTTGGTACTACAGCTTCAGGGTGCAGCTTCATGTAGCTTTCAGAATCAAAGAACTTGCTGGAGGAGTATCTTTGAAATTCCTTTTTCCTTTGGTCTGACAGAGTAGTGATGTTTGAAGTATCTTTATCTTATTCTTTGGCTTTCTTAATCTGATCCAAAGCAGCCAATTCTTTCATCCGGGCTGTCCAAGAAGTTGGATTGTTTTCTGGATCTTCATATGTCACTGGAGGCTCATATCTATTTGAAGGAATGTCTTGAGGAGCTCTGGAAGGAACTAAATCTTTCAACTTATAAGGAAAAGGACCTGAAGTTGTGTCAGATGGACCTTTTCCTTCCCTTGAGTATGGATGCTGTCTGGAATAACCTTTTGAATAGACTTGAAGTTCTCTCTGGTTTCCTCAGTAGTTTCCTCTCCTTGATTGATAGCCTCTAGATTGGCTTCCCCTATGTTGAGATCTTCCTTGAGGCTGATAAGGGGTTTGACTTCTGGCAGAGGGATGAGATGCAGAGCTACCACTTGCACCTGCAGCAGGTGAAGGAGGAGGAGGAGGATGATGGAACTGAGAGGAACCTTTGTCATACTTTCTCTTTTTCGTCATGGCCTTCAGTTGATTCTTGGAATATTGCATCCAGTGTTCTGTAATGGGGAAGTCATGCAATATGTAGTAAGGAATATCATTAGTATCTTTTACTTTAGCTGGAGGAACCCTTTTCATAGCTTTGCTTCTTACTTTTCTTTTCCTTGCAATAGTGGCTGAGGAGTCATCTGAATCAGTCCTGAACTGGTCACTTTCTGAGCTTTGATCATCATAAAGTGCATCAATCCTCTTAAGATAGTCTATCTGTTGTTGGGTTTGAGCAGAGGTAACAGTAGTGACATCAGTTGTAGCAGCAGCAGTAGAAGGAGAAATAGAAGCAACACTAGCAGAGGAGATTACATCAGCAGATACAAAACTTTCAGGAGCAACACTCTCAGAAGATATAGCAGCAGTAGTAACAGCAATAACTGGGGCAGCAGCAGATTCAGAGATAATAGTTTCAGATACAAGAACATTAGCAGGGGCAACATCAGCAGTGACAGCAGGCTCAAAATCATATGCCTCTGTCAAATGTATATCCTTAGAGACTAAATCATCAGCAGTATCAGAACTATCAGACACAACAACAGTAGCAGAACCATCAATAACAGCAGTAGGGGCAGCAGCAGGGGCAACAGCGTAAACTGAATTTACAAAGGAATGTATAATACTGGTGTCACAGCTTGAAATGGGCACAATGGCCTTGGAGAGGTCTTCAGATGGCTAGACTGCAGTATGCTCTGGAAGACAGCTGAAATATATTGAATCAAAAATGATAATAAAGATCTGAGATCCATTGAGAAAACAGCAACTTGTGGTGTTGAGGTTGGAGCTTGAGTTGAAGTTACAACAGCTTGAACTGAGGAAATGGCAGCAGCAGACAATCTTTCCACTTCATGAGGCATCTCCCCCTGCCTAGATTCAGTCAGTACTGGATCAAGGCACCCAGAGGAAGGGATTGCCTGAGGAATGAGAGAAGATAGCCTGGCAGACAGGTCTGCAACTGACTTTAGGAGTGGATCCAAGGAGGTCTCCAACAGAAGTGATAGCCTGGGAGCTATCAGCTCAGAAAGTCTGTCTGCTAAGGCTGGAAGATCTACATGCTCAATAGGGACTTGAGCAGAGGTAGAGACTGTAGGTGGAACAGCTGGAGATGTGGGTGGAGAACTGGTGGATGGTGGAAATGAAGGTTGAGATATGGGGAGTGTTGAAATGGAAGATAGTGGAATGGAAATAGAAGGTGTGAAGGAGGGTTGAGCAATGATGTCTTGGAGTAACTGTTGGTAAGATGTGGATGAAGAGGGTAGATTAGGAGGGGATGAAGGTAAATCATCCATAAAGGAATCATCTATCAGATTGAAGGATGGAATGTGAGATGATGTGTCAAGATTTGGTTGAGGGTATTGATGTAGAGGATGGAATAGTTCTTCTATTTGAGGTGGAGTTGGTGAAACTAAAGTTGGATATGGGGTTGAAATTATGATGGTGGATAAAATTTGAATGGGAGAGGTGACTGGTGGAGATGAAATAAGAGGTGGAGGAGGAGGAGAAGCAGCAGGCAAGTCTTCTGCAGGGGCAGAGACTTGAGGGGAAGAGACTGTAACAGTCCTTGTGCCTGAAGTTGCAGCTGCAGAGGGCCTGCTGGGCTTCACAATTTGTCTGTCCCACTTGCCAAACAGGGCACAGGAGAGCCTCTTGGAGGCATTGATGTGCATCCCATTTGATACTAGCAGAGCAGGGCATCTGTTTTGAAGAAACAGCCCTAGTATCCTTCCAAAGCTAACAAAATTCTTATTTATCTTCTTCTTAATCAGATCAAATAAAATATCTCCCCAGTTTAATTGTTTCTTATCTACAATAGCACCAATCAAATATAGTTGATACCTGGAGATGGTATCATGGGAGGAATGTTTGGCCAAAAGCATTTTTCCCACAACATCAGCTAAAAATCTGTATTCCACAGATAGATTTTTCTTCAGAAGCTTGCTAGGGTTTGCATCTGAGTGACCCATTCTTTGAAGTACATCAGAAAATTCTTCTCCAGAAAGTTCAACAGAGTCTTCTCCAGAATTTAATCCAAAAATTTCTGTCAGGGCAGCAGGTGTAAGAGGTACCTGAGTTCCTGACACTGTACCAATAACCGTATTCTGGTCTTGGTTGTGGGAAGTATAGACCCACTCCTTGATTTCATCAGCAGCCAATTTTATTCTGGTAGACATTATAGTGACTAGCTTTTGCTCCTCGAAAAGTTCTAGAATGTCTCTGAAAATCTGATCACTGTTGTTGAACGAATCCATATCAATATCGAATTTTGCATCAAATTTCATGGCGGCTAGGACTGCAACTGAGACGGCCATTGTTTCCTGCAAAAATCAACAAACAAACGATCAAGTGTAGAGAAGTTTGGAGGGAAAGAGAATTTTTGCAGAAAGTATGAAAGCGCAAGGGAGAACGACGGCCGAAAAAAGAGTTTTATATTAGGGTTCGACGCAGAAAAGGAAAGATCGTTGAACTCAGTTCGACGATCGAGGCTTCTAAAGGAATCTGAAAGGTCTTCAATATCGTCGATCTCCGTTCGACGATATTTGAGAGCGTCGATCTCCATTCGACGATAGTTCAGAAAACAAAATCGTCGAGCTTCGTTCGACAATCGCTGATCTGGAGAGATAGTTGAACACTATCTGAGAAGCGCTGAACTCTGGTCGACGATTTCGGAAAGTGTCGATCTCCGTTCGACGATCTGGGGGAAAATCGTCGAGCGCAGTTCAGAGACCAGAAACACTCTTTTACACTAGAAAAATTAAGATGTTTGCCTAGTCTTGGTCAATTTTTAGATTTTTGAAAATCTTGGAACTTATTTTAGACTTCCTCCATCTAACATTCCTAACTGATTTAGGAAGAAGGTGTGTTTCTTTTCATCCAAGGGTTTGGTGAAAATGTCTCCCTTTTGCAAATCAGTTGGGATATATTGAAGTTCAATTTTATTTTTCTCAACATTATCCCTTAAAAGTGATGCCTAATTTCTATGTGTTTTGTCCTACTATGGCGGACTGGATTTTGTGCTATAGAAATAGCACTGGTATTATCACAAAAGATTTTAGACTTCTCTAAGTTGTATCCATAGTCTAGGAGTTGGTTTTGAATCCACAATATTTGTGAACAATAACTACCTGCAGCCATATATTCAGCTTCACCAGTTGAAGTTGACACAGATGTTTGTTTCTTGCAAAACCAAGAGACAAGTCTGTCACCAAGAAACTGACAAGTTCCACTGGTGCTTTTCCTGTCAATTCTGCATCCAGCATAATCAGCATCAGAAAATCCAGTTAAGTCAAATGCTGAATCTTTTGGATACCAGAGACCTAGATTTGGACAACTTTTTACATACCTGAGAATCCTTTTTACTAATGTTAGGTGTGACTCTCTAGGGTTCACTTGGAATCCAGCACATATGCATGTAGCAAACATTATGTCAGGTCTACTAGCTGTAAGGTACAATAAGGAGCCAATCATTGCTCTATATGTTGTCTGATCAACAGGTTTCCCATGTTCATCAGCATCCAATACAGCATTAGTAGGCATAGGTGTTTTCATGCATGATGCTTCAGACATACCAAATTTCTTAACCAATTCTTTTGCATACTTGGTTTGAGAAATAAATATGTCTTCAGCATGTTGCTTGACTTGCAATCCTAGAAAGAAGGATAGCTCACCCATGCTACTCATTTCAAATTTAGAGTGCATTAGATTGGAAAACCTTCTGCACAAATTTGAATCAGTAGAACCAAAAATAATATCATCTACATAGATTTGTACTAGTAGGGTATGGGACTTATGGGTTCTAATAAAAAGAGTTTGGTCTACTCTACCCCTTATAAACTCATTTTTCAGGAGAAAGCATGCTAGGGTCTCATACCATGCTATAGGAGCTTGCTTGAGACCATATAATGCTTTATTCAATTTAAAAACATAATCAGGATGAGATGAGGAGATAAAACCTGGAGGTTGTCTGACATAGACTTCTTCTTTGATGTCCCCATTGAGAAAAGCACTCTTTATATCCATCTGGTATACTTTGAAACCCTTGTGTGCTGCATATGCTAAGAAGATCCTTATGGCCTCCAACCTTACAACTGGTGCAAAAGTCTGGTCATAATCTATCCCTTCTTCTTGAGAGTACCCTTGAGCAACTAGCCTTGCCTTATTCCTTACAATGACTCCTTGATCATCCAATTTGTTTCTGAACACCCACTTTGTTCCAACAATGGAGTGATCATTAGGCCTTGGTACTAGTTCCCAAACTTTGTTTCTTTCAAATTAATGCAGCTCTTCTTGCATTGCAATAATCCAGTGTGGATCTTGCTCAGCATCTTGAATGGATTGAGGTTCAATTTGAGAAAGGAAGCAAGTGTGCATCAGGTTTTGGTTAACCTGATTTCTGGTTTGCACACCAGCAGATATGTCTCTAATCACTTGGGAGATTGGATGGTCTCTTAATGTTACTAAATCAACATGGGGTGTTGATTGTTCACCAACCTGTGTTGTTGTTTCCTCTTGTGGTACAATAACTGGCTCTTCAAGAAGTTTCTCTTCATGATGTTGAATGTCTTCTTCATCTTCACTGCTTTCATCCTTGTGAGTAATTTGTATTATGTCCAAGTATTCAGCTAGAGAGTGTACCTGCAAAGGTTCTATGGTAGAAGTGTTCTTCTCCTTGAAAGACATGTTAGATTCATCAAAAGATATGTGAACAGATTCTTCAATTTTAAGAGTTAATTTATTATATACCCTATAAGCCTTACTGATCATGGAGTATCCCAGAAACACTCCTTCATCAGCTTTAGCTTGAAATTTTGCTAAGTACTTCTTGTCATTATTGTGTATGTAACAGATACAACCAAAAATTCTAAAATAATCTACTTTAGGTTTCTTCCCTTTGAGTAATTCATAGGGAGTCTTGCCCTTCAGTTTATGTATTAAACTTCTGTTCAGCACATAGTTGGAGGTGTTCACTGCCTCTGCCCAAAAAGATAGAGGAAGGTGAGCATCTGACAATAATGTAGTGGCAGATTCAATAAGGGTTCTATTTTTCCTTTCAGCTACCCCATTTTGTTGAGGAGTTCTAGGAGCTGAGAAAGTGTGTCTGATCCCTTCACTCTGACAAAACTCTTGCATAAGAAGAGAATCAAACTCTGTCCCATGATCACTTCTGATCAGGGCAATGTGAGTATTGAACTCATTCTGTATGCATTTGAGAAACTCTGTCAAACACTTAAAGTTATCAGACTTCTTCCTCAGAAAGAACACCCATGTGAATCTAGAGAAGTCATCTACAACTACTAAAGTGTAAGATTTCCCTCCTAAGCTTTGTACTGTAATGGGTCCAAAAAGATCCATGTGTAACAGATACAAAATCCTAGGTGAATCACTCTTATTAAGTGATTTGAAACTATTTTTGGTTTGCTTGCCTAATTGACAAGCCCTGTAGAGTCCTTCCTTCTTGTAGGGGCCAGAAGGTAGTCTTCTGACAAGGTTGTCCTTAGATAGCCTAGCAATGGTTCTAAGGTTTATATGCCCTAGTCTCTTATGCCATAATACATTAGTTCTACACATAGAATTATAATAGGCAAATGTCTACATCTGTTGAAAGAAAGTCTACTAAGTAGATGTTACCTTTCCTTTTACCTGTCAACACAGTTGTGTTGTCCTCTGACTTGATCTTGCATAAGGCTTTGCTGAAAGTCATCTGGTAGCCTTCATCACATAGCTGACTGATACTGATCAAATTGTGCTTCAGTCCTTCCACATAGGCTACCTTCTTGAATGTGACTGTGCCAATCTGGACTGCACCATATCCTTTAGTTAGTCCAAAGTTTGAGTCACCAAATATGACTTTGGGTCCAAGCTTGGCTTTAAAGGATGTGAGGTTGTCCCTATTTCCTGTCATGTGCTTTGAGCACCCACTATCCAAATATCATTGTTGGTTTGATGTTGGATAGGTCTTCACCTGCACATAAAATAATTCACTTGTTTTTGACCCAGTTTACCTTGGGCCTAGGTTGATAACCTTTAAATTCAGAAATAAATGACATCCCTGGTTGACTCTTATAACCTTCAGGATGATATCTCCTTGGAGGTATTATCCATTCAGTATAAGGGTTAAATCTGGATGAAGGACCCCTAGGATTTGAATTTGATTTACCCTTGAAGAAGTTTTCAAATCTCTGATCTCTGCTCGACGATCGTTGAGCTGCGTTCGACGATCTTGGGTCAGATCGTCGAGCTCCGTTTGACGGTCGACTGTGGCAGAGTTCAGGAATTAGAGATCGTCGACCTGAGTTCGACGATTTTGCTTGAGATCGTTGATCTGCGTTCGGCGATCGTCTACCTCCGTTCGATGATTTCTGTTGAACCTTGGTTTTCTTGGGTAAGTCAGAATTTTTCCTAGCTACCTCTACAACTCCCTTCCCTTTATCAGAAATAAACTTGATTGGGGTTGTTAGAACTATAGGTTGGCTGGATGAAGCACCCAAGCCCAGTATACTATTGAATCTAGAGTTCATCGTGCTTGTGATGTCCATTAGCTTGATGCTTCTCCCATTAAGGGATTCTTTAAGCTTTTTGGCCTCTGATAGCTCACTTTTCATTGAAGCTACCTGCTCCCTACAGCACTCCAACTCATCAGAGAGTTTGAGGTTTTCTGATTTTAAGGAACTGTGTTCAGATAATTGATTTCTGAGGGAGATAATCTCCTTCTCAGATTTTAATAAATCTAAACATAATGCTTTAAACTCAGACTTAAAGTCCTCAGAATTGAAATCAAAAGAACTAATTACCTGGTTTTCTTCAAATTGAGTTTCTGAGTCTGACTCTTACTCTTTTGCATCAGAATTGTGTTGAGAGGCATTGATTGCCATCATGCAGAACTCCTTCTCTTCAACATCATCTTCATCATCACTGGAGCTGGATGAAGCTTCTGATTCTTCTTCTGTTTCACTCCAAAATTCAGCAACAAATCACTTCCTTGTGTGTTTGTTCTTGCTGGAGGAGGGTTTGTCATTGCCATTCTTCTTGAAGTCTTTTTCTGTTCTCCTTTCTTTCCTGTCCTTGTTTTTATTTTCTGAACAGTCAGGCACAATGTGGTCTGGTTTCCTGCAACCAAAGCAAATAATATCTTTATTATTTGATCTATCATACCTTGGCTTGTCATGCTCTTTGTATGATCTCTTCCTGAAGTCCTTCCTGGCCATCTTGTAAAATCTTTTAGCCAGTAGACTAAGCAGCTCATCATTGCATGTTACTTTGTCTTCAGGCTGATCTTCAGTGGCTTTGAAAGCTATTGTCTTTTCCTTTCTTGTGGCTGGTGAGGCAGCCTTCTGCTCTTCTTCTCTGTTCTTAATGAGCAGCTCATAAGACTTCAGCTTGCACAAGAGAGCTTCTGTTGTAATCTCATTCAGACTTCTTGCATCCTTGATTGGCCAGATCCTTGAGTCCCAAGTGCTTGGGAAGCACATTAGGATTTTGTCATTTAGCTCAGTCAATGAGATCTCCTTGTCCAAGGTATTCATCTCATTGACTATGAGACTGAGTCTATTGTACATATCTCCTACTGACTCAGCTTCTCCTTTCTTGAAGTTCTCATATTGGGTTATGAGGTGAGATCTTCTGTCATTTCTTTCATCAGCAGATCCTGAGACAATTTCAGATAGCTTGTCTCAGATGTCCTTTGCTGAGTTGCATTCAGCTACCTTTTGGAATATGTCATCAGACATAGTCTGGGCTAAGATGTTCATAGCCTTTGCATCTGCTACCTTCCACTTCTTGATCTCTGCATCTGTTCCTGAAGAAGGTGGAACAGCATTTGTACTTATGTTCTCTGGAGGTCTTGGACAAACTGTCAAAACAGAATTAAAAATGTCATCATCAATAGAATTCATGTATAGTCTAATCCTTGCTTTCCAAAGTGTAAACTTAGACAGATTGCACACTGGAGGTCTGGTGCTACCATAATCTTTGTTTTGGGCCATGTTTTGTGAAGAAAAATTCTAATAAAAAATCAAAACAAGCAGATCTAACTAGGGATCTTTGGGTTCAGATGTTAGCCTGTGCAACCACTAAGATATGGTATGATTAACCAACCTGCCTTTGATACCAATTGAAAGTGTGAGTTAGATCTAATATACTCTAGAGGGGGGTGAATAGAGTATGGTGTTTGCTAAAAACCTTTACAACAGTTGTTGTATTCTAATGTGAACAGGTAAGCAAATAATCAAAAGTAAATCAAAACACAGAATAATCACAATCTACAAAATAAACTAATCACAAGCCACAGCCAGAAACAAAAGAAACACAAGCAACCAGAAGGCACGAGGAGTTATAGTGGTTCCCCAACCAATTTGGGTACATCCACTCTTCTACCACCCTAGGTAGGAATCCACTGTAGGATGAGTTGATTAGGTGTCCTGGGCACCAATGAGCTTTTGATAAGGTGCTCAAAATCCAAACCAGATTTTTTGATCAGGTGTCTTGCCACCAATGAGCTTTTGATAAGGTGCTCAAAAACTACACACAAACTTTTGAAGGGAGTTTGAAAAACCCTTTACAGAGGTGGGGATAAGAGAGTGATGAAAGTCTTCTTTTCTCAATCACAGTGAGAAGACTATGTGGGTTCAGTGATGTTGTCAAAGCTCCCCCTGAGATCTTGAGTTGTTCAGGAAATGAAGCTTTGCAGTAGGGTGATAGGCCTTCAGAAAATTGATCTCCAGCAAATGATGATTTCAGCAACAACTAAAATGTGAGGTGTCTGGAGTCTTGAATGATGATGGACTTGAACACTTGAAATAAAAGAGATCTGAAGATTTCAGTTTGTTGATCTCCTTTTGGTGTTGGTGTTCTTGTATGAATCTTGAGACTGAGAATGTTTGCAACTCTCTCTTTCTCTATGTAATTGTTGTTTTTAGAGTTGTTGCAGAAATTGTTGTTGCAGAGAGTTTTTCTAACTTCTTTTCTTTCTCAGAGTTCTCTACTGGATTGATATTACAGAAGTTGAAGAATTATCTTTTATTTCTTCTATCTGAATAGAAATTGTCCATTGTCCAAGATAGTCGTTGGTGTGTCATCAATGACTTCCTTAATTGCATTTGTCTTCTAGAGAAAAGTCCAATAAAAACATTCCTTGATAATTCCTTGAAACTTGCTCCAGATTAATTGAAAAACGGATATAAGATCTTTGAATTAAATGCTGACAGTAATTTCACAGCTGTTCGAATTTGAATCTTGAACATCGTTGAACTCTTCAGAAAAACGTCGAACTGAGCTCCACTATCGTCGAACTGAGCTCAGAGATTTGAACTTAGACAGAAACAGAGATCGTCGATCTGAGCTCAACTATCGTCGAACTGAGCTCAGAGAAAGAGGATCAAACTGGAGTCAAGATCGTCGATCTGAGCTCGAAGATCGTCGAATGGAGTTAGACGACTTGATGAAGTTGAGCTCAGAGATCATCGAATGGAGTTCGACGACTCGTCGAAGTGAGCTCACCGATCGTCGAATGGAGTTCAACGATTTGTCGTACTGAGCTCGACGAAATGTCTTAGTCTCCAAACTGAAAAACCTGGTCTTGAGGGCAGCTTCCAAACCTAACTACTAACCCTTAGACTCAATTCTAATTGATCTTTAGATCTATACAAAGAGGTCAAAACAGGTTCCTAAGAGACATAGTGATCCTGACCCAAATTAGTAATAGGGTGTTCCAACAGTTGTTCTTCTTCAGTCTTCAGTAAGCACAAGGAGAAAACGGGTTATTTTCTGCACAGAGAATGGTTCTGAATGTTTCTGTATTCTCTGTAATTCTTCTCTGTTCTGTATAACTACTTGTTGTCTGAAAGGGAAAATCTCTTTTATATTCTTTGTTGAAATTCTCCATTGAATTTTGAATTCTATGCATTGATTGTTGATTGCCTGGAGAATGAAATACGGCTGGAGAATATTATCTTTAATGAGTTTCCCAACTGTCCCAATAAATTAAGCAAGTAATTAACCCTGATGAAGACCATAATTAATGCTGCCAATAATGGCTATATTCAGCGGAATATATGCATTAATTACTCAGAGAATTACTGCTAAATAATATAGAAAATAAGGACAGAAAATAAGGAAAAACTTTAAGTCTGGCACTGGACAGAAATCATCGAGCTCTGAACAGATTTCGTCGACCGGAGATCCAAGTTCGTCGAGCTGAGAAATCTTGTTCGTCGACCTGCGCTCAGCGAACTGCATTCTGCGAATAACTTGCCAATTCTACGGTCCAAGTTCGTCGAGCTAAGCATCTGTCTTCGTCGAGCTGAGTTCAGCGAAAATAATCTGGAAGGAATATGTTGAAGCTGAACACTAGACTTCGTAGACCTGAGCTCGAATATCGTCGAGCTCAACTCAGAGAATTAATTCTGAGTTCGTTGAGTAGAGCATGACGAACGTCGAACTTATATACTGAACTTTGATTTCTTCTAAGTCTTGAGTCTCCTGAAATCTTCTGTTGGCCGGTCTATGAAGATTGAACCTGATGACTTAGCCTAAACTCTAGGACTCAAAGACATGACCCTGGCTATACAATGTGGGTCAAACTTAACCTAGTTAGTGAACCTAGCCCAAATCCAAACTTGGGATCCAACATTCTCCCCCTATTTGGGTGAGGTCACTAATAAAAATAAAGGAAAATAATCACAAAGCAAAAATAATATATCTGGCAGAAAATTTAAAATATCTAGCAAATATGTACATGACAGTAGCTTTGTGACAGTTATAACAAATAGAGTTCATAAATACAAAACTAAACAAAATGTTCTCTTGTTCTTCTTTGCCTTTCCTCTATCATCTTTGTTAGTTTGCTCAGAGGGCTGTGTGAATTTAATTTCTCTGTTGGGATTGGCAGCTTCTCTTTTAGACATTGTCATGTCAGCTACTCCAATTATATTGAGATAAGTTGCTCTGGGAACCACAGCCTCTGGATGCAAATTCACGTAAGCATCTACATTAAAGAATTTATTAGCTTTATAATACCTTTTCAGTTCTTCTTTTCTGTAGGTTGACATTGTAGAATACTGAGAAGGATCTCTGCCTTCAGCTTTAGCTTTATTGATCAAGCAGAGTCCAACTAGCTCTTGAAATCTGGTCATTCTTGCAGTTGTATGTTGTTCAGGATCCACAAAGGGTACTGGAGGAGAATCTGACCTTTTTGGAATGTTATCTTTTTCAGCTTTATCACTTTTAGATACTTTCTGTTGTTGTTATTGCTGTCTGCTGCTGCTAGAATGCCTGTGCTGACTGCTTCCATGAAATTGAGATCTAGAAGATCTATTTGGTTGTCTTTGATAAGTTTGAGCATATGAAGTAGATCTTTGATAGATATTTCCTGATGCACCTGTAACTGAAGGAGGAGGAGGAGGAGGAGGACCTCTCCAATTCCTTTGAGAAGGAGGAGGAGGTGAGTACCTTCTGCTTTTCTTCCTGGCTTTTTGCTCAGTCTTAGACAGCCACATCCATGAGGGCATCCCTGGGTAAGGAGTGATATTCTGCAGTATGTAGTAGGGAGTATCATGGGTGGGATTTAAATTTGGGGGCAGCTTTAGGAACAGCTTTCCTTTTCTTAATAGCTTTCTTCTTAGCCTTAGAACTATTAGATTCATCAGAATCTTCATCATCATCTTCATCAGATGATCCTTGAGGATTGTCATAGAGAGCATCAATTACCTTCAGAACATCTTTGGAAATTTGTTTCTCATCCTGAGGATGTACTGGAAGTTCTGTAACTACTATTTCAGCAACACTTTCAAGAGCAGTTAAACTTTCTTCTGCTATATCAGCCATAATAATTTCATCTAGATTTGGTAGGGGACTATCATCCATCTTATATGTAGGATAGGAGATAGCCTTTGGAGGAGAAATAGCCTTGGGAGCTGGAACTGGTGCAAGAACAATCTCAATCATATGCTCTTCTATGAATACTAGAGCTATAAAACTGGCCTTGAGTTGCTTAGCAACTGCAGGACTTATTGGAGAAGTATAGGGAACTATAGCCATAGAAGGCTTTGAGCAGACTTCCGGAAGATGATTCAGATGAACTGTATCAAAAGAATTTAATAATTGAAATAAATCCACAGTGGGATTGATAATACAATCACCAATAGTAAAAAAATTCAGGCAAGTTTACTTACTCAACTGTACACAACATATCAACTGCCACTGTCTCAGCCTCTGTAAGCATATATAGATCTGTCTCTACATTTGTAGGCTCAACTATCTGCAAAATTTCTGTTACTGCTAGAGCTGGAACTGCTTCTTCATTGAGCATCTCCCCTGCCTAATTTCAGTGGATACTGGAACCAGGCCCCTATAAGAGGAAGGGATAGAGGAGGCAGCAAGGAGAGCAGCAAGAGAAGAAACAGAGGCGGCAAGAGGTGTGATAGCCTCTGCTATGAGTTGCCAGATCACTGGAGTGATGTACTCCAGGATGGTGGAAAGGGAGGGAGAATCCATATCCATAAACTCTGGTGGCGTTTGAGTAGATACAGATGGATGAGGAGAAGGAATAACATCAGATGGAGTGACATCTGGCATGATGTCATCCTGTGAAGGTGATGCAGCAGGAGATGGTATAGGAGTGGAAATGTCATGTACAATTGAAGTAGGTGTGGATGGTAAGGAGGTGAGTAAATCAAAAGTGGGGGATGACATGAATGTTTCAGGATGTATGTCATTAAGATGAGGTGGTAGTGGTGATTGAGGTGGTGTGATGTGTTCTGGAGATTCAGTATGAATTTGTTGATGTAGAGGTGTGGTAGGTGGTTGTTGAGGAGGAGGTGATGACTGAGGAGATGAAGGAGTTGTTGTAGGAAGAGGTGGTGTTGAAGGAGGAGGAGGAATGGAAACTTCTTCAATAATAGGGTAGGGAGTGGCTGGTACATCCCTTGTGCTCTCAGAAGGTGTCGAAGAGGAGGAAGCCCTGGATGGCTTAGAGATGGTCCTCTCCCACCTTCCAAACAAGGCATGTGTCAGCCTTTTGGAAGCATTGATGAATATGGTCTGGGAGACCAAGGATTTAGTTGTTTTTTCCTGGAGGAATATGCCCAGTACACTTCCAAAACAAACTTCCTTCTTATTATTCTTCTTCTTTATTAAGTCAAATAGCAGTTTTCCCCAGCTAATTGCTTTCTTATTTATCAAGGCACAGATCACCAAAAATTAGTGCCTGGTAATGTAGTCATGGGCTGTATGTTTGCCCAACAGAACCTTCCCGACAACATCAGCCAAAAATTTATACTCAAAAGATAAATTTTTCTTAAGTAATTTATTTGGGTTTTCTCCAGTATGACCCATTTTTATTAGCATGTTATCATATTCAGTATTATCCATCTCAATATCTTCATTACCATTCAGCAAACCGAAAATCTCAGATAATACGGTGGGGGTTAAAGAAATTTGATTACCGGATATAGTCCCGGTCATTGTATCTGTATTTGGAGTGGTGGAAGTGAACACCCATTCTCTTATTTCTATAGCCGCTATCTTGATTTTGTTGGTCATGAAGTTCTTCATATTCTGTTCCTCAAAGAGTTTTAGTATATCGAAAAAGTTCTGGTCTGAATATTGGAAGGATTCAAAATCGATGTCGAATCCCTATCAAACTTCATCGCCACCAGAGAGCTTGCTGGAATCTCCATTGTTTGCCTGCAAAGGAAAACAGAGAGATTAAGTGCAAAGGGAACATAAAGTGCGGGACGGAGCTTGAAAAAAACGTAGACATATGGTTTTTAGAATATGAAGCGGCAGACTCCGTCCGACTAAAAATAAAAATTCTTCGATCTGCGTTCGACGAAATATTTTATTGACAAAAGAGTTCGTCGATCTCAGTTAGAAGAAGCGAAAACATTTCGTCGATCTCAGGTCGACGAAACATTTTCTGAAGCAATATCGTCGATCACCGTTCAACGAATAGAGAACTTCACACACAGAGAGTTCGTCGATCTCAGGTCAACGAATTTCTCAAGAACTTTCCTCAATTCGTTGATCTCCGTTCGACGAACTGTGACAAATTCTTCGACCACAGACAGAAAATTAAATTAATGCATCTCCATTGATCATACCTAGCTGATTCATAATGAACAGATGTTTCTTCTCATTCAAGGGTTTGGTGAAGATATCTACCTTTTGTAAATTAGTAGAGACAAAAGTGAGATTAATTTTCTTTTTGTCAACACACTCCCTAATGAAATGATGTCTTACATCTATATGCTTAGTCCTACTATGATGTACTGAAATCTATGCAATAGAAATTGCACTTGTGTTATCATACAGTAGAGTTGAATTATTTAAGTTGACACCATAATCTAGGAGTTGGTTTTGAATCCACAGCATCTGTGAGCAACAACTGTCAGCTGTAATATACTCAGCTTATGTTGTTGAAGTAGACACAGACGTTTGTTTCTTGTAAAACCAAGACACTAGTCTATCACCAAGGAATTGACATGTTCCTGATGTGCTCTTTATTTCCACTCTACATCCAGTAAAGTCGGCATCAGAGTATCCAGTTAACTCAAATTCTGACTCAGTTGGATACCAGAGCCCTAAATTAGGGCAACTCTTTATATATCTTAAAATTCTTTTGAGGAAAATAAGGTGAGATTCATTAGGGTTCACCTGAAACCTAGCACAAATACATGTAGCAAACATAATATCTGGTCTACTTGCTGTAAGATATAATAAGGACCCAACAATGGCCCTATATAACTTCTGATCTACAGGTTTCGTATGTACATCAGAATCAATTACAGCATTGGTAGCCATAGGTGTTTTCTTTATTGAAGCATCAGCCATCCCAAACCTTTTAATCAGCTCCGTAGCATATTTAGATTGGAATAAGAAGATGCCATCAGGTGTCTGCTTCACTTGGAGACCAAGGAAGTAGAAGAGCTCACACATGCTACTCATTTCAAACTTTGAATGTATAGGGTTGGAGAACCTTTTGCATAGTTTGAAATCTGTAAAACCAAATATAATGGCATCTACATATATTTGTACTAATAAGATTTTATCATGACGATGCTTAATAAATAAAGTCATATCTACTATGCCTCTAGAAAATTTATGCTCTAAGAGAAAGCTAGCTAAGGTTTCATACCAAGCTCTTGGAGCTTGCTCTATACCACAGAGAGCCTTATGCAATTAAAAAACATAAGAGGGATAAGTATGAGAAATAAAACCTGATGGTTATTCTACATAAACCTCTTCTTTAAGTTCACCATTAAGGAATGCACTCTTGACATCCATCAGGTAAATCTTGAACTTCTTGTAGGCAACATAGGCTAGAAAAATTATGATTGCTTCAATCCTTGCAACTGGTG
Organism: Platanthera guangdongensis; assembly: GCA_039583875.1. NCBI lineage: Eukaryota > Viridiplantae > Streptophyta > Magnoliopsida > Asparagales > Orchidaceae > Platanthera > Platanthera guangdongensis. Next base: position 22,419,025 of record CM077165.1, read on the forward strand.
CAAATGTCTGGTCATAGTCTATGTCTTCTTCTTGTGTATATACTTGAGCAACTAGTTTGGCATTGTTCCTTATGATAAGACCTTGAGCATCTAGCATGTTTCTAAATACCCACTTAGTTCCAATGACTCGGTAGTCTTTGGGTCTTGGAATTAAATCCCAAACTCTGTATCTCTCAAACTAGTTGAGCTCCTCTTGCATTGCAGTAATCTAGTGTGGATCTTGCTCAGCATCTTTGATGGGTTGGGGCTCAATTTGAGATATGAAGTAGGCATGCATCATGTCCTGGTGGAGTTGATGCCTTGTCTGCACACCAACTGAAATGTCTCCAATCACTTGAGATACATGGCGATCTCTAAGTGTGACAAATTCAGTAGAAGAAGTTGGTTGAGCAACAGCTTGTGGAGTTAATTCCTCTTATGGAATTATAATAGCTATTGGAGGAAGTTCAGCCACTTCCAAACTTTCTTCTTCGCTCTCTTCTTCAACTTGTGGAGAAGGATGTGATGGAGCCTCTTGGGTGAGGTTTAAATCATCCAATCTCACACACAAGTGAGGTACCTACAATATGTCATTGGTAGAAACTTCTTTATCCTTATAAAATATGTTAGCCTCATCAAATGAAATATGAATAGATTCTTCTATTTTTATGGATGATTTATTATAAACCCTATAAGGCTTGCTTACTTGGGAATATCCAAGAAAAATTCTCATTTCAGCCTTGGCTTTAAACTTTCTAATGTGTTTCTTATTATTGTTGTAAATATAACAAATGCAACCAAAAATTTTGAAATAGTCTACTTTAGGTTTCTTCCCTTTAAGTAGCTCATAAAGAGTCTTATTCTAAAGCTTATGCATCAAACTTCTGTTCAGTACAAAATTTGTTGTGCTCACAGCCTCTACCCAAAAGGATATGAGCAAATGAGCATCTGCAAGTAATGTGCCTGCAGATTCAATTAGGGTTTTATTTTTCCTTTCAGCAACCACATATTGTTGAGGTGTTCTAGGAGCTGAGAAACAGTGCCTGATACCTTCCTTCTCACAGAACTCTTGCATAAGAAGAGACTCAAACTCAGTATCATGATCAGTTCTGATCAATGCAACTGGAGTAGAGTACTTAATTTGTATGTTCTTAATAAAATCTGTAAGAACCTTGAAGTTATCAATTAATAGCACAAGCTATTGCTCCTCTCTCTGCCTCCATCATTTCTCTCTCTACTAGAATTGTTGCTCTCTCCTCTATTCCTTCTTCTGGGGGACTGGCTTTAGGACCCTCTGAAACCAGTCAGGGGGAGATATTCTATGAAGAAGTTCCAGTTCCTCCTCCAGCTCTAGCAGCAGATTCAGATATTATTGTAGATTCCCCAGAGGTAGATATTCCAACTGAAATAATAGATATAATTGATTCTGATACTAACATGGCTGATACAGTTGCAGAAATAACCACTATTGGTGATTTAGTTATAAATCTTACAGTTGATTTAAATTCTTTACTGAATTCTTTTAATTCTACTTACAGAATTATTTTACCAAGTTTTGATGTACAGAACTCTAAAGCTATTGTAGTTTATACTGCTCCTATAAGTCCTAAAGTTGTGGATCAACTAAAGGCAAGTTTTGTAGTTTTTGAGATTACAGAAAGTTCAGTTGTTGAAGAAATTAGTGAGCCAGTTCCTAAGAAAAAGGCTTCCTCTACACCAACCTTTGGCTGGTGTGAATCTCCTATGCCCAATCTGGAAGACATTATGTTTGCTGACATGGAAGAAGAAGCAGAAAATGTTCAAATTGCTACAGATAGTTCTGCAGAGCTAACAAGTCAAGCACAGCCACGGATTCTTGGAATCTCAGCTGATTTGCTAAAGTAGCCGGATGCTCTTTATGACAATCCAGAAAATTCTTCTCAAGATGATGATAATGAGTCAGATGACTCTGATAATACAAGTTCAAAGAAAAGAAAGGCAAAGAAGAAGGCTGCTCTTGCCAAGGCTATTCCTAAACCTAATCCATCTGCTGATGTTCCATACTATATCCTGCATAACATAACTCTCACTCCAGACACCCCAAACTGGATGAGATATTCCAAAAATGAGCTTAAAGCCAAGAAGAAGAGCAGGAGGCGTTGGATCATGCATTTTGCATCTCTTGGTTTGAGAATAACAAATATCGTGATGTATTTGATCTACTCTTTTGTGTGTTTATAGTGTGTAGGTTGTACAGGTTTAATGAGGAGACAAGACCTTAGTCATGGGCATGATCCAAGGGTGTGTGCACTTTAAAAAAAATAAAATGATGAGTTTTGTGTGCTAAACTTCAAACAGCCATAACTTTCAATCCGGGAGGAGTTACGGAACGTGTCACCTCATTCTGGAATGAGATCGAAGTCATCTACACTCTGGTAATGGTTCTAATGGCAAAAGTTAAAAGGTGATATCGCTAGGCGATAGCCACTATCGCCCGGCGATAGCTCCACGATCGAATCGTCCCGCGGAAACCTCATAATCGTGGGACACGTGGCAGCCAGATAGGATATCACTGATTCGCAATATCCAGTATCGTCGGGCGATATCGATAATATATAAAAGTGATTCATTTTTCCGTGGAGATCAAGGATTGCAGAATTTGGAGTGTTCCTTCCCATGCAACTAATCCAGAGAGCTCCAGCCTTTAGAAAACTCTCATTTTCCCAAGAAAGTTCATGAGTGAAGAAGAGACGGTTTGTGTGCAGCATCTCAGGCAATCTTTGCAAGGATTCGACGTCGTCTTCAGAGCTTCATTTTGAGGGAGTTTTTATTCTGAATTTTTATTTTGTAACTTATCTTATCATCTTTGTAATCGGTAGATAAATCGCCGCCTTGTGCGTGGCGTCTAAGTCCTTGCGTGGCTTAGGAGGAAATCGCCGCCATGTGCGTGGCATCTAGGTCCTTAGGTGGCTTAGGCGAAAATCGTCGCATTGTGTATGGCATCCAAGTCCTTGTGCGGCTTAGGGAGTAATCACTTCCTTGTGTGTAGTGTCTATATCGTGGTTAGATCTAGGGGGAGGCTAGTAGCAAGATATAGGGAGAGATATGCTTTAGCCTGCCGGATCATGGTAGAAGGACCGGCGAAATCAAAAGTTAACTATATTTTTCATAAGCCTTAATCTCTAGCTTCATAGAGATATCATTTATATTGGTTTATCACTTATGAAATAAAAGATTATCATTTATGTTCTTATTTATTTTTAAGTGTTTAATTTTATTATGAAAAATTACTTTTGATTTCTTTAATTATTTCATCAAGTAAATTAAGATTAAGAAATAAATTTTGTCAACCTTTATTCACACCCCTCTAATGGTGTCGTAAGATCCAACACTTGGTACAAGATCAGGTTATTCCAAAATGGCTTCACAATCAGGAATAATGGCGCTTCATGATCTTGCAACCACTAGAGGGGATGAAATTTTAATAAATGAAAATTTTTAGCACCACCATTGTTTATGGGTGAAAACTATAAAGGGTGGAAAATTCTAATGGAAAATTTTCTTAAATCTTTAGATGAAAAAATTTGGAATATTACAATTAAAAAGCCCCCAATTATTTTAAATAGAAAACAAATGATTTTAAATGCAAAATCCTTAAATAGTTTATTTTGTGCACTAGATCAAAATATTTTTAAACAAATATATATGTTTTCTACTAGTTATGAAGTTTGGAAATTTCTTGAAGAAACTTATAATTCTTTATCCACGGGAACAAAACATGTACAAGACATGAAAAAATTGAATGCTTGCATTATTATTCAAGAAAGCTCCTCCTTTGATGAATCCATGAAGTGCATGTCAAATGGATTGGAAGAAGTGAACATATCGTGCGAAAGAGAAGATGAAAATTCATTTATTGAAGAGGAATGCCAAGAAGATGTCAAAGGAACTTTATGTTCAAATCTTGCCTCATCCTATAGCACTATATGTAAATCAAAATCTTCCCTTTTCGTAACAAATTCTATTTCTACATTTTGTATGCTTGAAATTGCTAAACGCAGAATTAAGAAATTAAAAAATGTTAATTCAAAATTACGTTTAGAAAATATAAGTTTAAAAGCAAACGCAAAAGTAGAATCACATATTAATGTATCAAATTCTCTTTCATGCTTTGTAGTTGAAAGTTCTACATCTCGTTATAATTGCAATGATCTTAGAGAAAAATTCAAGGAATTTGAAAAAGTGCTTTTAATTTCAAAAGAGTATAATGAAAATTTGATAAAAGGAAACATTGCTATAATGAATAAACTAGAATCATTAAAAATATTTGTGGAAAAAAATTAGGTAATAAAAAATCATTTATTTCTAGTTTACTTTCAAAATTATGTAAGACTTCTACTAGTGAGTTAAATAAAAGTATGTATAAAAAGAAGAGTGAAAATGAAAAACAACTCAATGATTATTTGAAAAATAATTTCAAAACTCTTTCTCCTAACTCTAAATTAAATGATCACAAATTTCATATTAACAATAGTTTTAAAAATCACTACTATTATAACCATCATTTTCATGACTATATAAATTTGAAACATGTTCAACTAAAGTATGAATGGAGACCCAAGATTAAAACCAAAACATTAACTCCACTTGAAATGATGCATTCATCACTTTCTCCTCATAAGCCAAACGATATATTTGGGTACCCAAAAGAACCATCACACTTGGATCACTTTGGATACCCAAATCTCTTATTCATTAGTACCCAATCAAACGTGTGAAGTAGAAATAAATCAAAATAGAAGACTCAATAATCTACTTCACGACATGCTTAATGTATTTTTATTTTTGTTATTTTTCTTTTTATTTTGAGCCCACACGTATTTTGGTCACTTTATATATTTTGATATATGACTTTCACATATTAAGCATAAATTCTCTAATAAATATGTGACTTTAAAATAAACTATAATTAAAAATCAATCTTACATAAAAGTAATAGTTTATGATTTCATTCTTAGACTTAAATGTTTAGTATGTCCATGATCATTCACCCACATTATATTTCCCACTTTAGTGAGGGCGTAGGTTGTATGCATTAGAGACGCTAATCTGTAAATCATGTTTTGTCCTTAACCGGGGAAGGGATCCAGTTGCACATTGCGAGGCACTGGGGGGGAAAGAGTGTTAGGTGTAGCGGCCTCTTTTGTGTGCATATGGGATTAACACCCCAACCTACGACATGCCTGCAGCTCCTCATGCCCATCCGTCACTTAATACGGGGCTAGGGTGTAGACATATAGCTTGGGTAGTTTAGTTTAGGAAATACTCATATCATATTCATTGTATGAACATTATTTTACACTTTATTATTATTTATATCATGTATATTGGTTTGAACATGTGTATATTACTTTATACTAGTTATTTTAAAGATATTACAAAAAAACCAATTATAAAATTGCAAAACAATTAAAAATATTAATTGTCATTATCAAGGATGATTAATTATATCAATTAAAGATTAAATACAATGTTTAATTTAGTTTTCCCATTTCTTAAAACATTGTTTTGATTTTATCATGCCTTGAATATTATCTTGTTATGTGCAATGAAATTGATTGTAGAAAACATGTGTAGAATTGTATAGCATGCCTCTAAGTATGAGTAATGTTTTGTGTTTGATAATGACTTTACACACTCACTTATTTTGATAACCTACATGTGTTTTTAATCTTATACTTGCATGATTGTGTAGTGTAATAACATAATAATTAAAATTCATAAATATATTACTTACACTACATTGAATTGTTTATTTCAATTCTTTGTTTTTCATGCACTTATTCATTAGAGAAATGTGGTTTAAAATTTTAAATGATATTGTTTACAAAACAAGTGAATTCCGAGTCCTTGGTCACAAGCATAAAAAGCATAGAATAAATGACAAGGAAAACTCCACCAAGCACTACTCACCCTCCTGATAAGTCTTAATAAGCATTGTGAGGTTGAGCGCCTTGGAAAGGATTGTAAAGTGTCTTGTAATAAACAAAAATATTCACCACTTCTCTTAGTACACTGGATCACAAAAATAAAAACAAAGTTAAAAAGAATAAAAGGATCCCCCCAAGCTCTACTTCGCTCCCTGATAAGACTTAATGAGCATTGTATGTGCGAAGCACCTTGGTAGTTGTACTTTTTATGTATGTGCATTGAGATATCGTGGAAGTAATTTTATTTGTGTATTTTAATGTTGTATTATTTCATTATATATGTCATTCATTTTGATTAATACATTTGTATACTTTATCAAATCACTTTTGTACACATTATTATCACATATAAAACTTCTACTCATGAGAATTGGATCCTAATGCATATCTACACAATTCTCTACAAACTTAAATAAATGCACTAGATAGCAAAGCATGACCACTTCAATGTTTTTGTTTACTTGAAATGCAAATTTTATTACATTGTAGTTTTATATCTTTTCTTGATATTTTCAAATCATGCTTGAAATTAGATCTCAATGGAATAGCATTTTTAGAACGTTAACTCAAACATCTAATATTCAGTTTTAAAACTCATTAGCTTTTATATATTCTCTATTTCTAAAAAATGTTTATTTTTAAGAATGCTTATTATACTTTTCGATGTGATTACTACTTGCGCTTACTCATGATTTCTTTTTTAATAAGTGGTATCTTGAAATAAAAATGTTTACACTATCATTTCCTTTATGTTCTTTACTACTTTAGGTTCCACCGTGCTTATTTTTAACAAGTGGTATACACTCACCTATATCCCGTTTTGATACAATCGAAAGGGGAGAATAACTTTCATGAACTTAAAAATTTTAGAGGGAGTACATTGTAAATTTCATAGGAAATATTTATATAGCAGGACTAATTATAGAACAAGTGCATATATTATCCTATTGCTCGATCATGATTATTCTTCCAATAAGTTATCCCTAATCAATCTTAAAAGGTATATATTCATCCCTACCCACTGAAGACTTTGTAAATTTTCCTTTTTGACATGGTGAACATAAAGATGATAAATTTCCATGTAAAGAAGGTAAACCTTTAACAAGTTTATTTTGAGACAATTTTATGATTAGTTTGGAACTAGAATGTCCAAGACGTCTATGCCACAAATCTAACTCCTCATTTTTAGAAATAAAACACTTTAATGAAGAATGTGACAAATCATTAAATCTAATCATGTAAACATTTTGAAATCTAGGAGCGATAATAACAATATCATTTGTTTTAGAGTTAATAATCTTGTATAGGTTTGAAGATGAGTCAAATAAGATGTTTAAGCCAATATCACATAATTGACTTATTGAAATTAAATTATGCTTCAAACCTTTAACATATAAAACATTTGAGATAGTAAATGATTGGTTACCTACTACTCCAATGACGATGATTTTTCCCTTTCCGTTATCTCCAAAAGTAACTACTCCTCCTTTCTTCAACTCTAGACTAAGGAACTTTGATTTATTGCTCGTCATGTGCTTGGAACACCCTGAGTCCAAGTACCACATGTCTTCTCTATCCTTAGCCTGCCAACAAACCTAGAAAGAGGATGAGAGTAAAGATCCGGCTACCCAAGTGGTTCCTCCCATAGAATAGGTGGAAGCCTTAGGCACCCAAATTTGTTTGACTAAGCAGTATCCCGTCTTCTTACAAGTATGTGTTGTGTGACCAAACTTATAACATTTGGCACACTTATGAAAGAAGTTGACGGGTTTTTTAAAGTAAATTTTGACCATTTGCTGGAAGCTACATGGACAGGGGGTTTGTTGTTTTTAATCTGAAAATCAGATTTTGACCCTTTCCTGGAATTTTTCCTATCGTCGGCGACAGTGGATGTCGTTGGGCGATAGTGCTCAGGAGAGTATCCAAGTCCGAATTTTCTAGAACCATAGTACTGGTTTCCCAAAATCATATTTAGATATTTTTGGCCCACTCCAAATTTGTTAGTGGCCATTTCTAAATTACAGACTTGTCCCCTTAATAGATTATTTTCGGCAACTATGGTGCCGCAACGATTAGCGAAGGACTTCCTGCTGCCTTCCACTTGAGATTGAGAAAATTTTAGAGATCTCTTTAAGGCCTCTTTCACTTTTGTAAGAGTCTCAATCCGAGTCTGAGTCTTAGAAAGATCTTTCTCAAGCTCCACTATCTTTGTCAAGGAGGGACAATCCTCTTGACAAGACGCTTTCTCTTTTCCAAGAACTTTTACTTCATTTTTTAGTTTTTTATTTTCTTTAACTAATACTTTATTTTCAGATTTAATCATTTTAATTTCACGCAGTTTTTTGTCTAAATACTCACAAGTTCTCAAAAATTCAGAATATAAATCATCAAAGATTTCAGGAGTTACCTCAGTGTCGCTCTGGACACTGTTTCCTTCATCATAAGATGAAGCGCTCTTTTCCATCAAGCATATGTTGGCCTCCTCTTCAGTTTTGACCCTGAACTGCTTGACTCCTCAGAAGTGGCTTCATCCCATGTTTCAGCCTTTAGAACATTCTTCTTATCTTTCTTTCTGTGTCGCTTCTCTTTCAGCTCTTTCACATACTTTTGGCACTTGCTCTTTATGTGGCCAATCTTCCTGCAATGATAGCATTCAGGTGGTGGTCTATCTTCTTCATCCTCTCCTTCAGCTTGGAACTTTCCTTTCCTATTCCCAGATTCTTGCCTCTTCAAAAATCTCTTGAGAGAATTTCTTCTTTCAGGATTTCTCATAAATCTCCTTAATTTCTTCATAAACAAGCTCTCTTCATCTTCGTCGTCACTTTCATCGGACTTGCTTTCCTTCTCCTTCTTGGACTTCAATGCCAAAGCTTTCTTTCTTGGCTCCAAGCTATACTCTTGTTGTTGAATCCTCAACTCTACTTCATGAGTTTTCAAGTTGCCTATGAGATTCTCAATTTGGAGAGACTTTAGATCGTGTGACTGTGAGATGGCAGTCACTTTAGTATTAAACTTCGGGGAAGCGATCTAAGTATTTTTCCTCACCAAATCTCCATTTGAGAAATTCTTCCCTAGAATCCTTGAGTCGTTTACTATCTTGCTAAACCTTGTGTACATTGAGTCTACATCTTCATCAACCTCCATTTTGAACTTCTCAAACTCTGATTCTAGCTGGAAAAGCTTTGAGTCATTTACCTGCGATGTTCCTTCATGAGTAACTTCAAGAAGATTCCAAATATCATATGCAGTATCACAGGCACAAACACGATTAAATTCAGTCCTATCTAACGCACAAAATAAAGCGTTCATTTCCTTAGCGTTATTCTTGCATCGAAGCTTATCTGCTTTATCCCATTTGTCCTTGGGTTTTTCCATAGAGACACTTCCTACAACAGTTATAGGAGCAGTGTAGCATGTTTCTACCATGCCCCAAACATCGATATCTAGTGTTATTAGAAAGCATCGCATTCGAGCTTTCCAATAGTTGTAGTCAGTGCCCGTGAATAAGGGAGGTCTACTGATACCTTGCCCCTCAGAAAACACGTGAGTGTTTTTGCTAATAAAAAAGGGGGAGAATAAACTGAGAAATCTAGTGGATTTGATATTTAGGGGGAGCAAAGTATATATGGAACACTTATGTAGGGGGAGCCTTCATATAAGAAGAGTATGTTTTGCTTTAAATCTACCATGTCATAAACTTATTATTCATGCATATATTTTACCACACTAACCTATAAACATAAATGGTCTTAAACTCACGAATTTCTCATATAGGTATTTGTTATTATCAAAAGGGGGAGATTGTTGGATTATGCATTCCGCATCTCTTGGTTTAAGAATAACAAATATCGCGATGTATTTTATCTACTCTTTTGTGTGTTTATAGTGTGTAGGTTGTACAGGTTGAATGATGAGACAAGACCTCAGTCATGGGCATGATCCAAGGGTGTGTACACTTCAGAAAAAAACAAAATGATGAGTTTTGTATTCTAAACTTCAAACAGCCATAACTTTCAATCCGGGAGGAGTTACGGAACATGCCACCCCATTCCGGAATAAGATCGAAGTAATCTACACTATGGAAACTGTTCTAATGGCAAAAGTGAAACGGCGATATCGCCAAGCGATAGCCACTATCGCTCGGTGATAGCTCCACGATCGAATCATCCCGCGAAAACCTCAGAATCGTGGGACACATGGCAGCCAGATAGGATATCGCCGATTCGCGATAGCCAGTGTCGCCGGGAGATATCGATAATATATAAAAGTGATTCATTTTTACGTGGAGATCAAGGATTGCAGAATTTGGAGTGTTCCTTCCCGTACAACTGATCCAGAGAGCTCCAGCGTTTAGAAAACTCTCATTTTCCCAAGAACTTTCAAGAGCGAAGAAGAGATGGTTCGTGTGCAGCATCTCAGACAATCTTTGCAAGGATTCGACATCGTCTTCAGAGCTTCATTTTAAGGGAGTTTTTATTCTGAATTTCTATTTTGTAACTTATCTTATCATCTTTGTAATCGGTAGATAAATCGTTGTCTTGTGTGTGGCGTCTAAGTCCTTGCGTGGCTTAGGATGGAATCGCCGCCTTGTGTGTGGCGTCTAGGTCCTTGGGTGGCTTAGGGGAAAATCGCCGCCTTATGTGTAGCGTCCAAGTCCTTGTACGGCTTAGGGAGTAATCACTGACTTGTGTGTAGTGCCTAGATCGTGGTTAGATCTAGGGGATGCTAGTAGCAAGATCTAGGGAGAGATACGCTTTAGCCTGCCGGATCTTGGTAGAAGGACCAGTGAAATCAAAAGTTAACTATATTTTTCATAAGCCTTAATCTCTAGCTTCATAGAGATATCATGTATATTGGTTTATCACTTATGAAATAAAAGATTATCATTTTTGTTCTTATTTATTTCTAAGTGTTTAATTTTATTATGAAAAATTAGTTTTAATTTCTTTAATTATTTCATCAAGTAAATTAAGATTAAGAAATAAATTTTGTCAACCCTTATTCACTCCGCTCTAAGGGCGATGTAAGATCTAACAGGAGGTACTCTCCACCTCCTAAATTCAGGAGAGGTCCTCCTCCTGCAGCAGGATCTTCTGCAAGTGTTTCTCAAGTTCAGAGATCTACATCTTCTCATCGGTCTAAACCTTCCTACAACAGACAGCAACATAGTTCTAGCAGCAGCAGTAGGCAGCAACAACATCAAAGGCACAGCAGATAGCACAAAACTTCTGAAGATGATCAACCAGAGAAAGCAACTCCTAAATGGCATCTTTCTCCAGTCGGTGATCCAGAAATGGACCCCAACTCCAGAATGATAAAATTTCAAGAATTAATAGCTCTATCTCAAATCAGAAAAGCAAACGAAGAAGGATAGGACATATCTCAGCATACTACCATGTCCTCCTACAGAAAGAAATAGTAAGGCTACATCAAAAGGACGATCCTGATTTGTTGCACCTTCGTAGTAGAACTGAGAAAGGTGAATTACCAGACTTTTCAATCGATGATGCGGGTACTTTGAGGAACCGTGGTAGATATTGTATCCCCACTGTTGAGGATATTCGAGCTAAGTTGTGCAGTGAGGCGCATGGTTCTAGTGTCACCTACCGCCCTTGTACAACCCCGTATCCGGCGAGCGGGGTGAACCCGAAACCAGGCTGTCCAGCTCAGATTACCAAGGCCCCAGGCGAGCTCGGCAGAGAAACCCGAGCCTGAGCTCGGCCTTCGTCGACCGCGAGCTCGGTATTCGCCGAGTTAAGCCAAGCTTCATCGAGCTGAGGTCGACTAACGGAGGCCAATCGATAGGCGAGCTCGTCGTCCCAACTCGCACTCGCGCAATGGAGCTCGGCAACAGCAGGCAAGCAGCATCCGCCGAGGTGGCCAGGCTCCCCAGCTCGCCCAGATCTATGAGGTACCTTTTACTATTTATCCCTCGCTGGTCTGCCCATAGCCCTTCAAAACAGCAGAGTTTGGCTGTTGGCAGACCCAACCCAGGGCTTTTTGGTAATTTCAGGTCAGTTTAGTTTGTTTATTGGCAGTTCAGATTCTGAAAACTATAAATAGGACCCAAGGGGTATCCCAGAAAGCAGCCTTCATGTGCTCTCTTGCTCCAGTTTTCAAGTACTTTCTGAGGGCACCTTAGCTCGGCCTTTGGCTAAGGAGGGGAAGTGCTCCCAGATCTTCCGGGCGTGTGGTGGGTCCTCCCCGCCGAGACCTTGGGTCAGTTCTCCCTTGTTTCTTTTGTTGTTTTACTTGCAGGAGTGAAGTAGGTGCGCGATCACCCCTTCCCCAAGGGTGAACTCCGCAGGAGACCGAGATTTCGGTTAAAACATTTTGGTGCGGTGTGCGTGGAGCATGGTCAGTGCAGAAAAGCTTCAGCGAACCAGATGACAGGAGGACAGAGACCTGATAGGTCGAGCTCGCCGCCCCCCTCCCCCCCCCCCCCCAACACCTCTGGCCACAGTGGGGATGTTTGAAGATTTCAGGAACGAGGTGCTGGGCCTCGTCAAGTTCCCACTCGGCACGCGAGCCGAGTGCTTGACTCCAGCAGTATAAATCGCAGCCGCCCACTCTCAGGGAGAGGACGCCCCCGGCAGGCGAGCTGGGAAGGAAATTACCGAGGAGGGTCGGGGTGCGAGCTCCCCGGGCGCGAGCTCTTCCCCGGCTCGGCAGGCTGAGGCCGGTTTGGCGAGCTGGGCTCGCGAGACTTGCCATCTCGCCCAATAGGGGGAGGCAGCCCCTTCAGCGAGTTGGTCTATTCAGCTCCAGTTCTAGAAGGGTTCAGGGAACCTGAGATGTCCTACTACACTGGGAAGGGACACCCGGTCCAACACGTCCAGTGGTTTGAGGACGTAGTCTCAATCCGGCAAATGTCGGATGGGTTCAAATGCCAACTCTTTGTCATTACCCTCAAGGAGAATGCGAGGGAGTGGTTCCATCAGCTGCCAGACAGCTCAATCTACTGTTTCGAGGACCTGCGTCGGGGGTTCATGCTGAGGTTCACTACCTCGAAGAGGAGGAAGAAGGAGTCGGAGTCCCTGTTCCACATCAAGCAGGGAGTGAACGAGATGCTGGGGAGCTACGTAGACCGGTTCCAGGAGGAGGTCACCCAGGTCCAGGAGATGTCGGGCCATAGTTTGATGATGGCTTTCACCCTGGGCCTGCAGCAGGGTTTCTTCAGGATGGAGTTGAAGAGTATACCCCCCCCCCCCCCTCTCCTACGAGGAGTTGATGGAGAGGGCGGCGAGAGAAGTTGACAGGGAGGCGTCAAACCCTGAGTTTGCCCGGAAGCTACCTAGGTGGGCCACGAAAGAGGAGAAGGAGCCAAGAGGAGGAAGAGGACATGAGGAGAGGAGAGCCCCGGTAGAGGGAGCAGAGGCAGCTCTAGGGGCAGCAGCAGCCCAGGTGGGGGCGCAGGAGCCTGATCGTCGGCTGGGCTGGAGGCCCGAGTGGCAAGGGCAGGGGCCACAGAGAGGATACCATGGAAGGGAGCGCCACCAGGGGGCAAGATCAATTCCACCCCCTGGGTTGGAGGCGGGAGCAGAGGCCTCGACTCCCAGACCAAGAAGAGGCTATGGCCATACCATAGGGGAGAGGAGGAGAGCAGTCAGGAGGAGGAGGAGAGAAGTTAGGGTGGAGTTGCCCTACTGCGACTTCCATCAGGAGGAAGGGCACGCCACCGCCACGTGCCCCGAGTTCCTCGAAATAAGGGGAAACAGGGAGAGGTAGCAGCAGCAGGGGTGTCTGGAAGTGAGGATCGAGGAGGTCCTGCCTTGGGCGGAGAAGGACCGTTGCGAAGACCGGGTGGATGTTGGGACCCGAGGGGGATCAGAGTCATCCAAGGGGGGGTCTAGGCTTCCCGAAAGGCGAGCCTCCACATCATGTATTGCTGGAGCATTGGCTCCACATCCTAAACCCCGCCCCTAGAAGGAAAGGATCACCTTCTCCAGGAGCGATATGGCGGATCATGTTAAATTTTCTCAATGTGTTCAGCAAGATAGCCCAAACGCCAAATTAATATCTTCGGAACTACCCAGTTCGCACGTTGAACCAGCGGAAACCAAGGACTAGAGGTACAAAGGTAAATCCCAACAAACAATGAAAGCACAAGCAGGTCTATTATTCATTCACTTCTTTACAATGCGAGGCATACATAGCGAGACATGATTTCGCTAGTATCACAGCTGTAAACAGAAAGCACCAAAAAACAAGCCGGGCGGACAGCACCCGAGTCCGCCGAGACCGCGAGGTCGCCGAGGTTGCCGAGTCCGCTGAGCTCGCCCAAGCTATGCTGCAATCCGCCGAATAGACACGGAGTCCGCCGAAGCTGCGAGGCCGCGCGGACACACCGTTATTCGCCTCCTGCTGAACTTGAACTGAGGAACACCCCTACCCGCCTGAAGCCGGCGGACAGGTTATTGAAGCTGCCAAAGATGAAACAGAACTGACAAGCCGCAGAGCAACCTCCTGCTGAGTCCTTAGAGACCGCACACTTCCAAGCACTTGACCGAAGTCACAGCCAAACTCCTGGCTCCTTGAAGCTATCCGCGCGACCTGCACACAGCAAACCGTCAGCCTGAAACAATCCGCGCGGACTGGAAGACACAGACCGCAGCTCCTTGCACACCCCAACTTACTGTTCACTCAAGTTACTGTAGATGTGCCAGGGGGTCCTATTTATAGGTGAGGTGAGGAGTGTGGTCACCGCCCTAGAGATAGCGTCACCACCCCAGCCCGCGCGATAGCAAAAACACCGTCCGCCGAGTCCGCATGGACTTAGCCGGATACCAAGGAAAACCGCCAGGAGCTAGGCATACATTGGTGAACCCTCTCCAGTCCGCACAAGCTATGCGGACAAGGCATCAGCCCGCAAAGCTCCAACCACTGCAAGACAGCAACCCCCTTCAATGGCAGTCCGCACCAACCCGAGGCAGTCCGCAAGACTCACACCTCAATCCGCCACAAGTCCACGACCAAAGGAAGACAGCAACAGTCCGCCCGGTCACAGCGGACTTGGCGGATACCGCAGACACCATGGCCTTGACACAAACTGTGACCAAGTCCAAAACCATCAAGGGCTAATGCGAGCATGGCGGACTCAAATTCCCGTCCGCCAAACACCCTGGCACAGACCGCCATCAGTCCGCCAGCTCCTCACACTTCTGTCCAATGCAGTAGCCAACCCCGGACTGCAAAACCCAGTCCGCCAATCGACCTCCACAGCAAATCGCCTGATGTGCCACCAGAGCTCGACAAGGCCTCAGCCAAGCTCCAAGCCCAGTCCGCAACAGCCCATACCGCGGACACTCCAGTCCGCAAGCTTCCCGCGGACACGAGCCAAACCGCCTATCAGCACAAGCTTGCACCCGCGGCCACTGAGCAATGCACCATTCCGCAACCTTCATCCGCGCAGGCCGCTCCTTGGCAAAGCCAATCAGCAAACACCTTATCCGCAGAAACCAGGCCGCATAGTCCGCGGACTCAACCCGTGCAAACCGCCCAGAAGAACAACTGGCTTCCCACTAGACCTTCCACCAGGCCGCACATCTCAGTCCGCTCAGTCCGCCTAGTCCGCCAAAGCTGTCCGCCCCAGGCCGCCCGGCCTGTCCCGTCACCCACTTCCACTTCACAAATTTCAACACTCCCCCTTGAAGTGGGAAGTGGTGACCAAGCCCAGCAAGCTGCGCAAGCGTTCAAAAGGCCCCTTCGACAGTGGCTTCGTGAAGATGTCAGCAAGATTGTCTTCACTCGGAACATGCCCGACCAGCAGAGACCCTTCCAACACCTTCTACCTGATGAAGTGGTGATCAATCTCTATATGCTTGGTCCTGGCGTGACACACTGGATTGTTAACCAGTTTGAGAGCACTCTCATTGTCACCCCGGAGTAAAGTAGGCTCTTGCACTTCTTCATGAACATCCTCTATAAGCCTCCTCAACCAGACGGCTTCCCGAGCAGCCAAGGCCGAAGCCTTATACTCCGCCTCCGTGGTTGAAACCGACACCGAGTCCTGCTTCTTGCTACACCACGAGATGCTAGCTGAACCGCAAGTGAACACATAACCTGAAGTAGACCTTCGATCATCTGAATCACCGCCATAGTCAGCATCCGTGTACCCGAGCAACGCAACCTCCGTGTCCCTTCTGTAGAGGAGTCCCATGCCAGAAGAAGCCTTGACATACTTCAGAATTCCCTTTGCCGCCACTAGATGAGATTGCCTTGGTTCAGCCATATACCGACTTACTCGGCCAACAGCATAAGCGATATCCGGCCTTGTAATCGTCAGATAAATCAAGCTTCCAACCAGAGCCCTGATCACCAAGGGATCATGAAGAACCCTTCCCTCATCTCGTCGAAGCTTTAGCCCAGATTCCAGTGGAGTAGAGCACTTCTTCCCTTCGCCCATGCCAAACCGCTTCACAATGCGATCAGCATATCCTTTCTGGCTAATGAGAACCCCGCACTCCTTCCTCTCCACTTCCAGACCGAGAAAGTGATGCAACTCTCCCAAGTCTTTCATCTCAAAGCGTATAGCAAGTTCTGCCCTGAGCCTTGCTACTTCCCCCTCCGAGTTCCCTGTGATGATCATGTCATCAACATACAGCAGGACCAAGACTCGTAGCTCCCCCTTCTTCTTGACAAACAAGCTTGAATCCGAGTTGGAAGCAAGGTATCCACAGAATTGCAAGTACTCTACAATCTTCCCATACCACGCTCGAGGAGCTTGCTTCAACCCATAGAGAGCCTTCCTGAGTTTGCAGACATAGTCTGGATGCTTCTCAGAGACAAAACCAAGTGGCTGATCCATGAAGATGTCCTTGTCAATCTCTCCGTAAAGAAAGGCATTCTTCACATCGAGTTGCCACAACCTCCATCCCTTGCTAGCAGCCAAGGCGATCACCACTCTTACAGAAGTCATCTTCGCAACTGGACTGAATGTCTCCTCATAGTCTTCTCCATACTGCTGTGAGAATCCTCTAGCGACCAGGCGAGCCTTGAAACGATCAATGCTACCATCAGCCTTCTTCTTCAACTTATACACCCACTTGCAAGTAACCGGAGTAACTCCATCAACCTTGGGCACAAGGTCCCAGGTTTCATTCTTCTTCAGAGCATCAATCTCTTCTTTCATGGCATCATCCCACTCCTTTACTCCAGTGGCCTCGTTGAAGTTTGCAGGCTCTCGCTCATCCAGAGGACCTGCAAAGAAGCAGGAGACAAAGCTCACTGCAATCCCATCACAGTACCGAGCCGGTGGCTTAACCACCCTCTTCGATCTCCGAAGACACGGCTCCTTGCTCACGGCTTCCGTTGCTTCTTCAGACTCCACTCCTACCTGGGGCAAGCATTGAGCAGTGCTCCCCCTGCTTCCTGAGCCAGAAGGCTCAGCCTCGGAGTTCGAAGCAACAGGAGCTGCTGGTGAAACAACAAGCTCCTCTTCCAAGCCTTCAGCGGCCTCCACCGGTGCTTCATCAACCTTGCTACTTCCGGTTAGCTCCACTGAGCCACCTCCATATGACGTCAGCTCGTCAAAGACAACGTCTCTTGACACCACGAACTTCTTCGTCACAGGGTCCATGCACTTCCATCCCTTCTTCCGCTCATCATAGCCAACAAAGATAAGTTTCCTTGCCTTCGCATCCAGCTTTGTCCGTGAGGCATCCAGGATATGCACGTAGCAAGTTGAACCAAACACCCGAAGGTGTCCAACACTCGGCTTCTCCTTCAGCAACAGCTCAACATGAGTCTTCATGTTGATAGGGCTGAGTGGCATCCGGTTGATAACATAAGCAGCACAAGACATTCCCTCCGCCCAAAAGGACCTTGGGATATCTTTCGCATGAAGGCAGCATTTGCAGGTCTCCGTCAAATGACGGATCTTCCGCTCCGCTACCCCATTTTGTTGTGGAGTGTGAGCACAAGTAAGCTCCCGTTGGATCTCGTGCTTCCTGCAGAAGTTAGAAAACTCGGAAGAGACAAACTCCCCCCCCCCCCCCCCCCCGTTATCAGTTCTAAGCTTCTTAATCTGCAAGCCAAGCCGGCCTTCTACCAACTCCTTGAACTCCACGAACAAACGGAAGGCTTCCGACTTCTCCTTTAAGAAGTACACCCAAGTATACCTTGAGTAGTCATCAACCAAGACAAGCATGTATTTGCTTCCACCAAGGCTGGCAGTAACCGTTGGTCCCATCAGGTCGCCATGAATACACTCCAGTGGCTTCTTGCTCCTTGTTTGTGATTTATCAAACGGAAGGCGATGTGCCTTACCGTATTGACAGCCGCACAAACATGTCCATCACCAAAGGAAGATAACTTCGGCAACCCCTTCACCAAACTTCTACTCGCCATTGCCTTCAGCTTGTCCATGCCAACATGCCCCAGCCTCTCATGCCAGATAGCAGCACTATCATTGGCTCACATTCTATCAACATAAGCACTGGTGGAAAGAACATACAAGCTCTTCACCCTCCTCCCAACATGAGCAACATCAGCCTTTACCGCTGATACGTTGCGAAGGAACCTCACGTCTGTTGGCCCAAACAGAACGTGATACCCAGCGTCCACCGCATTGGTCACCGAAAAGAGGTTTTTCTTCATTCCCGGCACGTGATACACACTCCTTAACGTGAGTGGCCCCTGATCACTACCCAAAGACACGACCCCCTCTTTCTCTACTGCATAAACAGTATTATCAGCAGTGATAATAGCTTCATTACCTGAGTAAGGCTGCATGGAGGTGAACTTCGATTTGTCTCCGGTGAGGTGATGACCACACCCGGAGTCCACGATCCACTCACCGTTGAAGTCCTCAGCAGACAAGGCCCGGACACAAGTGCCCGTCAAGAAAGCTCCGCCCCATTCTGCTTCTTCACTTCTCGAGCAAGCTTCCTCCTTTCCCGCAGCATGCCCAGGCTGCAGTTTGACCTTGCAGTCCCACTTGAAGTGTCCTCGCTGATGACACCGGAAGCACTTCAGATTCTTCTTCCAGTCCTTAGGAGCATTGCTCCTCTCCGGTGGATATGAAGTTGAAGTCTCCTTCTCACCAGCGGCCTGCACCTTCTTCTTCTTCTTCTTCTTCCCTTCCCATCCTTTCTTCTTTCCTGAGAAGAGAGCTTCGCTGCCTTCCTGATTCAGATTCACTCCAGCCATCTGCCTTGCTAAGCTCTCCTGCGAGACAAGCAGATTCTCCAGCTCAAGCAACGACGGCTGAGTAGCCCACCCTTGAACAGATGTGACAAAGGCCACATACTCCTTCCGCAAGCCGCGGACGATGTGCCTTTTCATCTTTGCCTCAGAGATAGGCTCATCAGGATCCAGTGCCGACAGCTCAGCACACAAGCTCTTCATCTTTAAGAAGTATTTGGAGATAGAAAGGTCTCCCTGAGTTGCCCTGGCCAACTCATTCTCCAGGAACTGAAGCCGCGCCACATTCTTCCTATTGAACAACTCATCAATGGTTGTCCAAATGTCAGCAGCCGACTCACATCCAATGATGTGATCAAACAGTTCCGGAGACACAGCTCTCTTCAGAATGAACTCCGCCTTAGCATTTGTTCTTCTCCAGAGCCTCACCTGCTCAGCAGTACCGAACGCAGCAGTGACCTCCTGTCTGTCGTCTCCACCGACGACTTCACACAGCTCCTTGCCCAGAAGATAACTCTTCATGCACGACTTCCACTTCTTGAAGTTAGTCGGCGTTAAGAGTTCAATGCCCAGACCCCTTGCAAAACTCCCTTCCATTGCAACACCTGTTGGCAACCTTTCAGCAGCTCCGAGCAACAACACAGGTTGATCACCACTCAATCACTGAGTAACAACACTGGCTGACTCCCGCTCACGCAGCTGAACCTCAGAAACCTCGCTCTGATACCATGTTAAATTTTCTCAACGTGGTCAGCAAGATAGCCCAAACGTCAAATTGATATCTTCGGAACTACCCAGTTCGCACGTTGAACCAGCAGAAACCAAGGACTAGAGGTACAAAGGTAAATCCCAACAAACAATGGAAGCACAAGCAGGTCTATTATTCATTCACTTCTTTACAATGCGAGGCATACATAGCGAGACATGATTTCTCTAGTATCACAGTTGTAAACAGAAAGCACCAAAAAACAAGTCGGGCGGACAGCACCCGAGTCCGCCGAGACCGCGAGGTCGCCGAGGTCGCCGAGTCCGCTGAGCTCGCCCAAGCTATGCTGCAATCCGTCGAATAGACACGGAGTCCGCCGAAGCCGCGAGGCCGCGCGGACACACCGTTATTCGCCTCCTGCTGAACTTGAACTGAGGAACACCCCTACCCGCCTGAAGCCGGCGGACAGGTTATTGAAGCTGGCAAAGATGAAACAGAACTGACAAGCCGCAGAGCGACCTCCTGCTGAGTCCGCAGAGACCGCACACTTCCAAGCACTTGACCGAAGTCACAGCCAAACTCCTGGCTCCTTGAAGCTATCCGCGCGACCTGCATACAGCAAACCGTCAGCCTGAAACAATCCGCGCGGACTGGAAGACACAGACCGCAGCTCCTTGCACACCCCAACTTACTGTTCACTCAAGTTACTGTAGATGTGCCAGGGGGTCCTATTTATAGGTGAGGTGAGTAGTGTGGTCACCGCCCTAGAGATAGCGTCACCACCCCAGCCCGCGCGATAGCAAAAACACCGTCCGCCGAGTCTGCATGGACTTAGCCGGATACCAAGGAAAACCGCCAGGAGCTAGGCATACATTGGCGAACCCTCTCCAGTCCGCACAAGCTATGCGGACAAGGCATCAGCCCGCAAAGCTCCAACCACTGCAAGACAACAACCCCCTTCAATGGCAGTCCGCACCAACCCGAGGCAGTCCGCAACACTCACACCTCAATCTGCCACAATTCCACGACCAAAGGAAGACAGCAACAGTCCGCCCGGTCACAGCGGACTTGGCGGATACCGCGGACACCATGGCCTTGGCACAAAGTGTGACCAAGTCCAAAACCATCAAGGGCTAATGCGAGCATGGTGGACTCAAATTCCCGTCCGCCAAACACCCTGGCACAGACCGCCATCAGTCCGCCAGCTCCTCACACTTCTGTCCAACGCAGTAGCCAACCCCGGACTCCAAAACCCAGTCCGCCAATCGACCTCCACAGCAAATCGCCTGCTGTGCCACCAGAGCTCGACAAGGCCTCAGCCGAACTCCAAGCCCAGTCCGCAACAGCCCACACCACGGACACTCCAGTCCGCAAGCTTCCCGCGGACACGAGCCAAACCGCCTATCAGCACAAGCTTGCACCCGCGGCCACTGAGCAATGCACAAGTCCGCAACCTTCATCCGCGCAGGCCGCTCCTTGGCAAAGCCAATCAACAAACACCTTATCCGCAGAAACCAGGCCGCATAGTCCGCGGACTCAACCCGTGCAAACTGCCCAGAAGAACAACTGGCTTCCCACTAGACCTTCCACCAGGCCGCACATCTCAGTTCGCCCAGTCCGCCTAGTCCGCCAAAGCTGTCCGCCCCAGGCCGCCCGGCCTGTCCCGTCACCCACTTCCACTTCACAAATTTCAACAGATCATGAGGATCCTTTTTGTGATGCGCTGGTAATCCAGACAGCCATCGAAAATTTTACCGTCTCCAGGATCCTCTTCGACAACGGAAGCTCCGTCAACGTCGTCTTTAAGAAGGCGTTTGACGCGATGAAGGTGGAGGCTAAGAGGGTGTTGGCCTCGGATGGGCCCCTGTTCGGATTTTCTGGGGAGAGGAAGGAAGTGGAGGGAGGAGTAGGCCTCCATGTCACCCTGGGGGGGAGTCCAGGAACTGCAGGTTCGTCATCGTGGATGCCCCCAGTAGCTACAGCGCCATCTTCGGGAGGCCCCTCATCAGTGCATTCCGCTGCGTCCCCTCATCGTTCCATAAACACTTGAAGTTCAATGCAGAGGGGATTCAGGTCAGGGTCAGGGGGACACCAAAGTGGCGTGGGAATGCTACGTCACCGCCGTGAACTCCATTTATTGGCAGGAGGGAGCTGACGAGATGGAGCGAAGGATGGATAGGGCAGAGCAGGAAGCTGGCAGGTAGGAGCTGGAGGCGGAGAGCTGCATCGGGGTAGAGGCAGCAGGAGGAGATCGGGAGGAGTTGGCCGAGGCGATGGCCGTAGAAGAAGAGGTGGAGGCGGAGGTCCTCATCCCAGGGGAGAGGGATGTTGAAGAATGGGGAGAGAAGTCCAGGTTGGAGGCTGCGAAAGAGGTGGTGGAGCTGGAGGTCCTCACCCGATAAGGCAGGGTGGATAAGGTCCGCGTCAGAGAAGGGCTGACCCCGGAGGCTCAGGGCAGGATGCTGGAGTGCATCCAGAGGAACGTGGACATCTTCGCATGGAGCGCCGCGGAGATGCCGGTGGTTGACGCGGATGTGGCTTGCCACCGCCTCAACTTGGACCCGGGAACACGCCCCGTCCAACAAAAGAAGAGGTCCACCACGGATAAGCTGGCAGAGCCCATCAGGGAGGAGGTGGTGAAACTCCTCAAGGCCGGCTTCATATCTGAGATCCAATACCCCGGATGGGTCTCAAATGTAGTCAAGGTGAAAAAAGGGGACAGCCGGTGGTGTATGTGTATCGACTTCTCCTTGCTTAATAAATCTTGTCCTAAGGACCGTTATCCCTTGCCTCGGATCGACACGCTGGTTGACTCAGCCGTTGGTTTTTTTGTAATGAGTTTTCTAGATGCATTTTCATGTTATCATCAAATCAGAATGCATCCCCCGGATGTCAAGGATGTCTCGTTCATCACGGGGGATGGATACTACCATTACAAGATGATGCCCATCGTGCTAAAGAATGCAGGGGCGACCTACCAGAAGAAGATGGACAGGGTCTTCAAAGAGCAGAAGGGGAGGAACCTGGAGGTGTATGTAGTTGACCTCATCGTCAAGAGTCAGGATGTGGACTCTCACTTCCAGGACCTGGAGGAGACCTTTACTACCCTGCGCAAGTACAAGATGCGGTTGAACCCCCAGAAGTGTGTCTTCGGGGCTAGCAGGGGAAAGTTCTTGGGACACCTCCTCACCCCTGCAGGGGTCGAGCCGAATCCCGATAAGTTCAAGGCCATCTTAGAGCTGGGATCCCCACGGAACACCAAGGAGGTGCAACGGCTGACAGGGAAGCTGGCAGGGCTAAGTAGGTTCCTCTCTCGGGCTGGGGAGAAGTGCTCCCCCTTCTATAAAACACTTAGGGAGGGTCAAAAATTCGAGTGGACCAAGGAGTGAGAGGAGGCATTCCCGGTCCTAAAGGTGCAGTTGACTCGGGCCCCATTGCTCCAAGGGCCAAAGTAGGGGGAGGACCTATTTCTGTATCTCGGGGTCGGGGCGGAGGCCCTGAGCTATGTCCTAGTTTGTGAAGAGGGGATGAAGTTTCGGCGCCCCACGCTCGTGAGCCGCCCTCTTCGCCGAAGGAGGTTGGGAGATCACTGCAGGGGGAACATGAGCCTCGCCGCCCTTCCGCCCCTTGCTGATGATCTCCTTCAGCGGACTCTCCGGCGACACATTGGGGATGGTCTCGGGCGAGCTTATGTACTTGGGGCTGGATTGATGTTGTTGATGTTGTTTCCCCCGCAGAGTTAGCACGGCTTTCTTCATCTTTTTTGGTAATTGCTGGCAGTGTGGCGGGTTCGACCCCGTATCCTCAGAACGCCTCTTGTTGGAGGAGGGTTGAGAGAAGGCTGCCTCATCTCGGCAGGCCGCAGACGCCGCCTTCTCGCGAGCAAGGGGGTCCAGGTACAACCCTGAGTCCGCAAACGGTGGGTTTACGAGAATTAGTCGCTCCCCTGCAAGGAAAAAAACTTGGAAAAAGTTAGAAGACCTTCAACAGCAATTCGGCGAGCTCAGCAACTTGGCGAGCTCGGCGGTGAGGAGAGAACAATACCTTCATCGGGTAGGATGGGGAGAAGCGCGTCGAGGCCCCTTCGCAAGAAGGTGACCTCGAAGTCCTTGTGGAGGAAAAACTTATGGAGGTCGGCATCATTGCCAGACACGACCGGGGGCGGTAGACCTCCTCGCCCTTCTGCTGCGGCGAGTACGAGATGTTGCTGAGATCGCACTTGATAAAGGCGATCTTGCTCATCTAGTTATGGTGCTTATTCGCGATCTCGCGAACTTTGATCAGCGAGCCGCCGAAGTAGGCGACCCTATCCGGCGTCGCCTTATAAGAGAAGAGTTTCCTGAATACTGTCAGGTTGAACTCAATCCTCTCTCACCGGAGATAGCTCGCGAATGCCACTATCATGGCGATGGCGTTGGGGTTCAGCTGCGCGAGCACCGCGTCATAATACTTCAGAATTTGTCGGATCTCCGACCAGAGGGGGAGGCGCAACCCCACCTCAAAGTGAGAGATGGGGAAGGCGAGCTCGTCGTCGTAAAAGGTATTGATGGCCTCCCCCTGCCTCGGCCGGCGCGCCTCGAAGCTCGGCGGAATGTGGTCACCAACAAATTCTGCGAGCTCCTCCTCGGTGGTATTCCCCTCGAAGAAGCAGTAATCGGTGAAGTGCTGGGTGCACTTGGTGCGGCCATCAGTGTCGGGATTGGTCTTGCCCATGCTCGCGAGAGGAGGCGGAGCGCGAGTAGACAAGAAGATAATTGCAGGAAGAGAGAAAGAGTAAGCATTAAAAGCAGCAGTACGGGGGTTGGTGGGGGGCTATTTATAGAAAAAGTAATCAGAGGGTCAAACTGTCCAATCGGCCCAGCTCGCCAACCCCCAGCTCGCCAACCCCCAGCTCGCCGACCTCCGGCGCATTCCAACCAAGGCTAAGTCAAATAAAAAGCAATATATTATTTGAATACCATATGGCTAAGAATGTTTAAGGTTATTTATTACAAAGACAGGTGCAGGAATATGAAAGTGGGGCGCACGGGTAGGGGGGAGACCAGGAGGCGAGTACCAGTCGGCTCGGCAAAAGAGCCGCCCTTTATCTACCCTGGCCTCGCACCTCCCGTCCCCCAGACTACCACGTGCGGAGCAGCTCGCGGATCCACCCAGAATTCCTCTGCGCCACGGAGAGGCCGTCATCTATCTCATCCAAATGCCGGGAAGGGGACGTCAGCTTGCCAGCCTAGCCGCTTCGCACCTCGTCAGCAAGATGCGCATAGTCGCGTTGTAACGCCTCATTGACCCCCTGCACCTCGCGCAGCCCGTACACCAGTTTCTTTAAAAGCTTGACCTCCCTCCTCGCCAGCTCGCCTTGATCCACTTCGGGGCCTAGGTAAGAGTCCAGCGAGCTTGGGGAGGGGAGGGGAGAGTAATGGGCTACCCGCGACGATTCCTCAGTAGCGGATTGGCTGGGGGAACTGTGGAGGCAAACATCAGCAAAAGGAGGTATGCAGGAAAATCGCATGAGGCAGGAATCCGGGCAAAGTCTACCTGACGAGCTCGACAACTCGAAGGAGATGCGGGGAGGGATAAACCTCAGATCCTTCCCGCGACCCGGGTCGCGCGTCTCCGGTGAGAGAAGCTCGAATCCCGGGATGGGGATGGTTTCTAGACCAACCCCCAGGGTCACAACAGCTTACTGGGGAGAGCGGGCGCGCACCGGTGAGCTCGGCCTCTGCGAGCTCACCCCCAAGGCCCCAAAGGGAGGGGACGGGTCTCGGGGACGGTTCTCCGGAGTCGTGAACCGTGAGTCCCCCAGAGTGGTGTTAGCTCAAGTGGTGGTGTCTCGCGGTGCGACGTCCTCCGCGCCATCAGGGCGGCTGTCTGGGTCGTCGCAGACCTCGACAATATTCCTCCCCTTTTCAGGGGCAGGCAGAGTGGAGGAGCCGGTCCCATGCTCCAAGGTGGTCCTCAGGTCGTCATAGATGTGCTCGGCCGCCTGA
Organism: Platanthera guangdongensis; assembly: GCA_039583875.1. NCBI lineage: Eukaryota > Viridiplantae > Streptophyta > Magnoliopsida > Asparagales > Orchidaceae > Platanthera > Platanthera guangdongensis. The sequence goes on from CM077165.1 coordinate 22,444,809, forward strand.
GGGAATGTTTTCATCTTCTTGGAGTTAGGCTCGGCAGAGCCACCCTGCGGCACAGCAGCTGGGACTGCTGTCAGGGCGGCTACGCGAGCAGTTGAGGTCTGGCGGGCGCGCATAAGCCGCTCTTGAATCTCCTTGGGGATCGGCATCTTGGCAGGATTAGAGCAAAGAGAATGACAAGAGTCAGGCAGGTATGCAGGTGCATATATATAGCCATAGGTGGACCCCACCCGAAGATTCCCTCCAGTCCACCCCACACTCGCCGAACACTTGGGGTTGGATGTTTCTTTCCGAGCTTTGTCAAGCTCAAAAAGAGCGGGGATTGTGTACAACCTCGTATCCGGCCAGCGGGGTGAACCCGAAACCAGGCCGTCCAGCTCAGATTACCAAGGCCCGAGGCGAGCTCGGCAGAGAAACCCGAGCCCGAGCTCGGCCTTCGTCGACCGCGAGCTTGGCATTCACCGAGTTAATCCAAGATTCGTCGAGCTGAGGTCGACTAACGGAGGTCGATCGATAGGCGAGCTCGTCGTCCCAACTCGCACTCGGGCAATAGAGCTCGGCAACAGCAGGCGAGCAGCATCTGCTGAGGTTGCTAGGCTCCCCAGATCTCCCAGATCTATGAGGTACCTTTTACTATTTAACCCCCGCTGGTCTGCCCATAGCCCTTCAAAACAGCGGAGTTTGGCTGTTGGCAGACCCAACCCATGGCTTTTTGGTAATTTCAGGTCAGTTCAGTTTGGTTATTGGCTGTTTAGATTCTGAAAACTATAAATAGGACCCAAGGGGTACCCCAGAAAGCAGACTTCATGTGCTCTATTGCTCCAATTTTCAAGTGCTTTCTGAGGGTACCTTAGCTCGGCCTTTGGCTAAGGAGGAAAAGCGCTCTCAGATCTTCCGGGCGTGTGGGGGTCCTCCCCGCCGAGCCCTTGGGTCAGTTCTCCCTTGTTTCTTTTGTTGTTTTACTTACAGGAGTGAAGCAGGTGCGCGATCACCCCTTTCCCAAGGGTGAACTCCACAGGAGACCAAGATTTCGGTTTCAACAACCCTAGTTATACTAAGATGTATAGAGATCTAAAGCAGTTCATTTGGTGGTATGGAATGAAGAACGATATAGCCAAGTTTATGTCAGAATGTTTCACTGCAAGCGCGTTAAAGCAGATCATGGATGGCATGGTGGCAAGCTGATGCCTTTGGATATTCCAAGTTAGAAGTGGGAGAGTATTTCCATTTACTTTATTACTGGTTTGCCAAGATCTCCCTGAGGACATGATTCTGTGTGGGTCATAGTTCACAGATTGACTAAGTGTGCTCACTTCATGTCGTTCAAGATTGATTACTGCATGAAGAAGATTGTAGAGTTGTATTTGGATGAGGTCATCAAACTACATGAAGTATCGATAAGTATCATGTCAGATCGAGATTTCAGGTTTACGTCTCATTTTTGGAAGAGTTTACAGGAAGGGTTGGGTATCGACCTCAGATATTCAACCGCTTATCATCCGCGGACTTATGGTCAGACGGAGAGAGTTAATCAGATTTTGGAAGATATGATTAGATGTTACATCTTGGACCATGGAGGGGTGTATGACGAGGGGCTAAGATTGATGGAATTTGCCTACAATAAAAGTTGTGAGGAGAGTTTGCAGATGGCCCCATTTGAGGCTTTATATGGGAGACGTTGCAGACTCTCTTGATTTGGGCCGAAGTTGGCGAAGGACCGTTGTTGGGTCCGGAAGCCTTGGAAGAGATAAATACTTTTGTGATGCATATTCGAGAGAAGCTTCGTATAGCTCAAGAGCGTTATGAGAAGAACGCTAATCGGCGAAGAACTGCTTTGGAATTTGTAGTTGGGGACTTGGTTGTCACAACCCGCATTTTCACCCTATATAATAACTTATCAGAGTAAGTGAAAATGTGCGTCATGATGCCACGTCAGCAGGGGATAACTGTGGACACTCAGGCAGACACCTAATTAATCATGAAGAAAGATCCTTTAAGTTATTTTAAGGAAAAAAAATCAGTTTGAGTGCAGTAGATAGCCGTATCCCTCGGCTTAGTGGCTTATTTAGTATACGAATCAAAATATAATTATATGATGCGGCAGATACTTGTTTAGATTGACTTCAACCTCCTACATGAGTATAAACGTCCCCAAAGAACAACTCATGTTATGCAAGACCCTAAATTTATAATAGTAGTAAAGATAGTTTTTATGTTCACTAAATATGACAAGTTAGAGTTTTAAATAATGCAATGCATGAAATAATAGTAGTAGATTTTATACTTGAAAATACCTTACATGCATTCCTAGCATAAATCATCACAGATAGCAAGTAATCCACATCCACATATATAGAACTAAGCAGCTAGCAAGTATCTAAAATAACAATCTTGTGGGCGTCAACAAACTGACACGAACTCACATACAGAAAAGTATGTCTGAACCAGTGAAATAAAAATAAGCAACAAACTACCTCGGTAAGATGAGGAAACTACCACGGCCAACACTGCCGCCCAGAAACTCCAAAACCAGCTCTACTATCAGCTACTGCTCTAAACCTGAGGCATTCCAAAGACAGAACACCTCAGCAAGAAAATACAAATGGTGGCAAAAAAAGAATAAGCCAAAATAAACAAAGGTCAAAAGGGGTACCAACCCAAGACCAAAAGCACTGAAGTAAAGTACAAAAGAAACACGGCATCAACAGGAAAAGAACTCATACGTGATTCATCACGTAGAACAAGAGTACGCCAGACGCATGAGGCTATAAGGTGACGACATGAATAAATCATAAGAAAAAAGTACAAAACCTTTATTAGGCACCTGTGCTCGACTCTACCCAAAAATACGGGCAAGGTGGTCACTCAACTGGACACACCCTCACAAATAAAATATCCATCTAACTGTGAGGGAGTCTCATACTCTCCACCATACACCGCAGATGCCCAAAAACCTAGTAGACTTCCACAAGATACTAATAAAGGAATCAAACATTGCGGAGCTGGTTTTTTCCACTAACTACCCAATCAAGAAACCCAAAGAAACCATAACACATATATCTCGAGACTTGGCACGTCGGATTCTACTCAACACTCTAGATTAAAGACGTCGTTGATCAATCTCTAGGAGCGATTTACAAACCTAGATAAACTCTAACGTGTTCTTCAACAACGGTAAATAAGGCGATTAAAGCCAACACTAAAAACATTTTATCAAACCTCTATGAAGTTACCAAATTCAGTTAACAAGACAAGATTTAGAAATTTTCAAGTGATCGAAGGATTAGACATAGCTATAACTTGGAAGGACATAAAAAATGCAAGAAGATAAAGGAACAAAACTCATTCGTTACCATCAAATCAGATAAGAAGAAAAGAGGGTAAACCACCACTGGTCTTGGTTTTACTGGAAAAGTCCTCTGAATCACTCCACGTCGTAGATCGGGGCAAAAGGATGCCGGAGGAGTTGAAATCTGAACAAGAACGGCTGAAAAAGAGGTTAGGGCCGAAAAAACCTAGCGAGAAATCTCAAGAAATGGGGAAGATATTACCACGATGGCGTAGCTCTCGGCGAGAGCTTTCTGGATCTATGTTCGGATGAAGATTTCGAGCACCGGAGCACCGTCGGCGGCCACCGGAAGGTTCACGAAATATTTTCTCTCACGCTCACGCCGCTCTGGTTCGGGAAGAAAAAATCGGAGAAGATGAAGATATGACTTTTCTTTTCTTTCTAATAACCTAAGTATCAGAGTTTATATATATATTCATAAAATATTCTTGTCTAAACCGGCAGGAAAAAGGACCAAATACGAGCAGTTTCACAGGAATCGAAAATAGTGGTCTAAGATGACATCAAATAGAAAAGTGCCCAACATGAAAGTTGTAGATCTCCTTGCTAAGAACAAATTGCATGTTAACCATTTTTTCATACGACATCGTTTTGATGCTCAAAATGGCGCTCGAATGCAAACTATAACGGGCTACTCGGTAACAAGATTACAGGTACTCGATAGGTGAGAAGATCACTCGAGTAGGCTGAAGATCACTCGAGTAGGCTGAAGACAGCACTCGAGTAGGTTGAAGATCACTTGAGTAGGTTGAAGATAACTCGAGTAGGCTGAAGATCACTCGAGTAGGCTGAAGAGAGCACTCGAGTGGGTTGAAGATCACTCGAGTAGGCTGAAGATCACTCGAGTAGGCTGAAGACAGCACTCGAGTTGGAGAGAAAAGTCACACGAGTAGATCAGGAAAAAAATCACTCGAGTATAAGAAAGGTCACTCGAGTAAAGTTTTGCATGAACAGTATATCTACACGAGATGCAGGAATTTCACTCGAGTGAAGAATTGGAGGAACAGTAGATTTACTTAATCTACTTGAGAAGCAGAAACATCACTCGAGTCAAGTTTTACAGAAAAAACAATTTATTTGCAAATATACCTTTTTGATCAAACTACATGAATGAATAGTACTTTCATTTTTGAATAGTACTTTAATATTAAAATATTCATATTTATATATTTTTGAATAATGAAACACGAGATCAAAACGGAGGCCCAAACGCACGCCGAATTGAACGAAACTCACGTCGTAGGCGAACACAGACACTACGAACACAACGGCGAAATCAAAACTAAAATCTGACGAGCCATTCTCGAAATATAAATTTTCAAAGTTTGAAACGAACATAAATTCTACAAAACTTCGGAAAATCGCCGAGGCCCAAATATTGCTCGGATCGCGACGAAACTTGACGAGCAAGTCCAAAATTACTTAACTTAAATTACAAATGCAAAATTTTCCCACTACAACAAGAATTCGGCCGACTCGACAGTACGGACGCGAAAATGCCTTAACGTCATTGCGCCACAAACTCGGCGTTAAATGTAATGTCACGACGTCATAAATATGACGATGCCCATACAAATAAAATCATCGAAAAATCGGGGGCATTACAGTCACTCCCCCTAAAAGAAGTTTTGTCCTGAAACTCAATACAACTCCAAAACCAAACCAAAATGATAAAATCAAACATGACTGAAAACATAAAGACATACCCGAAACTAAGAGAAGAGGTGCGGATGAGTTTCCCTCATCGCCGATTCCAATTCCACGTCGCACTCTCGACGCCTTGATTTTTCCAAAGAATCTTGACCATAGGGATGATGTTTCTCCATAACACACGCTCTTGAGAATCCAGAATACGAACAGGTTCTTCCACATACGTAAGGTTGGGCAGAATCTGGGGCATCGAGTCGAGGACTTGACGATCATTACGAACACACTTCCGCAACTGGCTCACATGGAACACATCATGGACACCAGGGAAGGTCGCAGGCAAATCCAGCCTATAAGCTGACACTCTGATGCGCTCAAGAATCTGGAAAGGTCCCACATATCGTGGGTCTAACTTGTGGTTCCTTCCAAACCTTTTAACATCAGACATCGGAGAAACCTTCAGAAAAACCAAGTCTCCAACGACAAACTCCAAATCGACCCTTCGTTGATTATCATACTTCTCATAGCGCTCTTGAGCCACACTGAGCTTTTCTCGGATACGAGTCACAGCACAGTTCATCTTCTCAAGAGCTCCCGGACCTAGCAACAGTCTCTCACCAACTTCAGCCCAAAATAAAGGAGTTCTACAACGCCTCCCATATAAGGCCTCAAACGGGGTCACTTGTAGACTCTCTTGATAACTATTATTGTACGCAAACTACATGAGTCTGAGATGCTCGTCTCAAGAACCACCATGATCCAAAATATAACACCTGATCATATCTTTTACGATCTGATTTACCCTTTCCGTCTGACCATTCGTCTTTGGATGATAGGCGGTGGAATACCTTAAATCGGTACTCAACCCCTCCTGTAAACTCTTCCAAAAGCGAGACATAAATCTGTAGTCTCGATCTGATACAATGCTAACAGGCACTCCATGTAATCTGATGACCTCTTCAAGATATAGCTCAGCTATCTTCTTCATCGAATACCCAATCTTAAAGGGAACAAAGTGAGCACACTTTATCAATCTATCGACTATCACCCAAACAGAGTCATGCCCACGGGGAGATTTTGGTAGACCGGTGATAAAATCCATTGAAATACTCCCCATTTCCAACTTGGAATATCAAGCGGTGTCAATTTACCACCAAGCCTTCTATGATCAGCTTTAACACGCTGACATGTGTAACATTCCGATACAAACACATATATCTCGAGACTTGGCACGTCGGATTCTACTCAACACTCTAGATTAAAGACGCGGTTGATCAATCTCTAGGAGTGATTTACAATCCTAGATAAACTCTAACGCGTTCTTCAACAACGGTAAATAAGGCGATTAAAGCCAACACTAAAAATATTTTATCAAATCTCTATGAAGTTACCAGATTCAGTTAACAAGACAAGATTTAGAAATTTTCAAGTGATCGAAGGATTAGATATAGTTATAACTTGGAAGGACATAAAAAATGCAAGAAGATAAAGGAACAAAACTCATTCGTTACCATCAAATCGGATAACGAGAAAAGAGGGTAAACCACCACTTGCCTTGGTTTTACTGGAAAAGTCCTCTGAATCACTCCACATCATAGATCGGGGCAAAAGGATGCGGGACGAGTTGAAATCTGAACAAGAACGACCGAAAAAGAGGTTATGGCCGAAAAATCCCTAACGGGAAATCTCAAGAAATGGGGAAGATATTACCACGATGGTGTAGCTCTCGGCGAGAGCTTTCCGGATCTATGTTCGGATGAAGATTTCGAGCACCGGAGCACCGTCGGCGGCCACCGGAAGGTTCACGAAATATTTTCTATCTCACACTCACGCCGCACTAGTTCGGGGGAAAAATCGGAGAAGATGAAGATAAGACTTTTCTTTTCTTTCTAATAACGTAAGTATCAGAGTTTATATACATATATATATATATAGATATATATGAATATATATATATATGTATATATATATGTATATATATGCATATATATGTATATATATGCATATATATGTATATATATATATGCATATGTATATATATATGCATATGTATGTATGTATATATATATGCATATGTATGTATATATATATGCATATGTATATATATATATCTATATGTATATATATATATGTATGTATATATATATATGTATGTATATATATATATGTATGTATATATATATATATATATGTATGTATATATATATATATGTATGTATACATATGTATGTATATATATATATGTATTCATAATACATTCTTGTCTAAATCGGAAGGAAAACGGACCAAATACGAGCAGTTTCACGGGAATTGAAAATAGTGGTCTAGAATGACTTCAAATAGAAAAGTGTCCAACATGAAAGTTGTAGATCTCGTTCAGACGAACAAATTGCATGTTAACCATTTTTCCATACGACATCGTTTTGACTCTCAAAATGGCGCTCGAACGCAAACTATAACGGGCTACTAGGGAACAAGATTACAGGTATTCGAGAGGTGAGAAGATCACTCGAGTAGGATGAAGATCACTCGAGTAGGCTGAAGACGGCACTCGAGTACGTCGAAGATCACTCGAGTAGGCTGAAGATAACTCGAGTAGGCTGAAGATCACTCGAGTAGGCTGAAGACAGCACTCGAGTAGGTTGAAGATCACTCGAGTAGGCTGAAGATCACTCGAGTAGGCTGAAGACAGCACTCGAGTTGGAGAGAAAAGTCACTCGAGTAGATCAGGAAAAAATCACTCGAGTATAAGAAAGGTCACTCGAGTAAAGTTTTGCATGAACAGTATATCTACACGAGATGCAGGAATTTCACTCGAGTGAAGAATTGGAGGAACAGTAGATTTAATTAATCTACTCGAGAAGAAGAAACTTCACTCGAGTCAAGTTTCACAGAAAAAAACAATTTCTTTGTAAATATACTCTTTTGATCAAACTACATGAATGAATAGTACTTTTCATTTTTGAATAGTAATTTAATATTAAAATATTCATATTTATATATTTTTGAATAATGAAACACGAGATCTAAACGGAGGCTCAAACGCGCGCTGAATTGAACGAAACTCACGCCGTATGCGAACACAGACGCTACGAACACAACGGCGAAATCAAAACTAAAATCTGAAGAGCCATTTTCGAGATATAAATTTTTAAAGTTTGAAACGAACATAAATTCCACAAAACTTCGGAAAATCGCCGAGGCCCAAATATCGCTTGGATCGCGACGAAACTTGACGAGCAAGTCCAAAATTACTTAACTTAAATTCCAAATGCAAAATTTTCTCACTACAACAAGAATTTGGCCGACTCGACCGCACGGATGAGAAAATGTCTTAACGGCATTGCGCAGCCAATTCGACGTTAAAAGTAACGCCACAACGTCATAAATATGACGATGCTCATACAAATAAAATCATTGAAAAATTGGTGGAATTACAGTCACTCCCCCTAAAAAAAGTTTCGTCCTGAAACTCAACACAACTCCAAAACCAAACCAAGACGATAAAATCAAACATGACTAAAAACATAAAGACATACCCGAAACTAAGAGAAGAGGTGCGGATGAGTTTCCCTCATCGTCGATTCCAATTCCCACATTGCACTCTCGACGCCTTGATTTTTCCAAAGAATCTTGACCATAGGGATGGTCTTTCTCCGTAACACGCGCTCTTGAGAATTCATAATACGAACAGGTTCTTCCACATACATAAGGTTGGGCTGAATCTGGGGCATCGAGTCGAGTACTTGACGATCATTACGAACACACTTCCGCAACTGGCTCACATGGAACACATCATGGACACCAGGGAAGGTCGCAGGCAAATCCAGCCCATAAGCTGACACTCTGATGTGCTCAAGAATCTAGAAAGGTCTCACATACCGTGGGTCTAACTTGTGGTTCCTTCCAAATCTTTTAACGCCAGATATCGGAGAAACCTTCAGAAAACCCAAGTCTCCAACGATAAACTCCAGATCGACACTTCGTTGATTAGCATACTTCTCATAGCGCTCGTGAGCCACACTGAGCTTTTATCGGATATGAGTCATAGCACAATTCATCTCCTCAAGAGCTCTCATACCTAGCAACAGTCTCTCACCAACGTCAACCCAAAATAAAGGAGTTCTACAATGCCTCCCATATAAGGCCTCAAACGGGGCCATCTGCAGACTATCTTGATAACTATGATTGTACGCAAACTCCATGAGTCTGAGACGCTCGTCCCAAGCACCACCATGATCCAAAATATAACACCTGATCATATCTTCTACGATCTGATTTCTCATTTCCGTCTGACCATTCGTCTGCGGATGATAGGCGGTGGAATACCTTAAATCGGTACCCAACCACTCCTGTAAACTCTTCCAAAAGCGAGACGTAAATCTGGAGTCTCGATCTGATACAATGCTAACAGACACTCCATGTAATCTGATGACCTCTTCAAGATATAGCTCAGCTATCTTCTTCATCGAATACCCAATCTTAAAGGGAACAAAGTGAGCACACTTTGTCAATCTATCGACTATCACACAAACAGAGTCATGCCCACGGGGAGATTTTGGTACACTGGTGATAAAATCCATTTAAATACTCTCTCATTTCCAACTTGGAATATCAAGTGGTGTCAATTTACCACCAAGCCTTCTATGATCAGCTTTAACACGCTGACATGAAAATACTGAGCTACCACGCAACTGATCGAACAGGTCATCAATCATTGGCAGGGGATATCTATTCTTAACGGTCACCTAATTCAATTCCTTATAATCGATGCAAAGCCTCATCGATCCATCCTTCTTCTTTACGAACAAAACCGGAGCACCCCACGGAGAAGAACTTGGTCTAATAAAACCACACCTCAATAACTCGTCGAGCTGAGTACACAACTCATCCAACTCACGTGGAGCCATACGGTATGGTGTCTTAGTAATTGGGCGAGTACCTGGCTCGAGGTCTATCACAAACTCTATCTCCATTTCAGTAGGAAGTCCTGGAAGACTATCAGGAAAGACATCTGGAAACTCTCGCACCACCGAGACAACCTCAAGACGTGGTGTAACAAAAGCTGTTTCCAGTGCAGAAATAGAAACTAAAAATGCCTCGCAACCAGACTCTATAGCATGACAAGCACGTACCGCAGAAATGACAGGGGAAACTCAGTCCTGAAATCCATAGACGTTCATAGGTTGGTCGTGTTCCATCCTGAAATCCAATCTCTTAGTCTTGCACTGGATGACCGCATCATACTTGGACAGCCAGTCCATGCCCAGAATCACGTAAAAATCAGACAGATCCAAAATCATCAGATCCGCAAAGGCCAGAAAATTGCCAAGATAAATAGGGCATCTCAGAACTCCTTGATTAGATATCACTGAATCACCGGATGGAAGCTTGACATTGAAGGTGTCTCCTAATTGATCCACATTCAGGCAATGTTTATCAACAAACCTCCGGGCCACAAAGGAATGGATGGCACCCGAATCGAAAAGAACACGCGCCCACCTATTCCGCACCTTAAACTCTCCTAAAATCGTAGCATACATAACTAAATGAACGATAATTAGGGCAACAATGACAAATAATAAGGATAAATTAAACGGAGGCTAACCTGATATCACTTGCGTAGAGGTTTGAGCTTTCTCGCTGGTCATCACGTTCAGCTTTCCTTTTCCTTTATCCAGTTTTGGTGGCGGCGACAGAGCTCGAAGCAGGGCAGGCTGTAGTGGGCACTGAGCCTGGGGGCACGAAGATTTCTGGTGTCCCTTTTGCCCGCACTGGAAGCAAGTCCTTTCTTTCATCCAGCACCGACTCACATCATGACCCTACCTTGCACAGAACAAGCACACAAGCTCTCCCTTGGGTGCACCTTGGATGGCGTGCACCTGCTGCTTCAAGATGGCAGTCCTCTTGAAACACCTTTGTAAGGGTGGCTAGGACGACCACAGAAGCTACACACTTCCATACTTTTCTTCTTCGAATAAGGGCCAGATGGCCTGGAGCTACCATCCTCCACACCTTTCCTTTTCTCTTTCCTCGCCACCGCACCTCGATTCTTGGCGTTTTCAATTGCCTCCACTTGCAAAGCGGCTTCCACTGCTTCAGCAAAACTTTCAGCTCGATAAGCGCATGCCCGCTACTAGAAATCACTTCTTAATCCTCCCAAGAAACGTTTCACTCTACCCTCCTCAGAAGCTACCAAATCAGGAACAAACCCACTCAATTTGCTAAACTCAACCTCGCACTCGCTCACGGTGAGTTGTCTCTGCTTCAGATGCAGGAAGTTATTCATCAAGTGGTCCTGCTCGACCGAGGGTAGAAACTTCTTCAGCAGCATCTTCTTAAAAGATTCCCAAGAACATCCTTCCTTCTAACTCTCCCTTTCCCGAATCCACCAACTCTTTGTCAGGCCTTTTAACTGATAGGCTGCAATCATCAGCTTCTTGGCTTCTAGAATTCCGGAATACGAAAACATCTCCTCAATGGAGATGATTCAATCATCTAAAATCATAAAGTCGGCACTCTCGTCGAAGGTGGGAGGTCCCAACCGCTGGAAGTGCGATATGAAATTCATTTCTGGTGGTATCGCCATCGGGGGCACTAGAGGAGCAGGGGTATCGTGCACGGCTTGGCCCAAGGCAGGCTCTTGGACTAAACGTTGTTGCGCAGGATCGGCAGACAACAAAGACTGAATTTGTGATTTCATCGCAACTAATTATCTCAACAGATCCTCATTGACTAACACAGACCCTCGATAATCGCATCACTTTGCGCACCTGATGACTCACCCTCCGACTGGGGAGCCGACCTCATTGCAGGACGCTTTGGTGGCATTTCTAAAAAGCAAACGGACGACTCATCAAAATCCTGGCTTACAACAAAGTCACACGACTAGTTCAGACCATACTTAAAAGACGCTTGCTTACGCTGCAACTTGCTCTGAGATTTTATAATCATATTATGTCCTCCTTAAGATGATATCCTCTCATCCTATTGACTATTGTTCCTATGACATGAATGCATGTATTCTTTATTCTTATTTAAAATCATGCGTGTACATGTGTAATCATGTAAACCTTAACTTAGCACGCATGCTTATGCGATGATATGCAATGTATGTAGTTCTATGCATTCTAAAAAGGCCCTAATGCATGTTATGAACGGCGTACACATGAAATGTTGTGCATCTCATACTACATAACATTGCATGCAATGAGAAAAGAAATCGTGTTAATGGGCACCCATGTGATGGTGGTTATGCATCGCATACTACATAACCGTCACATGTTGCATCCTATGGTGGATCCATATACAAACACATATTATGCATCTCATACTACATAATATGTCATGTATACTTCTTATCATGTTATGAGTGTAGTGAATATGCTTCGGCTAAGATGTACTGATGACACATCGGTGTGTGTATGAAATGTCACTAAACAACTAACACTAACAAGAGAATGTTGGCTGACCAATTGTCAAGCAACCTGGCTCTGATACCAACTGTCACAATCCACATTTTCACCGCATATAATAACTTATCAGAGTAAGTGAAAATGCGTGTCATGATGCCACGTCAGCAGGGGATAACTGCGGACGCTCAGGAAGACACCTAATTAGTCATCAAGAAAGATCCTTTAAGTTATTTTAAGGAAAAAATCAGTTTGAGTGCAGTAGATAGATGTATCTCGCGGCTTAGTGGCTCCTCTAGTCCACGAATCAAAATATAATTATATGTTGCGAAAGATACTTGTTTAGATTGACTCCAACCTCCTACATGAGTATAAACGTCCCCAAAGAACAACTCATGTTATGCAAGACCCTAAATTTATAATAGTAGTAAAGATAGTTTTTACGGTCACTAAATATGACATGTTAGAGTTTTAAATTATGCAATGCATGAAGTAATAGTAGTAGATTTTATACTTGAAAATACCTAACATACATTCCTAGCATAAATCATCACATAGAGCAAGTAATCCACATCCACATATAGAGAACTAAGCAGCTAGCAAGTATCTAAAAATAACAATCATGTGGGCGTCAACAAACTGACACAAACCCACGTACAGAAAAGTATGTCTAAACCAGTGAAATAAAAAAAGCAACAAACTACCTAGGTAAGATGAGGCAACTACCACGGCCAACACTGCCGCCCAGAAACTCCAAAACCAGCTCTGCTATCAGCTACTGCTCAGAACCTGAGGCATTCCAAAGACAGAACACCTCAGCAAGAAAATACAAATGGTGGCGGAAAAAGAATAAGCCAAAATAAACAAAGGTCAAAAGGGGTACCAATCCAAGACCAAAAGCACTGAAGTAAAGTACAAAAGAAACATGACATCAACAGGAAAAGAACTCATATGTGATTCGTCACATAGAACAAGAGTACACCAGACACACGAGGCTATAAGGTGATGACATGAATAAATCATAAGGAAAAACGTACAAAACCTTTATTAGGCACATGTGGTCGACTCTATCCAAAAATACGAGCGAGGTGGTCACTCAACTGGACACACCCTCACGAATAAAATATTTGTCTAACTGCGAGTGAGTCTCATACTCTCCACCATACACCGCAGACGCCCAAAAACTGGTAGACTTCCACAAGGTACTAATAAAGGAATCAAACATTGCGGAGGTGTTTTTGTCCACTAACTCCCGCAATCAAGAACTCAAAGAAACCACAACACATATATCTCGAGACTTGGCACGTCGGATTCTACTCAACACTCTAGATTAAAGACGCAGTTGATCAACCTCTAAGAGCAATTTACAATCCTAGATAAACTCTAACGCATTCTTCAACAACGGTAAATAAGGCGATTAAAGTAAATACTAAAAACATTTTATCAAACCTCTATGAAGTTACCAGATTCAGTTAACAAGACAAGATTTAGAAATTTTCAAGTGATCTCAGTATTAGACATAGCTATAACTTGGAAGGACATAAAAAAATACAAGAAGATAAAAGAACAAAACTCATTCGTTACCATCAAATCGGATAAGGAGAAAAGAGGGTAAACCACCACTTGACTTGGTTTTACCGGAAAAGTCCTCAGAATCACTCCACATCGTAGATCGGGGCAAAAGGATGGGGGAGGAGTTGAAATCTGAACAAGAACGACCGAAAAAGAGGTTAGGGCCGAAAAACTCCTAACATGAAATCTCAAGAAACGGGGAAGATATTACCACGATGGCGTAGCTCTCGGCGAGAGCTTTCCGGATCTATGTTCAGATGAAGATTTCGAGCACCGGAGCACCGTCGGTGGCCACCGGAAGGTTCACGAAATATTTTCTCTCTCACGCTCACGCCGCTCTGGTTCGGGAGGAAAAAATCGGAGAAGTTGAACATAAGACTTTTCTTTTCTTTCTAATAATCTAAGTATCAGAGTTTATATACATACATATATATATATATATATATATATATATATATATATATATATATATATATATATGTATTCATAAAATATTCTTGTCTAAACCGGAAGGAAAACGGACCAAATACGAGCAATTTCACGGGATTAAAAAATAGTGGTTTAGGATTACTTCAAATAGAAAAGTGTCCAACATGAAAGTTGTAGATCTCGTCAAGTCGAACAAAATTCATAATAACCATTTTTCCATACGACATCGTTTTGACTCTCAAAATTGTGCTCGAACGCAAACTATAATGGGCTATTCGGGAACAAGATTACAGGTACACGAGAGGTGAGAAGATCACTCGAGTAGGTTGAAGATCACTCAAGTACACTGAAGACAGCACTCGATTAGGTTGAAGATCACTCGAGTAGGCAGAAGATCACTCGAGTAGGCTGAAGACAGCGCTCGAGTAGGCTGAAGACAGCACTCGAGTAGGTTGAAGATCACTTGAGTAGGCTGAAGATCACTCGAGTAGGCTGAAGACAGCACTCGAGTAGGAGAGAAAAGTCACTCGAGTAGATCAGGAAAAAATCACTCGAGTATAAGAAATGCCGCTCGAGTAAAGTTTTGCATGAACAGTATATCTACACGAGATGCAGGAATTTCACTCGAGTGAAGAATTGGAGGAACAGTAGATTTACTTAATCTACTCGAGAAGCAGAAACTTCACTCGAGTCAAGTTTTACAGAAAAAAACAATTTCTTTGCAAATATACCCTTCTTTTGATCAAACTATATGAATGAATAGTACTTTTCATTTTTGAATAGTACTTTAATATTAAAATATTCATATTTATATATTTTTGAATAAGGAAACACGATATCAAAACGGAGGCCCAAACGCGCGCCGAATTGAATGAAACTCATGTCGTAGGCGAACACAGACGCTACGAACACAACGGCGAAATCAAAACTAAAATCCGACGAGTCATTCTCGAGATATAAATTTTCAAAGTTTGAAACGAGCATAAATTCCACAAAACTTCGGAAAATCGCCGAGGCCCAAATATCGCTCGGATCGCGATGAAAATTGACGAGCAAGTCCAAAATTACTTAACTTAAATTCCAAATGCAAAATTTTCCCACTACAATAAGAATTCGGCCGACTCGACCGCACAGACGCAAAAATGCCTTAACGTCATTGTGTCGTCAACTCGACGTTAAAAGTAACGTCACGACGTCATAAATATGACGATGCCCATACAAATAAAGTCATCGAAAAATCGGGGGCATTACATTCACTCCCCCTAAAAGAAGTTTCATCCCGAAACTCAACACAACTCTAAAACCAAACCAAAACGATAAAATCAAACATGACTGAAAACATAAAGACATACCCGAAACTAAGAGAAGAGGTGCGGATGAGTTTCCCTCATCGCCGATTCCAATTCTCACGTCGCACTCTCGACGCCTTGATTTTTCCAAAGAATCTTGACCATAGGGATGGTCTTTCTTCGTAACACACGCTCTTGAGAATCCAGAATACGAACAGGTTCTTCCACATACGTAAGGTTGGGCTGAATCTGGGGCATCGAGTCGAGGACTTGACGATCATTACGAACACACTTCCGCAACTGGCTCACATGGAACACATCATGGACACCAGGGAAGGTCGCAGGCAAATCCATCCTATAAGATGACACTCCGATGCGCTCAAGAATCTGGAAAGGTCCCACATACTGTGGGTCTAACTTGTGGTTCCTTACAAACCTTTTAACGCCAGACATCGGAGAAACCTTCAGAAAAACCAAGTCTCCAACGACAAACTCCAGATCGACCCTTCGTTGATTAGCATACTTCTCATAGTGCTCTTGAGCCACACGGAGCGTTTCTCGGATATGAGTCATAGCACAATTCATCTCCTCAAGAGCTTCCGGACCTAGCAACGGTCTCTCACCAACTTCAGCCCAAAATAAAGGAGTTCTACAACGCCTCCCATATAAGGCCTCAAACGGGCTCATCTGCAGACTCTCTTGATAACTATTATTGTACGCAAACTCAATGAGTCTGTGACGCTCGTCCCAAGCACCGCCATGATCCAAAATATAACACCTGATCATATCTTCTACGATCTGATTTACCCTTCCCGTCGGACCATTCGTCTGCGGATGATAGGCGGTTGAATACCTTAACTCGGTAACCAACCCCTCCTGTAAACTCTTCCAAAAGCGAGACGTAAATATGGAGTCTCGATCTGATACAATGCTAACAGGCACTCCATGTAATCTGATGACTTCTTCAAGATATAGGTCATCTATCTTCTTCATTGAATACCCAATCTTAAAGGGAACAAAGTGAGCACACTTTGTCAATCTATCGACTATCACCCAAACAGAGTCATTCCCATGGGGAGATTTTGGTAGACCGGTGATAAAATCCATTGAAATACTCTCCCATTTCCAACTTGGAATATCAAGCGGTGTCAATTTACCACCAAGCCTTCTATGATCCGCCTTAACACGCTGACATGTATAACATTCTGATACAAACTTCGCGATATCATTCTTCATCCCCGACTACCAAACGATTTGCTTTAGGTCTTTATACATCTTAGTGGAACCAGGGTGGTAGGCTACACTGGAACCATGAGCCTCAGCACAGATCTTAGCTCGAATGTCGCCAAAGGCAGGGACGCAAAATCTACCTCGATACTTCAAGGTATCTAACTCATCCAAGGAGAAATCCGGTAGCTCTCCCTTTACAGTTCTATTCCGGAGGTGCAACAAATCAGGATCATCCTTTTGATGTGCTCGAGTAAGGGAAATCCAAGAGGGTTCTTCTGCTTCTAGTCCAGCAGGCACAGTACGACTCCCAACTTCAATATCCATCAACAAGAATTATTCTACCAAGGACTGTACTGATAGATTAAAAATTTTAGTGGTATTTCTACTCAAAGCATCGGCTACTACATTAGCCTTTCCTGGATGATACAGAATTTCCACTTCATAATCAGCCACATATTCTAACCACCGACGCTGGCGCAGATTTAGTTCCTTCTGAGTGAAGATGTACTTCAAACTCATATGGTCTGTATAGATCTGGCACAGCACGCCATAAAATAAGTGTTGTCAAAGCTTCAGCGCATAAATTACAGCAACAAACTCCAAATCGTGCGTAGGATAGTTTCTCTCATGAGTCTTTAGTTGCCTCGATCCATACGCAATCACCTTACCATCTTGCATTAAAACACAGCCAAGTCTGACATGTGATGCATCAACATACACAGCATACTCAACTTCTTTCGTAGGTAAGGTTAAAATTGGAGCAGTACATAATCTCTTCTTCAGTTCTTAGAAAGCCTCTTCACACTTATCACTCCAAATAAATGCAGTATTCTTCTGAGTAAGTCTAGTTAGAGGAGCAGACAACACCGAAAACCCTTCCACGAATCTTCTATAATAGCCAGCCAGGCCGAAGAAGCTCCTAATCTCCTTAGGTGAAGAAGGTCTCTCCCATTCCATCATAGCAGAAATATTGGTCGTGTCTACAAAAATACCGTCCTTGCTTACAACATGACCCAGAAAGGACACTTGAGATAGCCAGAACTCACACTTGCTCAACTTCGCATATAACTTATGCTCCCTCAGGGTAGACAAAACCAAGCACAAATGCTGAGTATGCTCCTCAACATTACGGGAATACACCAAGACATCATCTATAAACACAATAACGAATCGGTCCAAGAAATCCTTAAACATCATTTTCTTCAAATCCATGAAAGTAGAGGGTGCATTGGTTAAATCGAAAGACATCACCAAAAACTCATAATGTCTATGCCGCGAACGGAAAGCGGTTCGTGGAATATCTGTCCCACGAATTATCAACTGGTGGTAGCCTGAGCGAAGATCGATCTTTGAAAATACTGAGCTACCACGCAACTGATCGAACAGGTCATCAATCCTTGGCAGGGGATATCTATTCTTAACGGTAACCTTATTCAATTCCCTATAATCGATGCAAAGCCTCATCGATCCATCCTTCTTCTTTACAAAAAAAACCGAAGCACCCCATGGAGAATAACTTGGTCTAATAAAACCACACCTCAATAACTCGTCGAGCTGAGTACGCAACTCATCCAACTCACGTGGAGCCATATGGTATGGTTCCTTAGCAATCGGGCGAGTACCTGGCTCGAGGTCTATCACACACTCTATCTCCCTTTCAGGAGGAAGTCCTGGAAGACTATCAGGAAAGACATCTGGAAACTCTCGCACCACCGAGACATCCTCAAGGCGTGGTGTAACAAAAGCTGTTTGTAGTGCAGAAATAAAAACTAAAAACGTCTCGCAACTAGACTCTATAGCACGAAAAGCACGTACCGCAGAAATGATAGGGGAAACTCAGTCCTGAAATCCATAGACGCTCATAGGTTGGTCGTGGTCCATCCTGAAATACAATCTCTTAGCCTTGCACTGGATGACCGCATCATACTTGGACAGCCAGTCCATGCCCAGAATCACATCAAAATCAGACAGATCCAAAATCATCAGATCCGCAAAGGCCAGAAAATTGTCAAGATAAATAGGGCATCTCAGAACTCCTTGATTAGATATCACCGAATCACCAGAGGGAAGCTTGACATTGAAGGAGTCTCCAAATTGATCCACATTCAGGCGATGTTTATCAACAAACCTCCGTGCCACAAAGGAATGGGCGGCACCCGAATAGAAAAGAACGCGTGCCCACCTATTCCGCACCTTAAACTCCCCTAAAACTGTAGCATACATAACTAAACGAACGATAACTAGGGCAACAACGACAAATAATAAGGATAAATTAAACGGAGGCTAACCTGATATCACTTGCATAGAGGTTTGGGCTTCCTCGCTGGTCATCACGTTCAGCTTTCCTTTTCCTTTATCCAAGTTTGGTGGCGTCGGCAGAGCTCGAAACGCGGCAGGCTGCAGTGGGGACTGAGCCTGGGGGCACGAAGATTTCTGGTGTCCCTTCTGCCCACACTAGAAGCAAGTCCTTTCTTTCATCCAGCACCGACTCACATCATGACCCTACCTTGCACAGAATGAGCACACAAGCTCTCCCTTGGGTGCACCTTGGATGGCGTGCACCTACTGCTTCAAGGTGGCAGTCCTCTTGAAACACCTTTTGTAAGGGTGGCCAGGACGACCACAGAAGCTACACACTTCCTTACTTTTCTTCTTCGAAGAATGGCCAGATACCCTGGAGCTACCATCCTCAACATCTTTCCTTTTATCTTTCCTCACCGCCGTACCTCGATTCTTGGCCTTTTCAATTGCCTCCACTTTCAAAGTAGCTTCCACTGCTTCAACATAACTTTCAACTCGATAAGCGCATGCCCGCTGCTGGACATTGCTTCTTAATCCTCCCAAGAAACGTTTCACTCTACCCTCCTCAGAAGCTACCAAATCAGGAGCAAACCTACACAATTTGATAAACTCAACCTCGTACTCGCTCACGGTGAGCTGTCTCTGCTTCAGATGCAGGAAGTTATTCATCAAGCGGTCCTGCTCGACTGAGGGTAGAAACTTCTTCAGCAGCATCTTATTAAAAGATTCCCAAGAACATCCTTCCTTCAGACTCTCCCTTTCCCGAATCCGCCAACTCTTTGTCCAGGCCTTTTAACTGATAGGCTGCAATCATCACCTTCTGGGCTTCTAGAATTCCGGAATACAAAAAATCTCCTCGATGGAGATGATCCAATCATCTAAAATCATAAAGTCAGCACTCCCGTCGTAGGTGGGAGGTCCCAACCGCTGGAAGTGCGATATGAAATTCATTTTTGGTGTTATCGTCATCGGGGGCACCAGAGGAGCAGGGGTATCGGGCACGGCTTGGCCCAAGGCAGGCTCTTGGACTAAAGGTTGTTGCGCGGGAGCGGCAGACAACAAAGACTGAATTTGTGATTGCATCGCAACTAATTGTCTCGACAGAGCCTCATTGATCTGACGCAGACCCTCGATATTCGCATCACTTTGCACACCTGATGACTCACCCTCCGACTGTGGAGTCGACCTCGTCGCAGGACGCTTTTATGGCATTTCTAGAAGCAAACGGAAGACTCATCAAAATCCTAGCTTACAACAAAGTCGCACGACTAGTTCATACCATACTTAAAAGACGTTTGCTTACGCTGCAACTTGCTCTGAGATTTTATAATGATGTTATGTCCTACTTAGGATGATATCCTCTCATCCTATTGACTCTTGTGTCTATAACATGAATGCATGTATTCTTTATTCTTATTTAAAATCATGCGTGTACATGTGTCATCATGTAAACCTTAACTTAGCATGTGTGCTTATGCGATGATATGCAATGTATGTAGTGTTATGCATTCTAAAAAGGCCCTAATGCATGTTATGAGCGGCGTACACATGAAATGTTATGCATCACATACTACATAACATCGCATGCAACGAGAAAAGAAAACATGTTAATGGGCACCCATGTGATCGTGGTTATGCATCTCATACTACATAACTGTCACATGTTGCATCCTATGGTGGATCCATATATAAACACATATTATGCATCCCATACTACATAATATGACCCGTATACTTCTTATCATGTTATGAGTGTAGTGATTATGCTTCGGCTAAGACGTACTGATGATACATCGGTGTGTGTATGAAATGTCACTAAACAACTAACACTAACAAGAGAAGGTTGTCTAACCAAATGTCAAGCAACCTGGCTCTAATACCAACTGTCACAAGCCGTATTTTCACCGCATATAATAACTTATCAGAGTAAGTGAAAATGCGCGTCATGATGCCACGTCAGCAGGGGATAACTACGGATGCTCAGGCAGAAACCTAATTAATCATGAAGAAAGATCATTTAAGTTATTTTAAGGAAAAAATCAGTTTGAGTGCAGTAGATAGTCGTATCCCTCGGCTTAGTGGCTCATCTAGTCCACGAATCAAAATATAATTATATGTTGTGGAAGATACTTGTTTAGATTGACTCCAACCTCCTACATGAGTATAAACATCCCCAAAAAACAACTCATGTTATGCAAGACCCTAAATTTTTAATAGTAGTAAAGATAGCTTTTACGGTCACTAAACATGACAAGTTAGAGTTTTAAATTATGCAATGCATGAAGTAATAGTATTAGATTTTATACTTGAAAATACCTAACATGTATTCATAGCATAAACCATCCTAGAGAGCAAGTAATCTACATCCACATATAGAGAACTAAGCAGCTAGCAAGTATCTAAAAATAACAATCATGTGGGCGTCAACAAACTGACACGAACCCACATACAGAAAAGTATGTCTGAACCAGTGAAATAAAAATAAGCAACAAACTACCTCGGTAAGATGAGGAAACTACCACGACCAACACTGCCGCCCAGAAACTCCAAAACTAGCTCTGCTATCAGCTACTGCTCTGAACCTGAGGCATTCCAAAGACAGAACACCTCAGCAAGAAAATACAAATGATGACAGAAAAAGAATAAGCCAAAATAAATAAAGGTCAAAAGGGATACCAACCCAAGATCAAAAGCACTGAAGTAAAGTACAAAAGAAACAAGGCATCAACAGGAAAAGAACTCATACGTGATTCGTCACATAGAACAAGAGTACACCAGACGCACGAGGCTATAAGATGACGACATGATAAATCATAAGGAAAAAAGTACAAAACATTTATTAGGCACTTGTGGTCGACTCTACCCAAAAATACGGGCGAGGTGGTCACTCAACTGGACACACCCTCACGAATAAAATATCTGTCTAAATGCGAGAGAGTCTCATACTCTCCACCATACACCGCAGACGCTCAAAAACTCGGTAGACTTTCACAAGGTACTAATAAAGGAATCAAATATTGCAGAGGTGGTTTTGTCCACTAACTCCCGCAATCAAGAAACCCAAAGAAATCACAACACATATATCTCGAGACTTGGCACGTCGGATTCCACTCAACACTCTAGATTAAAGATGCGGTTGATCAACCTCTAGGAGCGATTTACAATCCTAGATAAACTCTAATGCGTTCTTCAACAATGGTAAATAAGGCGATTAAAGTCAATACTAAAAACATTTTATCAAACCTCTATGAAGTTACTAGATTCAGTTAACAAGACAAGATTTAGAAATTTTCAAGTGATCGAAGTATTAGACATAGCTATAACTTGGAAGGACATAAAAAATGCAAGAAGATAATGAACAAAACTCATTCGTTACCATCAAATCGGACAAGGAGAAAAGAGGGTAAACCACCACTTGCATTGGTTTTACCGGAAAGTCCTCCGAATCACTCCACGTCGTAGATCGGGGCAAAAGGATGCGGGAGGAGTTGAAATCTGAACAAGAACGACCGAAAAAGAGGTTAGGGCCGAAAAACCCTAACGAGAAATCTCAAGAAATGGGGAAGATATTACCACGATGGCGTAGCTCTCGGCGAGAGCTTTCCGGATCTATATTCGGATGATGATTTCGAGCAACGGAGCACCATCGGCGGCCACCGGAAGGTTCACGAAATATTTTCTCTCTCACGTTCACGCCGCTTTGATTCGGGAGAAAAATCGGAGAAGATGAAGATAAGACCTTTTTTTTTCTTTCTAATATATATATATATATATATATATATATATATATATATATATATATATATATATATATATATATATATATATATATATATATATATATATATATATATATATATGTATATATATATATGTATATATATATATGTATCTACGTTTATATGTATGTACGTATATATGTATGTACGTATATATGTATGTACGTATATATGTATGTACGTATATATGTATGTACGTATATATGTATGTACGTATATATGTATGTACGTATATATGTATGTACGTATATATGTATGTACGTATATATGTATATATATATATATATATATATATATATATATATATATATATATATATATATATATATATATATATATATATATATATATATATATATATATATATACACAAAATATTCTTGTCTAAACCGGAAGGAAAACGGACCAAATACAAGCAGTTTCGCGGGAATCAAAAATAGAGGTCTAGGATGACTTCAAATAGAAACGTTCCAAACATAAAAGTTGTAGATTTCGTCGAGGCGAACAAATTTCATGTTAACTATTTTTCCATACGATTCATTTTGACTCTCAAAACGAGCTCGAACACAAACTGTAACGGACTACTCGGGAACAAGATTACAGGTACTCGAGAGGTGAGAAGATCACTCGAGTAGGCTGAAGATCACTCGACTAGGCTGAAGACAGCGCTCGAGTAGGTTGAAGATCACTCGAGTAGGCTGAAGATCACTCGAGTATGCTGAAGATCACTTGAGTAGGCTGAAGACAGCACTCGAGTGGGTTGAAGATCACTCGAGTAGGCTGAAGATCACTCGAGTAGGCTGAAGACAACACTCGAGTTGGAGAGAAAAGTCACTCGAGTACATCAGGAAAAAATCACTCGAGTATAAGAAAGGCCACTCGAGTAAAGTTTTGCATGAACAGTATATCTACACGAGATGCAGGAATTTCACTCGAGTGAAGAACTGGAGGAATAGTAGTTTTACTTAATCTACTCGAGAAGCAGAAACGTCACTCGACTCAAGTTTTACAGAAAAAACAATTCCTTTGCAAATATATCTTTTTGATCAAACTATATGAATGAATAGTACTTTTCATTTTTAAATAGTACTTTAATATTAAAATATTCATGTTTATATATTTTTTAATAAGGAAACACGATATCAAAACGGAGGCCCAAACGCTCGTCGAATTGAATGAAACTCACGTCATAGGCGAACACAGACGCTACGAACACAATTGCGAAATCAAAACTAAAATCCGAAGATCCATTCTCGAGATATAAATTTTCAAAGTTTGAAACGAACATAAATTCAACAAAACTTTGGAAAATCGTCGAGGCCCAAATATTGTTCGGATCACGACGAAACTTGACGAGCAAATCCAAAATTACTTAACTTAAATTCCAAATGCAAAATTTTCCCACTACAACAAGAATTCGGCCGACTCGACCGCACGGACGCGAAAATGCCTAAACGGCATTGCGCCGCCAACTCGACGTTAAAAGTAACGCCACGACGTCATAAATATGACGATGCCCATACAAATAAAATCATCGAAAAATCATGGGCGTTACATTGGTTTTTCTCAAGGCTTCTCTGATGGCTAGTGTTAAGAGGTTTGGAACGAACCATAAGTTGGATCCCAGGTATGTGGGACCTTTCGAAGTTATTGAATGCATCAAGAGTGTTAACCTATAGGCTGGATTTACCCGCAAATTTCCATGGTGTGCAAGATGTGTTTCATGTGAGCCAGTTGTGGAAATGTGTTCTTAGTGACCAGCATGTTCTCGATTTGGTGCCCCAGTTGCAGCCTAATCTTTCTTATGTCGAAGTGTTTGTTCGCATTCTAGATACTCACGATCGAGTGTTGCAATGGAAGACAATATTCATGGTTAAAGTTTTGTGGTGAAACCAAGACGTGAAGAGAGTGACTTGAGAGTTGGAGTCAGCTATGAGGGAGACTCATCCTCATCTGTTCTCCTAGTTTATTTGGCTAAGTGTTTCTGTTTAATAAACCTTGGTTGCATTCCTTCTTTAGTGGATTCAGTTTTGTGTCAAGTTTCGGGACAAAACTTTCTTTTAGGGGGAGCGCCTGTAACGCCCCTGATTTTACGATGTATATTTTATTTCCTTTAGTGACGTATTTTTGACGTCAGGGCATTACGTTGAAGCGTAGTTGACGGGTATCATTGCTGGAGCGTGACTTTTGCTCATTGGTATAAGAGGTTTTGACTTAGAATATTAGCATGGCTAATTTCCAGTGTATTTTTGGAATTTCCCTTGCGAGTCGGGTTTATTTTGGAACTCGCTGGAGCCTTTTAGAGATATTTGGTGTTTTGACTTCGGGGACTTTTTACCCGAGTTTGATTTGTCGGATTCTGATTTCGTCTTCATCGTTGGTTTTGTAGCAACGTTATTTAGCTTTTGTGCTAATTTCGTGGAAATCCGAGTTAATTCGATTTTTTGTCGTTAGGACGTTTAATTAATAATATAATATAATATTATATATATATATATATATATATATATATATATATATATATATATATATATATATATATATATATAAAGTGTGTACGATTTAGACTGAACCCTATTCATCGTATTCTTCCTTAGCCGTCAGACCGATTCACGGAAGAGAGAAAGCGGCGAACTTCGCAATCTTTCGGCTATCGATTATAGGAGCTCCGGTGAACGGAATCGTCGTTGGAGGGTAAATTCGGAAAGCTCTCGTCAAGATCTATGTGTGAGCGGTGAGTTTTTCTCGTTTCTTGGATGTTTGGGCGTTAGGTTATTCAGATTTGACTCTCTTTTTCCCCAAAAGGTTTCAGGAAGTGTAGCCAAGGTATTCTTGCGGCCGGATCCGTGAGGAGGAGCGCTCGTAAGGTCGGATTCCAGAAGCTTTGAGGCAAGTGGTGAATTTTGCCCTTGCTATTTTGTTCTTGCTTTTCATTCCTTTCATTTCCTTCCCTCCTTAGAATGTAGGGCTAGTATAAGGTTTGGCCAAGATCAAATTGCTGAGTAGTGTAGGATTTCCGGCCAAGCGAATTTTGTCGGATAAGGGTTGCGTTTGGTTAGAGGAAAACAGTCGATTTTGGTGGAGTAAGCCTAAGTTTAATCCCTCGATTTGGGTGGAGTCAACATAAGTGTAATTCGTCGTATATGGTGGAGTCAACCTATATGTTATTCGTCGTATATGGTGGAGTCAACCAATGTTTAATTCGTTGTATATTGTGGGGTCAGTCTTAGTGAAATTCGTCGAATAATAGTTTTGGGGTAAGTCAGATTCGTCGAGTATTCTGGACGAATTCTTTAAGTATCAGCCTTGAGTGATTCTACATTAATTGAGTTTAGGCGTCGAGTTTGTCGAGTATCAAGCTTGGTATTGAGTAATTTTGAAAGTGCAGCTAGATCTGATATACTCTAGAGGGGGTGAATAGAGTATATGGTGCTTTAAAAGTTTTTACAACAATTGTTGTAATGAGAGTGAGCAGGGAAGCAAGTATAAATCTAATCACAGAACTAAACTAAACAAAAGCTAATCACAGAATAATCAATACCAAAAATAAAAATAAAGACAAGCAAAACCAGAAGACACAAGGAAATATAGTGGTTCCCCTAAACTTGGGTACATCCACTCTTCTACCACCCTAGGTAGGAATCCACTGCAGGATGAGTTGATCAGGTGTCTTGGGCACCAATGAGATTTTGATAAGGTGCTCAAAAACCAAAGCAGATTTTTTGATCAGGTGTCTTGCCACCAATGAGCTTTTGACAAGGTGCTCAAAAACCAAGCTCAAACTTTTGAAGGGAGTTTGAGAAACCCTTTACAGAGAGGGGGTGAGAGAGTGATGGAAGTCTTCTCTTTCTCAGATCAGCTGAGAAGACTATGTGGATTGATGGTGTCAAAGCTCCCCCTGAGTCCTTGAGATCTTCAGGAAAAGAAGCTTTGTTGTAGGGTGATAGGCCTTCAAAGGTTGAACTCCAGCAATAGATGATTTCAGCAATAACTGAAATGTTGGATGTCTGGAGTCTTGAAATATGTTGGCCTTGAACACTTGAGACTGAGAGATCAGAAGATTTCAGAAAAAGTTGATCTCCTTGGATGAGTGTTCTTGAGAATTCTTTGAGACAGTATATTTTGTTCTTGTTCTGAAGAATACTGATGTCTATCTATGTATCTCTGTAATCTGTGTGTCTCTCAGAGATTCAAAAATTCTTCTCTTTTATTCTCTGCTACTGAATGGAAAAACATTCTCTGAGAAGAATAGTCGTTGGTCTGCATTAATGGCATCCTTAATTGCAAAATCTCTTCTGGAGGAAAGTCCATAGAAATATTCCTTGAAAATCCCTTGAAACTTGGTCCAGAAATGAATGAAAACGGCTAGGAAATCTTCAGAATTAATTGCAGAATAACTCCTTAACTGATTTGAATTTGAATCTAGAAACATCCTTGAAGTTATCTGAAAACGTCGAACTGAGCTCTGCTATCGTCGGACTGAGCTCAGCGATATGGACTAATACAGCAGCAAAATATCGTCGATCTGAGCTCAAAGATCGTCGAACTGAGCTCAGAGATAGAGATCCAAAGCTGAGTCAAGATCGTCGAACTGAGCTCACCGATCGTCGAATGGAGTTCGACGATATGATGAAGTTGAGCTCAGCGATCGTCGAATGGAGTTCGACGATCTGTCGAAGTTGAGCTAGACGATCGTCGATCGGAGTTCGACGAATCGTCGTGCTGAGCTCGACGATATGACTTAGTCTCCAAACAGAAAATCCTGGTCTTGAGGGCAGCTTCCAAACCTAGACTTCTAACCCTTAGACTCAATTCTAATTGACCTTTTGAGCTATACAGGAGGTCAAACAAAGGTTTCCTAGAGACATAGTGATCCTGACCCAAATTAGTAATAGGGTGTTCCAACAATCTCCCCCTATTTGGGTTAGGATTACTATTTACAGACTTTGGAAAAATTTAATTAACAACATACAAGCAGCAATACAGAAAGACAAAAAGAAAAGCTGGACAAGCAGAACCACAGAGATATATATATATATATCATCCCAGATAATAATCAGAAATCACAGAGATTGTCACCTTACATTATCATTTCTTTTCCTTGCCCTTAACAAGTTTGATTTCTCTGTTGGGATTGAGGGCTTCTTTCTTTGATCTGGTATCATCTGCTGCACCTAAAGATGTTTGTTGTTTAGGCCTGGGAACTACAGCTTCAGGATGCAGTTCCATATACCTGTCAGAATCAAAAAATTTGTTTGATGCATATCTTTCTAGCTCTTTCTGTCTCTGTTCAGACATTGTTGAGATATTAGATGAGTCTCTTCCTTGCTCTTTAGCTTTCTTGATTTGATCCAGTGCAGCAAGTTCTTTCATTCTTGCAGTCCAAGCAGCTGGATTGTTCTCAGGGTCCTCAAAAGGTACTGGTGGCTCATATCTGTTAGAAGGATTGTCCTGAGGAGGCCTGGATGACACAGTTTCCCTTAATTTATAGGGAAAAGGACCAGATGTGGTATCAGAAGAAATTTGTCCTCCCCTGGAGTATGGGTGTTTCCTTGAGTATCCTTTGGAGTAGACCTGGAAATCTCTTTGGTTGCCTCTGTATCCTCCTCTCCTGGATTGAAAATCCCTGGATTGGCTTCCCCTATTATAGGATCTAGCATGAGGCTGATAGGGGGACCTGACTTCTAGCAGGGGGTTGAGCTGCAGAACTTCCACCTGCACCTGCATCAGGAGGAGGTGGTGGAGGAGGATGAGAGTGTTGGAATTGTGAGGAACCCTTTTCATATTTCCTTTTTTTTTTCATTACCTTCAGTTGATTCTTAGAGTACTGCATCCAGTGCTCAGTGATAGGGCAATCATGAAGAATGTAGTATGGAATATCATTGTTATCTTTGACCTTGGCAGGAGGTACTCTCTTCATGGCTTTGCTCCTTGCCTTTCTTTTCCTGGCAATGGTAGCAGAAGAATCATCAGAGTCTGTTCTGTACTCATCACTTTCAGAACTCTGGTCATCATACAGGGCATCAATTTTCTTCATCAAATCCTTCTTGAGCTGTACAGAAGCAGATGAGGCAACAGAGGGTGTAGCAGTAACAACAGTGACAGCAGCAGATGCAGAAGGTGTTGCAATTGAAGTAGAAGCAGTAACAACAGCAGCAGATATTGCAGGTTTAGTAACAACAGCAGCAGCAACAGATTCTGGAGAAGTGACAACAGCAGAAACAACAGTTTCTGGAGAAGTAACAGCAGCAGCAATAGTTTTACTCACAGCAACATCAACAGTGGAAATATCATCAGAAAATGCAGAAGGCTCAAACTCAGGTGCCTCTGTCATTGATTCATCAGCAGTAACAGAAATATCAGCAGCAGTATCACAAATTTCAGCAGCAGTAGAGGCAACAACATCAGAAGCAACAGCAATGCTTGCATCAGAAGAAGCAGCAGCATATACTGAGTGGACAAAAGAGGTGATGATGCTTGGGTCACAGCAAGAGAATGGCACAAGGGCCTTGACAGATCCTCTGGGGGCTGGACAGCAGTTATCTCTGGCAGACAGCTGAAATATAACTGATCAAAGTTTGAAAGCAAAGACCTGAGGTCTATTGCAAAGACTGCAGCAGGAGGAATGTGATCTTGAGACACAGCAGTAGCAGCAGCAAGAACAGGAGCTGAAGAGGCAGCAATAGCAGCAGCAGCAGACAGGCTCACAGAAACAGCAGCAACAGCAGCAGCAGGAAGACTCACTTCATAGGGCATCTCCCCTGCCTAGATTCAGACAAGCCTGGATCAAGGCACACTGCTGTAGGGGCTGCCTGAGGGAATAGAGATGAGAGCCTGGCAGAGAGAGCTGCCACTGACAGGTGTAATGGAGCCAAGGAGGTCTCCAACAGAAGAGAGAGCCTGGGGGCTAGCAATGCATACAACCTGTCAGCAAGGGCTGGAATGTCTACTTGCTCAAGGGTGACTGGAGCAGAGGTAGAAGAAAGAGGAGCAGCTGTGGGTAATGGTATTGGAGAGCTGGTGAATGGGGGAAGAGATGGCTGAGGTGTGGGTAAGGTGGATATGGAGGACAGTGGAATGGAGATAGATGGGGTGAATGTGGGTTGGTCAATGATTTGTTGCAGAAGATCTTGATAGGAAGTTGAGGATGAGGGTAGCTCAGGAGGAGAGGATGGAGAGTCATCCATAAAGGAATCATCAATGATGGTGAAGGAAGGATGGGAGGGTGATGAAGTGGCATCTGGTTGAGGGTAGGAGAATAAGGGATGGAATTGTTCTTCTGTGAGTGGAAGAGTAGGGACTGGTGATGGTGTAGATGTTGGAGAGGGGCTGGAGATGATGATGGTGGATGGAGTTGGAATGGTAGATGGTATGGGAAGAGAGGGAATTGGAGGAGGAGGAGGAGAGGCAACAACAGCAGGCAGGTCATCTGCAGGGGCAGAGACCTGTGGGGAAGTGACTCTGAGAGTCCTTGTGCCTGAAGGAGTGCTGGAGGAGGGCCTGCTGGGCTTGCTGATTTGTCTGTCCATTTTCCAAAGAGGGCACAAGACAGTCTCTTGGATGCATTGATATGGATTCCAGAAGAGACCAGCAAAGCAGGGCACCTATGCTGCAGAAACACCCCTAAGATTCTTCCAAAGTTTACAAAACTTTTGTTTATCTTCTTCTTGATAAGGTCAAAGAATACTTCTCCCCAATTCAAATTCTTCCTGTCTACAAGGGCTCCCATGAGACAGAGCTGATACCTTGAAATTATATCATGAGCAGAGTGCTTAGCCAGTAGCACTTTCCCAACTACATCTGCCAGGAATCTGTATTCCACAGAAAGGTTCTTTTTCAAGAGCTTGCTAGGGTTAGCCTCTGAATGACCCATTCTGGCAAGCAGTTCAATATACTCTTCTCCAGACAAGTCAGCAGTATCTTCACCATTTCTCAACTCAAAAACCTCTGATAAAATTGCTGGGGTTAGAGGTACCTGTGTGCCAGATATTGACCCAACAATGGTGGAGTTGTCTTGATTGTGGGCAGTGTAGACCCATTCCTTAATCTCATCAGATGCAAGCTTGATCCTTGTAGTCATGATTGCTGTAAGGTTCTGCTCTTTGAATAACCCCAAGATATCCTGAAAAGCCTGGTCGGTTATGCTGAAGGATTCCATGTCGATGTCGAAGCCAGCATCAAACTTCATGGCGGCGAGAACAGCAACAGACACAGCCATCGGTACCTGCAAAAGTTCAACAAACAAAACGACCAAGTGCAGAACTGTTTGGAGGGAAAGAAAGTTCTTGCAGAGAAATCGAAAGCGCAAAGGAGAACGACGGCGAAAAAATGAATTTTATATTAGGGTTCGACGCAGAATTGGAAAGATCGTTGAACTCAGTTCGACGATCGAGGCTTCTAAAGGAATCTGAAGAGTCTTCAACATCGTCGATCTCCGTTCGACGATATTGGAGAGCGTCGAGCTCTGTTCGACGATCGTTCAGAGAACAAAATTGTCGAGCGTCGTTCGACGATCGTTGACCGGAAGAGATAGTTCATACTATCTGAGAAACGCTGAACTCAGGTCGACGATTTCAGATATCGTCGATCTCCGTTCGACGATCTGGGGGAAAATCGTCGAGCGCAGTTCAGAGATCAGAAAGACTCTAGACACTAAGAAAAAATCAGGATGTTTGCCTAGTCTTGGTCAATTTTTAAGCTTTCAAAATCTTGGATATTATTTAAGACTTCCTCCATCTAACATTCCTAACTGATTTAGGAAGAAGGTGTGTTTCTTTTCATCCAAGGGCTTGGTGAAAATATCTCCCCTTTGTAAATCAGTTGGGATATATTGTAGTTCAATTTTATTCTTTTCAACATTATCCCTTAAGAAATGATGTCTAATCTCTATGTATTTTGTCCTACTATGGAGGACTGGATTTTGAGCTATGGAAATAGCACTGGTCTTATCACAAAATATTTTAGACTTCTCTAAGTTGTAGCCATAGTCTAGGAGTTGGTTTTGAATCCACAAGATTTGTGAACAACAACTGCCTGCAGCCATATATTCAGCTTCAGCAGTTGAAGTTGACACAGAAGTTTGTTTCTTACAAAACCAGGAGACAAGTCTGTCACCAAGGAACTGACAAGTTCCACTGGTGCTTTTCCTGTCAATTCTGCATCCAGCATAATCAGCATCAGAGAATCCAGTTAAATCAAATGCTGAATCTTTTGGATACCAGAGACCTAGATTTGGACAACTTTTAACATACCTGAGAATCCTCTTTACTAGTGTTAGGTGTGACTCTCTAGGGCTTACTTGGAACCTAGCACATATACATGTAGCAAACATTATATCTGGTCTACTAGCTGTAAGGTACAGTAAAGAGCCAATCATTGCTCTATATGTTGTCTGATCAACAGGTTTCCCATGTTCATCAGCATCCAATACAGCATTAGTAGGCATGGGTGTTTTCATACAAGATGCTTCAGACATGCCAAATTTCTTAACCAATTCATTTGCATATTTGGTTTGAGAAATAAAGATGCCTTCAGCATGTTGCTTGACTTGCAATCCTAGGAAGAAGGATAGCTCACTCATGCTACTCATCTCAAATTTAGAATGCATTAGGTTGGAAAACCTTCTGCACAATTTGGAGTCAGTAGAACCAAAAATAATATCGTCTATATAAATCTGTACTAGTAGGGTATGGGACTTATGGGTTCTAATGAAAAGAGTTTGGTCTACTCTACCCCTTATAAAAACATTTTCCAAGAGAAAGCATGCTATGGTCTCATACCATGCTCTAGGAGCTTGCTTGAGACCATATAATGCTTTGTTCAATCTAAAAACATAATCAGGATAAGTTGGAGAGATAAAACCTGGAGGTTGTCTGACATATACTTCCTCCTTGATGTCTCCATTTAGAAATGCACTTTTGACATCCATCTGATATACCTTGAAGCCTTTATGTGCTGCATAAGCTAAAAATATTCTGATGGCTTCTAATCTTGCAACAGGTGCAAAAGTCTGGTCGTAGTCTATTCCTTCTTCTTGAGAATATCCCTGAGCAACTAGCATTGCCTTGTTTCTTACAATTACTCCTTGATCATCCAGTTTGTTTCTGAATACCCATTTTGTTCCAACAATGGAGTGATCTTTAGGCTTTGGCACTAGTTCTCACACTTTGTTCCTTTCAAATTGATGCAACTCCTCTTGCATTGCAATGATCCAATGTGGATCTTGCTCTGCATCTTGAATGGACTGAGGTTCAATTTGAGATAGGAAGCAGGTGTGCAACAGGTTTTGGTTGACCTGATTTCTGGTTTGCACACCAGCTGAGATGTCTCCAATTATTTGGGAAATTGGATGGTCTCTTGATGTTACTAAATCAACAGGGGGTGTTGATTGTTCACCAACCTGTGTTGTTGTTTCCTCTTGTGGTACAACAACTGGCTCTTCAAGTTGTTCTTCAATATGTTGAGCATTTTCTTCATCTTCACTGCTTTCATCCCTTTGGGTAACCTGTAATTTGTTCAAGTCTTCAACTAGAGAATGTTCCTGCAAGGGTTCTATGGTAGAAGGGATCTTCTCCTTGAAAGACATGTTAGATTCATCAAATGATATATGAACAGATTCCTCAATTTTTAAAGATGATTTATTATAAACCCTATAAGCCTTGCTGATCATGGAGTATCCCAGAAACACTCCTTCATCAGCTTTGGCTTGAAATTTTGCTAAGTATTTCTTGTCATTATTATGTATATAGCAAATACAACCAAAGACTCTAAAATAATCAACTTTAGGTTTCTTCCCTTTGAGTAATTCATAGGGAGTCTTTCCCTTTAGCTTATGTATCAAACTTCTATTTAGCACATAGTTGGAGGTGTTCACTGCCTCTGCCCAAAAGGATAGAGGTAGATGAGCATCTGACAACAATGTAGTGGCAGATTCAATAAGGGTTCTATTTTTCCTTTCAGCTACCCCATTTTGTTGAGGAGTTCTAGGAGTTGAGAAAGTATGTCTGATCCCTTCACTCTGACAGAACTCTTGCATAAGAAGAGAATCAAACTCTGTCCCATGATCACTTCTAATCAGGGCAATGTGAGTATTGAACTTAATCTGTATACATTTGAGAAACTCTGTCAGACACTTAAAGTTATCAGACTTCTTCCTTAGAAAGAACACCCAAGTGAATCTAGAGAAGTCATCTACAACTACTAAATTGTAAGATTTCTCTCCTAGGTTTTGTACTGTGATGGGTCCAAAAAGATCCATTTGTAACAGATACAATATCCTAGGTGAATCACTCTTATTAAGTGACTTAAAGCTGTTTTTAGTTTGCTTGCCTAATTGACAAGCCCTGCAGAGTCCTTCCTTCTTGTAGGGGCCAGAAGGTAGTCCTCTAACAAGGTTGTCCTTGGATAGCCTAGCAATAGTTCTAAGGTTTAGGTGTCCTAGTCTCTTATGCCATAAGATATTTGGTCTACAGACAGAATTAAACAGGCAAATATCTACATCAGTTAAAAGAAAATCTACTAGATAGATGTTAACTTTCCTTTTACCTGTCAACACAGTTGTGTTGTCCTCTGACTTGATTTTGCATAAAGCTTTGCTGAAGGTCACCTGGTAGCCTTCATCACACAGCTGACTGATGCTTATTAAGTTGTGCTTCAGTCCTTCCACATAAGCTACCTTCTTGAAAGTTACTGATCCAATTTGGACTGCACCATATCCTTTAGTCTGTTCAAAGTTTGAATCACCAAAGATAACTTTGGGTCCAAGCTTGGCTCTAAAGGAAGTGAGGTTGTCCTTGTTCCCTGTCATGTGCTTAGAGCACCCACTATCCAAGTACCATTGCTGGTTAGATGTTAGATAGGTCTTCACCTGCACATAAGACAATTCATTTGTTTTTGACCCAGTTTACCTTGGGCCTAGGTTGATAACCTTTAAATTCTGAAATAAAAGACATCACAGGTTAACTCTTATATCCTTCAGGATGATATCTCCTTGGGGGTATAATCCATTCAGTATAAGGGTTAAAGATTTAGGATGAAGGACCCTTAGGATTGAATTTTGATTTGCCCTTGAAAACCTTTCTAGAGCTCTGACCTCTGTTCGACGATCTTGGAGCTGTGTTCGACGATCTTGGGTTAGATCGTCGAGCTCCGTTCGACGGTCGACTATGGCTGAGTTCAGGTACTTGAGATCGTCGACCTGCGTTCAACGATTTTGCCTGAGATCGTCGATCTGCGTTCGGCGATCGTCGATCTCCGTTTGGCGATCGTCGACCTCCGTTCGACGATTTCTGCTTGGACTTAGTTTTCTGGGGCAGATCAGAATTTTTCCTAGCAACCTCTACAACTCCCTTTCCTTTGTCAGAAATGAATTTGATTGGAGTTGTTAGAACTATGGGTTGGCTGGATGAAGCACCCAAGCCCAGTGTACTGTTAAATCTGGAGTTCATTGTGCTTGTGATGTCCATCAGCTTGATGCTTCTCCCATTAAGGGATTCTTCAAGCTTCTTGGCCTCAGACAGCTCACTTTTCAGTGAAGCTATCTGCTCCCTACAACACTCTAACTCCTGAGAGAGTTTGAGGTTTTTTGATTTTAAAGTATTATGTTCAGATAAATGATTTCTGAGAGAGATAATTTCTTTCTCAGATTTTAGCAGATCTAAACACAATGCTTTAAATTCAGATTTAAAGTCCTCTGAATTAAAATCAAAAGAACCAATTACCTGATCTTCTTCAGGTTGAGTCTCTGAGTCTGACTCTGACTCCTCTTCTTCTGAATTGTGTTGTGAGGCATTGATTGCCATCATGTAGAACTCTTTTTCTTCTGCATCATCTTCATCATCACTAGAGCTGGATGAGGCTTCTGACTCCTCTTCAGTCTCACTCCAGGATTCAGCAACAAACCCCTTTCTTGTATGTTTGTTTTTGCTTGATGAGGGTTTGTCATTGTCATTCCTCTTGGAGTCTTTCTCCTTTCTTCTTTCTTTCTTGTCCCTTCTGTCCTTGTTTTTGTTTTCTGGACAGTCAGGAACTATGTGCTCTGGTTTCCTGCAACCAAAGCAAACAATTTTTTTATTGTTATTAATGGACTTATCATACCTTGGCTTATCATGCTCCTTATATGATCTCCTTCTGAAGTCCTTTCTGGCCATCTTGTAAAATCTTTTGGCCAACAGATTGAGCAGTTCATCATTGCCTGTGACTTTGTCTTCAGGCTGATCTTCAGTTGCCTTGAAGGCTATGGTCTTGTCTTTTCTTGTGGCTGGTGAGGCAGCCTTCTGTTCTTCTTCTCTATTTTTGATAAGTAGCTCATGAGATTTGAGCTTACCCAATAGAGCTTCAGTAGTGATTTCATTCAGACTTCTGGCATCCTTAATTGGCCAGATTCTTGAATCCTAAGTGCTGGGAAAGCACATTAGAATTTTGTCATTAAGTTCAGTTAGTGAGATCTCTTTGTCCAATGTCCTGAGT
Organism: Platanthera guangdongensis; assembly: GCA_039583875.1. Classification (NCBI taxonomy): domain Eukaryota; kingdom Viridiplantae; phylum Streptophyta; class Magnoliopsida; order Asparagales; family Orchidaceae; genus Platanthera; species Platanthera guangdongensis. The sequence goes on from CM077165.1 coordinate 22,481,281, forward strand.
TCACTGACAATTAGACTGAGCCTGTTGTACATATCTCCCACTGACTCAGTTTCTCCCTTCTTGAAATTATCATATTGAGATATGAGGTGGGATCTCCTATCCTTTCTCTCATCAGCTGAGCCTGAGACTATTTCAGAAAGTTTGTCCCAAATTTTCTTTGCTGAATTACATTCAGCTACCTTTTGAAATATGTCATCAGACATTGTCTGGGCTAAGATGTTCATAGCCTTGGCATCAGCTACCTTCCATCTCTTGATGTCAGCATCTGTTCCTGATGGAGGTGGAACAACAATTGTATTTGAGTTCTCTGGAGGTCTTGGACACACTGTCAAAACAGAGTTAAAAATATCTTCGTCAATAGAATTCATGTACAGTCTGATCCTTGCTTTCCAAAGTGCAAACTTGGATAGATTGCACACTGGAGGTCTGGTGCTAGCATAATCTTTATTTTGGGCCATGAATTGTGAAAACAAAATCTAATAATAAACTACAAAAGAAAACAGATCTAACTTGGGATCTTTGGGTTCAGGTGTTAGCCTATGCAACCACCAAGGTGTGGTATGTTTAACCAACCTCCCTCTGATACCAATTGAAAGTGCAGCTAGATCTGATATACTCTAGAGGGGGGTGAATAGAGTATATGGTGCTTTAAAAGTTTTTACAACAATTGTTGTAATGAGAGTGAGCAGGGAAGCAAGTATAAATCTAATCACAGAACTAAACTAAACAAAAGCTAATCACAAAATAATCAAGGCCAGAAACAAAAATAAAGACAAGCAAAACCAGAAGACACAAGGAAATATAGTAGTTCCCCTAAACTTGGGTACATCCACTCTTCTACCACCCTAGGTAGGAATCCACTACAGGATGAGTTGATCAGGTGTCCTGGGCACCAATGAGCTTTTGATAAGTTGCTCAAAAACCAAAGCAGATTTTTTGATCAGGTGTCTTGTCACCAATGAGCTTTTGACAAGGTGCTCAAAAACCAAGCTCAAACTTTTGAAGGGAGTTTGAGAAACCCTTTACAGAGAGGGGGTGAGAGAGTGATGGAAGTCTTCTCTTTCTCAGATCAGCTGAGAAGACTATATGGATTGATGGTGTCAAAGCTCCCCCTGAGTCCTTGAGATCTTCAGGAAAAGAAGCTTTGTTGTAGGGTGATAGGCCTTCAAAGGTTGAACTCCAGCAATAGATGATTTCAGCAATAACTGAAATGTTGGATGTCTGGAGTCTTGAAATATGTTGGCCTTGAACACTTGAGACTGAGAGATCAGAAGATTTCAGAAAAAGTTGATCTCCTTGGATGAGTGTTCTTGAGAATTCTTTGAGACAGTATATTTTGTTCTTGTTCTGAAGAATACCGATGTCTGTCTATGTATCTCTGTAATCTGTGTGTCTCTCAGAGATTCAAAAATTCTTCTCTTTTATTCTCTGCTACTGAATGGAAAAACATTCTCTGAGAAGAGTAGTGGTTGGTATGCATTAATGGCATCCTTAATTGCAAAATCTCTTCTGGAGGAAAGTCCATAGAAATATTCCTTGAAAATCTCTTGAAACTTGGTCCAGAAATGAATGAAAACGGCTAGGAAATCTTCAGAATTAATTGCAGAATAACTCCTTAACTGATTTGAATTTGAATCTAGAAACATCCTTGAAGTTATCTGAAAACGTCGAACTGAGCTCTGCTATCGTCGGACTGAGCTCAGCGATATGGACTAATACAGCAGCAAAATATCGTCGATCTGAGCTCAAAGATCGTCGAACTGAGCTCAGAGATAGAGATCCAAAGCTGAGTCAAGATCGTCGAACTGAGCTCACCGATCGTCGAATGGAGTTCGACGATATGATGAAGTTGAGCTCAGCGATCGTCGAATGGAGTTCGACGATCTGTCGAAGTTGAGCTAGACGATTGTCGATCGGAGTTCGACGAATCGTCGTGCTGAGCTCGACGATATGACTTAGTCTCCAAACAGAAAATCCTGGTCTTGAGGGCAGCTTCCAAACCTATACTTCTAACCCTTAGACTCAATTCTAATTGACCTTTTGAGCTATACAGGAGGTCAAACAAAGGTTTCCTAGAGACATAGTGATCCTGACCCAAATTAGTAATAGGGTGTTCCAACAAATTTCATTTTGGCGCCGAGAGTGTCGATTGATTTGTGAGACTAAGTTAAATTCATCGAGTATTCTCGACGAATTCTTCGATTATGGTGTCGGCGTCGAGAGCATCGAGTGACGTGTGAGTCTAAGTCTTTTTCGTCGAGTTAAGACAATTTGGCATCGAGTCCTTTGAGTATGTGCCTTTGGCGTCGAGAGCATTGAGTAAACTCAGCTAGACGTCGAGTGAACTCAGCTAGGTGTCGAGTGAAGTAAATTTCAGGGAGTTAAGTCCTGGCATTGAGTGAAATCATCTTGGCGTTGTATGAACTCCAAATTCGTTGAGTATAATCGACTAACTTCCCGTGGACTTGGTGATTTGCGTCGATTCGTCGAGTTTTAAGGTAATAATAGTTGATTCGTTGAGTATCGTCAGTTAGCCACATTGTTGTCAAGTAGAATTTGTCGAGTGTTTACTGTATTCGACGGGTATACTCGACAAATCAGTATGGACTTCGAATGTTTCTTGCTGAATTGAGTCCAATTCGTTGAGTTTGGCATTAGGGTGATTTTTTGGATTTTTCTTCTGTTTTGCTATTGGAGTAACCCTGTGTTTTGGTTACCGTTTTTATCAATGTTTTATGGATGTTTTTGCTGTGGCCCATGGTTGGTAGTGGATAAAGGACCACCAACCTAAGGTCAGCGTATGAATCTTTGTTGTGGTGGGTTTACCCGATATGGGTTTGTGATTAGGTGTATGGAGGAGGTGACCACCACTACAAGTGTCGGTAATTCCTCAGTATGGATTTGTGAATTGGAGTCTGGAGGAGGAGACCACCACTGTAGGTGCCGGTAATTCCCCGGTATTGGGTGTGTCAGATTGCACGACCACCTTTCCTTGGTCCCTTGTGAAGTTTTTTTCTGTTGGTATGTTGGGTAGGCTCCGAGCAGCACAGGTGCCGGATTTTGCTAGTGTTTATGCTGTAACAGCCCAATTTTTCTTAGCAGGTAAATTTTCGGGTGACACGGCCTGGGACATGGGCGTGTCCCAGGGCGTGTCAAGCTGGAGTCGACGATTTGGCCGCGAGGTCGACGAAATTTGGCGTCGACGATCATCGAACAGCAAACACGGCCTGAGACACGGGCGTGTCTCAGGGCGTGTCGAGGCCGTGTCGACGATCGGGCCAGGGAGTCGACGTTTTTCGCTCGACGATGTGTTGAGAGCAGGCACACGGCCAAGGACATGGGCGTGTCCAAGCACGTGTCGTGTGTTCGACGAAAATTGCTCGACGATCGTCGAGTGTCGAGATGTGGTCGTCGAGTGTCGAGAAGTGGGTGAACACGGCCTGGGACACGGGCGTGTCACCGGGTGTGTCCCTTCGGGTCGACGAACTCAGCCCGACGAATTTTGCGCTAGGGCATGTCTTAGTGCCGTGTATGGGCACACGGCCTGGGACACGGGCGTGTCACAGGCCGTGTGAGTCTCGGGCGATTTTGGGATTTTTTCGCCTGATGAACACGGCCACAGACACGGGCGTGTCTGAAGGCGTGTCGGGTGACACGGCCCATGACACGGGCGTGTCACATGGGCGTGTCACTGGTTTGGATAAGTCGGTTGAGCACCGCTTGAGGTACACGGCATGGGACACGGGCGTGTCACAGGCCGTGTCAGGCAAAATTTAGCTTTTCTGGCAAAATCGTGGCCGTCCGTTCTTTCATCTGGGATCCAATGGATGAACTGCCTCCCTGTTTCCTTAAGGCCGTGAATGAGAAGAGAAATCTCATTTCTCATTTGGTCTTCTCTTTCTTCATTACTAGTGAGAGAAAGGGAGAGGAAGAAGGAGGAGGAGGCAAGGGGCTGGTCACCTGAGGTGATGCGGTTTACCGACGAGAGATCCGAAGCCGGCGTTGCGGACGAAAAACTCTTGTGAGTCGTTCAAGCCAGCTTAGAGTTCATGGCACCGAAGAGGGCTTCAAGGGTAACGACTTTTCTTCCTAGTCATGTGAAGGCTTCCTTTTGGCATATGTTTGTGATTCCCCCACCAAGAGGTGGCTGCTTTTGGGAGTCTTTTGGTGGATTCATGAAATCCCCTTTGTTGGCATATAGATCCGGAAATGGAGTACGAAATAGGCATGATGTGTGAAGCCCATCTGGACAGGTTGGTCTGGATTGGTGATGTTGCATACGAATCGGAGAAGACTCTGTGATAAACGTGTAGGTTAAGGAGTCAACGGGTTATGCCTGTGAAGAGGAGTAGCAGGAAGTACTGGAGTGGTAGTCCAGGAAAATATCTGTGTTATGCTTGTACGTTTGGGTCATACCTGTGAATGAGGCACAGGAAGTACTGGTCTGACCAGGAAAGGCCCTTTGTGATGCTTGATGTTGTAGGGTGTCCACATATGAAGAGAGTAACAGGAAGTACTGGCGTACCCAGGAAAGACCCCTGACATTTGTGATATTGCGGAGTCGTACCTGTGAATGAGTAACAGAAAGTACTGGGGTGCCCAGGAAAGAACCGCTGAGATTGTGAAATGAATGGATGTAAGAAATACCCAAGCTGAATGCCAAGAATAGGATTGGTGAGACCGACCCGCGCCTTTGATTACGCCATGAGTACGCTGTACTCGGAGAAGGCAAGGCGGTTTGAGCAACGAGGGGTGGAGGATCCAACCTGCTTTATGTCCGTCCGACGTGGACCAAAAGGTGTGGTCTGTTGGAGCGCATAGCAAGAGTCTTAGGTCTGCGCGCCATGACACAATGGGGGGCTACGGGTCATCCCGGTGTAGTAAGACTAGAACTCCGGCTGCACGCCATGGAGTAAATGCTAAAGAGATTTATCGTTGGGTTGTGACCCTGATACGGTGGTGGGCAAGTGCTTTGCGAGAACACCAAAAAGGTGACCTGAGTGCACGGACCGTTAAGCCGGGTGGCGAACGGTTATGATGGCATGTGTGCGTGAAAGCACATTATGTAAGATATATTGACATGCTTGTGATATAATATGCCTGCAGGGAAGATTACCGCTGCCCCGAGAAAAGGGGTAGGGTCGTTATAATTGGGTCAGCTGAACGCTGACCGTTGCTTCTGTTTGCCATCGTTGGATGGATTGTCCCTGTACAGGTGCTGGAGAGATAAGCGGGACGCATAAAGGTTGATATACCTGCTGCTGCTACTGCTGCTAGCCCTCGAAGGCTTATGATGCTTGTTATGTTTTTTGTTTATTGTGGCCGGCCTACGCGCCAATGTGTAGGCCACTGTATGAAAGCCATGTAAGGCCATAAGGCCAACTTTCATGATATTGTAAGACATTCCTATTCTCAATATATACAATGTGATGTTGTAGTATATGTGGACATTCATGTGAGGAGTTCATGTGGACGTCTAGGCTTCCGCTAGAATGCTTTTGTGATAGGAACGCTGCGCTACTCTGGTATCATTCTGTAGCTTCGTCGTCTGTTTTGTGATATATGATGTGGGGCCCCGGCCGGACCTTCTAGTATATGTTATATGAACGGATGAGGTTGTTACATTTTTGGTATCACTTTTTTTGGTCTTTCCCTCTCGAAGTCGTGGTCGACTTCTTTTGTGGGGTGGCGAGCACGTGTTTGTGTATGTGTTTGTGTAAACCACATTTCTACGAGTGAACTCCTGAATGTCCATGATAGGAATGCAAATTTGTGTGTTTGAGGAACCTGCGTGTTCCTATTTTGTGTTGTTTGCTTGTGTAAGATCGCTCATGTGTGTGTCTTGTCCATCTTTAGGTGACACGCAGTGGAGCTGGGCAGTCTGAGCCCCAGCATTCTGATGAAAGTACGGCACCAGCCGCGGTGTCTACACCTCCACCATCTGCGGAACATGTGCGTTTAGTTGCGGGGGCTTTGTTTACCATGATTCAAGGCAGGCCACTTGGGCAGGAGCAACCGGCTATGAGGCCAGAACAGGTGGCGGCAAGGCCTGAACCTGTAGTGGATGTGGCTCCTCGAGCGGCTGAGAAGCAGCTGACGCGGTTTATGAGTTTCCACCAGCCTACATTTTCGGGAGCGGGAACTCCTACGCAGGCTGAGGATTGGCTATCGCGCGTCAAGCGAGTCATGACGGCGATTGGAACGGCGGAGCATCAGAAAGTCACCTTAGCTACCTTCTTGCTTGAAGGAGAAGCTAGATTGTGGTGGGATGAGATGGAGTTGCATCACTTGGCGAGTCGTCCCTTAACACAAGTATCGATGGAAGAATTCTCCCGACTCTTCCTAGCAAAGCACCTTCCTGCGGCGCAACGGATTGCCATGGAGAACGAATTCCAAAGGCTGACCCAAGGTGATGGCAGTTTTGACGCGTACCTGCATGAGTTTACTCACTTAGGGCGGTATGCGGGTTCTATTTTTGCTGATGAGCAGAGTAAGACCAATCGGTTCTATGAAGGATTGAGGGACGAGTTGAGGTTCCTGGTGTCTAGTTCTGTGAAGCAATGCTTCCAGGCGTTGGTTGACACTACGAGCGTGCTGGAAAAGGATATGAAAAGGGTGCAAGGGAAAAGAGCTTTGGCTGTGACGCAACCGGAGTGGAAAGTGTCCCGATCTGGGAAACCATTTTATAAAACGAAATGGGGCAATAAGTCCAAGACAAGTGGACAAGCTCCTTCATCAGTTGCATCGGGAGCAACGTCGGGGGATACTTCAAAGCCGAATACTCGTATCTGCTATAATTGTGGCCGGGTGGGCATATTGCTCAAGATTGTCGGGTGCCGCCAAAGAGTGAAAAGAAGGCGGGAGCGTCGTATGTGGAAAAAGGAAAGGCGGTGGTGGACTCCTCTGCCTCACAGGCGCAGCCCCGGGTCTACAATCTTGGCCTGCAGGAGGCCATCAAGCAAAGTGACGTCGTCACAGGTATGAGTTGAGTTGTATATATGCTATTGTTTGTATGCTTTGCTTAATACATCTATGTTTGCGGTTTGTGTGTGTGACATGATTGTCACAGGCTTTGTGATTGTTGAAGTTGGTGACCGGGCGGTCTGTCTTGGCGGGTTGAAGACCACGCGGTCTGACGGTTTGTCTCAGCCGGCTTGGAGATCGGGCGGTCTAGCGGTCTACCCTGGCAATCTCTCTTTCTCTCTAGTGGTAGCCGTGCGGTTAGCCCTTCTGTCTAACCGCGCGGCTTGTGCGGTTTGTTTTGTATAGTTCGCTTAGTCCTGTAAATTTTTAGTCTCACATCTCTTATTTGTATTCTCTCATCTCTCCTCCATTGTATATAAGGGAGGGCATACCTTTGTAATAGATATCTTTTTTGGATAATAAAACTTTCAATTATTCAAAACTCCGGCTTGTTTTTTTGGTCGTTTGTTCGCTACTTTAACATGGTATCAGAGGACTCGATTTTCTCCTCCTGATTCTGTGCGCCCTCTCTGACCTCGCGACCTATCCGCGCGGCTTGCTTCTTCTTCTCGCGGCCTGTCCCCGCGGCTTGTTTCTTCCGCCTGCTTGTGCCCTGTTCGCGCGGCTTCTTCTCTCCTTGTTGTTGCCCTTTGTGTGTGCGACCTCTTTGTTTCTTCTTCTTCTTGTTGCGACCTGTTTGCCTCCCAGCGGACTTTTCTCTGTTCGCGTGGTGTCTCTTTCTTCTGTTCGCGCGGGCTGATTTCTAGTCGCTCGACTTCTTTCCCTCTGCTTGCTTCTGCGGCTTGGTCGTGGTTTTTCTGGCCGCTGGTATCTATCATCGTGACCGCTGCAGATCTCTTTCTCTCTAACCGCTGCGTTTTCTCTCTATTCGCGCGAGTTCTTCCTTGTTTCGGCGGCCTCTCTGCCTTTCTTCCTTTAGCTGCTCCTGCCTGTTAGTCGCCACGACCTCCTGTTAAGTCGCACGGCTTGTGCTTCCCTCTTCTCCTCATGGCTTTCATCTCCTCCTCCAAGCCGTTCGCCTCGGTGGTCACGTCTTCTGGTAGTGCCCACGTTGTTACTCAAGGAAAATGGCTGATCGACACCGGTGCTACAAATCATATGACCGGCACTCTCCAGTGTTTTTCTCTCCTAGAAACACATGATCGGTTGCCCCCGGTTATTCTCGCTGACGGCTCTTCATCATCAGTCCATGGGACGGGGATAGTTCATGTCACTCCGTCTCTTCACTTGGCGGATACTCTATACGTGCCCAAGTTCCCGTGCAACTTATTATCTGTTACCTCTTTATGCAAGCAATTACAGTGTTCCGTCACATTTACTTCTACTTCTTGCTCTTTTCAGGATCCGGACTCCCAACGGACGATTGCTACTGGGACTGAGAGTGGCGGATTATACTTCCTGGACAACATTTCTGCTTTCTCCACCTTCTCCTCCACATCCACCGATATTCTCCAATGGCATCTCCGCCTTGGTCATGCTCCTCCACGTCTTCTTCGTCAACTTCTGCCCCAACGTCCTCCACGCAGTCCTCCGCTCAACTGTGAGGCCTGTCAGCTTGGCAAGCATCACCGCTCCTCCTTCCCTCCAAAGCACGTCCGTGGATCTACCCGTCCGTTTGATCTCATCCACTCTGATATTTGTGGTCATTCTCCTACTCTTACCATTGGTCGAGATAGTTCATATTTTGTCACGTTCATTGATGATTTCTCTCGCTGTACGTGGGTGTACCTGTTAAAAGATCGCTCCGAATTATTCTCTGTATGGACATCCTTCTATCTCATGATCAAAACTCAGTTTAATGTTTCTATCAAAGTTTTTCGATCTGATAATGCCAAAGAATATATCAGTCATGACTTCTCTACATTCTGCATGCAAAATGGGATTATTCATCAAACTAGTTGTGTCTATACTTCACAGCAGAATGGTGTGGCAGAACGCAAAAACCGTCACTTCCACGATGTCGCTCGCACCTTGATGACCCAGATGCATGTTCCTCGCTCTTATTGGGGCTATGCTGTTCTCCTTGCCTGCTACCTTATCAATCGCATTCCCTTCACGGTTCTCCACGGAAAAACCCCATTCTCCATTATGTATCCGGGCAAGGAGCCGTTTCCTCTCCCTCTCCAAATCTTTGGATGCACTGCCTTTGTGCATGCACCTTCGGCCACCAGTGATAAGCTCTCCCCTCGCTCCACCAAATGTGTCTTTCTGGGGTACTCCACCACTCAGAAAGGATATTGTTGCTTTGATCCCTTCCTTCGTAAGCAGTTCGTCTCTGCTGACGTCGCCTTCTTCGAGAATACCTCCTACTTCTCGGATGACTCCTCTCCTCTTCTCCCCGCTTCTGATTCTCCCGTCGTTCCCTTCGTTCCCTCGTCTCCTACTATGATCTCCACCCCTACACCGTCTCCACCCACTCCCCTTTCTCCACCGCCGTCTCCCTCATCTCCGCCACCGTCTCTCTCATCTCCGCCGCCGTCGCTCTCTACTCCCGGGCCAGCTTTCTCTGCCACGGATGCTCCGGATGCCGAGGGACCCGCTGACCTGGATCTTCCTATAGCTCTTCGCAAAGGGGTGCGGACGTGCACCCTACACCCCCTTGCTGATGTTGTTTCATATGATCGTCTTACCCCTTCTCGCAGGGCATTTGCACTGGCAATCTTTGCCACTGCCACACTCCACTCCTACCAGGAGGCCCTTGCTATTCCCCATTGGAAGCTGGCCATGGATGAGGAAATGGCGACCCTAACTGAGCGGGGTACATGGACTCTTGTTCCTCCTCCCTTCGGTACTGATGTTGTTGGCTGTCGCTGGGTCTTTGTGGTCAAATTTGGCCCAGACGGCACTGTGGATCGGTATAAGGCTCTCCTTGTTGCTAAAGGATTTACTCAGACCTATGGGGTTGATTACTTTGACACATTCTCCCCCGTGGCTCGTCTCAGCACTATCCGGGTCCTTCTCTCTGTGGCGGTAAATAGGGATTGGCCGATTTCTCAGCTGGATGTCAAGAATGCCTTCCTTTATGGTGATCTTCATGAGGCCGTTTACATGGAGCAACCTCCTGGGTATGTTGCTCAGGGGGAGACACGAGTATGCCGGCTGAAGAAGGTAATTTATGGCCTCAAGCAGAGCCCTCGAGCTTGGTTTGACAAGTTCAGCAGCATCGTGGCGGGCGTTGGTTTTGCGCGAAGCTCTGCCGATCACTCTCTATTTGTTCGCAAAACTCCTTCGGGGCTAGTTGTTCTTGCTGTGTACGTCGATGATATTCTTATCACTGGCGATGACCAGGAAGGGGTAGCCCTGACAAAGCGACATCTTCGCCAACATCTGATCACGAAAGATATGGGCTCTCCAAAGTACTTTTTGGGGATCAAAATCTCTCGGAAGCCCGACTCCTTAGTTCTCTCTCAGCGTAAGTATGCCCTTGATCTTTTAAAAGAGGCAGGATTGACTGGAGCAAAACCTGCCCGATGCCCCATGGCAACTGGAGAAGACAAAACCTGGACAGATGATTCTCCTCCTCTTTCAGATAGTTCGCGGTACAGGCGTCTGTTTGGTAAGCTCATATATCTCACAGTGACCAGGCCCGACATTTCCTATGTTGTGGGCAAGGTGAGTCAATTCATGCAAGCACCTAGGGAGTGTCATCTACAGTCCGCCTTGCGGATCTTGGAGTATGTCAAAGCAGCGCCTGGGAAAGGATTACTTTTTCAGAAGAATGGTCATCTGAGAATTGAAGCATACTCAGATGCAAGTTATGCTGATGATAAAGGGGATCGCAAGTCAACCTCAGGTTTTTGCACCTTTGTTGGGGGAAATCTGGTGAGCTGGAAGAGCAAGAAGCAGTCTGTTGTCTCTAGGTCCAGTGCAGAAGCTGAGTATCGCAGTATGGCGTCGACCACTTGTGAGTTAAAATGGTTGCGGGCTCTCATGCTAGATTTAGGAGAGGTCTACAACCATCCTCTACCTATGTTCTGTGATAACAAGACCGTCATATACATCTCCAAAAATCCGATCTTCCATGAAAGAACAAAGCACATTGAGGTCGACTATCATTTCATTCGTGAAGAGATCTTAAAGGAACAAATTTGCACTCCCTTTGTCACTTCTGATAAAGAGCTTGTTGGGTACATTGGTCAAATGTACCTGATTTGAAGAAGCCTCACCCAACTCAATGATATACATCATAATGTATTTGATGTATGTTGAGTTTACTTGTGCAGGTTAAGAAATCACTGGACTGAAGCAAAAAGTTTCTAAGTCCATGTGTCGACACCCAGAGGGAAAGTGTCGACACTTAAGAAGACTTGTGTCGACACCCAGACAAGCAGTGTCGACACTTGGAGTCATTGTGTCGACACCTGAATGCAGAGTCGACACCAGACAGAAAGTGTCGACACTTGGAGCTGTGTCGACACTCAGTGAAGAAAAGTGCAGACAGAAAGTGTCGACACAAGGAGCTGTGTCGACACCCAGTGAAGCTGAGTCTACACCAGAAAGTGTCGACACTTGGAGCTGTGTCGACACTCAGCAAAAGTCTGCATAGACTAAGTACAAGTGTCGACACTCAACACAATGTGTCGACACTAAGCAGAAGAGTCAGCATTTGAAGTAAGTGTCGACACCCAGCACAATGTGTCGACACACACCAGAAGAGTCAACACATGAAGTAAGTGTCGACACCCAGCACAATGTGTCGACACTCAGCTAAATACTCTACACTTGAAGAAAGTGTCGAAACAACATGTGTCGACACTTAGCAAAGAAAAGAATTATCAACAAAATATTCTAAGTACAAGTGTCGACACTAAGGGAATGTGTCGACACTCAGCTGAAGTCTCAACAACAAGAAGGTGTGTCGACACAAGGAGCTGTGTCGACACTCAGCAAGATTCAACATAGAAGACTATGTGTCAACACCAAGAAGCAGTGTCGACACTTGACAGATTCAACACAAGAAGATGTGTCGACACAAAGGAAATGTGTCGACACATAGAAGAATTCAGCAAAAGCTAGAAGAACAAGTACTTGTGTCGACACTAAATTTCAGTGTCGACACATGCAGAAGAATCTGTGTCGAGACATACAAGGAGTTGTGTCGACACCTTGTAGACTTGTGTCGACACTTACACAACATGTGTCGACACTTGGACTATAAGTGTCGACACTTAAAGACAGAAAGTCTCGACACTTACAGACAGTTAGAGATTTTCAAGAAGTGACTGGATGACTTGACAACTGCCGTTTCAGCCGTTCTACAGCAACTGTCAGAGATGTCAGAAGTCAGTTATGAACCGGACCAGCCGGTTACCATGAAGAAGGCCTATAAATAGGCACCCACAGTTTATAGAAACTGTTGTTGAAGTTGTTGATCAGATTATTGTTAAGGTTGATCACCTTGTTGAAGTAATTATTAAAGTGGTACAAAGAGTATCAACACAAGAAGATCTAGCAGTTCAAGTGCAGATCTAAGAAGTTGGAGAGAGAGGGCTCCATCCAAGAAATCAGCCTCTGGAACTAGGCTGAGAAGAAGGATTCAGATTCAATTCTGGATCTTAAGTAGCAGAGGTCAAGGAACTACTGCAGGAGGATTCAGTCTTATTCAGTTCTACTCAAGAAACTTTGAAGAAAGCTAAGTCAGGGTGAATCCAGCTGAGTTCTTCCAAGAACTCATCAAGAATCTCTCAACTCCCCTCCTTTAATTCTGAGTTGTAGAGTTATTATTTGTATTACATTTTAACTTGTAGGATCCTTTGGATCTGAGTGATTTGTAAGCCTGTATTTATAAAGGCTGAGGGTAGGGCTTGTTAGCCTGAGTGTAGGAGATTGAGATCTCTGAGTGTAGGCCTTGGTTGGCTGAGTGTAGGCCTTGGTTGGCTGAGTGTAGGCCTTGATTGGCTGAGTGTAGGCTTTGGGATAAAGCTGAGTTGTAAGGCTTTGGGCCTGAGGTGTAGGAACCAATTTGGGTTCTGACACAGTGGAGAAGTTTGGCCGAATCTAGTACACTGCTAGATAGGCGAAGGGGGAAAGTGGATGTACCCATATCTTGGGGAACCACTATAAAACACTGTGTGTTGTGCTGTGATTGTGCTGTGGATTAGCTGTGTATGTTTTGTTATTGCTGTTTGCTGTGTAAAAGTAGTTAGAAATCTGTGATATAACTGCTTGGCTGCCAACAAAGTTAGAAAAGGATTAGGTCACCTATTCACCCCCCCCCCCCTCTAGGTGTTTAGGTACCATATCTTTCAAGTGGTATCAGAGCCAGGTTCCTCAAAACAAGGACTAACAGTCTGAGGAGATCCTGTTTGGCAGATTCAGTGTTGGCAAAACACAGATTCAAGAAATTCAAGAAAATCAAGAAACATGGGTTCCTATGAGAATCACAAGGAATTGGGTTCCATGAAATTACTCATATGCAGAAAGGAGATCTTTGGGATCTGGAAAGAAAGGGTAAGGCTGTTTATGGAGGCCTTAGACCCTAGAATCTACATCACAGTAAAGGAAGGGCCTTATGTGCCCATGAAGATTTCAGTTCTAGATGCAAACCAGAGAACTCCAAAGGATTTCTCTGAGATGACTAAGGATGAAATTGTCCTGGCCACCATGGACAAGAGGGCACAGAACATAATAGTGAGTGTCATTGATGATGCAACTTTTCAGAACTTAATTCACTGTAAAACAGCAAAAGAGATGTGTGATACTCTCATTGTCTATATGGAAGGTTCTGAAGAAGTTAGGCAAGATAGGAAGTTCTTGCTAAATCAGGAGTATGAAAGCTTTAGGCAAGGAAAGGGTGATAGCATCACTGAGTGCTATAAGAAATTTTACAGAATAGTTAATGAACTCATGTCTTATGGAAGAGAGTTCAGTAACTATGAACTAAATGACAAGTTCTTAAGGTCCCTAACCAAAGATTGGGACACCAAGATCTGTGCCATAAGAGAAATGGCTAAGTTGGGGGAAATTCCTCCTCCTATACTGTTTGGCAAGTTATTGTCATATGAGATGCAATTGACAGTGAGGAAAGAGGAGGAGAAATCAACAAGGACTGAACACAAGGAAAGATCAGTTGCTTTCAAGATAGAAGTTCCCAAAAAGTGCAGGAATAAGTCATCAACTCCACCTCCAGAGGTAGTTGATTCAGAGTCTGATGAGTCAGTTAGCACAAAGAGTGAGAGCAATGAAAGTGATGAGGACTTTGCTGCCTTCACTAGACACTTTCAGAAATTCTTGAAGAAGAAACAGTGGAGGTCAAGACCTTCTTCTTCAAAGGGAAAGGAAGTCTTTTATCAGGAGAAAAAGCCTTCAAAGAAAGACAGGAAGAGGACAAAGTCAAGCAAGGCAACTGGATCTAAGATAGTGTGATATTGCTGCAATAGACAGGGCCATGTTATTGCAGATTGTCCAGAGAAGAGAAAGGAATCTGGTGACAGGAAAAAGACTCACTTCAAAGGAAAGAAAGAGAAGTCTTTTGTAGCCAAGAAAGAGAAGACTCTATCAGATATCTCCTCTTCAGAAACTGAGTCTGAGGCTGAAGCCTACATAGGGCTGTTTGCTGAAGAAGAAGAGGAAGAATTCATGCAGATCATGGAGTCTATTTATGAACAAGAAGACAGTCAATGCCAAGGACTAATGGCTTTGGCAAACAGTGCCAAAATCCTGGAGCAGCCAGGACCCAGTCAGGTACAAGGTTCAAGTTTAAATTCAGTTTCTTGTTCTAGTTCAGAATCAGATTCATCTTCATCAAGTGATGAAAGTGTATCTGAGTCTGAGGATGATATTCATCAACTTATAGATGAATATAAGGTGCTGTTGCAAGCCTACAAGAAAAGCAAGACCCTAGCCAAAAGTCAGGCAAAGGAAATTGCTGATCTTAAAGCTGTTGCAACAGATTTTGAGAAGCAATTTGATCAAAAACTGAATGAGATAGCCAGGCTGAAACACATAACAGTGATTCAGATGGGAACTATCACTTTTAAGAATGATCAAATTAAGTGTCTGAAGAACAATCTTCAGAAGGAGAAGGACTTGGTTGCTAGGTTTTCTAAACCTAAGTCAGTGTTACCCATAATTGATGAATTTGTTCATCACAAGGGTAAAGCTGGACTGGGCTTTATTAGACCTGCAGGGACTGAGCAGTCCAAGTATAAGTCCAAGGGCAAAGCCCCAACATTCAACAAGCCTGCTATAGTCAAGACAGCCAAGGCAGTACCTAAGCAAAGGTACAATAAATTTGAATGTTGGTGCTGTGGCAAAGTTGGCCATTTTGCAGTAGACTGTTAGCACAATGTGAGTGCCAAAGTGAGTTCCAAACTACCTGTTGGAAAGCCAGTAGGTAGGTTTGTCAAATTGCAAACTAACAATCACCAAGGACCCAAGAATACTTTGGGTTCTAAGGTTCATTAATTTGTTTTGCAGGTGAGTCCAAGTGGCCATACCCCTACATGGTACTTGGACAGTGGATGTTCCAGACATATGACTGGAACTAGGGGACTACTGAAGGACTACATTCCAATCAAAAATGGTCCTAAAGTGACCTTTGGTGGTTCTGAAAAAGGAATCATCAAAGGGTTTGGTAACATTTCTTCAAACTTAGTTACCATTACTCAAGTGGCTTATGTTAAAGGGTTGAAACACAACCTAATAAGTATAAGTCAATTAAGTGATGTAGGGTATGACATCTCATTTGTTAAAAATGGTTGTCATATCAAGAGGTCAAGTGATCAAGAGATCATTTTGACAGGTTATAGGAAGAGGAATGTCTACTGCCTAGACATTATGATTGAGAACAATGGTTCTCCAGTTTGTCTTGTAGCTGATGAGACAGTCTCTCATTGTGTCAAATGGCACAAGAGGCTAGCCCATCTTAACTACAAGACTATTAGCAAACTCTTTAGAAAAGAGTTAGTGAGGAATGGTCCTCAAGTTAAGTGTGTCAAAGATGGTATTTGCTCAGCTTGTCAAAAGGGCAAGCGGACTAAATCCATCTTTAAAAGCATAGAAAACAAAGATGCTGTGAGGTGTTTGTACCTCTTGCATTTGGATCTCTTTGGTCCAATGCCAGTTCACAGCTTAGGTAGGAAGGTTTATACCCTTGTAGTTGTAGATGACTACTCAAGGTTTTCCTGGGTGTTCTTCTTAAGACAGAAATCTGAAACACCTAGTGTCTTCTACAGTTTTGTCAAGCAAATTCAGAATGAACTAAATAGTACTGTGGTCAAAATTAGAAGTGACCATAGTACTGAGTTTCAGTCTGAAAGCATGACAAAACCATGTGAAGACTTTGGGTTATTTCAAGAATTCTCTTCACCTAGAACACCTCAGCAAAATGGCATTGCTGAGAGGAAGAATAGGACCTTGATAGAGGCTGGTAGGACCCTATTAAGTGATACATCACTGCCAGAGTATTTCTGGGCTGAAGCAGTTAATACTGCATGCCATGTTATAAATAGGGCTATCATCACTAAAGGGCTAAACAAGACCCCCTATGAAGTTGTGAAAGGCAGGAAACCAAACCTATCCTACTTCAGGATCTTTGGTTGCAAATGCTTCATACTTAACAATGGGAAGTCTTACTTAACTAAGTTTGATGCCAAGTCCCAAGAGGGAATTTTTGTTGGGTACAACAATAATAGTAAGGCTTATAGAGTCTACAACTTGACTACACAAGTTGTAGAAGAATCTGTGCATGTAGTTTTTGATGAGACTAAACTTATTAATAATGAGTTGTCTAGCAGTGTATGCAGCCCCATAGGTTTATCAAAGAAAATGGACAAGCTTACTATAGAAGAAGTGCCTGCTGCAAGACAGCAAGGAGAAGAGAGTAGCTGTTGTCCAGGGGGAGAACTACATGTGCCAATTGCTGAAGAAATCCAAGGTATACAGCATGATGCAGATGCTGAAATGGTTCAACCAGAAGTGAGGATGCCTCCAGCCCACAGGCATCTTAGAGATCATCCAGTAGAGCTGATTATTGGAGATCCAAGACAAGGAGTTCAGACAAGGAGCAGAAATCAGAATGCTGCAATCTATTCCAGCTTTCTGTCACAAGTTGAACCTAAGAAGTTTGAAGAAACAATACAAGATCCACAATGGACTGAAGCAATGCAAGAAGAGCTTAATCAGTTCAAGAGGTGCAAGGTTTGGGAACTTGTTCCTAAACCTAAAAACCACAATGTAATAGGAGTTAAGTGGATCTACAGGAATAAGATGGATGAACAAGGAGTCATCATTAAGAATAAGGCTAGACTGGTTGCTAAAGGATATAGGCAAGAAGAAGGTATTGACTTTGATCAAACCTTTGCTCCAGTAGCCAGACTGGAAGCCATAAGAATGTTCTTGGCCTATGCAACCTATCAAGGATTCAAGGTATACCAAATGGATGTCAAGTCAGCATTCCTAAATGGTAATTTGAAAGAAGAAGTGTATGTGGAGCAGCCTTTAGGTTTTGTTGATCCAACTCTACCTCATTATGTCTATAGACTTAGGAAAGCTTTATATAGGTTAAAGCAAGCCCCTAGGGCTTGGTATGAAACCCTATCTAGTTTCCTCATTGAGAACAAGTTCTCAAGGGGGAAAATAGATAAGACTCTATTCCTTAGGGAATCTAGAGGCAAAGTCATACTAGTCCAAATATATGTAGATGACATTATATTTGGGTCTATTGAAAGCAGCCTTTGCAAAAAGTTTGCAAAACTTATGCAAGGTCAGTTTGAGATGAGTAGTATGGGAGAGCTGAAGTTTTTCTTGGGTCTCCAAGTTAAACAGACTGAGAGTGGTTTGTCCATTTGTCAGTCAAAGTTCACCCTAGAACTCATAAGGAAGTATGGTATGCATTCATCCAGTACCATGAAGACTCCTATGGGGTCAAGTATGTCTCTTAGCAAGGATGATGCAGGGAAACCTGTAGATGAAACCTTGTATAGAGGGATAGTTGGCTCCCTATTATACTTGACTGCTAGTAGACCAGACATCATGTATGCTACATGTGTTTGTGCAAGGTATCAAGCCTGCCCTAAAGAGTCTCATTTGACTGCAGTCAAAAGAATATTGAGATATCTAAAGGGCACTCCCTATCTAGGCCTCTGGTACCCTAGGAATGGAGACTTTGATCTAACAGGTTATTCAGATGCAGACTTTGCAGGATGTAAAGAGGATAGAAAGAGCACTACTGGAACCTGTCAATTCCTAGGTGGGAGACTAATTTCATGGAGTAGCAAGAAGCAAACCAGTGTGGCTATCTCCACAGCAGAGTCAGAGTATGTGGTTGCAGGAAGTTGCTGTGCTCAACTTCTATGGATTCAACATCAGCTAGAGGACTATGGATTTCAGGTAAGTAGAACTCCACTTTTCTGTGATTCTACAAGTGCTATTTCAATAGCTAATAACCCTGTATCCCATAGTAGGACAAAACATATTGAGATTAAATATCATTTTCTTAGGGAGCATGTAGAAAGAGAAGATATTTTGTTAGAATATGTTAAAACAGATGAACAAGTAGCTGATATGTTTACTAAGCCACTAGAAGAAACTAAGTTCAATAGATTCAAAATTGAACTAGGAATGATAAACTTAGACTAAGTTTACAGAATAGAAAATTGGCTAAGTAAAAAGGTGTCGACACATCCTATGTGGTGTCGACACTTATGTTTTACTCAGAATTTTCTAAGTAAAGTTTCGATAATGTGTCGAGTTATGTTGTGTCGACACATAACCAAGTGTCGACACATAATATCTGTTGACTAAACTTGTGTCGACACATGTGTGTCGAGACATTATAAGTCAGTGTCGACACTTATTGCCAGTGTCGACACATCCTAAGATAGCTGTCCCGCCTGTTCATCTTCAAAATTAGACAGGTATAAATAGGGTTCTGTCTTTGTTTGTCGACACGCTTTCAAAGTTTCGAGACCAAAACTATTGTGTCGACACTTCTCTTTTCTAAAGACAAATTCTCCAAACCCTAATGACTCCTAAGCTTGAGGAGAACGTTAACGAGGGCTATGAGCTAGTGCGCGGCGCGTTCGACGAAGTAGATGCAGAAATTCAGGCTGTAGTAACCCTAGTCACCGATTCTGGACTAGAATATCTTTTGTCTGAACCTATAAGGATTTGGAAGAAGGAAGTGCTTGAATTCCTTAATGGAGCTGCAGTCGATGAATCTGGATTCAGAATCAAATCCATAGTTCATGGGACTAAGGTCAAGGTTTCACCAAAGAATCTGAGGAAGGTACTCCAGCTACCCAAAATTCAAGATGAAGAAGAAGTTACTGCTTCAAACACCAGGGAAGCTTTAACCTGGTGTGGTCTTGATCCTAAGATGAAGATAGGATCTATATTCAACAGGAAATGCATGAATAACCAAGGAAAGTTCATGTCTGAGATTGTAGGAAAAGTCTTACTCAGCAAGACTGGAGGGCATGACAGAGTGTCTGCCTACATGTTTGAAATCATGACAAGAATAATCTTCACTCTGAAAACAGATTGGTCTCAAGTGGTGTATGAGAAAATTAAGGAAAGTCTGAAGAAGCTCAATCTGGGCAGGATCATTAGTCTTTACCTATCTGGTATCATACCAGATTGGTCTCAGCAAGATAAACCATATGAGGAAAATGGATCAAAGGATCTTTTCCAGATGGGACAGGGTGTTGTCCAAGGAAGTGGCAACCCCAGAGAAGCCAGTTACTGAGAAAGACAGTCCTCCTAAGAAGAAAAGGAAGCAAGTTCCTGTGACACAAGAGTCCTCCAGCAGTTCAGGGAGTGAAGAACAAGTTGTTTTCACTCCTGATGATCAAGAGGAAGTGGCTGCAGAGAAGACCCCTGCTGCTCAAGATATAGCTGAGATCCAGGCGGAGCTGCCTCAAGCTAGCCCCATCCATAGGGATCACAGCCAGGGGGAGCTACCAGTTGTAGAGGAACCATCTACACTGGACAGTGAGCAAGCCACCACCATCATACAAGAGGTACTCACTGACCTAAAAACTTTAGACTATATTATAGAAGATGTTGATTTGTCTGATGATCTTCAGCAAACTCAGCTGAATACTCAAAAACTAGATGCTGTTAGAGAAGACACATCTGCTGTACAAGAAGTAATTCATGATCCTGTGGTTGAAGAACAAAGAACATCTCCAGCTTCTTCACCACCAGAATACACCATGGAGGATTTATTCCTAAATCTAGATCAAGAAGATTTTGATATGGACAAGGATGCTGCTGCTAAAGATAAGAGTGCTGCTGCTGAGGGGGAGCATATGACAGTTCTGGAAGAGCCTTTAAGGCCAGAAACTGTGAAGGCACCTGATGTGCAAGCTGACAAACCTCCAAGCCCTAAGGAAAGGTTTGAAATAGCCAGGACTTCAGAATCTGAAGAAGATGAGGCTGCAAAGGCTAAGAAGAAGAAACTCTATGTCTTCAAGAGGAGAAGTCAGAGTTATAAGAAAGCTTTGCAATCCATTGCCCCACAGCCTATAGTTCAGCAAGCTCCAACTGCTGATTATAGTGCTTTAATAGTTGCCCTACAGATAAAATTGGATGAGCAAAGGCAGGCCATAGAGAAGTATGTAGATGAAGGACAGAAGTCATTACAGTTTGATCTTGCTCAAGATATAAAGTCAATAAGGTTTGAGATGAACCTGAACAAGAAGGAGATGACTGACTGCTTCCACAAGGGTGGGAATGCAGTGGTCTATCTAGCAACACACCAGGAGAAGATCAAAGCCCAAGTAGATGATATAGCATTGAAACAAGGATATGTGCTTGAAAATCAGTTAAGAATGAATGACAATCTCACACAATCTCACAATGCTATAGTCACTGAATTGAAAAATAAAACTGCTGAACCTTCTACATCCGCTGCTGCTGCAGTTAAGGCTGACTTTGATAAAGTATTCCAAGCTGAGATTACTGCTGTCAAGACTGCTATTAAAGATTCCCAGAAAGTCATCTCTGAACAACTTACAAAGCTAAAACCATTCTTTAAAGAGGGAATCAGGTATTTGTATAGTCAAATAAGATTTCAAAAGGATGATGTCAGAGACCATATGGCTAGAGAAGTCATAAAGGGGGAGAGAGTATTAGTCAAAGCTAGCTCTGACCATGCCAAATGGATATCTAACTCCATCAGAGCTACACTGGGCTATCCTCCACTCTGTGATGATGATAATGTTGCTGAATCAGGGATTCAAACTGCATATCTTGGAGGTGAGCAACCAGAGGTAGCTCAAGTGATTTATCCACCTCCAGATTTTGACATGGTTCAAGCAGATGTAAGCACAATGTATAGCCCACCTGAGGGCAAGGACACAGTTCATATTGAGAAAGTAGTTCAACCTATTTCTGAAGCTCTGCAAGAGGCTATGAACAAAGAAGAAGAGACAAGGTTGTCTAAGAAGAGGTTTAGGGAACAAGCAGAACAAAAGCCAGATTTTGAACAGTGGAGCCCTACCTCTAGGAATATAATTTTAACTGCCTGGAAAGCTGCCAAGGACAATGCTCATGAAAGGAACAAGTGGTTCTCTGAAGCAGAATGGAGGAAACATGAAATACGACAGGAGGCCATTGTTCAATATAGAAGAAAGGCTAAGATGGGAAAGCTACCTCCTACTGCAGCGGAGCCTAGCAAGTACTTCCCTAAGCCATATCATTATTTTGAGAGGCAGAAGATCAAGGCAGAAGAACTCAAGAAGAAAGATCTAAAAGGCAAGAAGCCTGCTGTTGCAGAAACTGCTGAAGCTCCTGTCAAAGCTCAAGTCCAACCTGGCAAAGGCATAGTTATCAAAGAACCAGACCAGAAATAGATTAAGAATTGACTTGAAGATTGTTGTAATCTTTTGAATGTAAAACACTTTTGTAAAACATTGAAGATGTATTAGAAAAATGTTAGAACAATATATGATAAATATATTTCATGATTGTTCAGAGAATGTGTCTATTTCTTGTTTGTTCTGAAATGATGAATGTGTATACATGTGTGAATTATTACATGTTTATGTTTACCCTGCTGTAAATAATCTACTTTACATCATTTTGTAATTTTTAATTATGAATGATGTATATCATTGACCAAGGGTTATGACTTCTCCAAATAGGGGGAGATTGTTGGGTACATTGGTCAAATGTACCTGATTTGAAGAAGCCTCACCCAACTCAATGATATACATCATAATGTATTTGATGTATGTTGAGTTTACTTGTGCAGGTTAAGAAATCACTGGACTGAAGCAAAAAGTTTCTAAGTCCATGTGTCGACACCCAGAGGGAAAGTGTCGACACTTAAGAAGACTTGTGTCGACACCCAGACAAGCAGTGTCGACACTTGTAGTCATTGTGTCGACACCTGAATGCAGAGTCGACACCAGACAGAAAGTGTCGACACTTGGAGCTGTGTCGACACTCAGTGAAGAAAAGTGCAGACAGAAAGTGTCGACACAAGGAGCTGTGTCGACACCCAGTGAAGCTGAGTCTACACCAGAAAGTGTCGACACTTGGAGTTGTGTCGACACTCAGCAAAAGTCTGCAGAGACTAAGTACAAGTGTCGACACTCAACACAATGTGTCGACACTAAGCAGAAGAGTCAGCATTTGAAGTAAGTGTCGACACCCAGCACAATGTGTCGACACACACCAGAAGAGTCAACACATGAAGTAAGTGTCGACACCCAGCACAATGTGTCGACACTCAGCTAAAGACTCTACACTTGAAGAAAGTGTCGACACAACATGTGTCGACACTTAGCAAAGAAAAGAATTATCAACAAAATATTCTAAGTACAAGTGTCGACACTAAGGGAATGTGTCGACACTCAGCTGAAGTCTCAACAACAAGAAGGTGTGTCGACACAAGGAGCTGTGTCGACACTCAGCAAGATTCAACATAGAAGACTATGTGTCGACACCAAGAAGCATTGTCGACACTTGACAGATTCAACACAAGAAGATGTGTCGACACAAAGGAGATGTGTCGACACATAGAAGAATTCAGCAAAAGCTAGAAGAACAAGTACTTGTGTCGACACTCAATTTCAGTGTCGACACATGTAGAAGAATCTGTGTCGAGACATACAAGGAGTTGTGTCGACACCTTGTAGACTTGTGTCGACACTTACACAACATGTGTCGACACTTGGACTATAAGTGTCGACACTTAAAGACAGAAAGTCTCGACACTTACAGACAGTTAGAGATTTTCAAGAAGTGACTGGATGACTTGACAGCTGTCGTTCCAGCCGGTCTACAGCAACTGTCAGAGATGTCAGAAGTCAGTTATGAACCGGACCAGCCGGTTACCATGAAGAAGGCCTATAAATAGGCACCCACAGTTTACAGAAACTGTTGTTGAAGTTGTTGATCAGATTATTGTTAAGGTTGATCACCTTGTTGAAGTAATTATTAAAGTGGTACAAAGAGTATCAACACAAGAAGATCTAGCAGTTCAAGTGCAGATCTAAGAAGTTGGAGAGAGAGGGCTCCATCCAAGAAATCAGCCTCTGGAACTAGGCTGAGAAGAAGGATTCAGATTCAATTCTGGATCTTAAGTAGCAGAGGTCAAGGAACTACTGCAGGAGGATTCAGTCTTATTCAGTTCTACTCAAGAAGCTTTGAAGAAAGCTAAGTCAGGGTGAATCCAGCTGAGTTCTTCCAAGAACTCATCAAGAATCTCTCAACTCCCCTCCTTTAATTCTGAGTTGTAGAGTTATTATTTGTATTACATTTTAACTTGTAGGATCCTTTGGATCTGAGTGATTTGTAAGCCTGTATTTATAAAGGCTGAGGGTAGGGACTTGTTAGCCTGAGTGTAGGAGATTGAGATCTCTGAGTGTAGGCCTTGGTTGGCTGAGTGTAGGCCTTGGTTGGCTGAGTGTAGGCCTTGATTGGCTGAGTGTAGGCTTTGGGATAAAGCTGAGTTGTAAGGCTTTGGGCCTGAGGTGTAGGAACCAATTTGGGTTCTGAGACAGTGGAGAAGTTTGGCCGAATCTAGTACACTGCTAGATAGGCGAAGGGGGAAAGTGGATGTACCCATATCTTGGGGAACCACTATAAAACACTGTGTGCTGTGCTGTGATTGTGCTGTGGATTAGCTGTGTATGTTTTGTTATTGTTGTTTGCTGTGCAAAAGTAGTTAGAAATCTGTGATATAACTGTTTGGCTGCCAACAAAGTTAGAAAAGGATTAGGTCACCTATTCACCCCCCCCCCCCCCCTCCTCTCTAGGTGTTTAGGTACCATATCTTTCAAGTGGTATCAGAGCCAGGTTCCTCAAAACAAGGACTAACAGTCTGAGGAGATCCTGTTTGGCAGATTGAGTGTTGGCAAAACACAGATTCAAGAAATTCAAGAAAATCAAGAAACATGGGTTCCTATGAGAATCACAAGGAATTGGGTTCCATGAAATTACCCATATGCAGAAAGGAGATCTTTGGGATCTGGAAAGAAAGGGTAAGGCTGTTTATGGAGGCCTCAGACCCTAGAATCTACATCACAGTAAAGGAAGGGCCTTATGTGCCCATGAAGATTTCAGTTCTAGATGCAAACCAGAGAACTCCAAAGGATTTCTCTGAGATGACTAAGGATGAAATTGTCCTAGCCACCATGGACAAGAGGGCACAGAACATAATAGTGAGTGTCATTGATGATGCAACTTTTCAGAACTTAATTCACTGTAAAACAGCAAAAGAGATGTGTGATACTCTCATTGTCTATATGGAAGGTTCTGAAGAAGTTAGGCAAGATAGGAAGTCCTTGCTAAATAAGGAGTATGAAAGCTTTAGGCAAGGAAAGGGTGATAGCATCACTGAGTGCTATAAGAAATTTTACAGAATAGTTAATGAACTCATGTCTTATGGAAGAGAGTTCAGTAACTATGAACTAAATGACAAGTTCTTAAGGTCCCTAACCAAAGATTGGGACACCAAGATCTGTGTCATAAGAGAAATGGCTAAGTTGGGGGAAATTCCTCCTCCTACACTGTTTGGCAAGTTATTGTCATATGAGATGCAATTGACAGTGAGGAAAGAGTAGGAGAAATCAACAAGGACTGAACACAAGGAAAGATCAGTTGCTTTCAAGACAGAAGTTCCCAAAAAGTGTAGGAATAAGTCATCAACTCCACCTCCAGAGGTAGTTGATTCAGAGTCTGATGAGTCAGTTAGCACAAAGAGTGAGAGCAGTGAAAGTGATGAGGACTTTGCTGCCTTCACTAGACACTTTCAGAAATTCTTGAAGAAGAAACAGTGGAGGTCAAGACCTTCTTCTTCAAAGGGAAAGGAAGTCTTTTATCAGGAGAAAAAGCCTTCAAAGAAAGACAGGAAGAGGACAAAGTCAAGCAAGACAACTGGATCTAAGATAGTGTGTTATTGCTGCAATAGACAGGGCCATGTTATTGCAGATTGTCCAGAGAAGAGAAAGGAATCTGGTGACAGGAAAAAGACTCACTTCAAAGGAAAGAAAGAGAAGTCTTTTGTAGCCAAGAAAGAGAAGACTCTATCAGATATCTCCTCTTCAGAAACTAAGTCTGAGGCTGAAGCCTACATAGGGCTGTTTGCTGAAGAAGAAGAGGAAGAATTCATGCAGATCATGGAGTCTATTTATGAACAAGAAGACAGTCAATGCCAAGGACTAATGGCTTTGACAGACAGTGCCAAAATCCTGGAGCAGCCAGGACCCAGTCAGGTACAAGGTTCAAGTTTAAATTCAGTTTCTTGTTCTTGTTCAGAATCAAATTCATCTTCATCAAGTGATGAAAGTGTATCTGAGTCTGAGGATGATATTCATCAACTTATAGATGAATATAAGGTGCTGTTGCAAGCCTACAAGAAAAGCAAGACCCTAGCCAAAAGTCAGGCAAAGAAAATTGCTGATCTTAAAGCTGTTGCAACAGATTTTGAGAAGCAATTTGATCAAAAACTGAATGAGATAGCCAGGCTGAAACACATAACAGTGATTCAGATGGGAACTATCACTTTTAAGAATGATCAAATTAAGTGTCTGAAGAACAATCTTCAGAAGGAGAAGGACTTGGTTGCTAGGTTTTCTAAACCTAAGTCAGTGTTACCCATAATTGATGAATTTGTTCATCACAAGGGTAAAGCTGGACTGGGCTTTATTAGACCTGCAGGGACTGAGCAGTCCAAGTATAAGTCCAAGGGCAAAGCCCCAACATTCAACAAGCCTGCTGTAGTCAAGACAGCCAAGGCAGTACCTAAGCAAAGGTACAATAAATTTGAATGTTGGTGCTGTGGCAAAGTTGGCCATTTTGCAGTAGACTGTTAGCACAATGTGAGTGCCAAAGTGAGTTCCAAACTACCTGTTGGAAAGCCAGTAGGTAGGTTTGTCAAATTGCAAACTAACAATCACCAAGGACCCAAGAATACTTTGGGTTCTAAGGTTCATTAATTTGTTTTGCAGGTGAGTCCAAGTGGCCATACCCCTACATGGTACTTGGACAGTGGATGTTCCAGACATATGACTGGAACTAGGGGACTACTGAAGGACAACATTCCAATCAAAAATGGTCCTAAAGTGACCTTTGGTGGTTCTGAAAAAGGAATCATCAAAGGGTTTGGTAACATTTCTTCAAACTTAGTTACCATTACTCAAGTGGCTTATGTTAAAGGGTTGAAACACAACCTAATAAGTATAAGTCAATTAAGTGATGTAGGGTATGACATCTCATTTGTTAAAAATGGTTGTCATATCAAGAGGTCAAGTGATCAAGAGATCATTTTGACAGGTTATAGGAAGAGGAATGTCTACTGCCTAGACATTATGATTGAGAACAATGGTTCTCCAGTTTGTCTTGTAGCTGATGAGACAGTCTCTCATTGTGTCAAATGGCACAAGAGGCTAGCCCATCTTAACTACAAGACTATTAGCAAACTCTTTAGCAAAGAGTTAGTGAGGAATGGTCCTCAAGTTAAGTGTGTCAAAGATGGTATTTGCTCAGCTTGTCAAAAGGGCAAGCAGACTAAATCCATCTTTAAAAGCATAGAAAACAAAGATGTTGTGAGGTGTTTGTACCTCTTGCATTTGGATCTCTTTGGTCCAATGCCAGTTCACAGCTTAGGTAGGAAGGTCTATACCCTTGTAGTTGTAGATGACTACTCAAGGTTTTCCTGGGTGTTCTTCTTAAGACAGAAATCTGAAACACATAGTGTCTTCTACAACTTTGTCAAGCAAATTCAGAATGAACTAAATAGTACTGTGGTCAAAATTAGAAGTGACCATGGTACTGAGTTTCAGTCTGAAAGCATGACAAAACTATGTGAAGACTTTGGGTTATTTCAAGAATTCTCTTCACCTAGAACACCTCAGCAAAATGGCATTGCTGAGAGGAAGAATAGGACCTTGATAGAGGCTGGTAGGACCCTATTAAGTGATACATCACTGCCAGAGTATTTCTGGGCTGAAGCAGTTAACACTGCATGTCATGTTATAAATAGGGCTACCATCACTAAAGGGCTAAACAAGACCCCCTATGAAGTTGTGAAAGGCAGGAAACCAAACCTATCCTACTTCAGGATCTTTGGTTGCAAATGCTTCATACTTAACAATGGGAAGTCTTACTTAACTAGGTTTGCTGCCAAGTCCCAAGAGGGAATTTTTGTTGGGTACAGCAATAATAGTAAGGCTTATAGAGTCTACAACTTGACTACACAAGTTGTAGAAGAATCTGTGCATGTAGTTTTTGATGAGACTAAACTTATTAATAATGAGTTGTCTAGCAGTGTATGCAGCCCCACAGGTTTATCAAAGAAAATGGACAAGCTTACTATAGAAGAAGTGCCTGCTGCAAGACAGCAAGGAGAAGAGAGTAGTTGTTGTCCAGGGGGAGAACTACATGTGCCAATTACTGAAGAAATCCAAGGTATACAGCATGATGCAGATGCTGAAATGGTTCAACCAGAAGTGAGGATGCCTCCAGCCCACAGGCATCTTAGAGATCATCCAGTAGAGCTGATTATTGGAGATCCAAGACAAGAAGTTCAGACAAGGAGCAGAAATCAGAATGCTGCAATCTATTCCAGCTTTCTGTCACAAGTTGAACCTAAGAAGTTTGAAGAAGCAATACAAGATCCACAATGGACTGAAGCAATGCAAGAAGAGCTTAATCAGTTCAAGAGGTGCAAGGTTTGGGAACTTGTTCCTAAACCTAAAGACCACAATGTAATAGGAGTTAAGTGGATCTACAGGAATAAGATGGATGAACAAGGAGTCATCATTAAGAATAAGGCTAGACTGGTTGCTAAAGGATATAGGCAAAAAGAAGGTATTGACTTTGATCAAACTTTTGCTCCAGTAGCCAGACTGGAAGCCATAAGAATGTTCTTGGCCTATGCAACCTATCAAGGATTCAAGGTATATCAAATGGATGTCAAGTCAGCATTCCTAAATGGTAATTTGAAAGAAGAAGTCTATGTGGAGCAGCCTTCAGGTTTTGTTGATCCAACTCTACCTCATTATGTCTATAGACTTAGGAAAGCTTTATATGGGTTAAAGCAAGCCCCTAGGGCTTGGTATGAAACCCTATCTAGTTTCCTCATTGAGAACAAGTTCTCAAGGGGTAAAATAGATAAGACTATATTCCTTAGGGAATCTAGAGGCAAAATCATACTAGTCCAAATATATGTAGATGACATTATATTTGGGTCTACTGAAAGCAGCCTTTGTAAAAAGTTTGCAAAACTTATGCAAGGTCAGTTTGAGATGAGTAGTATGGGAGAGCTGAAGTTTTTCTTGGGTCTCCAAGTTAAACAGACTGAGAGTGGTTTGTCCATTTGTCAGTCAAAGTTCACCCTAGAACTCATAAGGAAGTATGGTATGGATTCATCCAGTACCATGAAGACTCCTATGGGGTCAAGTATGTCTCTTAGCAAGGATGATGCAGGGAAACCTGTAGATGAAACCTTGTATAGAGTGATAGTTGGCTCCCTATTATACTTGACTGCTAGTAGACCAGACATCATGTATGCTACATGTGTTTGTGCAAGGTATCAAGCCTGCCCTAAAGAGTCTCATTTGACTGCAGTCAAAAGAATATTGAGATATCTAAAGGGCACTCCCTATCTAGGCCTCTGGTACCCTAGGAATGGAGACTTTGATCTAACAGGTTATTCAGATGCAGACTTTGCAGGATGCAAAGAGGATAGAAAGAGCACTACTGGAACCTGTCAATTCCTAGGTGGGAGACTAATTTTATGGAGTAGCAAGAAGCAAACCAGTGTGGCTATCTCCACAGCAGAGTCAGAGTATGTGGCTGCAGGAAGTTGCTGTGCTCAACTTCTGTGGATTCAACATCAGCTAGAGGACTATGGATTTCAGGTAAGTAGAACTCCACTTTTCTGTGATTCTACAAGTGCTATTTCAATAGCTAATAACCCTGTATCCCATAGTAGGACAAAACATATTGAGATTAAATATCATTTTCTTAGGGAGCATGTAGAAAGAGAAGATATTTTGTTAGAATATGTTAAAACAGATGAACAAGTAGCTGATATGTTTACTAAGCCACTAGAAGAAACTAAGTTCAATAGATTCAAAATTGAACTAGGAATGATAAACTTAGACTAAGTTTACAGAATAGAAAATTGGCTAAGTAAAAAGGTGTCGACACATCCTATGTGGTGTCGACACTTATGTTTTACTCAGAATTTTCTAAGTAAAGTCTCGACAATGTGTCGAGTTATGTTGTGTCGACACATAACCAAGTGTCGACACATAATATCTGTTGACTAAACTTGTGTCGACACATGTGTGTCGAGACATTATAAGTCAGTGTCGACACTTATTGCCAGTGTCGACACATCCTAAGATAGCTGTCCCGCCTGTTCATCTTCAAAATTAGACAGGTATAAATAGGGTTCTGTCTTTGTTTGTCGACACGCTTTCAAAGTTTCGAGACCAAAACTATTGTGTCGACACTTCTCTTTTCTAAAGACAAATTCTCCAAACCCTAATGGCTCCTAAGCTTGAGGAGAACGTTAACGAGGGCTATGAGCTAGTGCGCGGCGCGTTCGACGAAGCAGATGCAGAAATTCAGGCTGTAGTAACCCTAGTCACCGATTCTGGACTAGAATATCTTTTGTCTGAACCTACAAGGATTTGGAAGAAGGAAGTGCTTGAATTCCTTAATGGAGCTGCAGTCGATGAATCTGGATTCAGAATCAAATCCAGAGTTCATGGGACTAAGGTCAAGGTTTCACCAAAGAATCTGAGGAAGGTACTCAAGCTACCCAAAATTCAAGATGAAGAAGAAGTTACTGCTTCAAAGACCAGGGAAGCTTTAACCTGGTGTGGTCTTGATCCTAAGATGAAGATAGGATCTGTATTCAACAGGAAATGCATGAATAACCAAGGAAAGTTCATGTCTGAGATTGTAGGAAAAGTCTTACTCAGCAAAACTGGAGGGCATGATAGAGTGTCTGCCTACATGTTTGAAATCATGACAAGAATAATCTTCACTCTGAAAACAGATTGGTCTCAAGTGGTGTATGAGAAAATTAAGGAAAGTCTGAAGAAGCCCAATCTGGGCAGGATCATTAGTCTTTACCTATCTGGTACCATACCAGAGGTAATGAATACTGCTGCAGGCAGCAAGATAAACCATATGAGGAAAATGGATCAAAGGATCTTTTCCAGATGAGACAGGGTGTTGTCCAAGGAAGTGGCAACCCCAGAGAAGCCAGTTACTGAGAAAGACAGTCCTCCTAAGAAGAAAAGGAAGCAAGTTCCTGTGACACAAGAGTCCTCCAGCAGTTCAGGGAGTGAAGAACAAGTTGTTTTCACTCCTGATGATCAAGAGGAAGTGGCTGCAGAGAAGACCCCTGCTGCTCAAGATATAGCTGAGATCCAGGGGGAGCTGCCTCAAGCTAGCCCCATCCATAGGGATCACAGCCAGGGGGAGCTACCAGTTGTAGAGGAACCATCTACACTGGACAGTGAGAAAGCCACCACCATCATACAAGAGATACTCACTGACCTAAAAATTTTAGACTATATTATAGAAGATGTTGATTTGTCTGATGATCTTCAGCAAACTCAGCTGAATACTCAAAAACCAGATGCTGTTAGAGAAGACACATCTGCTGTACAAGAAGTAATTCCTGATCCTGTGGTTGAAGAACCAAGAACATCTCCATCTTCTTCACCACCAGAATACACCATGGAGGATTTATTCCTAAATCTAGATCAAGAAGATTTTGATATGGACAAGGATGCTGCTGCTGAAGATAAGAGTGCTGCTGTTGAGGGGGAGCATATGACAGTTCTGGAAGAGCCTTTAAGGCCAGAAACTGTGAAGGCACCTGATGTGCAAGATGACAAACCTCCAAGCCCTAAGGAAAGGGTTGAAATAGCCAGCACTTCAGAATCTGAAGAAGATGAGGCTGCAAAGGCTAAGAAGAAGAAACTCTATGTCTTCAAGAGGAGAAGTCAGAGTTATAAGAAAGCTTTGCAATCCATTGCCCCACAGCCTATAGTTCAGCAAGCTCCAACTGCTGATTATAGTGCTTTAATGGTTGCCCTACAGATAAAATTGGATGAGCAAAGGCAGGCCATAGAGAAGTATGTAGATGAAGGACAGAAGTCATTACAGTTTGATCTTGCTCAAGATATAAAGTCAATAAGGTTTGAGATGAACCTGAACAAGAAGGAGATGACTGACTGCTTCCACAAGGGTGGGAATGCAGTGGTCTATCTAGCAACACACCAGGAGAAGATCAAAGCCCAAGTAGATGATATAGCATTGAAACAAGGATATGTGCTTGAAAATCAGTTAAGAATGAATGACAATCTCACACAATCTCACAATGCTATAGTCACTGAATTGAAGAATAAAACTGATGAACCTTCTACATCTGCTGCTGCTGCAGTTAAGGCTGACTTTGATAAAGTATTCCAAGCTGAGATTACTGATGTCAAGACTGCTATTAAAGATTCCCAGAAAGTCATCTCTGAACAACTTACAAAGCTGAAACCATTCTTTAAAGAGGGAATCAGGTATTTGGATAGTCAAATAAGATTTCAAAAGGATGATGTCAGAGACCATATGGCTAGAGAAGTCATAAAGGGGGAGAGAGTATTAGTCAAAGCTAGCTCTGACCATGCCAAATGGATATCTAACTCCATCAGAGCTACACTGGGCTATCCTCCACTCTGTGATGATGATAATGTTGCTGAATCAGGGATTCAAACTGCATATCTTGGAGGTGAGCAACCAGAGGTAGCTCAAGTGATTTATCCACCTCCAGATTTTGACATGGTTCAAGCAGATGTAAGCACAATGTATAGCCCACCTGAGGGCAAGGACACAGTTCATATTGAGAAAGTAGTTCAACCTATTTCTGAAGCTCTGCAAGAGGCTATGAACAAAGAAGAAGAGATAAGGTTGTCCAAGAAGAGGTTTAGGGAACAAGCAGAACAAAAGCCAGATTTTGAACAGTGGAGCCCTACCTCTAGGAATATAATTTTAACTGCCTGGAAAGCTGCCAAGGACAATGCTCATGAAAGGAACAAGTGGTTCTCTGAAGCAGAATGGAGGAAACATGAAATAAAACAGGAGGCCATTGTTCAATATAGAAGAAAGGCTAAGATGGGAAAGCTACCTCCTACTGCAGTGGAGCCTAGCAAGTACTTCCCTAAGCCATATCATTATTTTGAGAGGCAGAAGATCAAGGCAGAAGAACTCAAGAAGAAGGATCTAAAAGGCAAGAAGCCTGCTGTTGCAGAAACTGCTGAAGCTCCTGTCAAAGCTCAAGTCCAACCTGGCAAAGGCATAGTTATCAAAGAACCAGACCAGAAATAGATTAAGAATTGACTTGAAGATTGTTGTAATCTTTTGAATGTAAAACACTTTTGTAAAACATTGAAGATGTATTAGAAAAATATTAGAACAATATATGATAAATATATTTCATGATTGTTCAGAGAATGTGTCTATTTCTTGTTTGTTCTGAAATGATGAATGTGTATACATGTGTGAATTATTACATGTTTATGTTTACCCTGCTATAAATAATCTGTTTTACATCATTTTGTAATTTTTAATTATGAATGGTGTATATCATTGACTAAGGGTTATGACTTCTCCAAATAGGGGGAGATTGTTGGGTACATTGGTCAAATGTACCTGATTTGAAGAAGCCTCACCCAACTCAATGATATACATCATAATGTATTTGATGTATGTTGAGTTTACTTGTGCAGGTTAAGAAATCACTGGACTGAAGCAAAAAGTTTCTAAGTCCATGTGTCGACACCCAGAGGGAAAGTGTCGACACTTAAGAAGACTTGTGTCGACACCCAGACAAGCAGTGTCGACACTTGGAGTCATTGTGTCGACACCTGAATGCAGAGTCGACACCAGACAGAAAGTGTCGACACTTGTAGCTGTGTCGACACTCAGTGAAGAAAAGTGCAGACAGAAAGTGTCGACACAAGGAGCTGTGTCGACACCTAGTGAAGCTGAGTCTACACCAGAAAGTGTCGACACTTGGAGCTGTGTCGACACTCAGCAAAAGTCTGCAGAGACTAAGTACAAGTGTCGACACTCAACACAATGTGTCGACACTAAGCAGAAGAGTCAGCATTTGAAGTAAGTGTCGACACCCAGCACAATGTGTCGACACACACCAGAAGAGTCAACACATGAAATAAGTGTCGACACCCAGCACAATGTGTCGACACTCAGCTAAAGACTCTACACTTGAAGAAAGTGTCGACACAACATGTGTCGACACTTAGCAAAGAAAAGAATTATCAACAAAATATTCTAAGTACAAGTGTCGACACTAAGGGAATGTGTCGACACTCAGCTGAAGTCTCAACAACAAGAAGGTGTGTCGACACAAGTAGCTGTGTCGACACTCAGCAAGATTCAACATAGAAGACTATGTGTCGACACCAAGAAGCAGTGTCGAAACTTGACAGATTCAACACAAGAAGATGTGTCGACACAAAGGAGATGTGTCGACACATAGAAGAATTCAGCAAAAGCTAGAAGAACAAGTACTTGTGTCGACACTCAATTTCAGTGTCGACACATGCAGAAGAATCTGTGTCGAGACATACAAGGAGTTGTGTCGACACCTTGTAGACTTATGTCGACACTTACACAACATGTGTCGACACTTGGACTATAAGTGTCGACACTTAAAGACAGAAAGTCTCGACACTTACAGACAGTTAGAGATTTTCAAGAAGTGACTGGATGACTTGACAGCTGCCGTTCCAGCCGGTCTACAGCAACTGTCAGAGATGTCAGAAGTCAGTTATGAACCGGACCAGCCGGTTACCATGAAGAAGGCCTATAAATAGGCACCCACAGTTTACAGAAACTGTTGTTGAAGTTGTTGATCAGATTATTGTTAAGGTTGATCACCTTATTGAAGTAATTATTAAAGTGGTACAAAGAGTATCAACACAAGAAGATCTAGCAGTTCAAGTGCAGATCTAAGAAGTTGGAGAGAGAGGGCTCCATCCAAGAAATCAACCTCTGGAACTAGGCTGAGAAGAAGGATTCAGATTCAATTCTGGATCTTAAGTAGCAGAGGTCAAGGAACTACTGCAGGAGGATTCAGTCTTATTCAGTTCTACTCAAGAAGCTTTGAAGAAAGCTAAGTCAGGGTGAATCCAGCTGAGTTCTTCCAAGAACTCATCAAGAATCTCTCAACTCCCCTCCTTTAATTCTGAGTTGTAGAGTTATTATTTGTATTACATTTTAATTTGTAGGATCCTTTGGATCTGAGTGATTTGTAAGCCTGTATTTATAAAGGCTGAGGGTAGGGACTTGTTAGCCTGAGTGTAGGAGATTGAGATCTCTGAGTGTAGGCCTTGGTTGGCTGAGTGTAGGCCTTGGTTGGCTGAGTGTAGGCCTTGATTGGCTGAGTGTAGGCTTTGGGATAAAGCTGAGTTGTAAGGCTTTGGGCCTGAGGTGTAGGAACCAATTTGTGTTCTGAGACAGTGGAGAAGTTTGGCCGAATCTAGTACACTGCTAGATAGGCGAAGGGGGAAAGTGGATGTACCCATATCTTGGGGAACCACTATAAAACACTGTGTGCTGTGCTGTGATTGTGCTGTGGATTAGCTGTGTATGTTTTGTTATTGCTGTTTGCTGTGCAAAAGTAGTTAGAAATCTGTGATATAACTGTTTGGCTGCCAACAAAGTTAGAAAAGGATTAGGTCACCTATTCACCCCCCCCCCCCTCTAGGTGTTTAGGTACCATATCTTTCAAGCTGGCTGACATCTTCACCAAGCCAGTTTCCGCCTCGTTTCTTCATGTTTGTGACAAGCTGGGCATGATCGATATATATGCTCCAGCTTGAGGGGGAGTGTTGAAGTTGGTGACCGGGCGGTCTGGCGGTCTGTCTTGGCGGGTTGAAGACCGCGCGTTCTGACGGTTTGTCTCAGCCGGCATGGAGACCGGGCGGTCTAGCGGTCTACCCTGGCAATCTCTCTTTCTCTCTAGTGGTAGTCGTGCGGTTAGCCCTTCTGTCTAACCGCGCGGCTTGTGCGGTTTGTTTTGTATGGTCCGCTTAGTCCTGTAAATTTTTAGTCCCACATCTCTTATTTGTATTCTCTCATCTCTCCTTCATTCTATATAAGGGAGGGCATATCTTTATAATAGATATCTTTTTGGATAATAAAACTTTCAATTATTCAAAACTCCGGCTTGTTTTTTTGGTCGTTTGTTCGCTACTTTAACAGTGATGATTCGGGACACGCTGGCGCGAGCACTGTTTGATACGAGTGCGTCGCATTCTTTTCTGTCTAGCGAGTTTATAGCGCGGCTTGGGATACCTAGTCGTGCAAAGACAGATAGCGTTAGAGTGGTGTTGTCGAATGGTTGTTGGATGCTTGCGGACCAAGCTTGCGATGTGGCGGTCCAAATAGGAAGTCGGGATTTTAGTTTAACTGCTTCTGTATTGTCGATATCGGAATTCGATGTGATTTTTGGGATGGATTGGCTTGCGGAGCAGCATGCCTTGATTGATTATCAGACCAAAGAGATCACGTTGGGCCAGCACACCGAATAGAAGACAAAGTTCGCGGGTATGCGAGGAGTGGGCGGGACGTTGATGTCTGCACTCCAGGTAGTCAAGGCTGTTCGGAAGGGTGCGGAGTGTTACTTCGCACTGATTCAGGGTGTTGAGCCCAAGGCCAGTGTGTGCGAGGTTCCGATTGTGGCAGAATTTACAGATGTGTTTCCCACGGATCTCCCTGGGCTACCACCCCAGCGGGAGATTGACTTTACAATCAAGTTGGTCCCAGGTGCGAAACCTGTGGCCCGCTTGCCATATCGCGTCGCGCCAAAAGAGATGGCTGAGTTGAAGGTCCAAATACAAAAATTGTTGGAGCAAGGTTATATACGCCCAAGCATGTCACCTTGGAGCGCGCCTGTGCTTTTTGTCAAGAAGAAAGATGGTGGGTTGCGGTTATGTATTGACTACCGTGAATTGAATAAGCTGACCGAGAAGAATAAGTATTTGATACCCCGGATTGATGAGTTATTCGATCAGGTGGTGGGCTCTACCGTCTATTCGAAGTTGGACCTGAAGTCTGGTTATTACCAGTTGAGAATTCGGGAAGGTGACATTCCCAAAACCGCATTTGGAATGCGTTATGGGCACTATGAGTTCGCAATCATGTCATTTGGAATGTGCAAAGCGCCCTCGGTGTTTATGGATTTGATGCACCTCATATTCCGAGAGTACCTGGATCTGTTTGTGATCGTGTTCATTGATGTTATCGTGGTGTACTCGAAGTCGAAAGCTGAGCATGAGACTCACTTGCGGTTGGTGTTGAATACATTGAGGCAAAATCAGCTCTATGTCAAGTTCTCGAAGTGCGAGTTTTGGCTATCATTAGTTGCCTTTTTGGGCCATGTGGTGAGTGGAGTGGGCATTACAGTGGACATACAAGAGTGGCCAATGTTGTCTTCTGTGGCCGAGGTCAGGACTTTCCTTGGACTTGCGGGCTACTATCGAAGATTTGTGGAAAACTTCTCGCGGATTGTCTTGCCGCTAACCACATTGACACGAAAAGATCAGAAGTTCGTTTGGACGCCAGAGTGCACACGAGCTTTTGAAGAGCTGAAGGTTCGGTTGAGCATAGCGCCGGTGTTGTCTTCGCCAAGTGGGACCGATGGATTTGTGATATATAGTGATGTCTCAGGGAGCGACTTAGGCTGCGTTCTTCTGCAGAATGGAAAGGTCATTGCTTATGGCTCACGTCAGCTGAAGGTGCACGAGCGAAATTATCTCGTCCATGACTTGGAGTTAGCGGCGGTGATTTTTGCACTAAAGTTGTGGCGGCACTACCTTTATGGCGTGAAGGTGGAGATCTATACAGATCATAAGAGCCTAAAGTATCTCTTGGAGCAGAAAGATTTGAATATGCGACAACGAAGGTGGTTGGAGTTCCTTGGGGACTATACTTTCGAGATTCACTATACACCCGGGAAGGGGAATGTTGTCGTGGATGCCTTGAGTCGGAGGACTTAGGCTAGAGCAAATTGGTTACAAAGGCATGATGAACGTCTTATCCAGGAGCTAGAAGTGTTGGAGATATATTGTGTTGACAAAAATGCCACTGTCAATGCATGTTTGAACTGGACGGAGGTGCAATATGACCTTGCGGATCGAGTTCGACGGGCAACGGAGTTGGATGAAGATCTCTTACGCTATGTTCATGAAGGGCCAGAAGGCAAATTCTCCTGAAATGACGGTCTTTTACGAAAAAAGGGTCGTTTGTGTGTCCTGAATGTGGGTAAATTGAGGGAAGAACTGCTGTATGAAGCCCATTATACAAAGTATTTCATTCACCCCGGGAGCACGAAGATGTTCAACGATATGAAAAAGCTGTTCTGGTGGCCAGGGCTCAAGAGAGATGTTGCCCTTTATGTATCCAAATGTCAAACATGTGCGATGGTAAAGGCGAAATGCCAAAAGTCGGGCGGTTATTTGAAGTCACTGTCGATCCCAGGGTGGAAATTTGATGATATTTCCATGGATTTTGTGCACGGGTTGCCAAGATCGCAGCGGGGAAATGATTCCATTTGGGTGATTGTTGATCGACTAACAAAAGTGGCACATTTTCTCCCGAACAGGCGGGATGATTCAGTCGAAAGTTTGGCAAAATTGTATGTTGACCAGATTGTGCGGCTTCACGGTGTTCCTCGGAGCATCGTAAGTGATCGAGATGGGCGATTTACGTCAAATGATTGGAGGCTAGTTCACCGACTGTTGTGCACAAAGTTGACTTTCAGTACAGCCTTTCATCCTCAAACGGATGGCCAAACTGACCGTACCAATAGAACTATGGAGGACATGCTCTGAATGTGCGCCCTCGACTTCGGAAAGATATGGGAAGATCATCTCTATATGGTAGAGTTTGCATATAATAACAGCTACCAGGCGAGCATTGGGATGGCACCATATGAAGCGCTATATGACAGGAAGTGTCGTACTCCCTTGGCTTGGATAGAAGCGGGCGAAGCTCGAGTGTATAAACCAAATGAGGTTGAGGAAGCAAACTCAACCATACAGACTATTCGAGAGAGGCTACTTATTGCTCAAGATCGACAAGCTAAGTACTATAACGCCAAGCACCGGAACGTGCAATTTACGGTTGGCGATTGGGTCTACTTGAAGATCAAGCCATTCAAAGGTGTCTCCAGGATTCGACGATTGAAAAAGTTGAGTCCAAGATATTTGGGTCCTTTTGAAGTGGTTGAGCGAGTCGGAGAAGCAGCTTATCGGCTAGCTCTGTCGGCAGACTTGGGTGGATTACATGATGTATTTCACATCTCAGTACTTCGAAAGGTCATTAAAGATCCAGCTCAAGTGATCGCGGATGATCGGGTGCCGGTGGAGTATGGGCTAACAACGAGAGTTGGACCTATTCAGATAGAGGATCGAGCCGAGAAACAGTTGCAGAACAAAACGGTCGGCATGGTGAAAGTCCGGTGGGACAACTGCGGCCGAGAAGAACTTACATGGGAGCGAGAGCAAACCATGAGAGAAGAGTTTCCCGAGCTGTTTCTGTAATCCGTGGAGCCTATTGTGTTGTAACATAAAACTTTTAATGTTATAACTTTTTGGTTGCTGGTTACTTTTTGCCTTCCTGTGTCTAAATTTCGAGGACGAAATTTCTTGTAGGAGGGGAGGGTTGTAACAGCCCAATTTTTCTTAGCGGGTAAATTTTCAGGTGACACGGCCTAGGACACGGGCGTGTCCCAGGGCGTGTCAAGCTGGAGTCGACGATTTGGCCGCGAGGTCGACGAAATTTGGCGTCGACGATCGTCGAACAGCAAACACGGCCTGAGACACGGGCGTGTCTCAGGGCGTGTCGAGGCCGTGTCGACGATCGGGCCCGGGAGTCGACGTTTTTCGCTCGACGGTGTGTTGAGAGCAGGCACACGGCCAAGGACACGGGCGTGTCCAAGCCCATGTCGTGTGTTCGACGAAAATTGCTCGACGATCGTCGAGTGCCGAGATGTGGTCGTCGAGTGTCGAGAAGTGGGTGAACACGGCCTGTGACACGGGCGTGTCACAGGGCGTGTCCCTTCGGGTCGACGAACTCAGCCCGACGAATTTTGCGCTAGGGCGTGTCTTAGTGCCGTGTAAGGGCACACGGCCTGGGACACGGGCGTGTCACAGGCCGTGTGAGTCTCGGGCGATTTTGGGATTTTTCGCCTGATGAACACGGCCACAGACACGGGCGTGTCTGAAGGCGTGTCGGGTGACACGGCCCATGACACGGGCGTGTCACATGAGTGTGTCACTGGTTTGCATAAGTCGGTTGAGCACCGCTTGAGGCACACGGCCTGGGACACGGGCGTGTCACAGGCCGTGTCAGGCAAAATTTAGCTTTTCTGGCAAAATCGTGGTCGTCCGTTCTTTCAGCTGGGATCCAATGGCTGAACTGCCTCCCTGTTTCCTTAAGGCCGTGAATGAGAAGAGAAATCTCATTTCTCATTTGATCTTCTCTTTCTTCATTACTAGTGAGAGAAAGTGAGAGGAAGGAGGAGGAGGAGGCAAGGAGCTGGTCACCGGAGGTGCTGCGGTTTACCGACGAGAGATCCGAATCCAGCGTTGCGGAGGAAAAACTCTTGTGAGTCGTTCAAGCTAGCTTAGAGTTCATGGCACCGAAGAGGGCTTCAAGGGTAATGACTTTTCTTCCGAGCCATGTGAAGGCTTCCTTTTGGCATATGTTTGTGATTCCCCCACCAAGAGGTGGCTGCTTTTGGGAGTCTTTTGGTGGATTCATGAAATCTCCTTTGTTGGCATATAGATCCGGAAATGGAGTACGGAATAGGCATGTTGTGTGAAGCCCATCTGGACAGGTTGGTCTGGATTGGTGATGTTGCATACGAATCGGAGAAGACTCCGTGATAAACGTGTAGGTTAAGGAGTCAACGGGTTATGCCTGTGAACAGGAGTAGTAGGAAGTACTGGAGTGGTAGTCCAGGAAAATATCTGTGTTATGCTTTTGCGTTTGGGTCATTCCTTTGAATGAGGCACAGAAAGTACTGGTCTGACTAGGAAAGGCTCTTTGTGATGCTTGATGTCGTAGGGTGTCCACCTGTGAAGAGAGTAACAGGAAGTACTGGCGTACCCGGGAAAGACCCCTG
Source organism: Platanthera guangdongensis (assembly GCA_039583875.1). Taxonomy (NCBI): domain Eukaryota; kingdom Viridiplantae; phylum Streptophyta; class Magnoliopsida; order Asparagales; family Orchidaceae; genus Platanthera; species Platanthera guangdongensis. The sequence continues at coordinate 22,521,890 of CM077165.1, forward strand.
ATATTTGTGATATTGCGGTGTTGTACCTGTGAATGAGTAACAGGAAGTACTGCGGTGTCCCGGAAAGAACCGCTGAGATTGTGAAATGAATGGGTGTAAGAAATACCCAGGTTGAATGCCAAGAAAAGGATTGATGAGACCGACCCGCGTCTTTGATTACGCCATGAGTACGCTGTACTCGGAGAAGGCAAGGCGATTTGAGCAATGGGGGGTGGAGGATCCAACCTGCGTTATGTCCATCCGACGTAGACCAAAAGGTGTGGTCTGTTGGAGTGCATAGCAAGAGTCTTAGGTCTGCGCGTCATGACACAATGGGGGGCTACGGGCCATCTCGGTGTAGTAAGACTAGAACTCCGGCTGCACGCCATGGATTAAATGCTCAAGAGATTTACCGTTGGGTTGTGACCCTGATACGGTGGTGGGCAAGTGCTTTGCCAGAACACCAAAAAGATGCCCTGAGTGCACGGACCGTTAGGCCGGGTGGCGAACGGTTGTGATGGCATGTGTGCGTGAAAGCACATTATGTAAGATATATTGTCATGCTTGTGATATAATATGCCTGCAGGGAAGATTACCACTGCCCCGAGAAAAGGGGTAGGGTCGTTATAATTGGGTCAGCTGAACGCTGACCGTTGCTTCTATTTGCCACCGTTGGGTGGATTGTCCCTGTACAGGTGCTGGAGAGCCAAGCGGGACGCATAAAGGTTGATATCCCTGCTGCTGCTGCTGCTGCTAGCACTCGAAGGCTTATGATGCTTGTTATGTTTTTATTTTTATTGTGGCCGGCCTGCGCGCCAATGTGTAGGCCACTGTATGAAAGCCCTGTAAGGCCATAAGGCCAACTTTCATGATATTGTAAGACATTCCTATTTTCAATATATACAATGTGATGTTGTAGTATATGTGGACATTCATGTGAGGAGTTCATGTGGACGTCTAGGCTTCTGCTAGAATGCTTTTGTGATAGGTACGCTGCGCTACTCTGGTATCATTCTGTAGCTTCGCCGTCTGTTTTGTGACATATGTTGTGGGGCCCCGGCCGGACCTTCTAGTATATGTTATATGAACGGATGAGGTTGTTACATATGCTCGTTATGTGTTGAGTTTGTCACTCTTCTGTATATTTACTCTTACTTATATAAATGTTTATTAAAGCATAGAGCTTTATCGCACTTGGTGCAACTTGGGATTTCTAACCCTTGTGAGTTCTCTGTTACTTATTACCTTATGGTTTAGTACTGGTATTTTCTGTTAAGCTATTCTTATTTGGGTTGGTAACCCTTTAACTACTTTGCTTTCATTTTAAATTGATCTTCTATTTTCCACTTGTGTTTCTTGCTGAGATATTTTTTTCATTGAAATGCCTCGGGTTTGGAGCAGTAGCCGATTGAGCGGCTAGGGTTGGTGGTTGCTGGTGTTCTACAGTTGTTGCAGTCATCTTTTCCTTACCATTGTAAGGTAGTGTTGTTGTTTTGTTAATTAGTTCAGACATACATGCTTTTTGGTGGGTTCATGTCAGGTTGTTGACGCGCATTGGAGTTTTTATATTGTTAAGTTACTTGCTAGAAGCTTAGTCTCTTCTAGATGACTTGTTGGTTTTACTTGCTCTCTGGGAAGGTTTTATGTTATGAGTGCATGTTGTTATTTTAAATATAAAATTATTATTATGACTATCTCATTCATAGCATATTTCAAGCCAAAGTCATTTTATTTTTAACTATGTAAAAGACTCTTCCTTTACTTATATTAAATCTAGAAGTATGCATATCATGAGTTGTCATATTTGGATGTTTATGCTCATGTAGGATGTTAGTCAATATAAACAAAGTATTGTCTATAGCGTATATTCATGTTTTTACTCGTGCACTAGTTGATCAACTGAGCTGAGGGATAGACCATCAAAACTTAAATTATAGTTTTCTTCATAATAAACTTGAGGATTTCATATAAAATGTTATGTTTGAGTTCCTGGTTGAGCACCTATAGTTATCCCCAGCACGACATAGCATCATGACGTGTGTTTTCTCTTACTCTGATTTATCATTTAAATGTGGAGAAAATGCGCGTTGTGACAGTTGGTATCAGAGGTATAGTTTTAGCAGTTTTGTTTCATTTCATACACACACCGATGTGTCATCAGTACGTCTTGGCTGAAGCATGAACACTACACTCATAAGCACGATAAGAAGTATACATGACATATTATGTAGTATGTGATGCAAAATATATGTTTGTATAAACAAAAAATTTGTACATAAAAAAATTGCCTAAGTGAGCTTTATCCAAAAAAATCTTACTAACTTCAAATTCACTAATTGAACTCTTTGGATTGTTTAGTCATACCAATTAATTATCATTGAATATATCTAGAATAGCTTATTGATTAATTGAAACATGAATTAAGAGCGTTCAATTTGTGGTTAAATAAATTATTTTTCATCCAAATGGTAGGGTTTATAACACCCCCACCTCCACACTTATGCTCATTGCTAGTCCCTATTAAAGATATCTTTTTTAACCATGAAAATACTCTAAAAGGGTTTCACTAATATGCGCAAAATCATACAGAAGAAATTAATTGAAATGAAAATAACTTCCCGGAATTTGGAATGCCATCAACTTTATCCAATTGTTCTCAGTATAACCGCAGTTTCATCGAGTTTCATTCCCATTTTTCTTAATAAGCTTCATCATTTAAATTCGTGCAAAACCTGTAAACAAACCATTCTATACAATTTTCCAAATTAACTGCTCAATTGATAAGCCAAATAAAAGTGCAGTGTCAGTATCGTGTGATATGTTAGCATACGAGTATTTATCTAGAGATATCATAAGCAGTGCAGTAAATGACAAAATAAAATAGACGCACCAAGGTGTATATGGCATATCATAATACTCATTTTTCGATTACTGTCAGATCAAATACAATATGAAAGTAGTGCAGCAATCATCATGAAGCGTCAAAACACATATAAGTGAAGTACAACAGGCATCATCCCAAAATGTCACATCACAGAATAAATCACCGCAATATAGTCTCGAGCAAAACACAACAAAATATAGTCCATAGCAAAATGTAAACATAATTATGGAAAAGTAAAGGTGGATAAGAGATAATCCTACTCATCCTCCTCTTCGCCTTCTTCTTCATTGCCTTCCTCTTTGTCGTCTTCTTCGTATTCCTCTTCATCCTCTTTCTCATCTTTAGCAACCCTCGTTGGATCAACTCTAGTCCAGTCCAAACTCAGAAGGTAGCATTCATCGTCAAATTGGCCCAACTTCCTAAAGCTCGACTCCGACACTGGAATCTTCGCTTTCTCCATATTCTTACGCAGGTTCGCATGAATATCCTCAAACTGTTCATTTTCATAAAGGTGTTGACACTGTTGATAGGCTTTAATGTACTTAATATGTTCCATCAAAACATCGGGGTCGGTACCACAATCCTCTACTGGAATATCAATATGTATAGGGTCAATTGTTGGTGTCCTTATGGTCTGAGAATCACCTTTTGGCCTCCAACTTATCCCCCTCTCCTGGGCTTCAGCAGCAACCTTGATATTTACTTTGACAACTATTTCATTAATATGGTGCTTCATTGGGGTAATCATGTCCACATCATCCTTCTCCACTCCAGCATTACGACACAACTCTGTGATGAGGGTAAGGAACCAAAGTTTTCGAGGCTTCTCCTCTCTATTTTTTTATCGAAGCTATAAGGTGATGATCTTCCCTAGATCAAACTACATTCCTGTTATAATACCGTAAATCGAAGCGACTTTGTCCAATGCAACACTATTTGGGTGTTGGGTGGGTGTAACGCTAGCATTAACAAATAGAAGTCACACCTTAGCCTCCCTAGTTAGATATAATGTCTTCAGGGTTTTCTGTGTTTTACTCACTCATTCAGGTGTCGGTGTGCAACATACTCATCTGTTATTTTCTTGAGAGTTACCTTATTGAGAATTTCAGCATAATCATCGTAACTTTGGTCCTCCAAATTAAACATATCACTTATCCTTTCTGCCAAAAAATCAACCTCCTTTTCTCTAACAATCACCGTCTCTCCCTCTACGTTTTAGTAATCGCATAAACACATATACCATGGGGAGAATAGCCTCAGTCCTCAGGTGACAAAATGCCTCCCACTGGAGTGCCTGAATCTTCTCAGCATAAGTGACTCCATGCCCTCTTCTCCATTTTGAATCCTCTTTCAAAGATGAAAGAGAGTGACTTCAAAGATTGAAACCAATAACATGATGCCTCATTCGAAAATTTCACTATTTTCCTCTAACAGTCTCCTTCCCCTTCCATTTTTCTCTCTTCGTTTTGATGACATAATCTAAGCAATGCATATACAGAACAGGATAAGAAAAATAAGAAAAAAAATTTATATACTTTGATTTTCCATTGAAGCAGGGTCGGGAGTTATACCTCGGAGATTCTCACGAGCTATGACTATAATTTCTCACGCCGCCTCCAGCTCGACTTAGATGGCTATCATGCTCGTCGTCCACCTATTTTGCTGTAGGTTTCTAGAAATCCAGTAGTCGACCATCACACACATCACACTTGTTGATGCCACCTCTCGCTAGAAATTCAGTCACACCACTGGTATAGCACGACGTCGGTGTCGACATCTCCGTCGAAGCAGTTCGTCAATTGCCTCCCTCTACCACACCGGTTGCCGCTCTCTCTATTGTGCTTTTGGATTCGCCGCTCACTCACCCTCTCCATTTTTAACCGAGATCGCAAGTCAGGATTTGGGAAAAGGGAAAGGAAATAGGAATTATATTTGAAACAATTTAATTAGGAGGATTAATGGAATTACTTAAATCTGAATAGGTTTTGGAAAGAAATAATCACGGATTAAAAGGCCAAAGCAATAATTAGTTTAATTTAAACTACCCCAAACCACCAGAGCGATGGAACGTGTGCGCTGGTTCAGCTGAACCTGCGCCAGAAAAGCACTGCGCCTTCCTCAAGGCATCCAGACAGAAAAAACAATCTCCTTACATATGTTTTCAGGTTGTTGTAATAACTACCCTCTGCTTGCTTTATGAGTTCTATTTCCTTCAAAATTCTATAAATTTTTACCCGATTTTTTTACTCATCAAGATTTTTCACTCCTACAAATTATTAAGCACACTAACTGGAATCAAGTGTCTTCGCTCCATCCAACATTTTTTTCTACTAATGAAAACAAACAAATTTTATTTATTTATTTATATATAATCATATATTTAAAGATACGATGGGTTGGCTCCCACCAAACGCCTCGTTTAGAACAACCTAGCCGGATGTTTTCCTCTCACGTGATCATCAAAAGTTTATGACCATCGTTTCACGATGATCATTGTCCTCGTAATATTCTTTCAGTCTTTGTTTGTTCACTTTGAACTCAGACTCATCCTTCTCATTACCAATCATAACTATGTCATACAGATGCACCTCTTTCACTCGAAAAGGTCCAGACCATCTAGACTTTAATTTTACCAGGAATAATCTTAGTCTTGAATTATATAAAAAAACTAGTTGTCCTACTTGAAACTCTTGTTTCATCAATCTAATGTCGTGTGATTTCTTGGTTTGTTCCGTGTACAGCTTGGAATTTTCGTATGCATTAAATCCAATCACCTCCAATTCATTAAGATGAAAAAGTTTATTCCTTCCCACTTCCTGAAGGTCGAAATTTAATCTTTTAATTGTCCAATAAGCTCTATGCTCTAGCTCTACGAGAAGATGACATGTTTTTTCCATAAATCATTTTGTAAGGGGTCATGCATATAGGAGTTTTGAATGCAGTCCTATATGCACATAATGCATAATTCAGTTTTTTGTGACCAATCCTTATGAGTTGCACGCACCGTTTTCTCCAGAATTGACTTTATCTCTCTATTTGAAACCTCAACTAACTCATTAGTTTGAGGGTGGTATGCAAAGACGACTTTATGGGTTACTCTTTATTTTCTCAAAAGTGATTTGAATTGTGAATTGCAAAAATACACCCCGTCATCACTTATTATAGCTCTCGGTGTACTGAATCTAGTGAAAATATTTGATTTAAAGAATTGAAATACAACCTTGGCATCATTTCTTTGTGTGGATATAGTTTTCACCCATCGAGAGACATAATCTACAGCGAATAGTATGAATAGGTTTCCATTCGAATTTACAAATGGACCCATGAAGTCGATCCCTCATACGTCAAACACTTCCACCTCTAAGATAATATTCAAAGGCATGCTAGCCCCTCGATTAATATTACCCACTCATTGACATCTATCACATTGCTTAGCAAAAATATGAGCATCCTTAAACAATATCGACCAGTAAAAACCAGCCTCTAATACCTTTATAGCGGTTCTTTCTCTCATAAAATGTCCTCTGTAAGGAGATGCATAACATTTCCCTAAGATACTATGAACCTCTATCACAACTCGCACTTTCTCTGAATTTAAAGAGTATATCAGAGTAAGAGAACATATGTCGTGATGTCACACTGTGCAGGGGATAACTGTAGACGTTCAGGAAAACAGCAACTCTAACCATGTTTTTGAAAATACCAAGTTTTAATGTGAGGAAACATGTTTTATATTAAGTTTAGGTGGTCGCATCCCTCAGTTCAATGGATCAACTAGTCCACCACTGAAAATTTTAGTATACGTTGCGGAAAATACCTTGTTCATAGTAGTTGACATCATACATGAGCCAAAATATCCATAAAGGACAACTCATGATATGCATGACTCTAGTATAAGTATGAAAATAGCTTTTACGTTACATAAACATAGTGATTTCAGTTTGAAAGATGGCATGTATGAGGTGATAGAAGTAGTACTTTTATAATTTAAATATCTAACATGCAACCTAGCATAAGACCTTCCCAGAGAGCAAGTAAATCCAGTAAGCCATATAGAAAAAGGATTAGCAACTAGCAAGTACTATAAAATTATACAAAAAAACAAGTGGACGCCAACAACCTGAGATGAACCCACTAAAAGAAATGTCTGTTTGAACAAGAATAAAACTACACACACTACCTTACAATCAGTGAGGAAAAATACAACTGTAGCCACTGCAGAACACAAGCTAGCACCATAACATAGCCGCTCAACCGGCTACTTCTACAAACCTGAGGCATTCAAAGAAAAAACACCTCAGCAAGAATAAAAATACATGTGGTGACAAAGTCAACAAGGTTAGCAATAAACCAGAAGGAACAAAGGGTTACCAACCCTAATCCAAGAGTAGTGAGAAAAAGACTAACTTACAAGTTCAAGGGTAAGGAATTTTCACCGAGTGCTATAAAGACCTATGCTTTATATAAATATACGTATAAGTGTACAATCATAAAATATTAGCATGCTCATCATTTAGCGGGCCTAACAAAACAACAGTAACAAATTCGGCACCTTCGGTGGTGTTAACCTCCTCCACACACCGTCAACAAAAGCTTCACATGGTCCTAAGTAAAAGGCAGTCTTATTTCTTGACACACCCAAAACCGAGGAAGAACCGGCACCTGGGATGGTGGTCTCCTTCTCCACACATCTAGTCACAAACAAGGCATTATGGCGGTGGTACATCCCACTAACACCTACAGCCCCAAATAGGACATATCATATACTGCAAATAGTAAGTCCCCCCTAAGGCTGAAACTCGACGAATTCCACTCAATTCGATCACAAAATACCGAGTCCATACTGATTCATCGAGTATACTCGATGAATACAGCAGGAACTAGATGATTTTTTACTTAGCAAAACTTGACTACTAGGAATATATGACGAATCGGCAAAAAATACTAAGTCTGCGTCAAAGCGTCGAGCACACTCGATGTCGCATTGAGTGTATTCAACTCACTCAATGCCAACCAGTTAACTCAATGATATTGCCTTCACTCAATGTCGTGCTGAGTACACTCAACACTTTTGACTTAGTCTCAAAACTACTCAATGCCCAGACTTCAGTCAACGATATAACACTCAACGACAAGGCTTCATTCAATGCCGCATTGAGCACACTTAACTCTTTTGCCTTAGCGCCAAAACATCACTCGACGCACTCAACGCCAAACTAGCGTTACCCGACGATTTTGATTTAGACTCGAAGATCACTCAATTCTTTTAGCGGCAAGTCGAATCCACTCAACGTTGAATCTTATACTTGACGATCTCGATGCCTATACTCGACGAATACAGCACACTCAATGCCAAGTCTTATACTCGACGAACTCGGCGCCTATTACTCGACGAATACAACAAAACTCAATGCCAAGTCTTCCACTCGACGAAATCAATGCCTAATACTCGACGAACTGGACTTAACTCAATGCCAAAGCATTACCCGCCGAATTTCAATGGATACTCGACGAATTTAACTTAGGCTAGGACTGATTTTTGACGGTTTTGACTTTTGTCATAATCGACTAATTTTACTAGACTAGTGAGTCATATAAGACGATATTAACTTAAACTAACTGTCAAACCTTACGAATCCACTCACTATCATACAGGGCGAATTAAACTAGGGCTTACTAACCTATACTTGATGGATATACCCACAGACCAACAGTCAAAATACGGCAAATCCGCACATTATCGGAGCCAAAACTCTACCCTATGCAACAGGTAGAACCTGGCCGAACCCTACCCTATTCCTAAATTCTAAGAAGGAAAAAGGGAAATAACAGAGAATGTAAGGAATGAAAGCTTGGCAAGGGGAAGAAATCACCACTTGCCTCGATCTTGCCGAAATCCGGCCGCACAACCACTCCTCCTCACAGATCTGGCCGCAAGGACACCTAAGCAACAATTACTGAAACTTTTCAGGACGAAAGGGGGTCAAAAAGAGTTTCCTAACACCTAAAATTTTAATAAACGGGAAAACTCACCACACAAATGTAGATCTTGGTGAGAGCTATCTGGATCTACTCTCCGACGATAATTTCGTGCACCGGAGCTCCAACAATTGACGGCTGAAGGCTTCACAAGGACCGTCGCTTTCGTTCTTCCGCAACTCAATCTGGCGGTTTTGGGAAAGATGATGAATAGGGTATCTGTCTTATCGCAAGGCTATATATATATTTAGTATAATAATATAATATATTATTATTATAAATAAAATATCTAAATGACCAAAACCAAAGCCTCTGACAAAGTCATAATGATCTGCAGATCCTCTGTATGATTCACTCCAAGAAGGACGATAAGGGTAGGGTACAGTTCAGTCTTTTCCATGCTCAATTCGTCAGGCATGTCAGCCACGACGCGGGGCGGCATCCCCTTTCCCATTTTCGTATTATTCATAACACGGTTATAAACTTAGGCTAGCACTCACAGCCACCAAAGCTGAGCAAATTAAGCTTACGCTCAATCAAAATATGGCCCACAAGTCTCCCAGAGATAGGCTTTATATGCAATAGCCCCCAGAGACAGACTTTGCAACCAAACATAGCCTATAGGAAGCTATCGTCGGCGGTAGCACTACCATCGCATGGTAGGGGATAGACTATCAGTTCTTCCCCTTTTTCAGGTGTTTTCCTGGAGACTTACCCCTAGTACTCTCAACGTAGTCATCTGCACACACCACGACTCTGAAATCTACATGATAACCACGGAGTCTTCTCCGGCATATAAAACATACAAAAATCAACAATCCAAACCAACTTATCCGGATGGGCTTCACACATCATGTAACGCCCCCACCTGTCACATGACATATAACGGTGGGTCCGGCCGGGGCCCCACGCCATATATCACAGACAAGCGAAGAAATTACTTGTGGGAATCAAACTCGATGTGTATCCTTAACTCATTCCATTCTAGCGCAGCATATTTTTAGGTTAGCATGAACTCAAACCAGAATGTCCACCAATATATAAATACCACATTTATATATAACAACACCAGGACTGTATACAACCCACACATCCTGGCCTTATGGCCTTACAGGTTCCTCTTTTACACAGCATTAATTTCGTACATCGGCACGCAGGCCGGCAACACATGAAATCCAAACACAACTCTTCGCATGGCCTTCAAGGGCCTATAGCAGCAAGCTAGTCATTCCGCTTATTCATTTCAAGCCGCAACACCTGCAATTCCATATCCAAGCCAACACAGAAAACAAAGTAACGGTCAGCATTTGGTTGACCCATTATAACGACCCTACCCCCTACCCGGGGTAGTGGTTCCTTCCCTGTATACAGTGCTATTATCATCTGTCATCAAGTATCATCAAGCATATATCATTCTCTTTATCCCGCTAGCAAACACATTACATCACAAACACTGGAATCCACCAGACGCTCCGTGCACTCAGGGCACCTTCTTGGCGTACCGGAATCCACCAGTCATACACCGCCGATCCGAGGTTTTAACTTGTTGGTTGACCGGACCTAGTCCACCAGTCTCGCAAGCTGGCAACATCCCGCCCAAACCACTCAGAGGTACAACCTCACAGCATCCAATAACAACCAGAGCAGATCGACCCACACCATGTGGTGTGGCAAGCCGGGTTTATCCAAGCTCCCCAAGCATTACCACCCATCGACCCCCCTCCTATTCCGATCGATCCACCCATGTGGTGCAGCAAGCCGGGTTTAACTCGGCTCCCCAAGCATTGCCACCAATCGATCCCTACCTAACTAGATCAACCCACCCTAGTGGTGTAACAGGCCGGGTTTATCTCGAGCTCCCCAGGCGTGCTACCAATTGATCATATCATAACCAGGAGCTTTGCCAAAGCCTCCTCACAATCAGCATCACATCCATACATTCATCACAATATAAATCCATTTCCATCTCATCAAATCCACGGAGTCTCCTCCGGTTTACCCATGAACATCACCAATCCAGACTACCGGTCCAGATGGGCTTCACACAGCATGCCTATGACGTACTCCATAATTCCGGCTCTAGATGCAGACTCAACAAAGGAATCACTTCACGGATATCCACCTCTTGGTGGAGGATTCCAAGCACATGTATAAAAGAAGGACTTCGATGTCCAGGAAGGAGATCGTTACCCTTGAAGATCGCTTCGGTGCCATGAAGTAGCCGGATGGAAATCACCGCCTCGGCTCTACCTTCACGAATCCGCTCTCGGATCTTCGCTCCGCACTCCGCAGCTCCTACAGCAGCTGGTAGACTCCTCCCTTCCCTCTTGCCTTAGGCCTTTCTTCTTCCTTTTCTTGGAATAACATGAAGAAGAAGAAGAAGAGGAAAAGAGGGATTAAATCCCCTTTTTCTCAGCCTTCACAATACCTGGACAGAGCCCAACCATTGGATCCAGGAAGAGGGAAACAAACGGCTCAGATTTGGCCAGAAAAGCTAAAACACGGCCTGACACGCCCTGTGACATGCCCGTGTCACAGGCCGTGTCCCTCTAAGCGGCAGTCAACCGACTCAAAACCAACAGTACATGGCCATGGGACACGCCCGTGTTACATGCCGTGTCCCCGACACACCCTCAGACACGCCCGTGTCTGAGGCCGTGTGACTCAACGAAAATAATCCCAAAATAACCCGAGACTTCACACGGCATGGCACATGCCCGTGTTCCTGGCCGTGTGCACCTGGACACACCAGTGTCCCGCAAACACGCCCTAGCTCGAAACGTCAAGTTGAGTTCGACGACCACTGACACGCCCTGTGACACGCTCGTGTCACAGGCCGTGTCCTCACTTGAAACTCGACACTCGACGATCGTCGAGCAAAAGTCGTCGACCTGACGACTCGACACAACCCAGGCCTGACATGCCCTGCGACACGCCCATATCGCAGGCCGTGTCACCCATGCCTGAACCCAAATTTGGCCCAAATTGACCCAGAACTTCGGGGTGTTACAATCCTCCCCTCCTTCAAATAATTTCGTCCTCGAAATTTGACTCCAATCAGTCAATCAGCCACAACATCCCAACTCTTACACCCCAAGCCTCCTCACAAACTAACAAACACACAACACAAACAAACATTCCTAACTTCCACTTGTGCAAATTCAGCCACATACGACCTCAAAACAAACAACATGATTTATTTATCTCCTCACAATCACAAGTGCACCAAGCTTTGATAGATATGTAGTTTATTCATCACAACTATATAGAAGCATAGTTTGCATACACAGTAATGGGACTATTTCATGAGTCACCTCCGCTCAGCCTCCCGATTTTGGAATTCTCGGTTAAGAGACAAATTAAACACCCGAGGCTGAATTTCACCAACGGAGCTTTGCGGCTCTTGCACTTCCATAGCATGAAAGCGAGGTTGCGTCCGGGGTGCAGATGACTCGGCCACTGCTTTACCCTTTTCTTCATATGATGCACCTGTCTTTTTCTCACTCCCTGAAGGGGCATTCCAACAGAATTTTGTGATGTGACCTTGCTGTCCACATTTATAGCAGATACGTCCTGGCCCATAAGTCGCCCCCGAAGAAACAGTCGACGGAGCTGATTCCGCCGGCCTAAATCTTTTCTTCTCTCGTCGTCTAAACTCCGACTGATCCGATGGCGGCACTTTAAACTCTGAATTTTCCGCTGCCAGTCTCGTATTCTCTTGTACTCGCTTTATATCCTTCTCCAAGGCACGAGCTGTATCGACCAATGCTTGGAAGCCTTGGCTCACTGAACTCGGAAGTGCCAACCTCAATTCATCCTGCAGTCCTTCATAAAACCGATTTGTCTTTCGCGCTTCCTCCGCAAAGGTAGATCCTGCATATCTCCCTAATCTCGTAAACTCATGCAGGTAGGTATCAATATCTCGCTCACCCTGCACCAAACGGAGAAACTCATTTTCCATCGCAATCCTCTGCGACACCGACACATACTTGGCTAAAACTATTTGGGAGAATTCATCCATGGAAACTTCAGTTACACCTCGACCTGCCAAGTGATGCACTTCAATTTCATCCCACCACAATCTCGCATCTCCTTCCAACAGAAAAGTTGCCAACGTCACTTTCTGCTCCTCGACCGTCCTGATTGCGGTTAGGATTCTTTTTACCCTTTCCAACCAATCTTCTGCCTGCGTTGGCGAAAGCGTTCCACCAAACGTAGGTGGATGAAAGTGCATAAAACATGTCAATGACTCGTCACTTGCTTGCGCTTCCACCACCACTGCAGCATGCTCTTGCCTTGCACCAGGTCTTGCCTGTCCAGTAGGTTGTGCTTGTAACACTGCAAGCACTATCTCCGTCACCACCCGTATGGCTTCTATCGAGGGAGGCATTGGCTCTTCAACGGGTATTGCACTGTCATCAGACCGCTGGGGCTCAGACGGCCCAGCTCCATCCCTCGCCATCTATCAATGTACAGAACACCATTAATACGTCAAATCATAACGGTACTGCTACATTGACTACACACTCACGCACATCATGTGCTTGACATACATTCCTAGTGGACATTCATGAGTTCAATTATGTTCTCTCCTCCCAAACAATCTAAACCTGGCTTTGATACCACTTTGTAACGCCCCCACCTGTCACATGACATATAACGGTGGGTCCGGCCGGGGCCCCACGCCATATATCACAGACAAGCGAAGAAATTACTTGTGGGAATCAAACTCGATGCGTATCCTTAACTCATTCCATTCTAGCGCAGCATATTTTTAGGTTAGCATGAACTCAAACCAGAATGTCCACCAATATATAAATACCACATTTATATATAACAACACCAGAACTGTATACAACCCACACGTCCTGGCCTTATGGCCTTACAGGTTCCTCTTTTACACAGCAATAATTTCGTACATCGGCACGCAGGACGGCAACACATGAAATCCAAACACAACTCTTCCCATGGCCTTCAAGGGCCTATAGCAGCAAGCTAGCCATTCCGCTTATTCATTTCAAGACGCAACACCTGCAATTCCATATCCAAGCCAACACAAAAAACAAAGTAACGGTCAGCATTTGGCTGACCCATTATAACGACCCTACCCCCTACCCGGGGTAGTGGTTCATTCCCTGTATACAGTGCTATTATCATCTATCATCAAGTATCATCAAGCATATATCATTCTCTTTATCCCGCTAGCAAACACATTACATCACAAATGCTGGAATCCACCAGACGCTCCGTGCACTCAGGGCACCTTCTTGGCGTATCGGAATCCACCAGTCATACACCGCCGATCTGAGGTTTTAACTTGTTGGTTGACCGGACCTAGTCCACTAGTCTCGCAAGCTGGCAACATCCCGCCCAAACCACTCAGAGGTACAACCTCACAGCATCCAATAACAACCAGAGCAGATCGACCCACACCATGTGGTGTGGCAAGCCGGGTTTATCCAAGCTCCCCAAGCATTACAACCCATCGACCCCCCTCCTATTCTGATCGACCCACCCATGTGGTGCAGCAAGCTGGGTTTAACTCGGCTCCCCAAGCATTGCCACCAATCGATCCCTACCTAACCATACATTCATTACAATAGAAATCCATTTCCATCTCATCAAATCCACGGAGTCTCCTCCGGTTTACCCATGAACATCACCAATCCAGACTACCGGTCCAGATGGGCTTCACACAGCATGCCTATGCCGTACTCCATAATTCCGGCTCTAGATGCAGACTCAACAAAGGAATCACTTCACGGATATCCACCTCTTGGTGGAGGATTCCAAGCACATGTATAAAAGAAGGACTTTGATGTCCAGGAAGGAGATCGTTACACTTGAAGATCGCTTCGGTGCCATGAAGTAGCCGGATGGAAATCACCGCCTCGGCTCTGCCTTCACGAATCCGCTCTCGGATCTTCGCTCCGCACTCGGCAGCTCCTACAGTAGCTGGTAGACTCCTCCCTTCCCTCTTGCCTTAGGCCTTTCTTCTTCCTTTTCTTGGAATAACATGAAGAAGAAGAAGAAGAGGAAAAGAGGGATTAAATCCCCTTTTTCTCGGCCTTCACAATACCTGGACAGAGCCCAACCATTGGATCCAGGAAGAGGGAAACAAACGGCTCAGATTTGGCCAGAAAAGCTAAAACACGACCTGACACGCCCTGTGACACGCCCGTGTCACAGGCCGTGTCCCTATAAGCGGCAGTCAACCGACTCAAAACCAACAGTACATGGCCATGGGACACGCCCGTGTTACATGTCGTGTCCCCGACACGCCCTCAGACACGCCCGTGTCTGAGGCCGTGTCACTCAACGAAAATAATCCCAAAATAACCCGAGACTTCACACGGCCTGGCACACGCCCGTGTTCCTGGCCGTGTGCACCTGGACACACCCGTGTCCCGCAAACACGCCCTAGCTCGAAACGTCGAGTTGAGTTCGATGACCACTGACATGCCCTGTGACACGCCCGTGTCACAGGCCGTGTCCTCACTCGAAACTCGACACTCGACGATCGTCGAGCAAAAGTCGTCGACCTGACGACTCGACACAACCCAGGCCTGACACGCCCTGCGACACGCCCGTGTCGCAGGCCGTGTCACCCATGCCTGAACCCAAATTTGGCCCAAATTGACCCAAAACTTCGGGGTGTTACACATCATGCCTATTTTGTACTTCGATTTCGGGTCTAAGTGCAAATTAACGGGGATACACGGATCTACCTGTCGGGGGAACCACATCCACGTGTTTGTGGAGCGTCTACCCTCTAATGTCAAAAGAAAGGATTTCGCATGTCCAAGAAAGAGGATTGTTACCCTTGATGTACGCTTTGGTGCCATGAGAGAAATCCAGACGGTTGAAAACGACCGCTCCGACTTTGTCTCTGCAAATACAAACTCACCTTGCGAATCTGAGACCCAAAACACGAACGGCGGCAAGATCCCCCTTCTTCTGGTGCAACTACTGTTGGGTGCATTTGAAAATGTGTTTCAGATTTGAAGAAGCCTCACCCTACTCAATGATATGCATCAAGGTGTATTTGATGTGTTTTGAGTTTATATGTGCAGGTTAAGTAAATGCAGGAATGCAGAAAAATTTCTAAGTACATGTGTCGACACCTAGAGAAGCAGTGTCGACACTTATGAAGGCTTGTGTCGACACTGGAGAAAGGTTGTGTCGACACTTGGAGTTAGTTGTGTCGACACCAGAAAAGGCTTTGTCAACACCATGAAAGGCTTTGTCAACACCAGAAGAAATTGTGTCGACACCAGGAGGCTGTGTCGACACACAGATAAGCAAAGTCGACATCAACTGAGTCGACACCGAAAAGCAGTGTCGACACACAAGAATACTTAGTCGACATCAAATGTGTCGACACATAGAGGCAGTATCGACACACAGAGTACTTTGTCGACATCAACTGTGTCGACACACAGGACTTGTGTCGACACACAGTAAAGTTTCAACTATGTTAAAGAAGAAGTATTTGTGTCGACACACAGAATCAGTGTCGACATATTCAACAGAAGGCTGTGTCGAGAAGTATTAACTACAACAAAGGAGATGTGTCGACACCACCAAGGCTTGTGTCGACACTTAGTTCACCTGTGTCGACACTTAGTCTACTTGTGTCGACACAGGATGAAGTTCAGTCTCGACACTTTCAGACAGAGACAATATTTTCAAGAAGTGACCGGATGACTTGACAGCTGCCATTTCTAACCGGTCTACCACAACTATCAAAGCTGTCAGAAGGTTGTTAGAAACCGGATCAGCCGGTTACCATGGAAGAAGACTATATAAAGGCCTTCTCCTTCAATAGAAGAAGAATCATTACAGTTAAGATTGAAGATCTACACAGATATCTAACAACACAATAAGAAGAAGACCTTCGACAGAAGATCTAAGAAGTTGGAGAGAGAGAGCTCCATCTAAGAAGTGCAGTTGCTGAACCAGGCTGCAAAGAAAGATTCAGATTGAGATCTGAATCTCAAGTCAGAAGTTGATTGAAGATCAACTTCTCAACAGTTCAACCCTACTGAGTTCAGATTCAAGAAGCTTTGAAGAAAGCTAAGAGAGGTTGTGCTCTGCCATCAATTTCTTCCAAGAACTGATCAAGAAACCATTCATCCCTTCTCTCTCTACCTGGGTGGTTATAAAACACTTTGTAAACATTATTTTCTGTAGGATCTATTCTAGCTCTAACCTGTAAGCCTGTTTTATAAAGGCTGAGTATAGGAGAGTAAATTCTCTGAGTGGTAGGCCTTGTGTAGGCTGAGGTAGTGCTGTGAGCCTGAGTTGTAGGAGATTGATATCTCTGAGTTATAAGCCTTGTGTAAGCTGAGGTAGGGCAGTTTGCCTGAGTTCTAGGAGCCTTATTTGGGGTTCTGAGCTGTAAGATCTGAGGATCTGAGGTAAAGTGCAGAAGTTAGGCCGAATCTAGCACACTGCTAGATAGGTGAAGGAGGAAAGTGGATGTACCCAGACCTTGGGGAACCACTATAAAATCTATGTGCACTCTGTGATTGATTATTTCTGTGATTGTTGTGCTGTGTAGTTGTAGAATTTGAAATTACTGGTTAAATAACAGAACAGATTTCCTGTATTAAAATCAAAAGAAAAAGTGCACCTATTCACCCCCCCCCCCTCTAGGTGGTTAGGCACTAATTCTATCAAGTGGTATCAGAGCTAGGTTACTCAAAGAAGGACTTAACAGTTAGAGTTAGATCCTTAAGGCAGATTCAAGAATCAAGAAAATGGGTTCAGGTGAAAATCATAAGGAGCTAGGTTTTATGAAACTACCCATATGCAGAAAGGAGATATTTGGCATCTGGAAAGAAAGGGTCAGGCTGTTTATGGAGGCTTCTGATCTAAGGATCTACATCACAGTAAAGGAAGGTCCTTATATTCCAATGAAGGTGTCAATTCTAGATGCAAACCAAAGAATTCCCAAGGATTATTCAGGGATGACCAAGGATGAGATCATCTTGGCAACTATGGATAAGAGAGCCCAGAATATCATAGTTAGTGCCATAGATGATGCAACCTTTCAGAATTTAATTCACTGCAAGACCTCCAAAGAAATGTGGGATACTTTGATAGTTTACATGGAGGGTTCAGAAGAAGTTAGACAAGATAGAAATCTATGCTAAACCAGGAATATGAGAGTTTCAGACAAGGAAAGTCTGACAGTATAACTAAGTGTTATAAAAAGTTTTATAGAATAGTAAATGAGTTGATGTCCTATGGGAGAATCTTCAATACTTATGAACTGAATGATAAATTCCTAAGATTCTTGACAAAGGATTGTGACACAAAGATTTGTTTCATTAGGGAAGTGGCCAAACTTGCTGATATCTCTCCACCAACTTTGTTTGGAAAATTGCTGTCATATGAAATGCAGCTGATGGCAAGAAAAGAGGAAGAGAAAAGTGCAAAAGGTGAGCATAGAGAAAAGTCTGTGGCATTCAAGGTTGAATCCACTAAGAAAAATAGGAGGATGTCTCCATCACCTCTTAAGATTGTTGCTGAAACTACTTCAGATAATTCAGACAACCAGAATTCAGACAGCAGTGACTCAGATGAAGATTTTGCAGCATTTACAAGACAGTTTCAGAGATTCCTGAAGAAGAAGCAGTGGAAGTCTAAGCCTTCCACATCTCAGCCTAAGGATGAGTATTATCAAAAGAGGAAGTCATCCAGGAAGGACAGGAGCAGGTCTAAGCCAAGCAAGTCTACAACATCAAAGATAGTTTGCTACTACTGTAATAGGCCTGGACATGTTATGGCTGAGTGTCCAGATAAAAGAAAAGAGACTGCAGATAAAAAGAAGAGTCAACACCAGAGCAAGAAGGAGAAGTCCTTTGTTGCTAAGAAGGAGAAGAGCTTGACAGACTAATCTTCTTCAGAGTCAGAATCAGAAGCTGAGGCCTACATTGGTCTATATGCAGCAGATGAAGAAGAAGAGTTTCTCCAGGTGCTGAACTCTATATATGAACAAGAATACCATCAGTGCAAGGGACTGATGGCTGTGTCAGAAGAAGACAAGTGTCAGGATCAGCCTGGTCCTAGTAAGGTACAATGTATTACTAGAAATTCAGATTGTAGTACTGAGTCAGAGTCAGCAACATCTGCATCAAGTGATGTGGATGGGTCTGAGTCTAAAGGTGATATTCATCAGCTGATAGATGAATACGGAGACTTGCTGCAGGCATTAAAGAAAAGCAAAAACCTGGCCAAAACTCTGGCTAAGGAAATTGCAGATCTTAAGATGGTTGCATCTGATTCAGAGAAGCTACTGGATCAGAAGTTAAATGAGATAGCCAGACTGAAAAACATTACTGTTATTCAGATGGGTACTATCACATTCAAGAATGATCAGATTAAAATCTGGAGATTAGACTTCAGAAGGAGAAAGAGATAGTAGCTAGTTTTTCAAAACCAAAATCTGTATTACCCTTGATTGATGAGTTTGTACCTCAAAAGGGTAAGGCTGGGTTAGGGTTTAAGAGAACTTCATGGACTTCTAGGTCCAAATCTAAAGGCAAAGCCCCGGCACAAAACAAGAAGCCTGCTGTAGACAATTCAGCTAAGGTTGTACCTAAACAAAGGTACAACAAGTTTGAGTGTTGGTGTTGTGGCAAGGTAGGTCACTTTGTCTTAGATTGTTGGCACAATTCCAGTGTCAAGGAAAGTAGCAATCTGCCTGCTAGAAGTGCAACAGGCAGATTTGTTAAATTTCAGGCTAACATGAACCAAGGACCCAAAACTCATTTGGGTTCTAAGGTTAAGTAGTCTTTATTGCAGGTGAGTCCAAGTGGCCATGCCCCTATATGGTACTTGGACAGTGGATGTTCCAGGCACATGACCGGAACTAGGGGGTTGCTGAAGGACTACACACCTATCATGGATGGACCTAAAGTAACCTTTGGTGGTTCTGAAAAAGGAATCATTAAAGGATTTGGTAACATTTCTAGTAACCAGATTACTATCACTCAAGTGGCCTATGTGAAAGGTTTGAAGCACAACCTTATAAGCATAAGTCAGCTGAGTGATTTAGGATATGACATCTCATTTGTCAAGAATGGTTGTCATATCAAAAGGTCAAATGATCAAAAGGTCATATTGACAGGATATAGAAAGAGAAATGTATATTGCCTTGACTTTGTGTGTGAGAACAATGTTTCTCTTATTTGTCTTATAGCTGATGAGAGAGTCTCCCATTGTATTAAATGGCACAAGAGGCTGGTCCATCTTAACTACAAGACTATTGGCCAACTCTTTAGCAAAGAGTTAGTGATGAATGATCCTCAATTTAAGTGTATAAAGGATAGGATATGCTCAGCTTGTCAAAAAGGCAAGCAGACCAAATCCTCCTTTCATAGCCTTGAAAGCAAGGATTTAGTGAGGTGTTTATACCTCTTGTATATGAATCTATTTGGTCCTATGCCAGTTCATAGTCTAGGTAGGAAGGTCTACACTTTTGTGGTGGTAGATGACTATTCTAGATATTCCTGGGTGTTCTTTCTGAGATAAAAATCTTAAACCCCAACTGTCTTATATAGTTTTGTTAAATAAATATAGAATGAGTTGAGCAGTACAGTGGTCAAAATCAGAAGTGACCATGGCACTGAATTTCAGTCTGAAAGTATGACAAGACTATGTGAAGAATTTGGGATTTTTCAAGAATTTTCCTCACCTAGAACACCACAGCAAAATGGTATTGCTGAAAGGAAGAATAGAACACAGATTGAGGCTGGTAGAACTTTATTGAGTGACACTTCTCTCTCAGAATATTTCTGGGCTGAGGTAGTAAACACTGCATGTCATGTGATCAATAGGGCTACTATCACCAAGAGCCACAAAAAGACTCCCTATGAGATTGTGAATGGCGGAAAACCAAACTTATCCTATTTTAGGATCTTTGGTTGCAAGTGCTATATACTTAACAATGGCAAGTCTTATCTAACTAAGTTTGCTACCAAATCTTAAGATGGGATATTTGTTGGGTACAGCAACAATAGTAAGGCTTATAGAGTCTACAACTTGATTACTCAAGTTGTAGAAGAGTCTGTACATGTAGTCTTTGATGAAACAAGACTGATTAACTGTGAGTTGTCATAGTGCTTGCAGTTCTACAGGTATAAATGAGAGAATGGACAAGCTTACCATTATAGAAGATTCTACTGCAAATCAGTAAGTGGAAAATGGTGGCTGTTGTCCAGGGGGAGTACAAGACTCTCCAGGTGCTGATGAAAACCAAGAGGTGCAGCATAATGAAGAAACTGGAGGTGTTCAACCTAAAGATAGACTACCTCCAGCTAATAGACACTTAAAGGATCATCCAGCAAATCAGATAATTGGTGATCCAAAATAAGGAGTGCAAACAAGAAGCAGGAATCTGAGCACAGTTCTTTGCTCCAGCTTCCTATCACAAGTCGAACCTAAGAAATTTGAAGAAGTTGTTCTAGACCCACATTGGATTGATGTCATGCAAGAGGAGCTGAATCAGTTCAGAAGATGCAAGGTCTGGAAGTTAGTTCCAAAACCAAAAGACCACAACATCATTGGAACAAAGTGGATCTTTAGGAACAAAGTGGATCTTTAGGAACAAACTGGATGAGAATGGGATTATTGTGAAGAACAAAGCAAGACTTGTTGCAAAAGGATACAGGAAGGAAGAGGGTATTGATTTTGATCAAACCTTTGCCCCAGTAGCAAGACTGGAAGTAATTAGTATGTTCCTTGCTTATGCAACATATCAAGGCTTTAAGGTATTCCAAATGGATGTAAAGTCAGCATTCCTTAATGGAAATCTAAAGGAAGAAGTCTATGTAGAGCAGCCCTCAGGTTTTGTTGATCCTCTCAAACTTGATTATGCTTATAGACTCAGGAAAGCATTGTATGGGTTGAAACAAGCCCCAAGGGCTTGGTATGAAACTCTGTCTAGTTTTCTCATTGAGAACAAATTCTCAAGGGGGAAAATAGACAAGATTCTATTCCTAAGGGAATCCAAAGGGAAGATAATCCTAGTCCAAATATAAGTTGATGACATAATATTTGGGTCTACTGAAAGTAACCTTTGTAGAAAGTTTGCAAAACTTATGCAAGCGAAATTTGAAATGAGCAGTATGGGAGAACTTAAGTTTTTCTTGGGTCTCCAAGTAAGACAAACTGAAGATGGCTTGTCTATAACTCAGTCTAAGTTCACCCTGGAGTTAATTAAAAAGTATGGTATAGAATCATCCACTACCATGAGAACTCCTATGGGGTCAAGTGTGTCTCTTAGCAAAGATAATGCAGGGAAACATGTAGATGAAACTTTGTATAGAGGGATAGTTGGCTCCCTCCTATATCTGACTGCTAGTAGACCAGATATCATGTATGCTATATGTGTCTGTGCTAGGTACCAATCCTGCCCTAAAGAATCTCATCTGACTGCAGTCAAAAGGATTTTGAGATATCTTAAGGGCGCACCTAATCTAGGCCTTTGGTACCCTAGGAATGGAGATTTTCTACTGACAGGCTATTCAGATGCAGACTTTGCAGGTTGCAAAGAAGATAGAAAAAGTACTACAGGCATCTGTCAATTTCTAGGAGGAAGATTGGTCTCTTGGAGCAGTAAGAAGCAGACAAGTGTGGCAATTTCCACAGCAAAGTCTGAATATGTGGCAGCAGGAAGTTGCTGTGCACAGCTATTATGGATTCAACACCAGCTAGAAGACTATGATATTCAGGTAAGTAGAATACTTTTGTTTTGTGATTCTACAAGTGTCATTTCTATTGTAAATAATCCTGTTTCACATAGTAGGACTAAGCATATAGAAATTAGATACCATTTTCTTAGCGAACATGTAGAGAAAGAGGACATTTCACTAGAATATGTCAAAACAGATTATCAAATTGTAGATATGTTTACTAAGCCTCTGGATGAAACAAAATTCAATAAGTTTAAAATTGAATTAGGAATGTTAAACATAGATTAGTTTAACAAAAATTGGCTAAGTAAAATTGTGTCGACACAAGGAGTTGTCAGTGTCGACACATAGAAGTGGTGTCGACATTCCAGGGAAATGATGTCGACACATCTAGAAAATTGGTGTCGACACTTCAGAGAAGTAGTGTCAACACATCGAGAAGTGGTGTCGACACTTAGGTTCAACACAGATTTCGTCAAGTGGAGTATCGACTAATCGTCGAGTGCAGATGTATAAGTGTCGACACATAAGCTCTGTTGACTATATTGGTGTCGACACATAGTACTTAACACCATTTTCGAGACTTAAGTAGTCAGTGTCGACACTTTTCAACAGTGTCGACACATTCAGTGTTTGTTGACGTGTCTTTTCACCTTCGTTTTTAGAAAGGTATAAATAGGTCAACAACATTGTCTGTCGACACGCTCTCCAAAGTTTCGAGACCAAAACTTTGTGTCGACAAATTCTTTCATCTACATTCAAGATTTCACTCAACCCTAATGGCGCCCAAGCTTGAAGACAATATCAATGAAGGATATGAGCCGGTACGCAACGCATTTGATGGAGCGGAATCTGAAATTAAAGGTGTAGTAACCCTAGTTGCTGAGAATGGGTTGGAGTTTCTAGTTTCTGAACCAACAAAGATTTGGAAGAAGGAAATCCTAGAATTCTATGGCGCTGCAACTTTAGATTCAACTGGATTAAAGATCAAATCAATAGTTCATGGAGCTAAAGTCAAACTTACTCTGAAGAGCTTGAGAAAAACTCTTCAATTACCAAGAACTCAAGAAGAGGAAGATGTACCTGCATCTAAGACAAGGGAAGCACTTCAATGGTGTGGATTGGATCCCACCTTAAAGATTGGAGCTGCCATGAACAGAAAGGAATGAATCAGCAAGGCAAATTTCTTTTAGAAATAGTTGGCAAAGTCATCCTCTACAAGCCAGGGGACATGATAGGATTTCTGTCTACATGTTCAGCTTGATGACAAGGATCATCTACACATTAAACACTGATTGGTCAGCAGTGATTTTTGAAAAGATTAAGGAAGGTATTAAGAAGCCCAATCTGGATAGAATTATAAGTCTGTACTTAGCTGGAACTATTCCAGAAGTAATGGAACAAGTACCTGGTTCTAAAATTAATCATATAAGGAGGATGGACATTAGTATTATCTCAAGATGGGATAGGGTCCTAACTAAGGACATGTCTGATGAGGAAATGCAAAAGGTTCCTGATAAATCTACAGTACAAGAAATTCCTGCACAAGACCCTGCAGATGAAGCACAAGTGCAGAGGGAGCCCCATGTTGAGGAAGAGCCTACTCACTTGGACAGTGAAATGGCAACACAAACTATACTTGAGGTAATACATGAAGTAAATCAAACAAATTTCAATAATGAAGATGAAATGCTAACTGAATATTTGATTGATGTTGACCAGCCAACTCAATTAAACAGTCAAGCTCAAGATGTTGTAATGGAGGATACATCTGCTATTGCTGATGTTCTAGAGATGAGAGTATCTCCAGTTCCTTCCCAACAAGAGTTTACCCTAGATGAGTTGTTCACTGCTATGGAGCAAGAGACTCAGTGGGAGACAGAAAGATTTGAGGGGGAGCAAGTTAATCTTGAGGAAGTGCAGGCTAACCTTGAGGTGGAGCATATGAGGTCTCATGGGGAGACTGCAAGAAATGAGAAGGAGCAAATTAGAACTGAAATTGAGGAGCAAAGGACTCAGGGGGAGCAACCTAGAACTGCACAGGACTTGCCTCCTAGTCCTAAAGATAGAGTTGATATTACTAGTACCTCAGATTCAGAGGATGCAGCTGAGGTTCAAGCTAAGAAAAGAAAGCTCATGGTATTCAAGAGAAGAAGCCAAAGCTACAAGAAGGCACTACAAACTGTTGCTCCATAACCTGCCCCAACAACTTATTACAGTTCATTGTTAGTATCTTTACAAGTGAAGTTGGATGAGCAAAGGATTGTCATGGAGAAGTATATAGATGAAACTCACAAAGATCTCCAGCTCTCCTTGGCAACAGATATAAAATCAATAAGATTTGAAGTGAATCAAAATAAGAAAGAAATGACTGATTGTTTCCACAAGGGTGGAAATGCTGTGGTTTTCCTTGCAACACATCAAGAGAAAATCAAGACTCAAGTGGATGATATAGCGGTGAAGCAGGGCTATGTCTTAGAAAATCAAATTAGAATGAATAATAATATGACAGAATCACATAATGTGATTGTTACAGAACTCAAAAATGTTACAACAGCCCAGCCTGCTGATAAATCAACAGCCAGGACAGAGTTTGATAAGGAGAAGTTTGATAAGGACTTACAGGAAGGCATAGCTGCTGTCAAAACAGCTATTGAGCAATCTCAAAAGACCATTTCAGGACTGCTGCTAAAGTTAAAGGGATTTTATAAGGATGGTGTTAATTTTCTGGATGAACAAATCAGATTTCAGAAAGATGATCTCAGAGATCATGTGGCCAGAGAAGTCATAAAGGGGGAGAGATTATTAGTCAAAGCTGTATCTGATCATGCTAAATGGATTTCCAATAGCATCAGAGCCACACTTGGATATCCACCCCTTTGTGATGATGACAATGTGGCTGAATCTGGTATAAACCCTGCTGTTTTTGTAGGTGAGCAAGCTAATGTTGCTCAAGTTATCTACCCTCCAGTAGATTTTGAGATGATACATCAAGAAGTACAGTCTATGTACAGCCCTCCAGAGGGTAATAAAAATATTATTCTTGAGAAAGTAGACAAGCCTGTGTCTGAGGAAGTTTTGACCAAAGAGCAAGAAACTCTTTTGTCCAAGAAGAGATTCAAAGAACAGGCAGAATTGAAGCCTGATTTTGAGTGGTGGAGTCCTACTTCTAGGAACATTATACCGACTGCTTGGAAAGCTGTTAAGGACCAGAACCATGATAGGGGTAAATGGTATTCTGAATAAGAATGGATAAAACATGAAGCCAGGCAAGAATCTATTGTACAGTATAAAAGGAAGGCAAAACTTGGAAAGCTACCTCCAATGCTCAGGAGCCTAGCAAATATTTTCCTAAGCCCTTTCATTATTTTGAAAGACAAAAAATAATGGTTGAAGAGCAAAAGAAGAAAGATCTTAAGGGCAAGAAGCCAGCTGATGACACTAATGTTCCTGTACAAGCCAAAGTCCAATCAGACAAAGGAATTGTCATCAAGGAGCCAGAGCAACCTTAGAATAGATTTAATAGATTTTATAACATTGTAATCTTTTGTGTTAAAATCTATGTAAACTTTTGTTAAAGAAAGTATTGGAAGTTGAAACAAAACAATATTGAATGCTCATTGTGTTAGCATACTTATTCTGTGATGAAATATTTTTTATGTTTTGTTTTAAGTATTTACCCTATCATATAATGTTGTTATACATTATAATGTGTATTTGTTATGATTGGTGTATATCATTGACTAAGGGTTATGACTTCTCCAAATAGGGGTAGATTGTTGGGTACATTTGAAAATGTGTACCAGATTTGAAGAAGCCTCACCCTACTCAATGATATGCATCAAGGTGTATTTGATGTGTTTTGAATTTATATGTGCAGGTTAAGTAAATGTAAGAATGCAGAAAAATTTCTAAGTTCATGTGTCGACACCTAGATAAGCAGTGTCGACACTTATGAAGGCTTGTGTCGACACTGGAGAAAAGCTGTGTCGACACTTGGAGTTAGTTGTGTCGACACCAGGAAAGGCTTTGTCGACACCAGGAAAGGCTTTGTCAACAGCAGAAGAAATTGTGTCGACACCAGAAGGCTGTGTCGACACACAGAGAAGCAAAGTCGACATCAACTGAGTCGACACCAAAAAGCAGTGTCGACACACAGGAATACTTAGTTGACATCAAATGTGTCGACACATAGAGGCAGTGTCGACACACAGAAGACTTTGTCGACATCAACTGTGTTGACACACAAAACTTGTGTCGACACACAGTAAAGTTTCAACTATATTAAAGAAGAAATATTTGTGTCGACACACAGAATCAGTGTCGACACATTCAACAGAAGGCTGTGTCGAGAAGTATTAACTACAACATAGGAGATGTGTCGACACCACCAAGGCTTGTGTCGACACTTAGTTCACCTGTGTCGACACTTAGTCTACTTGTGTCGACACAGGATGAAGTTCAGTCTCGACACTTTCAGACAGAGACAGTAGTTTCAAGAAGTGACTGGGTGACTTGACAGCTGCCATTTCTAACCAGTGTACCACAACTGTCAAAGCTGTCAGAAGGTTGTTAGAAACCGGATCAGCCGGTTACCATGGAGGAATACTATATAAAGGCATTCTCCTTCAACAGAAGGAGAATCATTACAGTTAAGATTGAAGATCTACATAGATATCTAACAACACAACAAGAAGAAGACCTTCAACAGAAGATCTAAGAAGTTGGAGAGAGAGAGCTCCATCTAAGAAGTGTAGTTGCTGAACCAGGCTGCAAAGAAAGATTCAGATTGAGATCTGAATCTCAAGTCAGAAGCTGATTGAAGATCAACTTCTCAAGAGTTCAACCCTACTGAGTTCACATTCAAGAAGCTTTGAAGAAAGCTAAGAGAGGTTGTGCTCTGCCATCAGTTTCTTCCAAGAACTGATCAAGAAACCATTCATCCCTTCTCTCTCTACCTAGGTGGTGGTAAAACACTTTGTAAACATTATTTTCTGTAGGATCTATTCTAGATCTGAGCTGTAAGCCTGTTTTATAAAGGATGAGTGTAGGAGAGTAAATTCTCTGAGTGGTAGGCCTTATGTAGGCTGAGGTAGGGTTGTGAGCCTGAGTTGTAGGAGATTGATATCTCTAAGTTATAGGCCTTGTGTAGGCTGAGGTAGGGCAGTTTGCCTGAGTTGTAGGAACCTTGTTTGGGGTTCTGAGCTGTAAGATCTGAGGATCTGAGGTGAAGTGCAGAAGTTAGGTCGAATCTAGCACACTGCTAGATAGGCGAAGGGCGAAAGTGGATGTACCCAGACCTTGGGGAACCACTATAAAATCTATGTGCACTATGTGATTGATTGTTTCTGTGATTGCTGTGCTGTGTAGTTGTAGAATTTGAAATTACTGGTTAAATAACAGAACAGATTTTCTGCCTTAAAATCAAAATAAAAAGTACACCTATTCACCCCCCCCCCCCCCTCTAGGTGGTTAGGCACTAATTCTTTCAACTACTCCTCTAGAAAACCAAGCCAAACTCTCCAATTCCAAAATAATGAAGAGGAAACAGCCAAGCAATGCATATAAATAAAGCCACCGCCGCGTGGTAACTAGCTACCGCCGCGCGGTAGCGCCTCGTTTCACGTGTAACCACCTAGGCCCTCCAATTACAGGATGACACGTGGCCACGCTGATACAGATTCGCTAATGCCGAGCGTTACGATACTAGCGCCTTGTGGTATCTAGTGACCATTACATCACGACCGCCCCTACTACCGCCACGCGATAGCTACTATAATCGCATGGTAGTAACTCGAGCGCTTTGATAAATAAATTGTCAAGCT
The DNA here is from genome assembly GCA_039583875.1 of Platanthera guangdongensis. Lineage (NCBI taxonomy): Eukaryota > Viridiplantae > Streptophyta > Magnoliopsida > Asparagales > Orchidaceae > Platanthera > Platanthera guangdongensis. The sequence goes on from CM077165.1 coordinate 22,550,260, forward strand.
ACTATCAGTGGTAACTCTATCGCTGGGCATTAACTTCCCGAGAGCTCGGACAATAAAATGGCTACCACCACGCTATAGAAACGTACCGCCGTGCGGTAGACTAGGTGTTGAGTCACCTCGCCTCACTCAACGCTCTCAATGCTGTCAACACTAACAATGGAGCTACCGCCGCATAGTACCTAGCTACCGTCGGTCGATAGCCTTCAGAACACCATGTCCTACCTTAGCAAAAATTAGGGCGTTACAAATGTCCCCCACTTAAAGAATTTCATCCTGAAATTAAGTCATGTAGGAAATTACAGAATTTGATCAACATTAACTGTGTACCTCAATCGAATAACTCGTGAAACTCTGACTTCATGGTTTGCTCCCACTCCCATGAAAGCTCCTCTCGGCCACAGTTGTCCCACCGGACCTGGACCTTCCTGATCTCTTTATTACGAAGTCGCTTGATATCCACATCCTCAATATGAATGGGTTTGACCTTTGTTGTCAACCCACCATCCACCGGTACTTGATCTACAGCGATCACTAGCATAGGCTCTTGCACCGCCTTCCGCAACACTGATATGTAGAATACATCATGTAGACCACTCAATTCTGTTGAAAGCTTCAACCAGTAGGCTGCTTCACCAACGCGCTCCAGCACTTAAAATGGCCTAAGGTATCTCGGACTTAGCTTTTTCAGTCGACGAATCCTCGACATGCCCTTGAATGGTTTGATCTTCAAGTATGCCCAATCGCCCATGAAGAATTTGTTGTTTTGTGCTTGACATCATAGTACTTGGCTTGCTTATCTTGTGCAATCAGTAGTCGCTCCCGGATTGTACGCACAACCGAAGTCACATCTTCGACGTCCTTCTGCTTGTATAGCTTGGACTCGCTAGTCTCTAACCATGACAACTGGGGTACGACACTTCCTACCATAAAGTACCTCGAAGGGCATCATTTGGATGCTTACCTTGTAGTTGTTGTTGTACACAAACTCAATCATATATAGGTGATCCTCCCACCTTTTGCCGAAATTCAAGGCACACATGTGAAGTATGTCCTCCATCATCCTATTGACTCTCTCGGTCTGACCATCCGTCTGCGGATGAAAGGTCGTGCTGAAAGTCAGTTTTGTCCCCAATAGTTGATGCACCAACCTCCAATCGTTAGACGTGAACTGTCAATCCCTGTCACTCACGATGCTACGGGACACACCGTGCAGACGAACAATATTCTCCACATACAGCTTTGCTAGCCTATCCACTGAATCGTCCTTCCTATTCGGGATGAAGTGCGATACTTTCATCGAATGATCTGAAAGAAATTGTACCTAATCACCTAGAGGGGGGGTGAATAGGTGACCTTAATCTTTTTAAATTTTTAGGCAGAATCACAGAACTATAAACAATTCTTCACAGCAATCACATAATAAAGCACACACAGAGTACACACAGTTTTATAGTGGTTCCCCAAGGTCTGGGTACATCCACTTTCTCCCTTCGCCTATCTAGTAGTGTACTAGATTCGGCCCAACTTCTCCACTATTCCTCAGATCCTCAGATCTTACACTCAGAACCCCAAATAGGTTCCTACAGCTCAGAGTGATCACACTCCTACAACTCAGGCACACAACCCTACCACTCAGTCTTTAAAAGACCTATACTCAGCCTTCAACAAGGCCTACACTCAGAGTAAAGTATCTCCTACACTCAGGAACACAGGCCCTATCACTCAGCCTTTATAATTTCAGGCTTACAACTCAGATCCCTAAGGATCCTGCAAGAAATTAAAATTACAATGTATATAACCTCAACTCAGAATAAGAGAGAAGAGTTGACAGGTTTCTTGATGAGTTCTTGGATGAACTTTGTTGAGATCAACCTCCCTTGGCTTCCTTCAAAGCTTCTTGAATTTAGAACACAGTAGGGTTGATTCTCTATGCAGCTGATCTTCAATCACTGCAACTTAAGATTCAGATCTCAATCTGAAACTTTCTTCACAGCCTAGTTCAACAGCTGTCTTCTTAGAAGTAGCTCTCTCTCTCCAACTTCTTAGATCTTCTGATCACTTCAGTTGATTGTTGTTAATCATCTTCTTCTGTTGACAGAATAAGCCTTTATATAGGCTTTCTTCATGGTGACCGGCTGATCCGGTTTCTAACAGCTTTCTGACAGCTCTTACAGTTGTAGTAGACCGGCTGGAATGGCAGCTGTCAAGTCATCCAGTCACTTCTTGAATTTTCTGTGACTGTCTGAAACTGTCGAGACAGTCAGTCTTTAAGTGTCCACACTTATAGACCAAGTGTCGACACAAGTAGACTAAGTGTCGATACTAGCCTTCATGGTGTCGACACAACTCCTTGTGTTGTAGAATCTGCTTCTCGACACTGCTTCTTCAACATGTGTCGACACTGATATTGTGTGTCGACACAACTCCTTGTTCTTTAGTACTTAGTTGTATTCTTGTAAGTGTCGACACAACTCCTTTGTGTCGATACATCTTCCTGTATTGATACTCGCTGAGTGTCGACACATTTTCTTAGTGTCGACACATGCCTTCTGTGTTGATACTTGCTGAGTGTCGACACATTTTCTTAGTGTCGACACTTGTACTTAGACTTCATTGAAATTTGCTGAGTGTCGACACAACTCCTTGTGTCGACACATTCTTCATGTGTTGAGACTTTTGCTGTGTGTCGACATATTCTTCATTATGTCGACACTTGTACTTAAACTCTGTTGAAGTTTGCTGAGTGTCGACACAGCCTCTTAATGTCGACACGTGCACTTGAGCTTTGTTGAAATTTTGTTGAGTGTCGACACAGCCTCCAAGTGTCGACACTTGTACTTGAACTTTGTTGAAATTTTGCTGAGTGTCGACACAGCCTCCAAGTGTCGACACTTTTGATGTCGACAAAGTTCCTCTGGGTGTCGACACTGCTTCTAAGTGTCGACACAGCTTCTCTGGACATTTCTTCATTGAGTGTCGACACAGCCTGTATGTGTCGACACTTTCCTTCTGGTGTCGACTCCGCATTCCTGGTGTCGACATAATTACTCCAAGTATCGACACTGCTTCTCTGGGTGTCGACACAAGTCTTCTTAAGTGTCGACACTTTTCATCTGGGTGTCGACACATGGACTTAGAAACTTTTCAGTTTTCCCTGCAAATACTTAACCTGCACAACTAAACTCAAAACACATCAAATATATTTTGATGTATATCATTGAGTAGGGTGAGGCTTCTTCAAATCAGGTATATTTATTCCAATGTACCCAACAATCTCCCTCTATTTAGAGAAGTCATAACCCTTAGTCAATGATATACACCATACGTAACAAATTCACAGTATGATGTAAAACAATATTAAATGATAGGGTAAGTACATAAACATGTATAAACAAAACATGTATACACAAATTTCTCAGAACATTAATGTAATAGATTTAATATATATCACATTGTTCTAACAACTTCAACATATTCATTATTCAAAAGTTTACAGAGAGTTTAAAATCAAATGATTACAACTGTAAACTAAAGAAAAATTCTATCCTATTGCTGCTCAGGCTCCTTGATCACAATGCCCTTTCCTGATTGTATCTTTGCTTGGACAGGAGCTTCAGCATCTTCAGCAGCAGCAAGCTTCTTTCCTTTAAGATCCTTCTTTTTCAAATCTTCAGCTTTGATCTTTTGCCTTTCAAAGTAATGATAAGGCTTTGGAAAGTACTTGCTAGGCTCCTGGGCAGTAGGAGGTAGCTTTCCCATCTTAGCCTTTCTTCTATATTGCATAATGGTCTCTTGCCTACTCTCATGCTTCCTCCACTCCAGTTCAGAATACCACTTGTTTCTATCCTGGATATTGTCCTTGGCAGCCTTCCATGCAGTCAAGATAATATTCCTGGAAGTGGGGCTCCATTGTTCAAAGTCAGGCCTAAGTTCAGCTTGCTCTCTGAACCTTTTCTTAGATAATTGTGCTTCTTGTTCTTTTAGCAAAGCCTCTTGTTCTTTCAGTATAGCCTCTGGCACTGGCTGAACTACTTTTTCTATGATGACATTTTGATTTCCTTCAGGAGGACTATACATGGTATGTATCTCTTGCTGTACCATGTCAAAGTCTGGTGGAGGGTATATTACTTGAGCCACTTCAGCTTGCTCCCCTTCAAGATATGCAGGATTAATTCCAGACTCTGCAACATTGTCATCATCACATAATGGAGGATATCCAAGGGTGGCTCTGATGGAATTTGAAATCCACTTTGCATGATCAGAGCTGGCTTTGACTAACACCCTCTCCCCCTTTATGACTTCTCTTACAATGTGATCCCTAAGATCATCTTTCTGAAACCTTATTTATGCATTCAGATAGTTTACTTCATCCTTGTAGAAAGGTTTCAACATTTGGAGCTTTTCAGTTATTAGCTTCTGGGAATCTTAAAGTGCAGAAGTAACAGCAGTGATACCTTCTTGTAATGCTTTATCAAATTCTGCCTTAGCTGTAGCACGTGCTGTAGTCTGACCAGTAGCTATATTCTTCATTTCTATTACTATTGCATTATGTGAAGCAGTGAGATTATCATTCATTCTCAGCTGGTTCTCCAGGACATAACCTTGCTTCACTGCAATATGATCTGCTTGTGTTTTGATCTTTTCCTGATGAGTGGCCAGATAGACTATTGCATTCCCTCCTTTATGGAAGCAGTCAGTCATCTCTTTCTTGTTCAGATTCATTTCAAATCTGATTGACTTGATGTCTTGAGCCAGATCAAATTGCAGTGACTTATGCCCTTCATCCATATAAGATTGCAAAGCCTGTCTTTGCTCATCCATCTTTATCTATAATGCAACCATCAGAGAACTGAAATCTGTAGATGGGGCTGGCTGTGGTGCTGGCTGTGGTGCAATAGTTTGCAAACCCTTTTTGTATGTCTGGCTCCTCCTCTTGAAGACTTGGAATTTCCTCTTCTTAGCTCTTGCAGCCTCTTCATCCTCTGATGCAGATGTGCTATCAATATTCACTCTGTCCTTAGGACTTGGAGGTAACTCCTCAGTCTTTTGTAGCCCTTCAGCATCTTTTGGCACCTCAGTCTCCTTCCTTGCACTTTCCTCAACAATATCTACATGCTCCCCCTCAACATGGGCCTTCTCCTCCTCAGCAGCAGCTTTCTCTTTCTCAAAATCTGTTTGTAGAAGATCTGGGAATAGCTCTTCTAGGGTAAATTCCTGTTGAGGATGGGGTGGAGAAACTCTTATCTCATCAACAACTTGATCAGCAACAGATGTGTACTCCATGACAACATCTTGGGGTTGGCTATGTGTTTGTGTTTGCTGATTAACATTAGGTAATGAATCAGACAAAACATCATCCTCAATAGGGAAATCTAATTCATTAATTTCAGTTATTACCTCAAGTATTGTGTGGGTAGCTTGTTCACTCTCTAGAGGAGTTGGCTCTTCCACAAGTAGAGGCTCCCCCTGGATGGAATCCTGGTGTATTGGGCTTGCTGTGGGTAGCTCCCCCTGTCTCTCTGCATCGTTTTGTCTTGCTGGAGATTGGCCATCATTTCCAGTGTCTTGCTCATCTGGAGTGAATACTACATGCTTTTCATAGCTGCTTGATGATTCTTGAGCCACAGGGGCTGTCTTCTTCTTCTTTTTCTGGGGTGTTACCTTCTCAGGAGTTGGCATTTCTTTGGTTAACACTTTATCCCACCTAGAGAAGATTCTCATATCCATCTTCCTCATGTGGTTGATCTTAGATCCAGCTGCTTGACTCATCACCTCTGGTATACTACCAGCTAGGTATAGACTTAGTATTCTACCCAAATTGGGCTTCTTCATACTCTCTTTTATCTTATCAAACAATACTGCAGACCAATCAGTATTAAGTTGGAAGATAATTCTTGTCATTAGACTGAACATATAAGCAGATATTCTATCATGTCCTCCAGGTTTGCTCAGGATAACCTTGTCAACAATTTCAGATAAAAATTTGCCTTGCATGTTCATTCCCTTTCTATTGAACACAGATCCTAGTTTAATTTTGGAGTCCAGTCCACACCATGTTAATGCTTCTCTAGTCTTAGAAGCAGAAACATCTTCTTCTTCCTTAGTCCTTGGTAGTTGAAGTACCTTTCTCAGACTCTTAGGAGAGACCTTCACCTTTGCCCCATGAACTCTGGACTTTATCTTGAGTCCTGATTCATCTAGTGTTGCTCCATTCAGAAACTCCAGGACCTCCTTCTTCCAGATCTTGATCGGTTCTGAAACAAGAAATTCTAATCCAGTCTCTGCGATTAGGGTTATCACGCCTTTGATCTCGGGTTCCGCGTCATCAAATGCGTGTCGCACAAGTTCATATCCTTCATTCACATTCTCTTCTAGCTTGGGCGCCATTAGGGTTTGAAGAAGTTTGAATTGAGAGAAGAGAGGTGTCGACACACAAGGTTGGTCTCGAAACTTTGGTGAGCGTGTCGACAGACAATGGCAAAAACCTATTTATACCTTTCTAGAATCGAAGATGAAAGGGCGCGTCAAAAATACTTAAATTGTGTCGATACTGTTGAAAAGTGTCGACACTTATTGCGAATGTCTCGACAGCTATGTGTCGACACAAGTATAGTCGACAGAATATATGTGTCGACACTGGTTTATGTGTCGACACCACTTAGCTCGACACTTAGTCGAGACTTTACCAGACTAATTCTAAGGAAATCCTAAGTGTCGACACCACGTTGGATGTGTCGACACCTACTCTGCATGTGTCGACACTAATTCTCTGAAGTGTCAACACAGACTTCCTAGATGTGTCGACACCATTTCTCTGAAATGTCGACACCACTTCTATGTGTCGACACAGACAACTCTGTGTGTCGACACCTTTTTACTTAGCCAATTTTGAAAACTTATTCTAAGTTTATCATACCTAATTCAATTTTAAACCTATTGAATTTGGTTTCATCTAAGGGCTTAGTATACATGTCAGCTAGCTGATTATCTGTATTAACATACTCTAGTGAAATATCTCCTTTTTCCACATGTTCTCTTAGAAAATGGTATTTTATTTCTATGTGCTTAGTCCTACTATGGGAGACAGGATTGTTTGCAATAGAAATAGTACTAGTAGAATCACAAAATAGAGGTGTTCTACTTACTTATATACCATAGTCTTCAAGCTGATGTTGAATCCATAGAAGTTGAGCACAGCAACTTCCTGCAGCAACATACTCTGATTCTGCTGTGGAGATAGCCACACTTGTTTGTTTCTTGCTACTCCATGATATCAGTCTTCCACCTAGGAATTGACAGGTTCCAGTTGTACTTTTCCTATCTTCCTTGCAGCCTGCAAAATCTGCATCTGAATAACCTGTCAGTTCAAAGTCTCCATTCCTAGGGTACCAAAGGCCTAGATAAGGAGTGCCATTAAGATATCTCAGTATTCTTTTAACTGCTGTCAAGTGAGATTCTTTAGGGCAAGCTTGGTACCTAGCACACATACATGTAGCATGCATACATGATATCTGGTCTACTTGTAGTCAAATACAATAGGGAGCCAACTATCCCTCTATACAAAGTCTCATCTACAGGTTTCCCTGCATCATCTTTGCTAAGAGACATACTTGACCCCATAGGAGTTTTCATGGTACTGGATGATTCCATACCATACTTCCTTATCAACTCTAGGGTGAACTTAGACTGGCATATGGATAAATCATCCTCAGTCTGTCTAACTTGGAGACCCAAGAAGAACTTAAGTTCCCCCATACTGCTCATTTCAAATTGTCCTTGCATTAGTTTTGCAAACTTTTTGCAAAGACTACTTTCAGTAGACCCAAATATGATGTCATCTACATATATTTGGACTAGAATGATCTTGCCTCTGGATTCCCTAAGGAATAGAGTCTTGTTTATTTTCCCCCTTGTGAATTTATTCTCAATGAGGAAACTAGACAGGGTTTCATACCAAACCCTAGGGGCTTGTTTTAACTCATACAAAGCCTTCCTAAGTCTGTAAACGTAATTAGGTTTAGTTGAATCAACAAAACCTGATGGTTGTTCAACATAGACTTCTTCCTTCAGATTTCCATTCAGAAAGGCTGACTTAACATCCATTTGGTATACTTTAAACCCTTGATATGTTGCATAGGCCAAGAACATCCTTATTGCCTCCAGTCTGCCTACTGGAGCAAAGGTTTGATCAAAGTCAATACCTTCTTCCTGCCTATATCCCTTAGCAACCAGTCTAGCTTTGTTCTTTATAATCACTCCATGTTCATCCATCTTGTTCCTAAAGATCCACTTAGTTCCAATTATGTTGTGGTCTTTTGGTTTAGGAACAAGCTCACAGACTTTGCATCTTTTGAACTGGTTCAGCTCCTCTTGCATTGCCTCAATCCAATGAGGGTCTAGGATGGCTTCTTCAAATTTCTTTGGCTCTACTTGGGATAGAAAACTGGAGTAGAGTACTGAACTTAGATTTTTGCTACTTGTTTGTACCCCTTGTCTGAGATCACCAATAATTTGATTGGCTGGATGATCTTTTAATTGTCTATTTGCTGGAGGTAGCCTGTCTTCAGGTTGTACTCCTTCAGCTTCTTCAACTTGCTACACTCCATGGTCTTCTTCTGCATCAGGTGTATCTAGTACTCCCCCTGGACAACAGCCACTATCATCCACATGCTGACTTGCAGTAGAATCTTCTTCAATAGTGAGCTTGTCCATCTTCTCAGTCACACCTGTAGAGCTACAAATACTTCTAGACAATTCATTGTTAATGAGTCTAGCTTCATCAAACACTACATGTACTGACTCTTTTACAACTTGAGTAGTCAAGTTGTAGACCCTATAAGCCTTACTGTTGTTGATGTACCCAACAAAGATCCCCTCTTGGGATTTGGCAGCAAACTTGGTTAAGTAAGACTTACCATTGTTAAGTATATAGCATTTACAACCAAAGATCCTGAAATAGGATAGATTTGGTTTTCTGCCCTCACAATCTCATAGGGGGTCTTATTGTGACTTTTGGTGATAGTAGCCCTATTAATTATATGGTATGCAGTGTTTACTGCCTCAGCCCAGAAATATTCTGGGAGAGATGTGTCACTTAATAGGGTTCTACCAGCCTCTATCAAGGTTCTATTTTTCCTTTCAGCAATGTCATTTTGCTGAGGTGTTCTTGGTGAAGAAAATTCCTGAAATATCCTAAATTCTTCACATAGCTTTGTCATACTGTCAGACTGGAATTCAGTACCATGGTCACTTCTTATTTTGATCACTGTACTGTCTAACTCATTCTGAATTTGTTTGACAAAACTATAAAAGATACTAGGAGTTTCAGATTTCTGTCTAAGGAAGAACACCCAGGAAAACCTTGAGTAGTCATCTACAACTACAAATGTGTAGACCTTCCTACCTAGGTTTTGAACTGGAATAGGACCAAAAAGATCCATATGCAAGAGGTATAAGCACCTCACAGCATCTTTGTTTTCAATGCTATTAAAGGTGGATCTAGTCTGTTTGCCCTTTTGACAAGCTGAGCATATCTCATCTTTAATACACTTAACCTGAGAACCATTCCTCACTAACTCTTTGCTATAGAGTTGGCCAATTGTCTTGTAGTTAAGATGGGCTAGCCACTTATTCCATTTGACACAATGAGAGACTTTCTCATCAGCTACAAGACACACAGGAGAAACATTGTTCTCACACATAATGTCTAGACAATAGACATTTCTCTTCCTATAACCAGTCAGAATGATATCTTGATCATTTGATCTCCTGATATGACAACCATCTTTGACAAATGAGATGTCATATCCTAAATCACTCAGCTGGCTTATACTAATGAGGTTGTGTTTCAAACCTTTAACATAAGCCACTTGAGTAATTGTTATAAGGTTGCTAGAAATGTTACCAAAACCTTTGATGATTCCTTTTTCAGAACCACCAAAGGTGACTTTAGGACCATCCTTGATTGGTGTGTAGTCCTTTAGCAATCCCCTAGTTCCAGTCGTGTGCCTGGAACATCCACTGTCCAAGTACCATATTGGGGCATGGTCACTTGGACTCACCTGCAAAACAGATTAGTTAACCTTAGAACCCAAAGAATTCTTGGGTCCTTGGTGCTGGTTAGTTTGCCTTTTAACAAAACTACTTGTAGCTTTTCTAGCAGGCAGATTGCTACTCACCTTGGCACTAGAATTGTGCCAACAGTCTATGGTAAAGTGGCCTACCTTGCCACAACACCAGCACTAAAATCTGTTGTACCTTTGCTTAGGTACAACCCTGGCTGTAGTATCTACAGCAGGCTTGTTGAGTACTGGGGCTTTGCCCTTAGACTTGGACTTTATAGTCCTGGCAGGTTTAGTAAACCCCAATCCAGTTTTACCCTTTTGAGAAATGAACTCATCTATCAAAGGTAGAACAGACTTTGGTTTAGAAAACCTTGCTACTATATCTCTCTCTTTCTGAAGACTAATCTCCAGATTTCTGATTTGATCATTTTTAAATGTTATAGTCCCCATCTGAATAACAGTTATGTGCTTCAGTCTGGCTATTTCATTTAATTTCTGATCAATCAACTTATCAAAATCTGTTTCAGCAACTTTAAGACTGGCAATCTCCTTAGCCTGACTCTTGGCCAAGGATTTGCTTTTCTTTAAAGCTTGCAACACTACTCTATATTCATCAATCAATTGATGAATATCTCCTTCAGATTCAGATCCACTCTCATCACTTGATGCTGATGAATCTGATTCTGATCCAGTACTAGAAATTGAACTAACAGAACAATTTTGTACCTGACTTGGTCCAGGCTGATCCTGGATTTTGTCTCCTTCTGATAAGGCCATCAGTCCCTGGCACTGATTGTCCTCTTGCTCATATATTGAGTTCATTAATTGGATGAACTCATCTTCTTCTTCTTCAGTAAACAGTCCAATGTAAGCTTCAGCTTCTGAATCAGTTTTTGAAGAAGACATATCTGACAGACTTTTATCCTTCTTAGTAACAAAGGATCTTTCCTTTTTGCCCTTGATTTGAGTCTTCTTCTTATCAGTTGACTCTTTCCTCTTCTCTGGACAGTCAGCAACAACATGTCCCTGTTTGTTACAACAATAACAGACTATCTTTGAAGATGTAGTTTTACTTGTCTTGGGCTTTCTCCTATCATACTTTGATGACTTCTGTGAAGTGGATGGCTTAGATCTCCACTGTTTCTTCTTAAGAAACTTCTGAAAATGTCTAGTGAAAGCTGCAAAATCTTCATCACTCTCACTGTTTTCAGAATTCTTGCTTTCTGACTCATCTGTCTCAGTCTCAGCAACTTTTGGAGGTGGAGATGGAGTCTTAGTTTTATATTTCCTAGTGGCTTCTGTCTTGAATGTCATAGCTCTTTCTTTGTGCTCAATTCTTGTAGTCTTCTCCTCCTCCTTCCTTACCATCAACTGCATCTCGTAGGATAACAGTTTTCCAAACAATGTTGGAGGAGGAATGTCTGCTAATTTAGCCATTTCCCTTATGGCGCAAATCTTAGTATCCCAGTCTTTAGTTAGGGATATCAAGAACTTATCATACAGCTCATAGTTGCTGAATTCTCTTCCATAAGACATCAATTCATTGACAATCCTATAAAATTTCTTGTAGCATTCTGTTATACTATCAGACCTACCTTGTCTGAAACTTTTATACTCCTGATTTAGTAAAGACTTTCTGTCCTATCTAACTTCTTCAGAGCCCTCCATGTACACTATCAGTGTGTCCCACATTTCCTTTGATGTTTTACAGTAAATCAAATTCTGGAATGTGGCATCATTTATTGCACTCACAATAATATTCTGAGCCCTCTTGTCCATAGTGGCCAGAATAATCTCATCTTTAGTCATCTCTGAAAAGTTCTTAGGAGTTCTCTGATTTGCATCCAGGACTGATACTTCCATAGGCACATATGGACCTTCTTTGACTGTGATATAGATTCTAGGGTCAGAGGCTTACATAAATAGTCTAACTCTTTCTTTCCAAATGCCAAAAATCTCCTTTCTACAGATTGGCAACTTCATGGATCCAAGTTCTTTGTGATTCTCTGTTGAACCCAATTTCTTGATTTTCTTGATTATGCTGAGTCTGCCCTTGATTATACTGAATCTGCCAACAGGATCTTTTACTCAGACAGTTATGTCCTTTTGAGTAACCTCCCTCTGATACCACTTGAAAGAAATTATACCTAATCACCTAGAGGGGGGGTGAATAGGTGACTTTAATCTTTTTAAATTTTTAGGCAGAATCACAGAACTATAAACAATTCTCCACAGCAATACAACACAGCAATCACACAATAAAGCACACACAGAGTACACACAGTTTTATAGTGGTTCCCCAAGGTCTGGGTACATCCACTTTCCCCCTTCGCTTATCTAGTAGTGTACTAGATTCGGCCCAACTTCTCCACTATTCCTCAGATCCTCAGATCTTACACTCAGAACCCAAAATAGGTTCCTACAACTCAGAGTGATCCCACTCCTACAACTCAGGCACACAGCCCTACCACTCAGTCTTCACAAAGACCTACACTCAGCCTTCAACAAGGCCTACACTCAGATAAAAGTATCTCCTATACTCAGGCACACAGGCCCTACCACTCAGCCTTTATAATTTCAGGCTTACAACTCAGATCCCTAAGGATCCTACAAGAAATTAAAATTACAATGTATATAACCTCAACTCAGAATAAGAGAGAAGAGTTGACAGGTTTCTTGATGAGTTCTTGGATGAACTTTGCTGAGATCAACCTCCCTTGGCTTCCTTCAAAGCTTCTTGAATTTAGAACACAGTAGGGTTGATTCTCTATGCAGCTGATCTTCAATCACTGCAACTTAAGATTCAGATCTCAATCTGAAACTTTCTTCACAGCCTGGTTCAACAACTGTCTTCTTAGAAGGAGCTCTCTCTCTCCAACTTCTTAAATCTTCTGATCACTTCAGTTGATTGTTGTTAATCATCTTCTTCTGTTAACAGAATAATCATTTATATAGGCTTTCTTCATGGTGACCGGCTGATCCGGTTTCTAACAGCTTTCTGACAGCTCTGACAGTTGCAGTAGACCGGCTGGAATGGCAGCTGTCAAGTCATCCAGTCACTTCTTGAATTTTCTGTAACTGTCTGAAAGTGTCGAGACAGTCAGTCTTTAAGTGTCGACACTTATAGACCAAGTGTCGACACAAGTAGACTAAGTGTCGACACTAGCCTTCATGGTGTCGACACAACTCCTTGTGTTGTAGAATCTGCTTCTCGACACTGCTTCTTCAACATGTTTCGACACTGATATTGTGTGTCGACACAACTCCTTGTTCTTTAGTACTTAGTTGTATTCTTGTAAGTGTCGACACAACTCCTTTGTGTCGACACATCTTCTTGTGTTGATACTCGCTGAGTGTCGACACCTTTTCTTAGTGTCGACACATGTCTTCTGTGTTGATACTTGCTGAGTGTCGACACATTTTCTTTTTGTCGACACTTGTACTTAGACTTCATTGAAATTTACTGAGTGTCGACACAGATCCTTGTGTCGACACATTCTTCATGTGTTGAGACTTTTGCTGTGTGTCGACACATTCTTCATTATGTCGACACTTGTACTTAAACTCTGTTGAAGTTTGTTGAGTGTCGACACAGCCTCCTAATGTCGACACTTGCACTTGAGCTTTGTTGAAATTTTGCTGAGTGTCGACACAGCCTCCAAGTGTCGACACTTGTACTTGAACTTCGTTGAAATTTTGCTGAGTGTCAACACAGCCTCCAAGTGTCGACACTTTTGATGTCGACAAAGTTCCTCTGGGTGTCGACACTGCTTCTAAGTATCGACACAGCTTCTCTGGATATTTCCTCATTGAGTGTTGACATAGCCTGTATGTGTCGACACTTTCCTTCTGGTGTCGACTCTGCATTCCTGGTGTCGACACAATTACTCCAAGTGTCGACACTGCTTATCTGGGTGTCGACACAAGTCTTCTTAAGTGTCGACACTTTCATTTGGGTGTCGACACATGGACTTAGAAACTTTTCAGCTTTTCCTACAAATACTTAACCTGCACAACTAAACTCAAAACACATCAAATACATTTTGATGTATATCATTGAGTATGGTGAGGCTTCTTCAAATCAGGTACATTTATTCCAATGTACCCAACATGATCTACGATCACCCAGATGGTGTCTTTTCCCTTCTGCGATCTCAGCAAACCGTGCACAAAATCCATGGATACATCGGTGAACTTCCATTTCGGTATAGGCAAAGACTTCAAGAATCCTCCGGGCTTTTGACATTCGGCCTTCACTAGAGCACAAGTTTGACACTTGCCCACAAACAACTCTACATCCTTTTTCAGTATGGGCCACCAGGACAGCTTTTTCATGTCTTTGTAAATCTTTGTGCTCCCCTGATGGATTGAGAACTTGGTGTAATGAGCCTCGTACATCAATGCCTCCCGTATTTTAACCACTTTTGGGATGCACAAATGACTGTCCTTCCACAACAGCCCATTATTAACCTTAAACTGGGCATTAGACCCATGCAAGGCCTCAGCCATGAGCCATTTCATATCGTCATCCAAATCCAAAGCTTGCCTAATCCGATCTGCGAGGTCATATTGTACCTCAATCCAACTCAAACGTGCTTTAGCACTTGATCTCCTATCAACACAAGAGATCTCTAAGGCCTCCAAGTCTCGAACGAGACGATCATCATGCATCACCAACCAATTGGCCTGCGTGGGAGCTCTGAGACTTAACGCATTCGCAACCGCATTACCTTTGTCATGAATATAATGTATCTTGAAGGTGTAGTCCCCAAGGAACTTCATCCACCTTCGTTGATGCATATTTAAGTCCTTCTGATCCAATAGGTACTTCAAGCTCTTATGATTAGTGTAAATGTTTACTTTCACACCGTACAAATAGTGCTTCCAAAGCTTAAAAGCGAATATCACAGCCGCCAACCCCAAATCATGGACCGGATAATTCCTCACATGCACCTTCAGCTGGCGCTAACCATAAGCTATTACAATCTTATGCTATAACAAAACACAGCCTAAGCCACTGCCTGAAGCGTCACTATAGATCTCAAAGTCTTCTGTCCCACGTGGCGAGCATAGAATATGCGCCATGGTCAGACAACTTTTTAGTTCTTCGAAAGCTTTAGCACAAGCTGGCAACCAAACAAATTTCTAATCCTTCCTCGTCAGAGTTGTGAAAGATAATGTTATCCGTGAGAAGTTTTCTACAAAGCTCCTGTAGTTGTCGGCAAGCCCCAGAAAACTCCGGACTTTCTCCACAGTGGACAATACACGACACTCCTGTATAGCAACAACCTTTGTCGGATCAACCGTAATACCCTCACCACTGACAATATGACCAAGGAATGTTGTAGAAGATAGTCAAAACTCACACTTAGAGAACTTAGCATACAACTGATTACTTCTCAAGATCTCCAGAATAATATGCAAGTGCTACGCATGATCTTCCACAGATTGGGAGTACACCAGGATATCATCGATGAACACTATCACGAACAGATCCAAGTACTCCTTGAATGTCCTGTTAATTAGATCCATAAACACTGATGGCACATTCATCAGCCCAAAATGCATGACCATGAACTCGTAATGTCCATATCGAGTACTAAACGCCATCTTGGGAATATCACTTTCCCTAATCCTCAGTTGATAATATCCAGACTTCAAGTCCAATTCAATTACACTGTTGATCCAACTAGCTGATCGAACAAATCATCGATCCTCAGAATCGGGTACTTGTTCTTCTCTGTTAGCTTATTAAGTTCTTGATAATCAATACACAGTCGCAGAATTCCATCCTTCTTCTTCACGAAGAGGATCGGGGCTCTCCAAGGTGAAGAACTTGGATGCATAAACCCTTGCTCTATCAATTCCTGAAGTTGTGCCTTCAACTCTGCCATCTCTCTTAGTGCTAAGTGGTAAGGAGACCGTGACACCGGCTTGGAACCAGGAACCAACCCAATGGCGAACTCGATCTCTCTCTAAGAAGGGCCACAGCTAGAGACCACGTTCCAAGCCTCCGGTAAAGTCATAACGATCTGTAAATCCACTGTATGATACACTCCAAGACGGACGACAATGGTTGGGTACATTTCAGTCTTTTCCCGTGCTCAATTCGTCAGGCGTGTCAGCCACGATGCGGGTCGGCATCCCCTTTCCCATTTTCGTATTATTTATAACCCGGTTATGAACTTAGACTAGCACTCATGGCCACCAAAGCTGAGCAAATTAAGCTCTCACACAATCAAAATATAGCCCACAAGTCTCCCAGAAATAGGCTTCACAAGCAATAGCCCACTGGTCTCCCAGATACAAGCTTTGCAACTAAACATAGCTTACAGGAAGTAATCACCGGTGGTAGCACTACCGCCGCATGGTAGGGGACAAACTATCGGTTCTTCCCCATTTTCGGGTGTTTTCCTAGAGACTTACCTTCAGTACTCTCAACGTAGTCATCTGCACACCCTGCGACTCCGAAATCTACATGATAACCACGGAGTATTCTCCGGCATACAAAACATACAAACTATTACAGAATAGAGACCGGGTGGTCTGGCTGTCGGACTCTGGCGGATTGCAGTCCGGGCAGTATGTCAGTTTTTGTCCAGCTGTTTGGTAGCATGTCTGTTGTTGTTGGTACCCTGACGGTCTGTCGATCTATCCCGAGTGACTTGGAGACCGGGCGACCTGACATTCTCTAGTGGCATCTTGTTCTCTCTCTGGTGATTGTCGGGCGGTTTACCCATTCGTCAAACCGCGCGGCTGGGCCGGCTTGTATTTAGGTTAAACCGCATGTACATGTAATTTTTTAGTCTCACATTGTTTAATTGTAATCTCTCTTATCTCCTTCATTCTATAAAAGGGAGGCAATATCATGTAATACACACCTTTTTTTGGATTATAAAGATTTCAGTTATTCCAATTTTTGGATTCTCTTTTTCTGTTCACACATGGTATCAGAGCACGCAATCTTGTCCGCCTAATTCGGTGCCTTCTCCTATCTGCGCGGCTTTATCTCCTTGTCGCCTGCTTGCGCGGTCTCTCCTCCATTCCCTACTTTGTCACTGCCCTTTGTTTGCGTGACCTTCTTCTTGCTCTCTCTCTGTGGCCTGTTTACGCTGCTTCTCGGTCTCCTGTTTGCGCGGCCTGCTATCTTACCGCATGACTTCTTTCCCTATGCCCGCCGCGGTTTTTTCTCTTGTCCACTGCAGTTTTCTTGTCCTATCTGCTGCAGAACCTTTTCTTGTGTCCGCTGCAGCCTTCTCTCTATTCACGCAGCCTTTTCTCTGCCTTGTCTATCTACATCGACTTATTTCTACCCACGCGACCTTTCTCTCTTCTCTCTGCCCGCGCGGCTTCTCTTCTATGGCTCTTTCCGGCTCTTCTACCACCACCGCTATTCCTATGGTAACTCAACCTCCTCCTCTCATTCCTTCCGGGAATCTTGGCACCATCTCCAAGCTTGTCAGTTCCAACTGTCCAGATTGGAGTGTCTCCTTCACCTTCCTTCTTCGCTCACAATGCAAATGCAACCACCTAACCGATGACCCTCTTCCTCCCACTTCCGCTGAGACGACTGGGATGCTAGTGATGCGCTCGTGCACACTTGGCTCACTAACAGTCTTTTCGATGAACGTCTTCTTGTCATCTGTCATGATGAGATGGTCAAGAAGGCATAGCTTCATCTTGCTTCTCTGTACTCGAAAGGGGCTCAGACGTCCCGCATCTATACTTTGTATGTGGACCACTTTACCCGTCCTTCCATATCTCCTGTTTTCGCTTATCAACAGGTCCTGGCTCTTGGGGTTGAGATTCTTCAACATCGACCCTTCTCTGCTGATTTAGCCGAACAGCACAAGCACTTCCAAGAACTTGTTGTGTGCTACCTCCTACGGCTCCCTGAGTCCTATGACATGATCCGCCAACAAATCTTGGACGAAGCAGACTCTCCCAATTTGGTTACAACTGTTGCATACATTGTCGCAGTTACATCTCTCCTTCAACATCTGCTTCTGTCTTCTCCTCCTCCAGACCAATATGCTCACCAGACTCAACGAAGTGGATCTGGTAGTCGCAACAACCATTCTGGTGGTCGTACTTCTTCGCGCTTCCTTTGCTCTCACTGTGGCTGCACCGGGCATCTTATGGATCGTTATTGCATAAAACATCCACGTCTTCGCACTTCTGGTGACTCTTCCACCTCCTCTTCTAATCCATCCACTTCGGTGGTCACTTCCTCAGGTAGTGCTCACGTGGTTACTCAAGGTAAATGGCTCATCGACTCTGGTCCAACTAATTACATGACGGGCAATCCTCAATTCTTTTCTCTCCTTGAAACACATGATCGGTTGCCCCCGGTCCTTGTTGTAGACGGCTCTCCCTCCCCAATTCATGGGACGGGAGTTGTTTATGTCACTCTGTCTCTTCGCCTGTCCGACACTCTCTATGTGCCCAAGTTTCCATGCAATTTATTGTCAGTTACTTCTTTGTGCAAGCAACTTCAATGCTCCGTCACATTTACTACAACTTCTTGCTCTTTTCAAGATCCGAGCTCCCAACGGACGATTGCTACTAGGATTAAGAGCGGCGGCCTCTACTTCCTCGACAATTCTTTCGCTCTGTCGGCCTTATCCTCCTCCATAGATCTTCTACAATGGCATCTCCACCTTGGGCATCCTCCTCTACGACTTCTTCGTCAGCTTCTGCCCCACCTCCCTCCACACAGTTCTCCTCTCAACTGCGATGCCTGTCAGCTAGGCAAGCATCACTGTTCCTCCTTCCCGCCAAAGCAAGATCGTGGTTCTACCTGTACGTTTGATCTTGTTCACTCTGACATCTGGGATCCTGATCGTACCCTCACCGTTGGTCGGGGTAGTTCTTATTTTGTTACTTTCATTGATGACTTCTCTCGATGTACTTGGGTGTATCTCTTACGATAATTCTCTGAACTTTTTGATGTATGGACATCTTTTTATCATTTAATTAAAAATCAGTATGATGTTTCCATTAAAATCTTACTCTCTGATAATGCAAAAGAGTATGTTAGTCAAGCTTTTTCTTCTTTTTGTATGCAACATGGAATTGTTCATCAAACAAGATTAGTTTTAACCTCACAACAAAATGAAGTGGTGGAACGCAAAAACCATCACCTCCTTGATGTCGCTCGCACTCTGCTAATGCAAATGCATGTCCCACGCTCCTACTGGGGCTATGTTATTCTCATTTCTTGCAATCTCATCAATCGCATTCCCTCCACTGTTCTCCGCGATCAAACACCTTTCTCCATTCTCTATCCAGGTAAGGATCTTTTTCATCTCCCTCTACATATCTTTGGGTGCACAGCCTTTGTGCACGCTCCCTCCGCTACCTGTGACAAACTTTCCCCTCGCTCCACCAAATGTGTCTTTCTGGGATACTCTACCACTCAGAAAGGCTATTGTTATTTTGACCTCATTCTTCGCAAGCAGTTCGTCTCCGTGGAAGTTACCTTCTTCGAGAATGCTCCATATTTCTCTGCTGACTCCTCTCCTCTCCCTGTGGCTTCCGCTTCTCCTCCTGTTCCCTACAGCCCTCCAGCCCATCGACACCTGCCAAGGTATTTCCTCATCCACCGTCTCCATCGTCTCCTCCTCTCCCTCCACCTCCATTATCTCCCCCCTCTTCGCCGTCTTCGCTCTCTACTCCCAGGCCAGCTCTCTCCACCACTGATGCTCTAGATACTGAGGAACCTGCTGACCTGGACCTTCATATTACTCTTCGCAAAGGGGTTCGAGCATGTACTAAGCACCCGCTTGCTGCTGTTGTTTCCTATGATCGTCTAACCCCTGCTCGCAGGGAGTTTGCTCTGGCTATCTCTGTCACTTCCACCCCTCATTCCTATCAGGAGGCCCTTACTATTCCACATTGGAAGGCTGCCATGGATGAAAATATTGCTACTCTCACTGAACGGGGTACCTGGACCTTGGTTCCTCCTCCCTTTGGCATAGATGTTGTTGGTTGTCGTTGGGTCTTTGTGGTTAAGTTCCGCCCAGACGGCAGTGTGGATCGTTACAAGGCTCTGCTTGTTACCAAGAGCTTTACTCAGACTTATGGGGTTGACTACTTTGACACTTTCTCTTCAGTTGCTCGTCTCAGCACTATCAGGATCTTCCTCTCTGTGGCTGTCAATGGGGATTGGCCCATTTCACAGCTGGATATCAAGAATGTCTTTCTTTATGGGGATCTTCAGGAAGATGTTTACATGAAGCAACCTCCAGGGTATGTTTCTCAGGGGGAGACACAGGTTTGCCGGCTCAAGAAGGCTATCTATGGCCTAAAGCAAAGTCCTCAGGCTTGGTTTGACAAGTTTAGCGGGATTGTGGCGGTCGTAGGTTTTACGAGAAGTTCTGTCGATCACTCCGTATTTACTCATAAAACTTCTCTAGGTCTGGTGGTGCTTGCGGTATATGTGGATGATATTCTTCTCACGAGAGATGACCAAGCTGGGATGACCTTCACAAAGAAGCATCTTCGACAACACCTGGTTACAAAGGATATGGGCTCTCCAAAATACTTTCTAGGGATAAAAATTTCTCGGAATCCCTATTCACTTGTCCTCTCCCAACGAAAGTACGCTCTTGACTTGTTAAAATAGGTAGGGCTGATTGGGGCTAAACCTGTATGATGTCCAATGGCAACTGGAGAAGATAAAATAAGGACGGATGACTCTCCTCTTATTTTTGATATTACGAGGTACAGACGTATGGTTGATAAACTTATATATCTCACGGTGACAAGACCCGATATTGCCTATACTGTAGGCAAGGTTAGCCAATTCATGCAAGCTCCTACGGAGTGTCATCTACAGTCTGCCCTGAGGATATTGGAGTATGTTAAATCAACTCCTGGGAAAGGTCTTCTATTTCAAAAGAATGGACATTTGAGGGTTAAAGCATACTCTGATTCAAGCTATGCCGATGACAAAGGAGACTGCAAGTCAACATCAGGCTTTTGCACCTTTGTCGGGGGGGAACCTTGTGAGCTGGAAAAGCAAGAAACAGTCTGTTGTCTCCAGGTCTAGTGCAGAAGCAGAATATCGAAGTATGGCATCGACCACGTGTGATTTGAAGTGGTTACGGGCTCTCATGCTCGACTTAGGAGAGGTCTACAACCATCCTCTACCTATGTTTTGTGACAACAAGGCAGCTATATATATTTCTAAAAATCTGGTCTTTCATGAGAGAACTAAGCACATTGAAGTTGACTGTCATTTTATTCGGGAAGAGATTCTAAAGGACCAAATTTGTACTTCATTCGTCACCTCAGACAAAGAGTTGACTGATATTTTCACCAAGCCGGTATCCGTTTATTTTCATCACATTTGCAACAAGGTGGGCATGATCGACATATATGCTCCAGCTTGAGGGGGAGTGTTGCAGAATAGAGACCGGGTGGTCTGGCGATCTGACTCTGGTGGATTGCAGTCTGGGCAGTGTGTCAGTTTCTCTCCAGCGGTTTGGCAGCAGGTCTGTTGTTGTTGGTACCCTGGCGGTCTGACGATTTGTCCCTGGCGACTTGGAGACTGGGCGACTTGGTGTTCTCTAGTGGCGGCTTGTTCTCTCTCTGGTGATTGTCGGGCGATTTGCCCATTCGTCAAACCGCGCGGCTTGGCTGGCTTGTATTTAGTTTAAACCGTATATACATGTAATTTTTTAGTCTCACATTGTTTAATTGTAATCTCTCACATCTCCTCCATTCTATAAAAGGGAGGTTATACCATGTAATACACACCTTTTTTGGATTATAAAGATTTCAGTTATTCCAATTTCTGGATTCTCTTTTTCTATTCACACACAAACATCACTAATCCAGACCAACTTGTCCGGATGGGCTTCACACAACATGCATATTTTGTACTTCGATTCCGGATCTAAATGGAAATTAACAGGGATAAACGGATCTACCTATCGGGTGGAACCACATTCACCAGTTCGTGGAGCGTCTACCATCTAATGCCAAAAGAAAGGACTTCACATGTCCAAGGAAGAGGATCGTTACCCTTGATGTACGCTTTGGCGACATGGGAGAAATCCAGACAGTTGAAAACAACCGCTCCGACTTTACCTCCGCAAATCCGAACTTGCCTTGCAAATACGAGACCTGAAACATGAATGGCGGCAAGACCCCCCTTCTTCTGGCGCTACTACTTGTTGGGTACACTGGAAAATGTGTACCAGATTTGAAGAAGTCTCACCTTACTCAATGATATGCATCAAGGTGTATTTGATGTTGTTTTGAGTTTATATGTGCAGGTTAAGAAAATGCAGGAATGCAGAAAAAAGTTTCTAAGTCCATGTGTCGACACCAGAATAAGCTGTGTCGACACTTATGAAGGCTTGTGTCGACACTGGAGAAACGTTGTGTCGACACTGGAGAAAAGCTGTGTCGACACTTGGAGTTAATTGTGTCGACACTTGGAAAGGCTGTGTCGACACCTGAAGAAATTGTGTCGACATACAAAGGCAGTGTCGACACACAGAGAAGCTTAGTTGATATCAACTGTGTCGACACATAGAGGCAGTGTCGACACACAGAAGACTTTGTCGACATCAACTGTGTCGACGCACAGGACTTGTGTCGACACACAACAAAGTTTTCAACAAAGTTAAAGAGAAGAAGTGACTGTGTCGACACACAGAACTAGTGTCGACACATTCTACAGAAGCTGTGTCAAGAAGCAGTGTCAACACCAAGGGAGCTGTGTCGACACCACTAAGGCTTGTGTCGACACTTAGTCTACTTGTGTCGACATATGATGAAGTTCAGTCTCGACACCATGATGACAGAGACAGAGTTTCAAGAAGTGACCGGATGACTTGACAGCTGCCATTACTAACTGGTCTACTGCAACTGTCAGAGCTGTCAGAAGTTTGTTAGAAACCGGATCAGCCAGTTACCATGGAGGAAGTCTATATAAAGGCATTCTCCATCAATAGAAGAGACAGATACTAATACAGAATACTGAAGATACAGATACACATAAATAAAAACTGAAGAAGATTTTTGTCAGAAGATCTAAGAAGACATTCTGAAGTGGTGATCTACTCAGAGATTGTCAAGAGAATTCAAACAAGAATTCAGAAGAATCTTCAGAAGAATTTGGAGAGAGAGGGCTCCATCTATTCAAGTGAAGAAAGAGACTTACATCAACAAGTCTCTTAAGTGCAGTTTCTGAACCAGGCTGCCAAGAAGGATTCAGATTGAGATCTGAATTTCAAGAAAGAAGCTGATTGAAGATCAACTTCAAAGGAGTTCAACCCTACTGAGTTCAGATTCAAGAAGCTTTGAAGAAAGCTAAGAGTGGTTGTTTTCAGCCATCAGATTCTTCCAAGAACTGATCAAGAAACCTTCCATCCTTTCTCTCTCAACCAGGGTGGTGGTATATTACAAACTTAAATCTATTTTCTGTAGGATCTTTATAATATCTTAGTTGTAAGCCTGATTTATAAAGGCTGAGTTGTAGGAGATTAATTTCTCTAAGTGGTAGGCCTTGTTGAAGGCTGAGGTAGGGCTGTGAGCCTGAGTTGTAGGAGATTGTTATCTCTGAGTTGTAGGCCTTGTTGAAGGCTGAGGTAGGGCAGATTGCTAAGCTGTAGGAGTGTGGACTCACTCTGAGTTGTAGGAGCCTTATTGGGGTTCTGAGCTGTAAGATCTGTGGATCTGAGGTGAAGAGAAGAAGTTAGGCCGAATCTAGCACACTGCTAGATAGGCGAAGGGGGAAAGTGGATGTACCCAGACCTTGGGGAACCACTATAAAACTGTGTGTAATCTATGACTGTGTGTAATTTTGTGAATTCTGTGATTGTAGTAGTTGTAGAACTGGTAGATTAATTTGATTATCTGAATAAATATTCTGCCTTAATGTAAAAATGAATTGCACCTATTCACCCCCCACCCCCTCTAGGTGTTTAGGAACCAATTCTTTCGAGTGGTATCAGAGTCAGGTTCCTCAAAGATAGACTTAACAGTCTGAATGAGATCTGTGAGGCAGAATAAGTTCAAGAAAATGGGTTTAGGAGAAAACCATAAAGAACTTGGTACAATGAAATTGCCTATCTGCAGGAAGGAAATATTTGGAATATGGAAGGAAAGGGTCAGATTATTTATGGAGGCATCTGATCCTAGAATCTATATAACAGTTAAGGAAGGACCATATGTTCCAATGAAAGTTTCTATTCTTGATGTCAATCAAAGAATTCCAAAGGATTTTTCAGAGATGACTAAGGATAAGATCATCGTGGCTATAATGGATAAAAGAGCACAAAATATTATAGTGAGTGTCATTGATGATTCAACATTCCAGAATCTAATTCACTGCAAAACCTCCAAGGAGATGTGGGACACATTGATTGTCTACATGGAGGGTTCTGAAGAGGTTAGGCAAGATAGAAAGTCAATGCTTAATCAAGAATATGAGAGTTTCAGACAGGCCAAGTCTAAAAGTATAACTGAATGTTATAAGAAGTTCTACAGGATTGTAAATGAGTTAATGTCTTATGGAAGAATATTCAGTACATATGAACTGAATGACAAATTCCTTAGGTCTTTGACTAAGGATTGGGGTACAAAGATCTGTGTCATAAGGGAAGTGGCCAGACTGGCAGAGATTTCACCTCCAACACTGTTTGGAAAATTGCTGTCTTATAAGACGCAGCTGATGGCCAGAAAAGAGGAAGAGAAACATACAAAGGTTGACTCTAGAGAAAAGTGTGTGGCCTTCAAGGTAGAAGCCACCGGGAAGAATAGGATGATGTCTCCATCTTCTCCTAAGAAAGATGCAGAAGTGATCTCAGAAAATTCTAATAATCACAGTTCAGACAGCAGTGATTCTGATGAAGACTTTGCTACTTTCACAAGACAGTTTCAGAGATTCTTAAAGAAAGAAGCAGTTGAAATCTAAGCCATCCACATCTCAGTCCAAGGATGACTATTATCAAAAGAGGAAATCATCCAGGAAGGACAAGAGTGGGAAAAAGCCCAGCAAGTCAACTACATCAAAAATTATTTGTTATTGCTACAACAGACCAGGACATGTTGTGGCTGACTATCCAGATAAAAGGAAGGAGACTGCTGATAAAAAGAAGTCACAGTATAAGAGCAAGAAGGAGAAATCCTTGGTAGCTAAGAAAGAGCAAAGTTGGACAGATCAATCAACTTTAGAATCTGAATCTGAGGTTGAGGCATATATTGGTTTGTTTGTAACAGAAGAAGAGGATGAGTTCATGCAATTACTGGACTCTATCTATGAGCAAGAAGATCATCAGTGCAAAGGACTGATGGTTGTATCTGAGGAAGACCAGTGCCAGGATCAGCCTGGCCCCAATAAGATAAAAAATGTATCTGTAGATTCTGATTACTTCACTGGGTCAGAATCAGATGCATCTCCATCAAGAGATGAAGATGGGTCTGAATTTGAAGGAGATATTCATCAGCTGATAGATGAATATGGGGATTTATTGCAGGCACTCAAGAGAAGCAAAAACCTGGCCAAAAATCAGGCTAAGGAAATTGCAGCTCTTAAGTTGGCTGCATCTGATTCAGAGAAGCTACTGGATCAAAAGATGAATGAGATTGCCAAATTGAAAAACATAACTGTTATTCAAATGCGAACAATCACATTCAAAAATGATCAGATCAAAAGTCTGGAAAACAGACTTCAGAAAGAGAAGGAGATTGTGGCTAGTTTCTCTAAGCCAAAATCTATCATACCCTTAATAGATGACTTTGTGTCACAAAAGGGTAAGGCAGGAATAGGCTTTAAGAGAACTGCATGGGCTGCTAAGTCCAATAATAAAGGCAAAGTCCCAGCACAAAACAAAAGATCTGCTGTCAACAATACAGCTAAGATTGTACCTAAAAAGAGGTATAATAAGTTTGAGTGCTGGTGCTGTTGTAAGATAGGCCATTATGCCTTAGACTGTTGGCACAACACCAGTGTCAATGAGAATAGTAGTCTTCCTGTTAGAAGAGATGCAGGTAGATTTGTTAAGTTTCAGGCTAACTTGAACCAAGGACCCAAAAGTCATTTGGGTTCTAAGGTTAAGTAATCTTTGTTGCAGGTGAGTCCAAGTTGTCATGCCCCTATATGGTACATGGACAGTGGATGTTCCAGGCACATGACTGGAACAAGAGGATTACTGAAGGACTACTCACCAATAATGAATGGGCCTAAAGTAATTTTGGTGTCTCTAAAAAAGGAGTCATCAAAGGGTTTGGTAACATTTCTAACAACTTAATCACTATCACTCAAGTGGCCTATGTGAAGGGTTTGAAACACAACCTAATAAACATAAGCCAGCTGAGTGATCTAGGATATGATATTTCATTTATCAAGAATGAGTGTCATATCAAGAGGTCAAGTGATCACAAAGTCATATTGACTGGATATAGAAAAAGAAATGTATACTGCCTAAATTTTTAGTGTGAGAATAAAAATTCTCCTATCTGTCTTGTGGCTGATGAGAAAGGCTCTCATTGTGTCAAATGACATAAGAGGCTAGCTCATCTTTGTTGAATTCTGTGAAGTGAAAGTGGGTGAATGGAAGTCTTGGGAAACCAATCCGCGCGGACTACGCGGACTGGGTTGGCGGACTGCTAGGTCGGCAGGGATGTTGCAGGCGGTTTGCTCTGTAGCGGCCTGGGCGGTCTGTTCGCGCGGACTACGCGGACAGCAGCGGCGGTCTGACAGGCCAGTGTTTGCTCAGCAGGCGGTTGACTCCCAGGAAGTAACCGGGCGGATAGAAATGTTATCCGCGGAGTCCGGCATGAAGCGGACTGAAGAACTGGAGCTCGGCAGACTGGTTTGGCAGTTGCCTTGGTCTTGCTCTAGTGAAGCGGCAAGTGGAAGCCGCGGAGACCGCCGGTCAGCGCGGACAGAAACTGGAGGTCGCCCGGTATGGCGGGCTAGATCCAGTGTCCGCCAGTAAGTGCGGACTGGCCCTTGTGGCCAGTGGACTGGACTTGGTGTGATCTGAACCAAGTCCAGGATGGCTCAGTCCGGGGAGATCGCGCAGTGGAGCGCGGGCTGGTTTCTCAGTCCGCCAAGCATAGTAGAAGTGTCGTTGCCTTGTTTGCTAGCTTGGGAAATGCGGACTGGAGAATTGCTTGTGCAGGAGCGTGCGGACTAGAGCCGGAGTCCACTGAGTCTGGTTTAGCCTTGTGACGAGGTTATGGACTCAGGAGTTGCGGACTGGAGTCTGCTGTTAGCGGACTGGATTGGCGTGTCCTCTAAGTCCGGAGGTGCCTTGGCAATGAGGCAATGGACTTGGGATATGCGGATGGAAGCCGGGTGTTCACTGAGTCCGGCAGGTGCCTTGATGGCGAGGCTGCGGGCTCGGGTTTTGCGAGCTGATGCCTTGTCCGCAGAATGGCGGACACGGCTGTTGTGGAGTCCGGCTGTGGTGGTCCTGGCTTGGTCTCTGGCGGCAAGGTGGGCTGGATATTGGAGTCCGGCCTTGGAGAAGCTGGGGCGGACTGGCTATCTGCACAGGAGCGGCGAACTGGAATGTGTGTCCGCGGGCTGGCGGACACACTTCTTCTAGCTGCGGGTTGTGGCGGTGATCCTATCGGCTAGGGCGGTGACCATACTCATCGTCGTGCCTATAAATAGGACCCATGTCACATCAGGAAAAAAAGAACCGAGACCGAAGTAAGTGAACAGTAATTGAGCTCGCGTAAGTTGCTGTGGTCTGGACTTTGGTGTCCGCGCGGATTGAGAGTTGACCGGGTTGTGCTGTGCAGGTTGTGCGGATAGCGCTGGAAAGCCAAGACTTGGCTCTGATTGCGGTCAGGGACAGTGCGGACTCTGCGGTTAAGCAACAGGCGGTAAACAGCAGGTCGCGGATAGCGACCAGGCGGTCTCTTCTTTGGCAACTTGGTTCGGGGTTCAGGAAGTCGCCTGCTTCAGGCGGACTGTTCCATTCGGTGGCACAGCTTGTGCGGTCTGGCGGCTATGCGACCTCGTGGTCAGGCGGCCTGCAGATCTGCGGTGAAGAGCTAAGCATTGGAAT
Source organism: Platanthera guangdongensis (assembly GCA_039583875.1). NCBI lineage: Eukaryota > Viridiplantae > Streptophyta > Magnoliopsida > Asparagales > Orchidaceae > Platanthera > Platanthera guangdongensis. The sequence continues at coordinate 22,578,365 of CM077165.1, forward strand.
AAGGGTGAGTCCGCGCGGCTTGGGTTGCGGTCTGGCGACCTGGCGGACTGAGCGGACTCCACAGCAGTAGGTCGGCGGCTTGTTGATTGAGTCCGCACGGCTTGTTTTTTGTTCTTGTCTTTGTAACTGTCTCTGCTCTCCCGGTGTTGGGTTTTGGTGAATCATGTCTCGCCATGTATGTCTCGCCTTGTAAAGAGGTTTGCTCTTGATCAATAAAGAAGCTTGTGCTGCATGTATTGCTGGTTGTTACTGCTTTGTTGAGATAACCCCTGCTAACTCCACGATCCGGGAAAACTTTCAACATTATAAGTGGGCGTATTCTCCTTCGGTTTGTTGAATTTTCAACAGGGTATCCAAGGGGGCGTCTACAGTTTGTTGAATTTTAACATGGTATCAGAGGGAGGTTGTTGGAGTGGTCAAGCAGTGCTCAATGGAAGTAGTTGCTCGTATGTAGAGGAAACCAGTGGTAGAACCATGGCAGTGGAGGATGTAAGTTGTCTTGGTATTGTTCTTCTTACAGAGATGAACTGTGAACGGTGGAAGTCCTGTATGAAGAGCTTTCTTCTTGGCGAGGACCTTTGGGAGGTTGTATGCGGAGCAGGAAGACAAGAGGATACTGCTGGCAATGCTGAGGCGATGAGAGCTTGGAAGGAGGCAAATGCGAAAGCGGAGTCTATTCTCAAGCAGGTGATCTCATCGGAGCTCTTGGACCACATCAGTGGATGTCGGTCAGCTGCGGAGGTCTGGACTTCCCTTGTTGGGTTGTTCAGGAAGGAGGTGAAGATTGCTGCTGAAGATGGTCCCTCTACTTCGTATCAGGAAGAAAGGAGTGTTTCTCCTAGGCGTGATAGGAAGAGGAAGGAAGGACCAAGGTGCTATAAATGCAAGCAGCAAGGTCATCTTCGGAAGGAGTGCAAGGTTACCTTGCTCTCGGCGAACGTTGCTCAGGTAGGGAGGAAGGAGAAGAACGTAGTTGGGATTTCAACTAGTTCTGGAGTTGATCGGAGGAATGCCAGTGATAGTGCAGCTATCTGGCATGAAAGACTGGGGCATGTAGGGATGGACAAGATGAAAGCAATGGCGGAAAGAAGACTCGTAAGAGGCTTGCCTAGATTGTCATCCTATGGCGATGGTCGGGGGTGTGCGGGATGTCAGGAAAGTGGAGCCTATCGCTTCATGGTTGACAAAGCACAATCCAGATGTAATGCACCATTGGCAGTTGTCCATTGTGCTCTGGTGGGACCGACCGTCACGGCCAGTCTTGGAGGCAGCAAGTTCATGCTGATATTGGTTGATGACTATTCTGGGTATACTTGGGTATACTTTATGAAGAAGAAGTCCAACATGGTACGCTTGTTTGTGGAGTTCAAGAAGCTTGTGGAAGACCAGCTTGGCCGGAGGATCAAGGTGTTGAGGACAAGTATTGGTGGTGAGTTTGGCTCAACCGAGTTCTCACGCTTTTGCAGGAAGCAAGGGATCCGGATGGAGCTTTCTTGTGGACATACTTCACAACAGGGTAGTATTGCAGCTCGAATGATCCGTTGGTTAACGGAGACCTGCAAGTGTTGGCTTCTGAGTAAAGGCGTTCTGAAGGCTCTTTGGGCGGAGGGAATAGCCTGTGCTGCTCATGTCATCAACCGGATGCCTCTTAGTCCGATCATAATGAAGACTCCTTATGAGCTGATGTTCGGAGTGAAGCCCTCAGTGAAGTACCTTCGGGTGTTTGGATCTACCTGCTATATACACTCTCCGGGTGCTCTCAAGACAAAGCTAGTCTTTGTTGGGTATGATGAGCAGAGAAGAAGATGGAGGTGTATGGATCCTACGATGAAGAAACTCATAGTGTTGAGAGACATTATTTTCGATGAGTTGACGCCGTATTGGGGTAGCTCTTATGTGGAGCTAGAGATAAGCAGGTCAGATGGTGGGCTGAAGGAGGCTGCTGCTAAGGAAGTGGAGTTGCCTGAGTCACCAGGTGCTCCAGGTTGTTCTAGCTCCGGGGCAAAGGCGTCAGAGTCGGGAAGAAGGGGGAGCGATGCTCCAGGATCTTCCGGCTCGAAGGCGGAGGCTTCCGGTTCAGGAAGCAAGGGGAGCGATGTTCCAGGCAGTTCTTGTTCAAGAGGGGAGTCTTCTGGTTCAGGTAGCAGGGGGAGCATTGCTACAGATGCTTTTGGTTCCAGTAAGGAGGCATCTTGTTCAGGGAGCAAAGGGAGCATTGTTACGGGTTTGCCCGGGAATGGAGCTGGTTCAATAGCAGCGGAGGTGGTTAGCCATGATCCGGTTCTTCGGAGATCGAAGAGGATCAGTAAGCCACCAGCTCGATATTGTGAAGGGAACACGGCCGACTTGGTCCTGTGTTTCCTTGTTAGCCCTCAGGTCGAGCAAGGTACTTCTGGCTGTAATGACCCCACTAGAATCAAGGAGGTGGTTGACACCAAGTCTGAAGAGGTGACTTCTCTCAGAGGCAACGAGGCTTGGACTTCAGTATCCAAGGAAGTTTGTGATACTCCTGTGATGCAAGAGTGGAGGTTGAAGCTGAAGAAGGCAGAGGGAAGCATGACTCCTTATGGAGATGCTGGAAGGCTCCCTCATGGTCCATGATATGCGGGGCGAGGACTATGTCTTGGACATCTCTTCGTAGATGCTATCGGAAGGACCAGGTGCAAGGTTACGGGAGCTGCTGGAGTTATTCACCACTTCTCACTTCAAGGGGGAGTGTTGAATTCTGTGAAGTGAAAGTGGGTGAATGGAAGGCTTGGGAAACCAATCCGCGCGGACTACGCGGACTGGGTTGGCGGACTGCTAGGTCGGCAGGGATGTTGCAGGCGGTTTGCTCTGTAGCGGCCTGGGCGGTCTGTTCGCACGGACTACGCGGACAGCAGTGGCGGTCTGACAGGCCAGTGTTTGCTCAGCAGGCGGTTGACTCCCAGGAAGTAACCGGGCGGATAGAAATGTTATCCGCGGAGTCCGGCATGAAGCGGACTGAAGAACTGGAGCTCGGCAGACCGGTTTGGCAGTTGCCTTGGTCTTGCTCTAGTGAAGCGGCAAGTGGAAGCCGCGGAGACCGCCGGTCAGCGCGGACAGAAACTGGAGGTCGCCCGGTATGGCAGGCTAGATCCAGTGTCCGCCAGTAAGTGCGGACTGGCCCTTGTGGCCAACGGACTGGACTTGGTGTGATCTGAACCAAGTCCAGGATGGCTCAGTCCGGGGAGATCGCGCAGTGGAGCGCGGGCTGGTTTCTCAGTCCGCCAAGCATAGTAGAAGTGTTGTTGCCTTGTTTGCTAGCTTGGGAAATGCGGACTGGAGAATTGCTTGTGCAGGAGCGTGCGGACTGGAGCCGGAGTCCGCTGAGTTCGGTTTAGCCTTGTGACGAGGTTATGGACTCAGGAGTTGCGGACTGGAGTCTGCTGTTAGCGGACTGGATTGGCGTGTCCGCTAAGTCCGGAGGTGCCTTGGCAATGAGGCAATGGACTTGGGATATGCGGACGGAAGCCGGGTGTTCGCTGAGTCCGGCAGGTGCCTTGATGGCGAGGCTGCGGGCTCGGGTTTTGCGGGCTGATGCCTTGTCCGCAGAATGGCGGACACGGCTGTTGTGGAGTCCTGCTGTGGTGGTCCTAGCTTGGTCTCTGGCGGCAAGGCGGGCTGGATATTGGAGTCCGGCCTTGGAGAAGCTGGGGCGGACTGGCTATCTGCACAGGAGCGGCGAACTGGAATGTGTGTCCGCGGGCTGGCGGACACACTTGTTCTAGCTGCGGGTTGTGGTGGTGATCCTATCGGCTAGGGCGGTGACCATACTCATCGTCGTGCCTATAAATAGGACCCATGTCACATCAGGAAAAAAAGAACCGAGACCGAAGTAAGTGAACAGTAATTGAGCTCGTGTAAGTTGCTGCGGTCTGGACTTTGGTGTCCGCGCGGATTGAGAGTTGACCGGGTTGTGCTGTGCAGGTTGTGCGGATAGCGCTGGAAAGCCAGGACTTGGCTCTGATTGCGGTCAGGGACAGTGCGGACTCTGCGGTTAAGCAACAGGCGGTAAACAGCAGGTCGCGGATAGCGACCAGGCGGTCTCTTCTTTGGCAACTTAGTTCGGGGTTCAGGAAGTCGCCTGCTTCAGGCGGACTGTTCCATTCGGTGGCGCAGCTTGTGTGGTCTGGTGGCTAGGCGACCTCGCGGTCAGGCGGCCTGCAGATCGGCGGTGAAGAGCTAAGCATTGGAATAAGGGTGAGTCCGCGCGGCTTGGGTTGCGGTCTGGCGACCTGGCGGACTGAGTGGACTCCACAGCAGTAGGTCGGCAGGTTGTTGATTGAGTCCGCACGGCTTGTTTTTTGTTCTTGTCTTTGTAACTGTCTCTGCTCTCCCGGTGTTGGGTTTTGGTGAAGCATGTCTCGCCATGTATGTCTCGCCTTGTAAAGAAGTTTGCTCTTGATCAATAAAGAAGCTTGTGCTGCATGTGTTGCTGGTTGTTACTGCTTTGTTGAGATAACCCCTGCTAACTCCACGATCCGGGAAAACTTTCAACATTATAAGTGGGCGTATTCTCCTTCGGTTTGTTGAGTTTTCAACAGGGTATCCAAGGGGGCGTCTGCGGTTTGTTGAATTTTAACAATCTTAACTACAAGACTATTGGCCAACTCTTTAGTAAAGAGTTAGTGAAGAATGGTACTCAATTTAAGTGTTATAAGGATGGGATATGTTCAGCTTGTCAAAAAGGCAAGCAGACTAGATCCTCCTTTCATAGCCTTGAAACCAAAGACTCAGTGAGGTGCTTATACCTCTTGCATATGGATTTATTTGATCCTATGCCAGTTCAGAGCCTAGGTAGGAAGGTCTACACTTTTGTGGTTGTAGATGACTATTCTAGATTCTCATGGGTATTCTTTCTGAGGAAGAAATCTGAAACCCCAAAGTTCTTCAGCAATTTTGTCAAACAAATTCAGAATGAATTAGATAGTTCATTGGTCAAAATCAGAAGTGACCAGGGAACTGAATTCCAATCTGAAAGTATGACAAGGTTATGTGAAGAATTTGGGATTCACCAGGAATTCTCCTCGCCTAAAACACCTCAGCAAAATGGCATTGCTGAGAGAAAGAATAGGACATTAATTGAGGCTGGAAGAACACTATTGAGTGATACTTCTCTCCCAGAATATTTCTGGGCTGAGGCAGTAAACACTGCATGTCATGTGCTCAATAGGGCTTCCATCACCAAAAGCCACAAAAAGACACCCTATGAGGTTATGAAAGGCATAAAACCAAATTTATCATATTTTAGGATCATTGGTTGCAAGTGTTATGTGCTTAACAATGGTAAATCTCACCTAACTATGCTTGCTGCCAAATCCCAAGATGGGATATTTGTTAGGTACAGCAACAATAGTAAGGCTTATAGGGTCTAGAATTTGGCTACTCAAGTTGTAGAAGAGTCAGTTCATGTCATCTTTGATGAAACTAGACTTATTAACAGTGAGTTGCCAAGTAGTTCTTGTAGCTCCACAGATATACAGCAGAAGATGGACCAACTTACTATCGGAGAAGATCCAACTGCAAAGCAAGATGAGGAAAATGGTAGTTGTTATCCAGGGGGAGTACAAGACACTCAAGATGCTGATGAAGACCATGAGATGCAGCATAATGAAGAGATTGGAGAAGGTCAAACTGCTGATAGATTACCTCCAATAGTTAGACAGTTAAAGGATCATCATGCACACCAGATCATTGGTGATCTAAGACAAGGAGTACAAACAAGAAGCAGGAACTTAAACACAGTTCTTTGCTCAAGCTTCTTATCTCAAGTGGAACCCAAGAGATTTGAAGAAGCTATTCTAGACCCTCACTGGATTGATGTTATGCAGGAGGAGTTAAATCAATTCAAAAGGTGCAAGGTTTGGGATTTGGTTCCAAAACCAAAGGGCCACAATGTCATAGTGACAAAGTGGATTTATAGAAACAAGCTTGATGAGAGTGGGATCATAGTGAAGAACAAGGCAAGACTAGTTGCCAAAGGATACAGACATGAGGAGGGCATAGACTTTAATCAGACTTTTTCCCCTGTAGCAAGGTTGGAAGCTATCAGGCTATTTCTATCCTATGCAGCATATCAAGGCTTCAAAGTATTCCAGATGGATGTAAAGTCGGCATTCTTAAATGGAGACTTAAAAGAGGAGGTCTATGTAGAACAGCCCTCAGGTTTTGTTGATCCACTCAATCCTACTTATGTCTATAGACTTAGGAAAGCTTTATATGGGTTGAAGCAAGCCCCAAGGGCTTGGTATAAAACCCTGTCTACTTTCCTCATTGAGAATAAATTCTCAAGGGTGAAAATAGACAAGACTCTATTCCTTAGGGAATCCAAAGGAAAGATCATCCTAGTCTAAATATATGTTGATGACATAATATTTGGTTCTACTGAAAGTAACTTTTGTAGAAAGTTTGCAAAACTTATGCAAGGGAAATTTGAAATGAGCAGTATGGGAGAACTTAAGTTCTTTTTGGGTCTCCAAGTAAGACAGACTGATGATGGCTTGTCCATATCCCAGTCTAAGTTCACCCAGGAGTTAATTAATAAGTATGGTATGGAGTCATCCACTACCATGAGAACTCCTATGGGGACAAGTATATCTCTAAGTAAAGATGATGCAGGGAAACTTGTAGATGAATCTCTATATAGAGGGATAGTTGACTCCCTCCTATATATGACTGCTAGTAGACCAGATATCATGTATGCTACATGTGTCTGTGCTAGGTACCAATCCTACCTAAAGAATCTCATCTTACTGTTGTCAAAAGGATTTTGAGATATCTTAAGGGTATACCTAATCTAGGCCTTTGGTATCCTAGGAATAGAGATTTTCTACTAATGGGCTATTCAGATGCATACTTTGCAGGTTGCAAAGTAGATAGGAAAAGCAAAACAGGCACCTGTCAATTTCTAGGAGGAAGAGTGGTGTCATGGAGCTGTAAGAAGCAGACCAGTGTGGCAATTTCCACAACTGAGTCTGAGTATGTTGATGCAGGAAGCTATTGTGCACAGCTGTTATGGATACAACATCAGTTAGAAGATTATGGTATTCAGGTAAGTAGAACTCCATTATTATGTGATTCTACTAGTGCTATTTCTATTGCTCATAATCCTGTTTCTCATACTAGAACAAAGCATATAGAAATAAGATATCATTTTCTTAGAGATCATGTAAAGAAAGAAGATGTCTCTTTAGAATTTGTTTGTACTGATTTACAACTAGCTGACATGTTTACTAAGCGTTTAGATGAAACTAAATTCAACAATTTCAAAATTGAATTAGGAATGTTGAACACAAATTAGTTTAACAAATTTGGCTAAGTAAAATTATGTCGACACAAGAAGTTGTCTGTGTTGACACATAGTAGTTGGTGTCGACACTCCAGGAAGTTGGTGTCGACACATAGTAGTTAGTGTCGACACTCCAGGAAAGTGGTGTCGACACATCTAGAGAATAGGTGTTGATTCTTCATAGAAGTTGTGTCGACACATCCAGAAGTTGTGTCGATACTGAGAATCAACACACAGATTTCGTCGAGCGTAGAATTGACACATATCGTCGAGCGCAGATTCAACAACAAATCGTCGACCTCAGATCGACGACTTCACGGGGTCTTCGTCGAACTCGACCAAGATAAATAGAATTGATGTCGAGACATTAGAAGTCTGTGTCGACACTTTTCAACAGTGTCGACACATTAAGAGAATTATGACGTGTCTTTTCACCTTCATTATTTAGAAAGGTATAAATAGGTCAACAACATAGTCTGTCGACACGCTCTCGAGAATAAAACCCTGTGTCGACAAATTCTCTCTTCTCAATCCAAGCTTTCTCTCAACCCCAATGGCGCCAAAGCTTGAAGATAATGTCAACGAATGTTATGAGCTGGTACGCAATGCCTTTGATAATGCGGAACCCGAAATTAAAGCAGTTGTAACCCTAATTGCAGAAAATGGTTTGGAATTTCTGGTATCTAAACCTACTAAGATATGGAAGAAAGAAATACTAGAATTCTATGGCGCAACTACTTTAGATTCGACTGGACTTAAGATCAAATCTACTGTTCAAGAAGCTAAAGTAAAACTTACCTTGAAGAGCTTGAGGAAAACCCTTCAACTCCGAAGAACTCAAGAAGAAGAAGAAGTACCCTCTACTAAGACTAGGGAAGCACTTCAGTGGTGTGGTTTGGATCCCACCATGAAGATTGGGTCTGTAATGAATAGAAAAGGGATGAATCTACAAGGCAAATTCCTTTCAGAAGTGGTTGGAAAAGTCATTCTCTGCAAGCCAGGGGGACATGATAGGGTTTCAGCCTATATGTTCAGCCTGATGACCAGGATTATCTTCAGACTGAACACAGATTGGTCTGCAGTAATCTTTGAAAAAATTAAGGAAAGCATTAAGAAGCCAAATCTGGGGAGAATCATGAGTATATACTTGGCTAAAACAATTCCAGAAGTAATGGAACAGATTACTGGTTCTAAGATCAACCATATGAGAAGAATGGACATAAGGATTATCTCCTGATGGGATAGAGTCCTAACAAAGGACATGCCTGATGAAGAAAGGCCGGAGATTCCTGAAAAATCTCATGCATAAGATATTGCAGATGGAGCTCAGGTGCAGGGGGAGCCTCATCTTGAGGAAGAGCCAACCCACTTGGAAAGTGAGATGGCTACACAGACTATTCTTGAGGTAATTCAAGAAGTTAATCAATCAATTTTCAATAATGAGGATGAAATACTAACTGAGTCATTTTTTGATGCTGACCAGACCACAAAACTAAACAGTCAAGCACAAGATGTTGTCATGGAGGATACATCTACAGCTGTCGATGCTCCTGAGTTGGTGGTGCCTCAAGTCCCTACTCTACAAGAGTTTACCCTTGAAGAGTTGTTTCCTGATATAGAGCAAACTGAAATTGAGGGGGAGAAAGCAGAAATTCAGGGGGAGCAAGTTAACATTGAGGAGGAGCAAGCATCTGAGGGGGAGGAGCAAGGGACTCAGGGGGAGCAACCTAGGACTGAAAAGGAATTGCCTCCTAGTCCTAAGGAAAGAGTTGATATAGCAAGTACCTCAGCTTCTGAAGATGAAGCAGAAATACAAGCCAAGAAGAGAAAACTGATGGTTTTCAAAAGAAGAAGCCAAAGCTATAAAAGGGCATTGCAAACTACTCCACAATCTGCCCCAACAACTGATTATAGCTCCTTATTAGTCTCATTACAAGTAAAGTTAGATGAACAAAGGATTGTCATGGAGAAATATATGGATGAGACCCATAAAGATCTGCAATTCTCCTTGGCTTAAGATATAAAATCAATAAGATTTGAAGTAAATCAGAACAAGAAGGAAATGACAGATTGCTTCCACAAAGGTGGCAATGTTGTAGTCTATCTTGCAAAACAACAAGTAGGCATAAAGACTCAAGTTGATGAAATAGCTATTAAGCAAGGCTATGTTCTAGAGAATCAACTTAGAATGAATGATAATCTGACAGAATCATATAATGTGATTGTAATAGAATTAAAGAATACTGCTACTGCCCAGACTGAGGTAAGGGCTAAAGCCAAGTCAGATTTTGAAAAGCAATTACAGGAAGGTCTAGCTGCTGTACAAACAGCTATTAAGAATTCTCAAAAGACCATTTCTGATCAGCTACTGAAGTTAAGGTCATTTTATAAAGATGGTGTTAATTATCTAGATGAACAAGTCAAATTTCAGAAAGATGACCTCAGAGATCATATTGCAAGAGAAGTCATAAAGGGGGAGAGAGTGTTAGTCAAAGATGGCTCAGATTATGCTAAATGGATATCTAATAGCATTAGATCCACCCTTGGATATCCACCCCTCTGTGATGATGATAATGTAGCTGAGTCAGGTGTGCACCCTGCTTATTTTGGAGGTGATCAACCTGAAGTTGCTCAGGTCATTTACCCTCCAGCAGATTTTGATATGATTCACCAAGAAGTACAGTCAATATACAGCCCTCCAGAGGATGCTAAAAATATTATTATTGAGAAAGTGGAAATGTTATGGGCTGACAAGGATGCTCAGAAGGAAGCTCTATTGTCAAAGAAAAAGTTCATAGAACAGGCTGAGTTGAAGTCTGATTTTGAGTAGTGGAGCCCTACTTCCAGAAATATTATATTGACTGCCTGGAAGGCTGTGAAGGACAAGACCCATGATAGGGGCAAATGGTACACTGAGCAATAATGGCAAAGCATGAAGCTAGACAGGAAGCCATTCTACAATATAGAAGAAAGGCAAAAGCTGGGAAGCTACCTCCTAATGCTCAGAAGCCTAGCAAATACTTTCCAAAGCCTTTTCACTATTTTGAAAGGCAAAGAATAAGGGCTGAAGAGCAAAAGAAGAAAGATCTGAAGGGAAAAAAGCCAGCTGAAGATACAGAAGCTCCAGTACAAGCCAAGATTCAGTAAGGCAAAGGCATAGTCATCAAGGAGCCTGAGCAGCCTTAGGATAGATTTACTAGATTTTACAACATTGTAATCTTTAGTGTTAAAAATCTATGTAAACTATTGTTAAAGAAACTTTTGAAAGTTGAAACAAAACAATGATGAATGCTTATTCTGGTTGCATCATTATTCTATGATGACATTTTATACATATTTTCTTTATAAGATTCCCTGTCATATAATATTTTTATACATCATTATGTGTGTTTATTATGAATGGTGTATATCATTGACTAAGGTTTATAACTTCTCCAAATAGGGGGAGATTGTTGGGTACATTGGAAAATGTGTACCAGATTTTAAGAAGCCTCACCTTACTCAATGATATGCATCAAGGTGTATTTGATGTTGTTTTGAGTTTATATGTGCAGGTTAAGAAAATGCAGGAATGCAGGAAAAAGTTTATAAGTCCATGTGTTGACACCAGAAGAAGCTGTGTCGACACTATGAAGGCTTGTGTTGACACTGGAGAAAAGCTGTGTTGACACTTGGAGTTAATTGTATCGATACTTGGAAAGGCGGTGTCGACACCTGAAGAAACTGTGTCGACATACAGAGGCAGTGTCGACACACAGAGAAGCTTAGTCGACATCAACTATGTCGACACACAGAGGCAGTGTCAACACACAGAAGACTTTGTCGACATCAACTGTGTCGACACACGGGACTTGTGTCGACACACAGCAAAGTTTTCAACAAAGTTAAAGATAAGAAGTGACTGTGTCGACAAACAGAACTAGTGTCGACACATTCTACAGAAGTTATGTCAAGAAGCAGTGTCAACACCAAGGGAGCTGTGTCGACACCACCAAGGCTTGTGTCGACACATGATGAAGTTCAGTCTCGACACCTTGCTGACAGAGACAGATTTTCAAGAAGTGACTGAATGACTTGACAGCTGCCATTACCAACCGGTCTACTGCAACTGTCAGAGTTGTCATAAGTTTGTTAGAAACTGGATCAGCCGGTTACCATGGAGGAAGTCTATATAAAGGCATTCTCCATCAACAGAAGAGACAGATACTGATACAAAATATTGAAGATGGAGATACACATAAATAAAAACTGAAGAAGATTTTCGTCAGAAGTTCTAAGAAGACATTCTGAAGTGGTGATCTACTCAGAGATTGTCAAGAGAATTCAAACAAGAATTCAGAAGAATCTTCAGAAGAATTTGGAGAGAGAGCTCCATCTATTTAAGTGAAGAAAAGGACTTACATCAACAAGTCTCTTAAGTGCAGTTTCTGAACCAGGCTGTCAAGAAGGATTCAGATTGAGATCTGAATTTCAAGAAAGAAGCTGATTGAAGATCAACTTCAAAGGAGTTCAACCCTACTGAGTTCAGATTCAAGAAGCTTTGAAGAAAGCTAAGAGTGGTTGTTTTTCAGCCATCAGATTCTTCCAAGAACTGATCATGAAACCTTCCATCATTTCTCTCTCAATCAGGGTGGTGGTATATTACAAACTTAAATCTATTTTCTGTAGGATCTTTATAAGATCTAAGTTGTAAGCCTAATTTATAAAGGCTGAGTTGTAGGAGATTAATTTCTCTGAGTGGTAGGCCTTATTGAAGGCTGAGGTAGGGTTGTAAGCCTGAGTTATAGGAGATTGTTATCTCTGAGTTGTAAGCCTTGTTGAAGGCTGAGGTAGGGCAGATTGCCTGAGCTGTACGAGTGTGGACTCACTCTGAGTTGTAGGAGCCTTATTAGGGTTCTGAGCTGTAAGATCTGCGGATCTGAGGTGAAGAGAAGAAGTTAGGCCGAATCTAGCACACTGCTAGATAGGCGAAGGGAGAGAGTGGATGTACCCAGACCTTGGAGAACCACTATAAAACTGTGTGCAATCTGTGACTGTGTGTAATTCTATGAATTCTGTGATTGTGGTAGCTGTAGAACTGGTAGATTAATTTGATTATCTGAATAAATATTTTGCCTTGGTATAAAAAGGAATTGTACATATTCACCCCCCCTCCCCTCTAGGTGTTTAGGAACAAATTCTTTCACTAATCCTCCAGAAAACCAGGACAAACTCTCCAATTCCAAAATAATGAAGAGGAAATGGCCGAACAAGGCATATAGATAAAGCTACCATCGTGCGGTACCGCCTTATTTCACGTATAACCTCCCAGGCCCTCCAATCACAGGCTGACACATGACCACGCCGATACAGATTCGCTAACGTTGAGCGTTAGGATGCTAACACCGAATGTTAAGATGCTAGCGCCTCGCGGTAGCTAGCGACCGTTACGTCACGACTGCCCCTGCTACTGTCACGTGATAGCTACTACCGTCGTGTGGTAGTAACCCGAGCTCTTTGATAAATAAATTTCCAAGCTACCGCATGCGGTAACGCTACCGCTGGACGTTAACTTCCAGATAGCTCGGACAATAAAATGGCTACCGTCACATGATAGAAACGTACTGCCGCGAGGTATGAAAGTGAGGGTTAGACCTGATATACTCTAGAGGGGGTGAATAGAGTATCTTCTAAATCTTTAAAACTTTTTGCTGTTAATAAAATCTACAGAGTAGGGCAGCTATTTGATACCATTTTTTGTTGTAAGCAAAAGAGTAACCTAAGATTAACTAATCTACCACAGGTACAGCTAAATTAAACTAACTAACACAGGATCAACAAAACTAACTAGCATAGGCACAGCAAGAACAAAAAGGAAAGAGGGCAACCAGACAACACAAGAATTTTTATAGTGGTTCCCCAACCTGGGTACATCCACTTTTCTACCACCCTGGTAGGAATCCACTAACAGGTTTTGATCGGGTGACTGCCACCAATGAGCTTTTGATCAGGTGCTAAAAACCAACTCAAGTCTTTTGATCAGGTGACTTGCAACCAAGGAATAACTTTTGAAGGGAGTTAAAGAACCCTTTATACAGTGGGGGGTGAGAGAGTTATGGTGTCTTCTCTTTCTCAAATACAACTGAGATGACTATAGTGGATCTTTGATGTTATCAAAGCTCCCCCTGAGTTATTAAGTTGTTCAGGAAGATTGGAGCTTTGCTTCAGGGTAAGTAGGTCTTCTATCTTTAGCCTTGATCAGAAGAGATTCAGGAACTTCTTGACTGATGAAGATTTGTTCTCCTTGAAGAATCCTGGAGTGAAGAATGAAGAAGACTCTTGATTTGGATGGATGTTCTTCTTCTTCTTCAGTAGTGTCAAGGTGAAGACCAGATTCTTTTTCTGCACAGAGAAGTGTTTGAATATTATTGTTGTATTGTTCTATATCTCTGTGTGCTGTGTCTTGCTCTTCTGTATTACTGTCTCTCTCTGTCTGTCTAGAAGAAGGAAGAAAATCACTTTTATATTCCCAATGGAATTTTTCCTTTGTATTTTTGAATTCCTTTCCTTCATTGATTGCTGATGACCTAGAGAATTTAATACTACTGGAAAGAATGTCTGCATTAATTGATTTCCCCAACTGTCCTATTGAAAAGCGGCAAGTAATAATCCCGATGAATGTCATAATCAATGATGCTTCTAATGGTAATATTCAGAGAATATTAAGCATTGATTACTCAAGAATTACTGCAATAAAATAAGGACAGAAAGAAGGAAAAAATCCGAGTCTGGAACTGCACAGAAATCATCGAGCAAAGAACCAATTTTGTCAACCTGAGATCCAAGATTGTCGACCTGAGAACTACTAACTACTACTTGATAAAACTTGTCAATACTGTGGTCTAAGTTCGTAGGGCTGAGAATCATAAATTCGTCGACTGGAGTTCAGAGAAATGATTCTGGACTTGGAATGTTGAAGTAGAGCATCCAGAAATCGTCGACCTGAGAACTAAGTTTGTCGAGCTTAACTTAGAGAATTGTCTCTGAGTTCGTCGAGCTAAGCACGACGTTCGTCGAGCTAAGCACGACTTTTGTTGAGCTGATTTCGACGAACATCGAACTCACTTTCCTGAAACTAATTTTTCTCTAAGTCTTGAGTCTTCTGTAGTTTGTTGTTAGCTGGTCCATGCAATGTTGACTCTAAGGACATGGCCTAGACTCTAGGACACAAACATGACCCTGGTTATATAAGGTGGGTCAATAATCCTAGTTTAGTGAACCTAGCCCAAATCCAACTAGGGATCCAACAATCTCCCCCTATTTGGGTGAGGTCACTAATTATAGACAAAAAGCATATACAAAGCAAGAGAAATATATCTGGCAGAAAACTTTAAAATATATAGCAGATATTTATATACAATGAACTTTGTATCATGAAATAAATAAGCAGTTTTTGAGACATACCGAAAGATTAAATAGTTTAAATTCATTTCTTCTGTTTTGGCTCCTTTTGCTTAACCTTTTTAGCTTTATCACCAGGCTGAGTAAACTTGATTTTCCTGTTTGGATTGGCTGCTTGAGTCTTTGTCATTGTCATATCAACAGCTCCAATAATATTGAGGGAAGTAGCCCTTGGCACCAAAGCTTCTGGATGTAATTTCATATAGTCATCTACATTAAAGAATTTATTAGCTTTTGCAAACTTGTTTAGTTCCTCCTTCCTGTATTTGGATATTGTTGAGTATTGAGATGCATCCTTTCCTTTAGCTTTGGCTTTGTTGATCATAGATAGGCCAACCAATTATTGGAACTTGGTCATCCTTGCAGTAGTAGCTGTTTCTGGGTCCTCAAATGGAACATGAGGGGATGCAGGTCTCTTTGGACTTTCAGCCTTTTAATGTTCAGTAGTTTGTTGTAGATGTTGTTGCCTGCCTGCCTGAAGAGTAGTACCTGTGCTGGCTGCTTCCAGAAGAGGAGGAGGATCTACCCTAATTCCTCTGATAGGTTTAATACTTGGTAGTCCTTTGAGATGAAGAGCCTGAAGCACCAGCAGTAGGTGGAGGAGGAGGAGGAGGGTCTTTCCTGTATCTCTGTGGAGGAGGAGAATACTTCCTGCTTTTCTTCCTTTCTTTCTGTTGATTCTTGGACAGCCACATCCAAGCTGGCATGCCCTTGTATGGAGTGATATTCTAAAGAACGTAATAAGGAGTATCATGTGTTGGGTTTGGTTTTGGAGCAGGAGCTGGAGGGGCTTTCCTTTTCTTAGAAATTTTCTTTTTCTTAGCAGAGGGACTGTCATCTTAATCCTCTTCATCATCATCATCTGAGGAGTCTTGTGGATTATCATATAAAGCATTAATTTCTTTCAAAGCCTCTACAGATATCAATAGTTTTTCTGCCTGGGGAGGAGCTGGAGGAAGAGCTGGAGCTGGAACTGGAGAATTATACACATCAGTGCTTTCAACAACTGATTTATTCTCTTCTTCAATATCAGCCATGATCAATTCATCAATATCAGGCATGAGGCTATCATCCATAATGAAGGTTGGAGCAGAGATGACTATGGTATGGGATGAAGTAATAAGGGAATCAGCTCTTGGTGGAGATGGAATAACAGGAGCCTCTGTAATAACAAAACTAGCCTTGAGTTGCATGGGAACCTTGGGGCTTATTGGGGAGGTATAGGGAACTATAGCCATGGATGGCTTTATGCAGTATTTTGGAAGAGAGTTCAAATGAACTGTATCAAAAGTATTCAACAAATTCAAAAGATCTACTGTGGGATTTATAATATAATCACCAATAGTTTTTATTTCCTCTGTGACTATCTCATCCAAATCCATATCAGGTTCAATAAAATTAAATTAATCAAATCATCAGCTGCTTCTGCTTCTGCTTCTGCTTCTGCAGTTGCTGTTGCTTCTTTAGCTTTTGCTGCTACTACTACTTCTTCACAGAGTATCTCCCCCTGCCTGGTTTCAGTGGGAACTAGAGCTAGGCCCCTCACTGAAGAAGGAGGGATAGAGAGAGCAGAGATTTGAGCAGCAAGAGAAGATATGGAAGAAGTAAGAGGTGAAATAGCCTCTGCTATGAGGGTTTTGAGGAGGGGAGTGAGAAGTGCTAGAAGAGGTGGAATGAGGGAGGGGTCCAGTTGCAGGAATGCAGGAGATGTCTCAGTAGAGACAGAAGGGTGAATGGAAGATGATGGTGGAGGAGGTGATGGTGAGTGACTGGGAATTGCATGGACTGGAGATGTATGTGTGGATGGTAAGGAGGTGAGTAGATTGAATGTAGGGGATGAGAAGAATGTTTCATTTGTGATGTATAGAAGGTGGGATGGAAGAGGAGATTGAGGAGGAGTTATACCATCTGGGATTGAGTTGGTGTATGAGAGGGAATATGAGTTTGTGAAGGGCATGTATGAGAGTGAATATGAGTTTGTGACGGAGGTACTGGAGATGATGGAGGGGGTGAAGTTGGTGTACCATCTGGTGTTGGAGTATGGACTGGGGTATGAACTGGTGAGGGTAGTTGGTGTACCATCTAAGGATGACTCTGGATGGCTGGAGGTGGTGGAAGAGAAGATGGAGCATCTTCAGCAGGGTGGGGAGTGTCTAGAGCAGCCCTTGTACTCTCAGAAGGCCTGGAGGAAGAGGAAGAAACCTTGTATGGCTTGGTGATGTTCCTCTCCCACCTGCCAAATAGGTCATAAGTGAGCCTCTTTAAGGCATTAATGAATATGGTCGGTGTGACCATGGATTCAGCAGCCTTTTTCTGAAGGAAGATTCCCAGAATCCTGCCAAAACACACCTCCTTCTAGGTGTTCTTTTTCCTAATCATCTCAAACAAAATCTTAGCCCAATTCACAGGCTTCTTATTCACCACAGCACACATCACAAGGAATTGATGTCTAGTGATGTAGTCATGGGCTGTGTGCTTACCCAGCATACCTTGCCCACAACATCTGCTAGAAACTTATATTCAGTAGATAAATATTTCTTCAGCAGTTTGTTGGGTGTTGCTACAGAATAACCCATCTTATTTAATATTTCATCAAATTCTTCACTATCAATCTCCAGTTCTTCTACACCATTAGCTAATCCAAAAATATCTGTTAAAACCATGGGGGTAAGAGATACTTCATTACCCGATATTTTTCCAGTCATGGTATTCTCATCTGGGGAGGAGGAAGTGTAAACCCATTCTATGATCTCTGCACCGGCTATCTTTATTCTGGTGGTCATGAGATTCTTCAGCTGCTGTTCTTCAAGCAGTTTCAGAATGTCCAAGAAGATAGGATCCGAGTGTTGAAATGACTCAAAATCTAGATCAAATCCAGTATCAAACTTCATGCCTCCAAGACTGCCTGCGGGAATCGCCATGAGTGTGCATATAACAAACAAGAAAGATCAAGTGCAATGGTACTGAAAGCGCGGGATGGAGGTCGAAGAAAAACCTAGATATAAGATTTTTCAGAATAGTAATCGACAAACTCCGTTCAGCGAAAATTAAAGAATTCTTTGATCTGAGATCGACGAAATATTTTGTAGTTAAAAAATTCATCGATCTTAGTCTGAAGATTTGAAAATAATTTGTCGAGCTCTGTTCGACGAAAATTTTCTGAAGCAGATTTGTATATCTCCGTTCGACGAAAATAACTTCACTCACAGGGAGTTCGTCGATCTCCGTTCGATGAATATCTCTAGAACGTTTCCCAGTTCGTCGATCTCCATTCGACGAACTTTGAAAAATTCGTCGACCATGGACAGAAATTAAATTAAACCTTCTCCATTTATCATTCCAAGCCGATTTATAAAGAACAAGTGATTTCTTTCATCCAGGAGTTTGGTGAAAATATCTGCTCTTTGTGAATCAGTATAGATATAGACAAGTTTAATTTTATTTTTGTCTACACACTCTCTAATGAAATGATGTCTAATGTCTATATGCTTGGTTCTACTGTGATGAACTGGATTTTATGCTATGGATATAGCACTTGTGTTATCACATAAGAGAGTTGAATTATTTAAGTTGAACCCATAGTCCAGGAGTTGGTTTTGAATCCACAGCATCTGTTATCACATAAGTGATTTCTTTCATCCAGGGGTTTGGTGAAAATATCTGCTCTTTGTAAATCAGTGTAGATATAGACAAGTTTAATTTTATTTTTGTCTACATACTCTCTAGTGAAATGATGCTTAATGTCTATATGCTTGGTTCTACTATGATTTACTGGATTTTGTGCTATGGATATAGCACTTGTGTTATCACATAAGAGAGTTGATTTATTTAAGTTGAACCCATAGTCCAGGAGTTGGTTTTGAATTCACAGCATCTGGGAACAGCAACTGCCAGCTGCAATATATTCTGCTTCAGCAGTTGATATAGACACAGATGATTGTTTCTTGCAAAACCAAGACACTAATCTCATACCAAGGAACTGGCAAGTCCCTAAGGTACTTTTTCTATCTACTCTGCATCCAGCAAAGTCAGTACCTGAGTATCCAGTTAACTCAAATTCTGACTTAGTAGGATACCAGAGTCCTAGACTAGGACAACTCTTTATATATCTCGAAATTCTTTTTAGGAAAACTAGGTGAGATTCTTTAGGGTTCACTTGGAACCTAGCACAAAGATATGTAGCAAACATTATGTCAGGTCTGCTAGCTGTAAGGTATAGTAGGAACCCAACAATACCCCTATATAATTTCTGATCAATAGGTTTCACATGTTCATCAGAATTTATTACAGCATTAGTAGTCATGGGTGTTTTCTTTGCTGAGGCATCAGCCATACCTAACTTTTTAATAAGCTCTTTAGCATACTTAGCCTGAGATATGAAGGTGTCATCAGGTAGCTGCTTCACTTAGAGTCCAAGGAAGTAGGAGAGCTCACTCATGCTACTCATTTCAAACTTTGAATGCATGAGGTCAGAGAACCTCTTGCATAGTTTGGAATTTGTATACCCAAATATAATGTCATCTACATAAATTTGTACTAACAAAGTTTGATCCTTATGGTGCCTAGTGAATAATGTTTTATCTACAATGTCTCTAGTGAAGTTATGCTCTATCAAGAAGCTATTTAAGGTCTCATACCAGGCTCTTAGAGCTTGCTTTAAACCATAAAGAGTTTTATGCAATCTAAAGACATATGAAGGATAAGTTCGAGAGATAAAACCTGGAGGTTGTTCAACATAAACCTCTTCTTTAAGTACTCCATTTAGAAAGGCACTGTTGACATCCATTTGATAGACTTTAAACTTCTTGTAGGTAGCATAAGCAAGGAAGATCCTGATTGCTTCTAACCTTGCAACTGGTGCAAAAGTTTGGTCATAGTCTATTCCTTCTTCTTGCCTATAACCCTGAGCAACAAGCCTAGCCTTATTTCTCACAATTATAACTTGGGCATCTAGCTTGTTTCTATATATCCATTTAATTCCAATGACTGGGTAGTCTTTGGGTCTTGGAACTAAATCGCAAACTTTGTATCTCTCAAATTAATTGAGTTCCTCTTGCATTGCAATGATCCAGTGGGGATCTTGCTCAACATCTTTCATGGATTGACCCTCAACTTGAGATAGGAAATAGGCATGTATCACATCTTGGTTGAGTTGATGCCTTGTCTGTACACCTACTGACATGTCTCCAATCACTTGAGATCTAGGGTGATCCCTTAGTATGACAAGATCAGTGGGTGGAGTTGGTTCAGTAACAGTATTTGGAATTAATTCCTCTTGTGGAATAATGTCTGTTGTTGGAGTAGGTTCAGCCACTTCCAAAAATTCATATTCACTATCTTCATCAGCTTGTGGAGGAGGAGGTGATATAACCTCTTGTGGAAGGTTCAACTCACCCAATTTCTCACACAAGTGAGGTACCTGCAAAACATCTGAGGTAGAAGAGCCCTTCTCCTTATAGTACATGTTAGCTTCATTAAAAGAGATATGTACAGATTCTTCTATTTTTAAGGATGATTTATTGAATACCCTATAAGCTTTGCTAACTTGGAAATATCCCAGAAACATTCCCTTTGTAGCTTTAGCTTTAAATTTTCTAATGTGTTTCTTGTTATTGTTATGAATGAAACACCTACACCCAAAAATTCTAAAGTAATCAATTTTAGGTTGCTTCCCTTTGAATAATTCATAGGGGGTCTTGCACTTTAGTTTGTGTATCAAACTTCTATTCGGCACATAGTTTGCTGTGCTCACAGCCTCTGCCCAAGAGGATAGGGGCATTTGTGCATCTGCAAGCAATGTTCCTGCAGATTCAATGAGTGTTCTGTTTTTTCTTTCAGCTACCCCATTTTGTTGAGGAGTTCTAAGAGCAGAGAAACAATGTCTGATACCTTCCTCCTCACAGAATCTTTGCATGGGAGGAGATTCAAACTCAGTACCATGATCACTTCTGATCAATGCAACTGGAGTAGAATACTCAATCCTTATGCCCTTATGAAAATCTGTAAGGACTTTAAAGTTATCTGACTTGTTTCTCAAGAAGAAAACCCAAGAGAATCTGGAGAAGTCATCTATAATAACCAAGGTGTAAGACTTCCCTCCTAAGCTTTGTACAGCAATGGGTCCGAACATATCCATATGTTGGGTATTGTATCCACAATTACCTGGATTTGAGGAAGCCACCTGTCAAGCTAAGATGAATTCACAATGTATTTGATGAAACCTCTTAAGTTGTGCTTGCAGTTATTCCACGCTAAGTGCACACCAATGTCAGGGTGTAGTAGGTCAATATACACGGGTCTGCACGACGTAATCCCTCGTTGAGCAGATTAGTGTGTTGGCCTACGTGTACTCTCTCTATTGGAGTGCACTTACTTTCAAGTACAGGGCTGTAACTATGCAAGAGCAGACAAGGAGCAAGGATGGGTCAAGGAGTAGCTCTTGGGTGGAAAGACGAAAAATCATCCAAGTATAATTCGGCGAGAATCACCAAGTGATTCTCGCCGATTCGGCGAGAATCACTTGGTGATTCTCGCCGAATCGTCGAGAATCATTAGTGATTCTCGCCGACTCTATCCGGCAACCTCAAAGCGGTGCCAAGTAAGATTCGGCGAGAATCACTAGTGATTCTCGCCGAACCCATCGTTGAACAGATCATGGCCAAGTAATATTCGTCGAGAATCAACAAGTGATTCGGCGAGAATCATCAAGTGATTCGGCGAGAATCACTAGTGATTCTCGACGAATCATCGAGAATCACTAACTGATTCTCGCCGATTCGTCGAGAATCACCTTCGATTCTCGCCGATTTTGACTTGGCAATTTTTCTGGAAACAGCTGGACTGGATTCTGCCGCTGGCACTGTGTTGAACCGGAACTAGGGTTTCCTTCAGGTGGGACCCACAACGGTCATTTAGGAGTATACTTGTGTATAAATACACGCATATTTTTGAACAGTAAAGCAGACAGAGAAAAAGACGGAACACGGGCCGCGACGTAACCTAGATCGCGAGTTCCGCTCTGCCGCCGCCGTCGCCGCTTGAGAGAGTTAATCGCCGGTCTTGATCGTGGTTTCTTCCAGATCTCCGGTCGATAGAAGCTTAGCCAAGCTTAGCGTCTCACATGTCTAACCGGAGATCTCTTGTCTCTTGATTTGTTGATCGGGAAAACCTTCCCCGTCCGAATCGATCGAGACGACTGATCCTAGTGTGACCGTTGGTAGACCTAGCTAGCTTCGCTACGAAGTTTGGATCTCTAAAGTACAGCAGCCGCACATCATCGTCGTCGCCGATCCCGTGAACCTAGCCGCCGCCCATCTTGCTGCCGCCGGTTCCGGGGAGATCCTCTCAAAGAGAGATCTAGTGTTGTGGACTCTTTGTGGACTTCAATAACACGTCGTCAACGAAAAGGGACACCTTAGTCTCCAAACGTAGTTTGTATCTCTTGTACATTCTAGTTTTACTTTTGTTGTAAAGGAACGTTTGTTCCGAGTTGTAAGGGTTGGGTGCAACCCGTGTTGTGGGAGTGTTGACTCTTACGTGTGGAAGGGTTCCTTCCGATAGTGCAAGGATTGGATTTCAATCCTGTTGGTGAAGAGACCGAGTCGTCCCTTGTTGGGAGATAGGTCGAAGGGGGAAAGTGGATGTACCCAAATCGGGGAACCACTATAAATAGCTTGTGTATTCTGTGTGCTGTGCTGTTTATTTTTATTGTGCAGGTACAATTTTAAATTCCGCAAAAATGCTGCACGTCACATATTCCCCCCCACCCCATAGGTGAAGATAGTTGACACTAGGTGTACTTTCATGTGGTATCAGAGGCAGGTTGCTCATCAAAAAGGTTTACACCTTTAGTAGAATCCTGCCACTAGTGTCAGAAGCATGGAGCTGGATCATGAGATATCGCCACTAAGGCTCCCCACATGCACAAAGGAGTTTTATCCCGTTTGGAGGATGAGAGTGTCGTATCACTTGGATGCTATCGATCCTCGAGCATCTTTCATCCTGGAAGAGGGTCCTTTTATTCCTATGAAGTCCTCCGACTCTGGAAAGATCCAAGTGCCCAAGTGCATTGCTGAGATGTCGGATACGGAACTTTCACTATTTAATTTGGACAAGAGGATTCGTCAAATTATCATGGATATCTGGTCTGGACCTTCTCGCTCTAGATTGGAAAAATGTGGGTCGGCTAAATCTATGTGGGTGATGATCTCAGAGCTGATGGGGGGGTCAGACAAAGCTGGAATCTGCTGTCAACCAGAGGATGAAGCCTATGTGGGGGGTCCTCGCCTCTGAAGATGAAGGTAAGGATCTATCGGACAGCATCAGAGCTCCAGTGTCTGTGTCAGAGACTGAAGAGGCCAGTGAGGAAAGCAGCTCTGATGAGGATGACACAACGGTCACTGGCTCTAATGACAATAACACTGAAGAGCAGGTAACTTCTTCATCCTGCCCCGTCTCTCTTGAAGTTTCTGAAGACATGAACTGCTTTCCTTTAGAAAATTCTGATTCTCTGAAGAGAGCCCTTCAGAAGAGCAACCTACTTGTTGAAGAACAAGCTCAGGAGATTGCTCGGCTGAAGATCTTGTTGGTTCTCCAATTGGCATCCAACAAGGTCAAGGACTCCAAAATCTCTGATCTAGAGAGAAGTCTAGAGAATGAGAAAAGAATAGTATCAAACTTTTCCAAGGTTGATGCTATAAAGAGAAATCAAGAAAATGGGTGGATCTCCCGAATTATCAATTCGTGGAGAAATGGGGAAACGGTATTCCGACCCCCCACTCCAAGCAGGAAGGCAACTCATCATGCCTTTAGGTATGATCACAGAAATAATCGTGGTCACTGCAAGGGTAATCTGTCCTCATGTGGAGACACCCATAGTGCAAGGGCCGTCGTGGCCACCCATGAGAGAATACCTAAGGCTCATTCTGAGCCCTTTGTATTCACTGCCACTACCTCAACTCGGTGTGAATCTGCATGTACCAGCTCACAGAACACTTCTCACCACCCGAGGACACAGGACAGGGAGGTTAGAAGTCATGGTGTAAGTTTTCATGGGGCCTCAGGAAGGGGGATGCCTGAAAGGAAGGCACCACCTCCCCGGCCTCATGACGCTCGCAACATGTATTCCTTCCACCCTTCCACGTGTCACGGTGGAAGAGGAAATTTTGTGAGGAGATCATGCCCTATCCCGTTTAGACCTAGGACCGTGAATACCTCAGTCACTAGATCAGGTCAGAAACGGAGATACAACATTCACCCGTGTTGGTGTTGTGGCAAAGTGGGACACTTTGCCATAGACTGTTGGCACAACCCCTCTGTGTCAAGGGCAAGGGCCTATCCACATTTTCTGGGCAGAGGTAGTCCTCCTGACAGGTTTTCTGAAGGAAGGCAGTCGAGTGCTTATGCTAACAGGAACCTAGGACCCAATATGTATTGTGTTCCTAAGGTAAAGTAACTCTTTCTTGCAGGGTAGTCTAGGTTCCCGTAAATATGATGGGAAATAGACAGTAGATGGCTCAAGACTAAATTGGAACAAGCGTCTGGAATACCAGATGTGATATCTACATGGGCATACTCACATTGATCTCCTAATATGTTTTACCTGAGGGACTAAATGATAACTCTCATAATCCCAGGTACTTTTGATCAGTTCCAGGACTTGAGTCATATTGTATCCACATTTACATATATATATATATATATATATATATATATATATATATATATATATATATATATATATATATTATACTTATACTTACACTTATATGTGTGTACATCTAAGGATATGTTAACACGATAAACATAAACTATAGATACAACAATGAAGACTTATTGGAAATTCTACTGGTAGACTCGAGATCTAACATCTATAGGCGTAAATTAGTTCACTGAAAACTAGCGAAGATTGCCATCAATAAATGTATGGAAAAGCCGGTTCAAACCCTAATAGCTTGGCTTTAAGGAATATTTATATATTTAGAAGATTTTCAAATCGACTTAGATAAACTCGAAACCCGCTTAACCCGAAGCCTTCCGCCGAACACACGGAAACCGTTAGAATCCCCTTAACTCGTCGATCCTTCATACATGGGCATACTCACGATCCTTTATATATTTAGAATTCCCGCCGACCCTTCACATTCCGTAGGAATCCCGCCGAAGGACCTTCTCCGTAGGAAACTCGCCGAATCCCGCAAGATTCTCGCCGATTCACCGAAGGTTTCCCGCAAGCTTCTCACCGAAGGTCTTCCGCCGATTCTTCCCCTTCCGTCGACATCCCGCAAGATTCACCGATCGCAACTCGCGAAGAACTCCGTCAATCTCTGCGTGCAAAAATCCCGTCGATCTCGTCGATCCCGTCGCGTGCACCTACCAGGTGTCCATCATCTTCATCGAACTAACTCACCGTCTACGCTTTTAGGTAATCATATCCTCACCCTTACTTGGACTTGATCACTAGTGTCGCTTCCCTTCTGCCTTTTGATTAAGCGTAGAGTAGGAATTCTCTCCCTAGGTTTGCAATGGCTCCTAGGACAACCGTTGGGCTGGTCACTGGATGCGAGCTGGTTCAAACAGGGTTCGCTTATGCCTCAGATGAATTCAGAAACATCATCCTTATGCTTGAAGAGGCTGGACTCTCATTCGTACTAGAGCACCGCTGTAAAATCCTGGACAAGGAGGTGCTGGAGTTCTTTACAACCGCAATACTCCGGAATGACGACTCTCTTATCAAAAGCAAGGTTGCCGGGGCAAAGATCAAGATGTCTGCCAGCAAGCTGGCCCACTACTTGCAGCTCACTAGCTCGGAGCACGAGGATTATCTTGAGGAAGAAGACAAAACCAGGACTCTATTATTCTGTGGTCTCGCTCGAGGAACTCGGTCGATAAAGCGAAAGGATATGAATGAAGAAGGGAAACTTCTGTCAGACATCGTTGGGAAGGTACTCATATGCAAGCCGGGCTCTCATGACCACATCTCTGTGGACATGTTCAAGATCCTGGTGGCAATTGTCTGCAGGAAAAGATTCAACTGGGGGGCATTGCTTTTTGAGAGGATAAAGGACACCCTGAGATCTCCTAGCTTTGTCTGAATCATCAGTCTGTATCTCAATCAGTTGAATGGAGATAAATATGACATGAGTAAAGGTGTTCCTATACATTACTTAAAGAAAATGGACTCGAGTGTTTTTGATAGATGGGAGAGGCGCATTGGGCAGCCTGCCGTGGTAGAACAACAGGACGCATCTCCAGCCGAGGACGGCACTGTGGCTGATTCCGTAGTAATCCCCAGTGAAATTCCTGACGCTTTGACTACAGGAATTGAGGGGGAGCCTCTACCCACTGATGCTAATATCGTATCTGACATCTCCCAGATAGCCAGAGATGCAGTGGCGGATATACAAGAAGAAAGTGATGCTGTAGAGGAGACTGCTGACGAAGGGTTGGAAGGTGATGTTGATGAGAATGATCAAATGGATGATGAAGGTGAGGAAGAAGGCAATGGGGGACAGGAAGCATTGGAGACTCAGGATATCACTGAAGTTCCATCTGACAAGCACGCTCCTGAGTTTGTCCCTGAGAACATTGGTGCAATAATGGAGGGGGAGTCTGAGAAATCTACAGAGGCCGCAAGCATTCCCCCCTTAGAGACTGTGCTCGTGTCCAGCTCTACAGGTGCTTCTGCTGAAGAGCAAGGCCAAGAAGTGCCTCCGGATCTTCCACTACGAGATAATCTAGCCACTCACACCGTGAATGTCATTCAGGGTATAGTGGATGAGCTTAAAGCCTCTTTTGGGAAAGCTCAGGATAAAATGTTAAAAAGAATCAAGAAATCGGAGAATCTCATGCTCAAGAACATGGTGGAGATCAATCACAAACTGGACGTGATGGAAAAGAAGTTTGAAGATAAGTATACAGCGGTCGGCCAAGCTGTCATTCTTCTTATGGACGGATTGAAAAAGAACACCGATACTCTCTCCGTAGTAAATCAGAATGCTCATGTCGTAGCAAACAACATTCAAAAGTTTGATGGCAATATGGTAACTCTCAATACCAATCAACAAGCCTTGGTCACTGAATTCTCCAGGACTACAAAGCATATTGATGACTCACTGCACTCCTATGCAAATTCCATCGCAGTCGAAGCCAAAAAGGGGGAGAAAGAATATATAACTAAGATGGTTGAGCTTCGGGAAGTCATGATCAACAACTTTGAACAGTCAAACAAATATGTCTATGACAGTTGCTGGTGGATGCTCCAACAAGCGTTAGGCGTTCATATCCCTGAAAATCCCCAGGGTGATCCTGCTCCTGAAGATTATACTGTGGTTGATGAGGGCGCCAGTGTTGAAGAAGTTCCTGTAAGTGAAGCTGATGTTCATAGGGCTGCTAGGGCCTCCTCCAAGGCAAAACTGATGGCAATGTTTGATCAAGGAGCCCTAGCAAAAGCCAGGGACAAGAGGAAATCGCAAGAAGGGACATCAAAGGAAACACAAGTTGAAAAGAGAATCAGACTGAAGGAGGAGGAAGTAAGAAACGAAAAGTGGAGCCCAGTATCCAAGAGTATCATATTGGACACATTCTGGCTACAGGAAAAAGGGGAAATCAATCGAAATAATGTATACAGCCAGTATGAGTGGGAGATGCACAAGACGTATGAAGCGAAACGAAACATCTTCTTCAGGGCCAATACTGCGGCAGATAAAGCTCCTCCTCCCAGATATTATCTGAAGCCCAAAGAGTATATGGAGAGGCAAAGAAAGAAGTATTTGGCTCAAAAACTCAAGGATGACTTAGCCAAAGAAAAATAGTCAAAAATTTATAGCCTGTCATTCTCTCTTAAGAACAATTAATGTTTATTGTTAGTATATGAACATTCCTGAGATTATATATATATATATATATATATATATATATATATATATATATATATATATATATATATATATATATATATATATATATATATATATATATATATGTATTTGAATTTATGAATGACTCAAGTCTTGATCTGTTTGCCTATATTCTCTTGTGCTGCATATTTAAATTCTGAATGTTGTTTATATTATCTAGTTGGTGTTATTCATCTTAGCTAGTAGGATTTTGGCTTCGTCAAATAGGGGGAGATTGTTGGGTATTGTATCCACAATTACCTGGATTTGAGGAAGCCACCTGTCAAGTTAAGATGAATTCACAATGTATTTGATGAAACCTCTTAAGTTGTGCTTGCAGTTATTCCACGCTAAGTGCACACCAATGTCAGGGTGCAGTAGGTTAATATACACGGGTCTGCACGACGTAATCCCTTGTTGAGCAGATTAGTGTGTTGGCCTACGTGTACTCTCTCTATTGGAGTGCACTTACTTTCAAGTACAGGGCTGTAACTATGCAAGAGCAGACAAGGAGCAAGGATGGGTCAAGGAGCAGCTCTTGGGTGGAAAGACGAAAAATCGTCCAAGTATAATTCGGCGAGAATCACCAAGTGATTCTCGCCGATTCGGCGAGAATCACTAGTGATTCTCGCCGACTCTATCCGGCAACCTCAAAGCGGTGCCAAGTAAGATTCGGCGAGAATCACTAGTGATTCTCGCCGAACCCATCGTTGAGCAGATCATGGCCAAGTAATATTCGTCGAGAATCAACAAGTGATTCGGCGAGAATCATCAAGTGATTCGGCGAGAATCACTAGTGATTCTCGACGAATCGTCGAGAATCACTAACTGATTCTCGCCGATTCGTCGAGAATCACCTTCGATTCTCGCCGATTTTGACTTGGCAATTTTTCTGGAAACAGCTGGACCGGATTCTGCCGCTGGCACTGTGTTGAACCGGAACTAGGGTTTCCTTCAGGTGGGACCCACAACGGTCATTTAGGAGTATACTTGTGTATAAATACACGCATATTTTTGAACAGTAAAGTAGACAGAGAAAAAGACGAAACACGGGCCGCGACGTAACCTAGATCGCGAGTTCCGCTCCGCCGCCGCCGTCGCCGCTTGAGAGAGTTAATCGCCGGTCTTGATCGTGGTTTCTTCCAGATCTCCGGTCGATAGAAGCTTATCCAAGCTTAGCGTCTCACGTGTCTAACCGGAGATCTCTTGTCTCTTGATTTGTTGATCGGGAAAACCCTCCTCGTCCGAATCGATCGAGACGACTTATCCTAGTGTGACCGTTGGTAGACCTAGCTAGCTTCGCTACGAAGTTTGGATCTCTAAAGTACAACAGCCGCACATCGTCGTCGCCGCCGATCCCGTGAACCTAGCCGCCACCCATCTTGCCGCCGCCGGTTCCGGGGAGATCCTCTCCAAGAGAGATCTAGGGTTGTGGACTCTTTATGGACTTCAAGAACACGTCGTCAACGAAGAGGGACACCTTAGTCTCCAAACGTAGTTTGTATCTCTTGTACATTCTAGTTTTACTTTTGTTGTAAAGGAACGTTTGTTCCGAGTTGTAAGGGTTGGGTGCAACCCGTGTTGTGGGAGTGTTGACTCCTACGTGTGGAAGGGTTCCTTCCGATAGTGCAAGGATTGGATTTCAATCCTGTTGGTGAAGAGACTGAGTCGTCCCTTGTTGGGAGATAGGTCGAAGGGGGAAAGTGGATGTACCCAAATCGGGGAACCACTATAAATAGCTTGTGTATTCTGTGTGCTATGCTGTTTATTTTTATTGTGCAGGTACAATTTTAAATTCCGCAAAAACGCTGCACGTCACCTATTCCCCCCCCCCCCCATAGGTGAAGATAGTTGACACTGGGTGGACTTTCACCATATGTAGCAAGTACAAAATTTTAGGTGAATCACTCTTATTAATTGACTTAAAGCTATTTTTAGTTTGCTTGCCTTCTTGACAGGCCTTACATATACTTTCCTTCTTGTAGGGGCCAGAAGGCAATCCTCTGACAAGGTTGTCCCTAGATAGCTTAGATATGTTCTTAAGGTTGACATGCCCTAGTCTCTTATGCCAAAGGATATTGTTATTACTAACTTGATTGAATAAACATATTTCTGAGTTAGCAGAATTAAAATTTACTAAGTATATATTTCCTTGTCTACACCTTGTTAAAATAGTTTGATTATTTGAAGAGATAATGCATTTAGAATTGGTAAAGCAAACCTGATAACCTGCAACACATAATTGACTTATGGATATTAGGTTATGTTTGAGACCATTGATATATGCCACTTTTATGAAGGTGGCAGTTCCACTGTTGAAGTCTCCATACCCTTCAGTTTGTCCAAAGCTGGAATCTCCAAATATCACCCTTGGACCCAGCTTTGCCTTAAAGTTGATTAGGCTATCCTTGCTTCTAGTCATGTGCTTGGAGCACCCACTATCCAGACACCATTTTTGATTAACAGTTGGACAGCTTTTTGCCTGCAAAGAAAACAATTAGTTATTCTTGACCCAGGTCACCTTGGGTCCTTGTTTCTTTACAAAAGAAAAACTAGAAATATAAGAGCACTTAGGTTGACTTTTGTATCCTAAGGGGCGATATCTTCTGGGAGGAATTATCCAATCAGCAAGTGGATTAAAAGGTTTTCTAGATTGATTAGTGTTTCTATCAAAATTATGTTTTTTATTAAGTCTGACTGGGTTCGATGAAAAATTGTAAGTTTGTCGACCAGAGTTCGACGAAGTGGGATGATATTGTCGATCTTTGCTCAGAGAATGAATATATTCTTTTTTTGTGCCCCAAGTTCGTCGATCTCTACTCGACGAACCATACACAGTTTGTCGATAGCAGTAAGATGAATTTTTATTGCTAATGTTGGCGTTCATAGATCGTCGATCGGAGTTCGACGAACTAGCCACATTTCGTCAACCTGAGTTCGATGAAATATGTAGAACTTTGTTTTTACCTAAAGTTTTCTGGTTTTTGTTATTTTGACTTTTTGAGTTGGTAATTCTTCTATGGTTTGTTTATTATTTATTACCTCTTTACCCTTAGCTGAAACAAATCTAATAGGAGTTGATAATATGTTCTTCTTAAGTATGGGGGGTAAACTTGATGATGCACCCAAGCCCAGTTTGTCATTCAGTCTGGCATTGACTATACTTGTGATGTCCATCAGCTTAAGCCTTCTCCCATTGAGAGATTCCTTCAGTTGTTTAGCCTCACATAGCTCTGTTTTTAAAATAAATGATTTGTTCACTAGCTAGAGTTAGTTCATCTTTTAACTTAGAGTTTTCTGAAATCAAATTTTCTTGATTAGATAGTCTTTTCCTAAGTGTGTTGATTTACTTTTCAGAGTTAATTAAGTCAATGCACATAGTTTTAAATTCAAATTTGAAACTGTCAGAATTATAATTAAAAGATGAAAGTACCTGATCAGCTTCTGATTCTGAAGCTCCTTCATTATCAGATTCTTCATCATCTGATTAACTGCTGGAGGCATTGGTGGCAATGAGGCAGACTTCCTTGGCCTTTGCCTCTTCTTCCTCTTCACTGGAATTGGAATATGTGGATTCATCTTCAGTCTCACTCCAGGTATCAGCAAAAAAGCTCTTCTCCTTCTTTTTGTATTTGTTGTAGGAAGGCCTGCTACTTTGTTGTCTTCTAGAGTTCTTCTCTCTTCTTCTTTCTTTCTTCTGATTCTTTGGACACTCTGAGATAAAGTGTCCAGGTTTCCTGCAGCCAATATGTAATAGCCCAAAGTCTGAAATTGGCAAAAATTGGGTGACATGGCCTGGGACACGGCCATGTCCCAGGGCGTGTCCCGCTCATGTTGCATCGTGAGGCGCGAGGTCAACGAATTTTCGGTTGACGAAGTGTTTGGGTGGTCACGCCCTGTAACACGGGCGTGACAGGGGTCGTGTCCCCTCGATTCGACGATTTTGCTTGTCGATCGTCGATCGTCGAGCGTCGATCGTCGAGCGTCGATTGTCGAGTAGGGGTACACGTCCTGTGACACGGGCATGTCACAGGGCGTGTCAGTGCGGTTGTCGAACTCAGCCCGACGACTTTGCGCTGGGGCGTGTTTGGTGCTGTGTCATGGGCACACGGCCTGAGACACGGGCGTTTCCCAGGGCCCTGTGAGTCTCGGGTGATTTTGAGGTTGTGCAGCCTGATGAACACGGGTGTCAAACACAGGCGTGTCAGGTTTGACACGGGCATGTAGGGTGTGACATGGGCATGTCACACGGCCGTGTACTATCTTGTTTTAAGTCAGTTGACTGTCGCTTAAGGGACACGGCTTGTGATACGGGCGTGTCACAGGGCGTGTCAGGCCGTGTTCATGCTTTTCTGGACAATTCTGAGCCGTTTGATTCCCTATTTCTGGATCCAATGGATAGGCTCTGGCCATGTGTTGCTAAGGCCGGGTAAAAGGGGATTTAAACCCTTCCTCTTCATCTTATTCTTCTTCTTCTCATTTAAAGAGAGAGAACGAAGAGGGGAGTGCAAGGGAAGGAAGGAGGAAGATAATCCAGCTACTGGAGGAGCTGCGGAGTGCGAAGCGAAGATCCGAGAGTGGTTTCGTGAAGGCTACGTCAAGGCGGTGACTTCCGTCTGGCTACTTCATGGTATCGAAGCGATCTTCAAGGGTAACGATCTACTTCTTGGATATCGAAGTCCTTTCTTTATGCATATGCATGGAATCCTCCGCCAAAAGGTGGATTCGCGAAGTGATTCCGTCGTTGAGTCTGCATCTAGAGCCGAAATTGTGGAGTACGGCATAGGCATGCTGTGTGAAGCCCATCTGGACCGTTAGTCTGGATTGGAGATGATCATGGGTAAACCGAAGAAGACTCCATGGGTTTGCAAAGATGATATATGCTTCGTGTCTTGGATGAATGAATGATATGTGTGGATGGTATGCTCATGCGTGAGCTAGCCATGGATATGATCTTGGATGCTTTACAGAAGCTCCTTGTGATGTGAGCGCTGCGAGTGCTCGTTTGCTCTACGAGAGCGGAAAGCTGCGGCTACCCAGGAAGGGAAGGCCGACCCGCGTCATGGTGCGCCAGTGACGATTTGAGCACGGGCAAGGATAATCTGTACCTGGGCATGTTGGAGAGATCGATTGGTGGCAGTGTTTCGGGAGCGTGTGATAGCCCGACTTGCTACACTGAAATAAAAGCGGGTCGATCTGATGGATTAATGCTCATATTTGTCATGCAGTACCGACCTCTGTTCTTAGCTCGACGATCTTGGATCTGAGCTCGACGAACAAAGATTATCTGGTCGACGAACATAACTTCTCAGCTCGACGAACTCTGGACCCAGGTCGACAAATTCTGTTCTACGCTCGACGATTTCTGTGCAGTTTCAGACTTAGAAATTTCCCTCCCTCTGTCCTCATTCTATTGCAATAATTCCTGAGTAATCAATGCTTAAATATTCTCTGAATATTACCGTTAGAAGCAAGCATTGATTGCGGTCTTCATCAGGATTATTACTTATCGTTTTTCAATGGGGCAGTTGGGGAAATCATTCAATGCCGACATTCTCCAGGCCATCAGTAATCAATGCTGAAGAATTCAAAATTTAGAAGGAAGTTGTCATAAGAAATATAAAAAGGATTTTTCTTCTTCTTCCTTCTGCAAGACACAACACAGAAAGTAGCATTCAGAGCACAGAAAAATAAATCATACAGCAACAGAGAAAAGAACAAGCCCCAGACCAGGAAAACAACAGCAAGCTGAAGAAGAAGAAGAACATCCATTCAAAATCAAGTGTCTTCTTCTCTCTTCATTCCAGGATTCTTAAGAGGACAATAAATACTCTATCAGTCAAGAAGCTCCTGGATACCTTCTGGTCAAGGCTGAAATTTTGAAGACCTACTCACCCTGAAGTAAAGCTCCACCCTTCCTGAACAAATCAATACCTCAGGGGGAGACTTTGTTAACATCAAAGATCCACTTAAGTCATCTCACTTGTATTTGAGAAAGATAAGACAACATCACTCTCTCATCCCCCACTGTAAAAAGGGTTCTTTAACTCCCTTCAAAAGTTATTCCTGGTTGCAAGTCACCAGATCAAAAGACTTGGGAGTGGTTTTTGAGCACTTGTTCAAAAGCTCATTGGTGGCAGTCACCTGAACAAAAACTTGAGTGGATTCCTATCAGGGTGGTAGAAGAGTGGATGTACCCAAGTTTAGAGGAACCACTATAAAATTATTGTGTTGTCTAGTTACCTTCTTTTTCTTTGTTCTTGTTGTGGCTGTGCTAGCTAGGTTGCTGTGTTTGTGATAGATAATTTATATTTGTTGTGTCTGTGGTAAATAATCTTTAGGAGCAATTTTTATTTACAGTAAAAAGCTTTAAAAGTTTCAAGATACTCTATTCACCCCCCCCCCCCTCTAGAGTATATCAGATCTAACCCTAACTTTCAATTGGTATCAAAGCAAGTTCCTTTGGTTGTACAAGCTAACCTTTGAACCAAAAGATCTCTTGTTAGATCTGATTTTTATTTTATCTCTACTAGGATTATATAAATAGCATGGCACAGAACAAAGATTATGCAAGCACCAGGCCTCCATTGTGCAACCTAAATAAGTTTGTCATCTGGAAGGCAAGAATAAAATTATATATGAATTCTATTAATGAGGGCATCTACAACTCTATTTTAACAGGTCCTCCTCAAGCAACTGTCTCTACATCTACTGCAGCTTCAAGCACTAATATAGTTCCACCACCTGAGTGGACTGAAGCACAAAAGAAAGCCAAGGTTGCTGATGTCAAGGCTATGAACATTCTGGCCCAAACAATGTCAGATGACATTTTCCAAAGAGTGGCTGAATGCAGATCAGCCAAGGTCATTTGGGACTCTCTCAACCAAATTGTGGCTGGCTCTGCTGATGAAAGGAAGGACAGAAGGTCAAATCTCATATCCCAGTATGAGAATTTCAAGAAGGATGAAGCAGAATCTGTTGCAGATATGTACAACAGATTAAGCTCAATAATCAATGAGATGAAGACCTTGGATAATGACATCACCCTCACTGAGGTGAATGACAAAATCCTCATGTGTTTCCCAAGCTCATGGGATTCAAGGATCTGGCCAATCAAGGAGGCCGGGAGCTTAAATGAGATCTCCACAGAATCTCTTTTGGGAAAGCTCAAGTCCTATGAGCAGCTAATCAAGTCCAGAGAAGCAGCTGAACAAAGGACTCCTCCACCAGCATGGAAAGAGCACAATCTGGCATTCAAGGCTGCTGACGAGACAGAAGCTTCAATAGTGAATGAAGAGCTAATGAGTCTTCTTGCCAAAAGATTTTACAAAATGGAAAGAAAAGATTTCAGGAGAAAATCATCCAAGCAGGATGATAATCCAAGGTATGACAAAACTCCCACTAAAGAAGTAGTTTGCTTTGGCTGCAGGAAACCTGGACACTTCCTCTCAGAGTGTCTAGAGAATCAAAATAAAGAAAAGAGAAGAGAAAAGGGCACCAGAAGACAGCAAATCTCAAGGCCTTCCTCCAGCAAATACAAGAAGAAGGAGAAGGGCTTTGTAGAAGAAAGCTGGAGTGACACTGAAGATGAATCCACATATTACAGCTCCAGTGAAGAGGAAAAGAGGCAAGGGCCAAGGAAGTCTGCCTCATGGCCATTGATGCCTCCAGAAGTCAATCAGATGAAGAGCATGCATCTGACAATGAAGGAGCTTCAGAATCAGAAGCTGATCAGGTATTTTCATCCTTTGACTATAATTCTGATAGTTTCAAAAATGAATTTAGAACTATGTGCATTGATTTAATAAACTCAGAAAAGGAAATCAAAATACTTAGGGAAAAATTATCAAATCAGAAAAATATCATTTCTGAAAACACCAAATTAAAAGAAGAACTATCATTGGCTAATGAACAAATCACCTCTTTAAAAACAGAGCTATGTGAGGCCAAACAACTTGAGGAATCTCTCAATGGGAGAAGCCTTAAGCTGATGGACATCACAAGCACAGTCAATGCGAGACTAAATGACAAATTGGGCTTGGGTGCATCATCAAGTTTACCCCCCCCCCCCCCTCACCCACTCATTCTCAAGAAGAACATATTATCAACCCCCATTAAATTTGTGTCAGCTAAGAATAAAGAAGTAATGAACAACAATCAAACTGAAATCACACACAAAAACAAGAAAAATCAAAATCAGAAAACCTTAGATAAAAACAAAGTTCAGCAGATTTCGTCGAACGCAGATCGACAAAATGTGGCCGGTTCATCTAACTCAAGTCGAAGAATGCTGAACACAAATCTATATAATAATTATTCGTCTTACTGTGATCGACGAACTGTATATGGTTCATCGAGCAGAGATCGATGAACTTGGGGTACAGAAAATGGATACGTTCATTCTCTGAGCAAAGATCGACGATCTCATCCCATCTCATCGAACTCTGGTCGACGAACTCACAATATTTCGTCGAACCCAGAACGACTTAATAAAATTCATAATTATTACATCAACTCAACTCAATCTAGGAAACCTTTTAATCCACATGCTGATTGGACAATTCCTCCTAGAAGATATCACCTCTTAGGGTATAAATCACAACCTGAATTTTCAGTAATATCTAGTTTTTCTTATCAATAATATAAAGGACTCAAGGTAACCTGGGTCAAGAACAACTAACTGTTTTCATTGCAGGTAAAGGGTTGTCCAGTGGTTAATCAAAAATGGTACAAGCTGGCAGCAAGGACAATTTATTTAACTACAAGTCCAAGCTGGGACCAAAGGTGATCTTTGGTGATTCAAAATGTGGCCAGTCAGAAGGCTTTGGAGAAGTAAAGATTGGAGCAGTCACTTTCAAGAAAGTGACATATGTAAGTGGACTCAAGCATAACCTCATCTCTATAAGCCAACTATGTGATGAAGGTTATCAGGTACACTTTAACTCAACATCTTGTATTATTTCTAATAAAGAAAAACAAAATTTTTTAATTGTAAATAGACAAGGAAACATATATTTAGTTGACTTTCATTCTGCCAATTCAGATATTTGTTTGCTTAACATTGTTTGCAATCAAAATGAATTATGACACAAAAGGCTGGGACATGTAAATATGAAAAATATTGCTAGGCTATCTAAAGACACCCTTGTCAGAGGTTTACCTTCTGGTCCCTACAAGAAGAAAAGCCTTTGCAGGGCTTGTCAACTAGGCAAGCAAACTAAATCTAGTTTTAAATCGTTTAATAAAAGTGATTCACCTAGGATTTGTACTTGCTACACATGGACCTATTTGGACGTATTGTTGTACAAAGCCTAGGAGGGAAATCATATACTCTAGTTATTGTAGATTACTTCTCAAGATTCACTTGGGTGTTCTTTCTAAGAGCTAAGTCAAATACATTCAAAGTTCTTACAGATTTTCTCAGGACCATACAGATTGAGTACTCTACTCATGTTGCATTAATCAAATTGATCATGGTACAGAGTTTGAGTCTCTTCTTATGCATGAGTTTTATGAGAAGGAAGGTATCAGGCACTTCTTCTCATCTCCTAGAACTCCTCAACAAAATGGGGTAGCTTAAAGGAAGAATAAAACCTTAATTGAAGCTGCAGGCACATTACTTGCAGATGCTTACATGCCCCTATCCTTTTGGGCAGAGGCTGTAAGCACAGCAAACTATATACTGAATAGAAGCCTAATACATAAAATTAAGAATATGACTCCCTATGAATTGCTTAAAGAAAATAAACCTAAAATCGCCTATTTTAAAGTATTTGGCTGTATATGTTATATACATAATGACAACAAGAAATAAATTAGAAAGTTTGAAGCTAAGGCTGAAGAGGAAATTTTTCTAGGATATTTCCAAGTAAGCAAAGCTTATAAGGTGTTTAACAAATCTTCTTTAAAAATTGAAGAATCAATTCATGTTACTTTTGGTGAGACTAACATGTCTTACAAGGAGAAAGAGATTTCTACCAAAAGCACCTTGCAGGTACCTCACTTGTGTGAGAAAATGAGTGAATTAAACCTTCCACAAGAAGTTATAGCACCTTCTTCTCCACAAGTTGATGAAGACACTGAAGATGAACCTTTGGAAGAGGCTGAACTTCATTCAACATCAAACATAATTCCACAAGAGGAATTAATTCCAAATGCTGTTACGGAACCAACTCCACTCATTGATCTTGTCACACTAAGGGATCATCCCAGATCTCAAGTGATTGGAGACATATCAGTAGGTGTACAGACAAGACATCAACTCAACCAAGATGAGATGCATGCATGTTTCCTCTCTCAAGTTGAACCTCAATCCAAAAAAGATGCTGAGAAAGATCCCCACTGGATCATTGCAATGCAAGAGGAACTCAACCAATTTGAGAGACATAGAGTTTGGGATTTAGTTCCAAGACCCAAAGACTACCCGGTCATTGGAACTAATGGGTGTACATAAACAAACTAGATGCCCATGGTGTAATTGTGAGGAACAAGGCTAGGCTTGTTGCTCAAGGTTATAGGCAAGAAGAAGGGATAGACTATGACGAAACCTTTGCACCAGTTGCAAGGTTAGAAGCAATCAGAATGTTCCTTGCCTATGCTGCATACAAGAAGTTCAAAGTTTATCAGATGGATGTAAAGAGTGCCTTTCTAAATGGAGTACTGAAAGAAGAGATTTATGTTGAACAACCTCTAGGTTTTATCTCTACAACCCATCCTAAATATGTTTTTAGATTACATAAAGCTCTCTATGGTCTAAAGCAAGCTCCAAGAGCTTGGTATAAGACCCTAGCTAGCTTTCTGATAGAGCATAAATTCACTAGAGGCATTGTAGATAAAACATTGTTTACTAGGCACCATAAGAATCAAACTTTGTTAGTACAAATTTATGTAGATGACATTATATTTGGGTCTACTGATTCCAAACTATATAAGAGGTTCTCTGACCGCATGCATTTCAAGTTTGAAATGAGTAGCATGGGTGAGCTCTCCTACTTCCTTGGTCTCCAAATGAAGCAGTTGTCTGATGGCATCTTCATCTCTCAAGCTAAATATGCTAAAGAGCTTATTAAAAAGTTTGGGATGGTTGATGCCTTAGCAAAGAAAACACATATGACCACTAATGTTGTAATAGACACTGATGAACATGGGAAACTAGTTGATCAGAAATTATATAGGGGCATTGTTGGGTCCCTATTATACCTTACAGCAAGCAGACCTAACATAATGTTTGTCACATGTCTTTGTGCTAGGTTCCAAGTGAACCCTAATGAATCTCATCTAGTTTTTCTAAAAAGAATTTTGAGATATATAAAGAGTTGTCCTAGTCTAGGTCTCTGGTATCCTACTGAGTTAGAATTTGATTTAACTGGATATTCAAATACTGACCTTGCTGGATGTAGGATTGATAGGAAAAGTACCTCGGGAACTTGTCAGTTCCTTGGTATGAGATTAGTGTCTCGGTTCTGCAAGAAACAATCATCTGTGTCCACATCAACTGCTGAAGCAGAATACATTGCAGCTGGCAGATGTTGTTCCCAAATGTTGTGGATTCAAAACCAACTCCTAGACTATGAGATCAACTTAAATAATTCAACTCTCTTATGTGATAACACGAGTACTATATCCATAGCACAGAATCCAGTCCATCACAGTAGGACTAAGCATATAGACATTAGGCATCATTTCATTAGAGAGTGTGTAGACAAAAACAAAATTAAACTTGTCTATATCTATACTGATTTACAAAGAGCAGATATTTTCATCAAACCCTTGGATGAAAGAAATCACTTGTTCTTTATAAATCAGTTGGGCATGATCAATGGAGAAGCTTTGATTTAACTTATGTCTGCACTCGATGAATTTTTCAAAGTTCGTAAAACGGAGCTCGACGAACTGGGAAAAGTTCTTGAGATATTCGTCGAACGGAGATCGACGAACTCTCTGTGAGTGAAGTTGTTTTCGTCGAACGGAGATCGACGAATCTGCTTCAGAAAACTTTCGTCGGACGGAGCTCGATGAAATGTTTTCAAATCTTCAGACTGAGCTCGATGAATTATTTAACGACAAATTATTTCGTCGATCTCAAATCAAAGAATTATTTATTTTTCGTGGAACGGAGTTTGTCGATTCATATTCCGAAAAATCCTATATCTAGGTTTTTTCTTCGACCTCCGTCTCGCGCTTTCAGTTCCCATGCACTTGATCTTTGTTTTTCTCTTGTAGGTGAATTAATGGCGATTCCAGCGGGCAGTCTTGCGGCCATGAAATTTGATACTGGTTTTAATGTGAACTTTGAATCATTTCAACACTCCGACCCAATCTTCCTGGATATTCTAAAACTGCTTGAAGAACAACAGTTAAAAACGTTGATGACCACCAGGATCAATCTCGCCAGTGCAGAAATCAGAGAGTGGGTCTATACTTCCTCCACAACATATGAGAACACCATGACTGGGACAATATTGGGTTACGCCGTCTCTCTTACCCCCCTACTGTTCTGACTGAAATATTTGGATTAAACAATGGTCCAGAGGAACTGGAAATTGATAATGAAGAATTTAATGATATGTTGAATAAAATGGGTTATTCTGGAGAAACCCCAAATAAACTGCTGAAGAAACATCTGTGTACTGAGTACAAATTTCTAGCAGATGGTGTGGGCAAAGTATTGTTGGGCAAGCACACTGCCCATGATTACATAACCAGACATCAATTTCTGGTAATGTGCGTAGTGGTGAATAAGAAAACAGTGAACTGGGCTCAGATTATGTTTGAACTGATAAAGAAAAAGAACACCAAAAAGGAGGTTTGTTTTGAAAGTATTCTAGGAATCTTCCTTAAAAAAGGCTGTTGAATCTCTAGTCACCCCGACCATATTCATAAATTCCTCCAAGAGGTTAATCTGTGCTCTCTTTGGCAGGTGGGAGAGGAACATCATCAAGCCCTCCAAGGCTTCTTCCTCTTCCAGGCCTTCTGAAAGCACTAGGGCTGTCGCAGTCGCTCCTCTAACCCCAGAATAGGCCCCCTCCACCTCCAACATTCCTTCTTCTCCTCAACAGCAACAACAACAATCACTTCACATTTCTACCCCAGTTTCATCTCATGTACATTCTCCACCTCCATCCTCTCCTCAAATAAATCTCACTGAAATCCACACAACTAAAATCCCATCTTCTCCCATTCAGGAATCCATACACCACTCTCCTTCCCAATCACCACAACCATCCCCACCTCAATCCCCTCTTCCACCTCATTTAACCACCACAAATCCTGACACCTTTATCTCCTCCCATACATTCAATTTGGTGATTCCCCCATCATCCCCACATCAAGAATCCATCCCCACAACTGAAATTCCATCTTTTGCACCTGACCACACACACCAAGATATGTCTAGTGCCTTCTCTATTTGCTCAAATTGTGGTCACCACAATCCCTACTCCTCCACTACTCTAGAATCTCTTTATTTAAATTTCTCTGATATTACTAAGGATTTACTTGCTTTCATCTCTCCCATGCTTCAAACTCTTCTAACAAACGCTCTAGCTCCTCTCACTACTTCCATCAACACTCTCTCTGCCATAGTTGCTGCTCTATCCCCTGTCCTTTCTTCTTCTGGGGGACTGGCTCCAGGACCTTATGCAGCCAGTCAGGGGGAGATGCTTCATGATGAAGAAGCTCCAGTGAATACAGCAGTAAAAACAATAGCAGCAGTAGCAGAAAAAGCAGCAGCAGAAGCAGAAGCAGCAGCAGCAGCAGCAGAACTTGATTCCTTCATGACTGATTCTTCAGAAGATGCAGATCCTTCTGACATAATAGATATAATGGAATCAGATACTGATATGGATGAGCCTATTATGGCTGAGATAGACACTGTTGGTGAATATATTATAAATCTCACAGTTGATCTTTTGAATATGTTAAGCTTTTTTGCTACAGTTCACTTGAACTTTCTGCCAGAAGACAGCATTAAGTCATCTTTGGCTATAGTCCCTTATA
Organism: Platanthera guangdongensis; assembly: GCA_039583875.1. Lineage (NCBI taxonomy): Eukaryota > Viridiplantae > Streptophyta > Magnoliopsida > Asparagales > Orchidaceae > Platanthera > Platanthera guangdongensis. The sequence goes on from CM077165.1 coordinate 22,620,008, forward strand.
CCTCTCCAATAAGCCCCAAGGTTGTCAAGCAACTAAATGCTAGTTTTGTTATAACAAAGGTTCCAGCTAGTCCATCTCCATCAAAAGCTGCTTCCCTCATTACTTCATCCCCTCCTAGAGATATTTCTGTTCCAACTTTTGTTATGGATGACTCCCCAATGTCCGATCTTGATGCATTGATCATGGCTGATATAGAAGAAGAAAATAAAATAGTTGCTGAAATCACTATTGTGTATAGCTCTCTGACTCCAGCTCCTGTTCTTTCTCCAGCTCCTACTCAGGTTGAAAAGCCTGTTGATAAATCTGTACTAAAATTCATTGATGCTTTATATGATATTCCTCAAGGATCTTCTGATGAGGATGATGATGAAGAGGACTCTGATGATGAGCCTAAGAAGAAAGTCTCTAAGAAGAGAAAAGCTCCTCTACCTCCTGCCCCAAAACCAAATCCAACCAATGATACTCCCTATTATATACTGCAGAAAATCACACCATACAAGGGCATGCCAGCATGGATGTGGTTGTCCAAGAACTAACAAAAAGAAAGAAATACTCACCTCCTCCTCAAAGATTCAGAAAGGACCCTCCTCCTCCTCCTCCACCTGCTGTTGGTGCTTCAGGTTCTTTAATTTAGAGGACTACCCAGTATCAAACATATCAGAGACATCAGGGTAGGTCCTCCTCTTCTTTAAGAAGCAGACAGCAGAGATAATATTCATCTGGCAAACAACATCAACAACAGCATCATCAACAACAACAGCAACAAATCACTGAACTATGTGCATTGAAGTCTGCCTCATGGCCAAGGAAGTCTGCCTCATTGCAATTGATGCCTCCAGAAGTCAATCAGATGAAGAGCATGCATCTGACAATGAAGGAGCTTCAGAATTAGAAGCTGATCAGGTATTTTCATCCTTTGACTATAATTCTGATAGTTTCAAAAATGAATTTAGAACTATGTGCATTGATTTAATAAACTCGGAAAAGGAAATCAAAATACTTAGGTAAAAATTATCAAATCAGAAAAATATCATTTCTGAAAACACCAAATTAAAAGAAGAACTATCATTGGCTAATGAACAAATCACCTCTTTAAAAACAAAGCTATGTGAGGCCAAACAACTTGAGGAATCTCTCAATGGGAGAAGCCTTAAGCTGATGGACATCACAAGCACAGTCAATGCCAGACTAAATGGCAAATTGGGCTTGGGTGCATCATCAAGTTTACCCCCCCCCCCCACCCACCCATTCTCAAGAAGAACATATTATCAACCCCCATTAAATTTGTGTCAGCTAAGAATAAAGAAGTAATGAACAACAATCAAACTGAAATCACACACAAAAACAAGAAAAATCAAAATCAGAAAACCTTAGATAAAAACAAAGTTCAGCAGATTTCGTCGAACGCAGATCGACAAAATGTGGTCGGTTCATCTAACTCAAGTCGACGAATGCTGAACACAAATCTATATAATAATTATTCGTCTTACTGTGATCGACGAACTGTATATGGTTCATCGAGCAGAGATCGATGAACTTGGGGCACAGAAAATGGATACGTTCATTCTCTGAGCAAAGATCGACGATCTCATCCCATCTCATCGAACTCTGGTCGACAAACTCACAATATTTCGTCGAACCCAGAAAGACTTAATAAAAGTCATAATTATTACAGCAACTCAACTCAATCTAGGAAACCTTTTAATCCACATGCTGATTGGACAATTCCTCCTAGAAGATATCACCTCTTAGGGTATAAATTACAACCTGAATTTTCAGTAATATCTAGTTTTTCTTATCAATAATATAAAGGACTCAAGGTAACCTGGGTCAAGAACAACTAACTGTTTTCATTGCAGGTAAAGGGTTGTCCAGTGGTTAATCAAAAATGGTACAAGCTGGCAGCAAGGACAATTTATTTAACTACAAGTCCAAGTTGGGACCAAAGGTGATCTTTGGTGATTCAAAATGTGGCCAGTCAGAAGGCTTTGGAGAAGTAAAGATTGGAGCAGTCACTTTCAAGAAAGTGACATATGTAAGTGGACTCAAGCATAACCTCATCTCTATAAGCCAACTATGTGATGAAGGTTATCAGGTACACTTTAACTCAACATCTTGTATTATTTCTAATAAAGAAAAACAAAATGTTTTAATTGTAAATAGACAAGGAAACATATATTTAGTTGACTTTCATTCTGCCAATTCAGATATTTGTTCGCTTAACATTGTTTGCAATCAAAATGAATTATGACACAAAAGGCTAGGACATGTAAATATGAAAAATATTGCTAGGCTATCTAAAGACACCCTTGTCAGAGGTTTACCTTCTGGTCCCTACAAGAAGAAAAGCCTTTGCAGGGCTTGTCAACTAGGCAAGCAAACTAAATCTAGTTTTAAATCGGTTAATAAAAGTGATTCACCTAGGATTTGTACTTGCTACACATGGACCTATTTGGACGTATTGTTGTACAAAGCCTGGGAGGGAAATCATATACTCTAGTTATTGTAGATTACTTCTCAAGATTCACTTGGGTGTTCTTTCTAAGATCTAAGTCAGATACATTCAAAGTTCTTACAGATTTTCTCAGGACCATACAGATTGAGTACTCTACTCATGTTGCATTAATCAAAATTGATCATGGTACAGAGTTTGAGTCTCTTCTTATGCATGAGTTTTATGAGAAGGAAGGTATCAGGCACTGCTTCTCAGCTCCTAGAACTCCTCAACAAAATGGGGTAGCTGAAAGAAAGAATAAAACCTTAATTGAAGCTGCAGGCACATTACTTGCAGATGCTTACATGCCCCTATCCTTTTGGACAGAGGCTGTAAGCACAGCAAACTATATACTGAATAGAAGCCTAATACATAAAATTAAGAATATGACTCCCTATGAATTGTTTAAAGGAAATAAACCTAAAATCACCTATTTTAAATTATTTGGCTGTATATGTTATATACATAATAACAACAAGAAATAAATTAGAAAGTTTGAAGCTAAGGCTGAAGAGGAAATTTTTCTAGGATATTTCCAAGTAAGCAAAGCTTATAAGGTGTTTAACAAATCTTCTTTAAAAATTGAAGAATCAATTCATGTTACTTTTGGTGAGACTAACATGTCTTACAAGGAGAAAGAGATTTCTACCAAAAGCACCTTGCAGGTACCTCACTTGTGTGAGAAAATGAGTGAATTAAACCTTCCACAAGAAGTTATAGCACCTTCTCCTCCACAAGTTGATGAAGACACTGAAGATGAACCTTTGGAAGAGGCTGAACTTCATTCAACATCAAACATAATTCCATAAGAGGAATTAATTCCAAATGCTGTTACGGAACCAACTCCACCCATTGATCTTGTCACACTAAGGGATCATCCCAGATCTCAAGTGATTGGAGACATATCAGTAGATGTACAAACAAGACATCAACTCAACCAAGATGTGATGCATGCATGTTTCCTCTCTCAAGTTGAACCTCAATCCATAAAAGATGTTGAGAAAGATCCCCACTGGATCATTGCAATGAAAGAGGAACTCAACCAATTTGAGATATATAGAGTTTGGGATTTAGTTCCAAGACCCAAAGACTACCCGGTCATTGGAACTAATGGGTGTACATAAACAAACTAGATGCCCATGGTGTAATTGTGAGGAACAAGGCTAGGCTTGTTGCTCAAGGTTATAAGCAAGAAGAATGGATAGACTATGACGAAACCTTGGCACCAGTTGCAAGGTTAGAAGCAATCAGAATGTTCCTTGCCTATGCTGCATACAAGAAGTTCAAAGTTTATCAGATGGATGTAAAGAGTGCCTTTCTAAATGGAGTACTGAAAGAAGAGATTTATGTTGAACAACCTCTAAGGTTTATCTCTACAATCCATCCTAAATATGTTTTTAGATTGCATAAAGCTCTTTATGGTCTAAAGCAAGCTCCAAGAGCTTGGTATAAGACCCTAGCTAGCTTTCTGATACAGCATAAATTCACTAGAGGCATTGTGGATAAAACATTGTTTACTAGGCACCATAAGAATCAAACTTTGTTAGTACAAATTTATGTAGATGACATTATATTTGGGTCTACTGATTCCAAACTATGTAAGAGGTTCTCTGACCGCATGCATTTCAAGTTTGAAATGAGTAGCATAGGTGAGCTCTCCTACTTCCTTGGTCTCCAAATGAAGCAGCTGTCTGATGGCATCTTCATCTCTCAAGCTAAATATGCTAAAGAGCTTATTAAAAAGTTTGGGATGGTTGATGCCTTAGCAAAGAAAACACATATGACCACTAATGTTGTAATAGACACTGATAAACATGGGAAACTAGTTGATCAGAAATTATATAGGGGCATTGTTGGGTCAATATTATACCTTACAGCAAGCAGACCTAACATAATGTTTGTCACATGTCTTTGTGTTAGGTTCCAAGTGAACCCTAAAGAATCTCATCTAGTTTTTCTAAAAAGAATTTTGAGATATATAAAGAGTTGTCATAGTCTAGGTCTCTGGTATCCTACTGAGTCAGAATTTGATTTAACTGGATATTCAAATACTGACCTTGCTGGATGTAGGATTGATAGGAAAAGTACCTCGGGAACTTGTCAGTTCCTTGGTATGAGATTAGTGTCTCGGTTCTGCAAGAAACAATCATCTGTGTCCACATCAACTGCTGAAGCAGAATACATTGCAGCTGGCAGATGTTGTTCCCAAATGTTGTGGATTCAAAACCAACTCCTAGACTATGAGATCAACTTAAATAATTCAACTCTCTTATGTGATAACACGAGTACTATATCCATAGCACAGAATCCAGTCCATCACAGTAGGACTAAGCATATAGACATTAGGCATCATTTCATTAGAGAGTGTGTAGACAAAAACAAAATTAAACTTGTCTATATCTATACTGATTTACAAAGAGCAGATATTTTCATCAAACCCTTGGATGAAAGAAATCACTTGTTCTTTATAAATCAGTTGGGCATGATCAATGGAGAAGCTTTGATTTAACTTATGTCTGCACTCGATGAATTTTTCAAAGTTCGTAAAACGGAGCTCGACGAACTGGGAAAAGTTCTTGAGATATTCGTCGAACGGAGATCGACGAACTCTCTGTGAGTGAAGTTGTTTTCGTCGAACGGAGATCGACGAATCTGCTTCAGAAAACTTTCGTCGGACGGAGCTCGATGAAATGTTTTCAAATCTTCAGACTGAGCTCGATGAATTATTTAACGACAAATTATTTCGTCGATCTCAAATCAAAGAATTATTTATTTTTCGTGGAACGGAGTTTGTCGATTCATATTCCGAAAAATCCTATATCTAGGTTTTTTCTTCGACCTCCGTCTCGCGCTTTCAGTTCCCATGCACTTGATCTTTGTTTTTCTCTTGTAGGTGAACTAATGGCGATTCCAGCGGGCAGTATTGCGGCCATGAAATTTGATACTGGTTTTGATGTGAACTTTGAATCATTTCAACACTCCAACCCAATCTTCCTGGATATTCTAAAACTGCTTGAAGAACAACAGTTAAAAACGTTGATGACCACCAGGATCAATCTCGCCAGTGCAGAAATCAGAGAGTGGGTCTATACTTCCTCCACAACATATGAGAACACCATGACTGGGACAATATTGGGTTACGCCGTCTCTCTTACCCCCCTGCTGTTCTGACTGAAATATTTGGATTAAACAATGGTCTAGAGGAACTGGAAATTGATAATGAAGAATTTAATGATATGTTGAATAAAATGGGTTATTCTGGAGAAACCCCAAATAAACTGCTGAAGAAACATCTGTGTACTGAGTATAAATTTCTAGCAGATGTTGTGGGCAAAGTATTGTTGGGCAAGCACACTGCCCATGATTACATAACCAGGCATCAATTTCTGGTAATGTGCGTAGTGGTGAATAAGAAAACAGTGAACTGGGCTCAGATTATGTTTGAACTGATAAAGAAAAAGAACACCAAAAAGGAGGTTTGTTTTGAAAGTATTCTAGGAATCTTCCTTAAAAAAGGCTGTTGAATCTCTAGTCACCCCGACCATATTCATAAATTCCTCCAAGAGGCTAACCTGTGCACTCTTTGGCAGGTGGGAGAGGAACATCACCAAGCCCTCCAAGGCTTCTTCCTCTTCCAGGCCTTCTGAAAGCACTAGGGCTGTCGCAGTCGCTCCTCTAACCCCAGAATAGGCCCCCTCCACCTCCAACATTCCTTGTTCTCCTCAACAGCAACAACAACAATCACTTCACATTTCTACCCCAGTTTCATCTCATGTACATTCTCCACCTCCATCCTCTCCTCAAATAAATCTCACTGAAATCCACACAACTAAAATCCCATCTTCTCCCATTCAGGAATCCATACACCACTCTCCTTCCCAATCACCACAACCATCCCCACCTCAATCCCCTCTTCCACCTCATTTAACCACCACAAATCCTGACACCTTTATCTCCTCCCATACATTCAATTTGGTGATTCCCCCATCATCCCCACATCAAGAATCCATCCCCACAACTGAAATTCCATCTTTTGCACCTGACCACACACACCAAGATATGTCTAGTGCCTTCTCTATTTGCTCAAATTGTGGTCACCACAATCCCTACTCCTCCACTACTCTAGAATCTCTTTATTTAAATTTCTCTGATATTACTAAGGATTTACTTGCTTTCATCTCTCCCATGCTTCAAACTCTTCTAACAAACGCTCTAGCTCCTCTCACTACTTCCATCAACACTCTCTCTGCCACAGTTGCTGCTCTATCCCCTGTCCTTTCTTCTTCTGGGGGACTGGCTCCAGGACCTTATGCAGCCAGCCAGGGGGAGATGCTTCATGATGAAGAAGCTCCAGTGAATACAGCAGTAAAAACAATAGCAGCAGTAGCAGAAAAAGCAGCAGCAGAAGCAGAAGCAGCAGCAGCAGCAGAACTTGATTCCTTCATGACTGATTCTTCAGAAGATGCAGATCCTTCTGACATAATAGATATAATGGAATCAGATACTGATATGGATGAGCCTCTTATGGCTGAGATAGACACTGTTGGTGATTATATTATAAATCTCACAGTTGATCTTTTGAATATGTTAAGCATTTTTGCTACAGTTCACTTGAACTTTCTGCCAGAAGACAGCATTAAGTCATCTTTGGCTATAGTCCCTTATACCTCTCCAATAAGCCCCAAGGTTGTCAAGCAACTAAATGCTAGTTTTGTTATAACAAAGGTTCCAGCTATTCCATCTCCATCAAAAGTTGCTTCCCTCATTACTTCATCCCCTCCTAGAGATATTTCTGTTCCAACTTTTGTTATGGATGACTCCCCAATGTCCGATCTTGATGCATTGATCATGGCTGATATAGAAGAAGAAAATAAAACAGTTGCTGAAATCACTATTGTGTATAGCTCTCTGACTCCAGCTCCTGTTCTTTCTCCAGCTCCTACTCAGGTTTAAAAGCCTATTGATAAATCTGTACTAAAATTCATTGATGCTTTATATGATATTCCTCAAGGATCTTCTGATGAGGATGATGATGAAGAGGACTCTGATGATGAGCCTAAGAAGAAAGTCTCTAAGAAGAGAAAAGCTCATCTACCTCCTGCCCCAAAACCAAATCCAACCAATGATACTCCCTATTATATACTGCAGAAAATCACACCATACAAGGGCATGCCAGCATGGATGTGGTTGTCCAAGAACTAACAAAAAGAAAGAAAGAAAAGAAAGAAATACTCACCTCCTCCTCAAAGATTCAGAAAGGACCCTCCTCCTCCTCCTCCACCTGCTGTTGGTGCTTCAGGTTCTTTAATTTAGAGGACTACCCAGTATCAAACATATCAGAGACATCAGGGTAGGTCCTCCTCTTCTTTAAGAAGCAGACAGCAGAGATAATATTCATCTGGCAAACAACATCAACAACAGCATCATCAACAACAACAGCAACAAATCACTGAACTATGTGCATTGAAGTCTGCCTCATGGCCAAGGAAGTCTGCCTCATGGCAATTGATGCCTCCAGAAGTCAATCAGATGAAGAGCATGCATCTGACAATGAAGGAGCTTCAGAATCAGAAGCTGATCAGGTATTTTCATCCTTTGACTATAATTCTGATAGTTTCAAAAATGAAATTAGAACTATGTGCATTGATTTAATAAACTCGGAAAAGGAAATCAAAATACTTAGGGAAAAATTATCAAATCAGAAAAATATCATTTCTGAAAACACCAAATTAAAAGAAGAACTATCATTGGCTAATGAACAAATCACCTCTTTAAAAACAAAGCTATGTGAGGCCAAACAACTTGAGGAATCTCTCAATGGGAGAAGCCTTAAGCTGATGGACATCACAAGCACAGTCAATGCCAGACTAAATGGCAAATTGGGCTTGGGTGCATCATCAAGTTTACCCCCCCCCCCCCCCACCCACCCATTCTCAAGAAGAACATATTATCAACCCCCATTAAATTTGTGTCAGCTAAGAATAAAGAAGTAATGAACAACAATCAAACTGAAATCACACACAAAAACAAGAAAAATCAAAATCAGAAAACCTTAGATAAAAACAAAGTTCAGCAGATTTCGTCGAACGCAGATCGACAAAATGTGGTCGGTTCATCTAACTCAAGTCGACGAATGCTGAACACAAATCTATATAATAATTATTCGTCTTACTGTGATCGACGAACTGTATATGGTTCATCGAGCAGAGATCGATGAACTTGGGGCACAGAAAATGGATACGTTCATTCTCTGAGCAAAGATCGACGATCTCATCCCATCTCATCGAACTCTGGTCGACGAACTCACAATATTTCGTCGAACCCAGAAAGACTTAATAAAAGTCATAATTATTACAGCAACTCAACTCAATCTAGGAAACCTTTTAATCCACATGCTGATTGGACAATTCCTCCTAGAAGATATCACCTCTTAGGGTATAAATCACAACCTGAATTTTCAGTAATATCTAGTTTTTCTTATCAATAATATAAAGGACTCAAGGTAACCTGGGTCAAGAACAACTAACTGTTTTCATTGCAGGTAAAGGGTTGTCCAGTGGTTAATCAAAAATGGTACAAGCTGGCAGCAAGGACAATTTATTTAACTACAAGTCCAAGTTGGGACCAAAGGTGATCTTTGGTGATTCAAAATGTGGCCAGTCAGAAGGCTTTGGAGAAGTAAAGATTGGAGCAGTCACTTTCAAGAAAGTGACATATGTAAGTGGACTCAAGCATAACCTCATCTCTATAAGCCAACTATGTGATGAAGGTTATCAGGTACACTTTAACTCAACATCTTGTATTATTTCTAATAAAGAAAAACAAAATGTTTTAATTGTAAATAGACAAGGAAACATATATTTAGTTGACTTTCATTCTGCCAATTCAGATATTTGTTCGCTTAACATTATTTGCAATCAAAATGAATTATGACACAAAAGGCTAGGACATGTAAATATGAAAAATATTGCTAGGCTATCTAAAGACACCCTTGTCAGAGGTTTACCTTCTGGTCCCTACAAGAAGAAAAGCCTTTGCAGGGCTTGTCAACTAGGCAAGCAAACTAAATCTAGTTTTAAATCGGTTAATAAAAGTGATTCACCTAGGATTTGTACTTGCTACACATGGACCTATTTGGACGTATTGTTGTACAAAGCCTGGGAGGGAAATCATATACTCTAGTTATTGTAGATTACTTCTCAAGATTCACTTGGGTGTTCTTTCTAAGATCTAAGTCAGATACATTCAAAGTTCTTACAGATTTTCTCAGGACCATACAGATTGAGTACTCTACTCATGTTGCATTAATCAAAATTGATCATGGTACAGAGTTTGAGTCTCTTCTTATGCATGAGTTTTATGAGAAGGAAGGTATCAGGCACTGCTTCTCAGCTCCTAGAACTCCTCAACAAAATGGGGTAGCTGAAAGAAAGAATAAAACCTTAATTGAAGCTGCAGGCACATTACTTGCAGATGCTTACATGCCCCTATCCTTTTGGACAGAGGCTGTAAGCACAGCAAACTATATACTGAATAGAAGCCTAATACATAAAATTAAGAATATGACTCCCTATGAATTGTTTAAAGGAAATAAACCTAAAATCACCTATTTTAAATTATTTGGCTGTATATGTTATATACATAATAACAACAAGAAATAAATTAGAAAGTTTGAAGCTAAGGCTGAAGAGGAAATTTTTCTAGGATATTTCCAAGTAAGCAAAGCTTATAAGGTGTTTAACAAATCTTCTTTAAAAATTGAAGAATCAATTCATGTTACTTTTGGTGAGACTAACATGTCTTACAAGGAGAAAGAGATTTCTACCAAAAGCACCTTGCAGGTACCTCACTTGTGTGAGAAAATGAGTGAATTAAACCTTCCACAAGAAGTTATAGCACCTTCTCCTCCACAAGTTGATGAAGACACTGAAGATGAACCTTTGGAAGAGGCTGAACTTCATTCAACATCAAACATAATTCCATAAGAGGAATTAATTCCAAATGCTGTTACGGAACCAACTCCACCCATTGATCTTGTCACACTAAGGGATCATCCCAGATCTCAAGTGATTGGAGACATATCAGTAGATGTACAAACAAGACATCAACTCAACCAAGATGTGATGCATGCATGTTTCCTCTCTCAAGTTGAACCTCAATCCATAAAAGATGTTGAGAAAGATCCCCACTGGATCATTGCAATGAAAGAGGAACTCAACCAATTTGAGATATATAGAGTTTGGGATTTAGTTCCAAGACCCAAAGACTACCCGGTCATTGGAACTAATGGGTGTACATAAACAAACTAGATGCCCATGGTGTAATTGTGAGGAACAAGGCTAGGCTTGTTGCTCAAGGTTATAAGCAAGAAGAATGGATAGACTATGACGAAACCTTGGCACCAGTTGCAAGGTTAGAAGCAATCAGAATGTTCCTTGCCTATGCTGCATACAAGAAGTTCAAAGTTTATCAGATGGATGTAAAGAGTGCCTTTCTAAATGGAGTACTGAAAGAAGAGATTTATGTTGAACAACCTCTAAGGTTTATCTCTACAATCCATCCTAAATATGTTTTTAGATTGCATAAAGCTCTTTATGGTCTAAAGCAAGCTCCAAGAGCTTGGTATAAGACCCTAGCTAGCTTTCTGATAGAGCATAAATTCACTAGAGGCATTGTAGATAAAACATTATTTATTAGGCACCATAAGAATCAAACTTTGTTAATACAAATTTATGTAGATGACATTATATTTGGGTCTACTGATTCCAAACTATGTAAGAGGTTCTCTGACCGCTTGCATTTCAAGTTTGAAATGAGTAGCATAGGTGAGCTCTCCTACTTCCTTGGTCTCCAAATGAAGCAGCTGTCTGATGGCATCTTCATCTCTCAAGCTAAATATGCTAAAGAGCTTATTAAAAAGTTTGGGATGGTTGATGCCTTAGCAAAGAAAACACATATGACCACTAATGTTGTAATAGACACTGATAAACATGGGAAACTAGTTGATCAGAAATTATATAGGGGCATTGTTGGGTCAATATTATACCTTACAGCAAGCAGACCTAACATAATGTTTGTCACATGTCTTTGTGTTAGGTTCCAAGTGAACCCTAAAGAATCTCATCTAGTTTTTCTAAAAAGAATTTTGAGATATATAAAGAGTTGTCATAGTCTAGGTCTCTGGTATCCTACTGAGTCAGAATGTGATTTAACTGGATATTCAAATACTGACCTTGCTGGATGTAGGATTGATAGGAAAAGTACCTCGGGAACTTGTCAGTTCCTTGGTATGAGATTAGTGTCTCGGTTCTGCAAGAAACAATCATTTGTGTCCACATCAACTGCTGAAGCAGAATACATTGCACCTGGCAGATGTTGTTCCCAAATGTTGTGGATTCAAAACCAACTCCTAGACTATGAGATCAACTTAAATAATTCAACTCTTTTATGTGATAACACGAGTACTATATCCATAGCACAGAATCCAGTCCATCACAGTAGGACTAAGCATATAGACATTAGGCATCATTTCATTAGAGAGTGTGTAGACAAAAACAAAATTAAACTTATCTATATCTATACTGATTTACAAAGAGCAGATATTTTCACCAAACCCTTGGATGAAAAAAATCACTTGTTCTTTCTAAATCAGTTGGGCATGATCAATGGAGAAGCTTTGATTTAACTTATGTCTGCACTCGACGAATTTTTCAAAGTTCGTAAAACGGAGCTCGACGAATTTTTCAAAGTTCGTAAAACGGAGCTCGATGAACTGGGAAAAGTTCTTAAGATATTCGTCGAACGGAGATCGACGAACTCTCTGTGAGTGAAGTTGTTTTCGTCGAACGGAGATCGACGAATCTGCTTCAGAAAACTTTCGTCGGACGGAGCTCGACGAAATGTTTTCAAATCTTCAGACTGAGCTCGATGAATTATTTAACGACAAATTATTTCGTCGATCTCAAATCAAAGAATTATTTATTTTTCGTGGAACGGAGTTTGTCGATTCATATTCCGAAAAATCCTATATCTAGGTTTTTTCTTCGACCTCCGTCTCGCGCTTTCAGTTCCCATGCACTTGATCTTTGTTTTTCTCTTGTAGGTGAACTAATGGCGATTCCAGCGGGCAGTATTGCGGCCATGAAATTTGATACTGGTTTTGATGTGAACTTTGAATCATTTCAACACTCCAACCCAATCTTCCTGGATATTCTAAAACTGCTTGAAGAACAACAGTTAAAAACGTTGATGACCACCAGGATCAATCTCGCCAGTGCAGAAATCAGAGAGTGGGTCTATACTTCCTCCACAACATATGAGAACACCATGACTGGGACAATATTGGGTTACGCCGTCTCTCTTACCCCCCTGCTGTTCTGACTGAAATATTTGGATTAAACAATGGTCTAGAGGAACTGGAAATTGATAATGAAGAATTTAATGATATGTTGAATAAAATGGGTTATTCTGGAGAAACCCCAAATAAACTGCTGAAGAAACATCTGTGTACTGAGTATAAATTTCTAGCAGATGTTGTGGGCAAAGTATTGTTGGGCAAGCACACTGCCCATGATTACATAACCAGGCATCAATTTCTGGTAATGTGCGTAGTGGTGAATAAGAAAACAGTGAACTGGGCTCAGATTATGTTTGAACTGATAAAGAAAAAGAACACCAAAAAGGAGGTTTGTTTTGAAAGTATTCTAGGAATCTTCCTTAAAAAAGGCTGTTGAATCTCTAGTCACCCCGACCATATTCATAAATTCCTCCAAGAGGCTAACCTGTGCACTCTTTGGCAGGTGGGAGAGGAACATCACCAAGCCCTCCAAGGCTTCTTCCTCTTCCAGGCCTTCTGAAAGCACTAGGGCTGTCGCAGTCGCTCCTCTAACCCCAGAATAGGCCCCCTTCACCTCCAACATTCCTTCTTCTCCTCAACAGCAACAACAACAATCACTTCACATTTCTACCCCAGTTTCATCTCATGTACATTCTCCACCTCCATCCTCTCCTCAAATAAATCTCACTGAAATCCACACAACTAAAATCCCATCTTCTCCCATTCAGGAATCCATACACCACTCTCCTTCCCAATCACCACAACCATCCCCACCTCAATCCCCTCTTCCACCTCATTTAACCACCACAAATCCTGACACCTTTATCTCCTCCCATACATTCAATTTGGTGATTCCCCCATCATCCCCACATCAAGAATCCATCCCCACAACTGAAATTCCATCTTTTGCACCTGACCACACACACCAAGATATGTCTAGTGCCTTCTCTATTTGCTCAAATTGTGGTCACCACAATCCCTACTCCTCCAGTACTCTAGAATCTCTTTATTTAAATTTCTCTTATATTACTAAGGATTTACTTGCTTTCATCTCTCCCATGCTTCAAACTCTTCTAACAAACGCTCTAGCTCCTCTCACTACTTCCATCAACACTCTCTCTGCCACAGTTGCTGCTCTATCCCCTGTCCTTTCTTCTTCTGGGGGACTGGCTCCAGGACCTTATGCAGCCAGTCAGGGGGAGATGCTTCATGATGAAGAAGCTCCAGTGAATACAGCAGTAAAAACAATAGCAGCAGTAGCAGAAAAAGCAGCAGCAGAAGCAGAAGCATCAGCAGCAGCAGAACTTGATTCCTTCATGACTGATTCTTCAGAAGATGCAGATCCTTCTGACATAATAGATATAATGGAATCAGATACTGATATGGATGAGCCTCTTATGGCTGAGATAGACACTGTTGGTGATTATATTATAAATCTCACAGTTGATCTTTTGAATATGTTAAGCATTTTTGCTACAGTTCACTTGAACTTTCTGCCAGAAGACAGCATTAAGTCATCTTTGGCTATAGTCCCTTATACCTCTCCAATAAGCCCCAAGGTTGTCAAGCAACTAAATGCTAGTTTTGTTATAACAAAGGTTCCAGCTATTCCATCTCCATCAAAAGCTGCTTCCCTCATTACTTCATCCCCTCCTAAAGATATTTCTGTTCCAACTTTTGTTATGGATGACTCCCCAATGTCCGATCTTGATGCATTGATCATGGCTGATATAGAAGAAGAAAATAAAACAGTTGCTGAAATCACTATTGTGTATAGCTCTCTGACTCCAGCTCCTGTTCTTTCTCCAGCTCCTACTCAGGTTGAAAAGCCTATTGATAAATCTGTACTAAAATTCATTGATGCTTTATATGATATTCCTCAAGGATCTTCTGATGAGGATGATGATGAAGAGGACTCTGATGATGAGCCTAAGAAGAAAGTCTCTAAGAAGAGAAAAGCTCCTCTACCTCCTGCCCCAAAACCAAATCCAACCAATGATACTCCCTATTATATACTGCAAAAAATCACACCATACAAAGGCATGCCAGCATGGATGTGGTTGTCCAAGAACTAACAAAAAGAAAGAAAGAAAAGAAAGAAATACTCACCTCCTCCTCAAAGATTCAGAAAGGACCCTCCTCCTCCTCCTCCACCTGCTGTTGGTGCTTCAGGTTCTTTAATTTAGAGGACTACCCAGTATCAAACATATCAGAGACATCAGGGTAGGTCCTCCTCTTCTTTAAGAAGCAGACAGCAGAGATAATATTCATCTGGCAAACAACATCAACAACAGCATCATCAACAACAACAGCAACAAATCACTGAACTATGTGCATTGAAGTCTGCCTCATGGCCAAGGAAGTCTGCCTCATGGCAATTGATGCCTCCAGAAGTCAATCAGATGAAGAGCATGCATCTGACAATGAAGGAGCTTCAGAATCAGAAGCTGATCAGGTATTTTCATCCTTTGACTATAATTCTGATAGTTTCAAAAATGAATTTAGAACTATGTGCATTGATTTAATAAACTCGGAAAAGGAAATCAAAATACTTAGGGAAAAATTATCAAATCAGAAAAATATCATTTCTGAAAACACCAAATTAAAAGAAGAACTATCATTGGCTAATGAACAAATCACCTCTTTAAAAACAAAGCTATGTGAGGCCAAACAACTTGAGGAATCTCTCAATGGGAGAAGCCTTAAGCTGATGGACATCACAAGCACAGTCAATGCCAGACTAAATGGCAAATTGGGCTTGGGTGCATCATCAAGTTTACCCCCCCCCCCCACCCACCCATTCTCAAGAAGAACATATTATCAACCCCCATTAAATTTGTGTCAGCTAAGAATAAAGAAGTAATGAACAACAATCAAACTGAAATCACACACAAAAACAAGAAAAATCAAAATCAGAAAACCTTAGATAAAAACAAAGTTCAGCAGATTTCGTCGAACGCAGATCGACAAAATGTGGTCGGTTCATCTAACTCAAGTCGACGAATGCTGAACACAAATCTATATAATAATTATTCGTCTTACTGTGATCGACGAACTGTATATGGTTCATCGAGCAGAGATCGATGAACTTGGGGCACAGAAAATGGATACGTTCATTCTCTGAGCAAAGATCGACGATCTCATCCCATCTCATCGAACTCTGGTCGACGAACTCACAATATTTCGTCGAACCCAGAAAGACTTAATAAAAGTCATAATTATTACAGCAACTCAACTCAATCTAGGAAACCTTTTAATCCACATGCTGATTGGACAATTCCTCTTAGAAGATATCACATCTTAGGGTATAAATCACAACCTGAATTTTCAGTAATATCTAGTTTTTCTTATCAATAATATAAAGGACTCAAGGTAACCTGGGTCAAGAACAACTAACTGTTTTCATTGCAGGTAAAGGGTTGTCCAGTGGTTAATCAAAAATGGTACAAGCTGACAGCAAGGACAATTTATTTAACTACAAGTCCAAGTTGGGACCAAAGGTGATCTTTGGTGATTCAAAATGTGGCCAGTCAGAAGGCTTTGGAGAAGTAAAGATTGGAGCAGTCACTTTCAAGAAAGTGACATATGTAAGTGGACTCAAGCATAACCTCATCTCTATAAGCCAACTATGTGATGAAGGTTATCAGGTACACTTTAACTCAACATCTTGTATTATTTCTAATAAAGAAAAACAAAATTTTTAATTGTAAATAGACAAGGAAACATATATTTAGTTGACTTTCATTCTGCCAATTCAGATATTTGTTCGCTTAACATTGTTTGCAATCAAAATGAATTATGACACAAAAGGCTAGGACATGTAAATATGAAAAATATTGCTAGGCTATCTAAAGACACCCTTGTCAGAGGTTTACCTTCTGGTCCCTACAAGAAGAAAAGCCTTTGCAGGGCTTGTCAACTAGGCAAGCAAACTAAATCTAGTTTTAAATCGGTTAATAAAAGTGATTCACCTAGGATTTGTACTTGCTACACATGGACCTATTTGGACGTATTGCTGTACAAAGCCTGGGAGGGAAATCATATACTCTAGTTATTGTAGATTACTTCTCAAGATTCACTTAGGTGTTCTTTCTAAGATCTAAGTCAGATACATTCAAAGTTCTTACAGATTTTCTCAGGACCATACAGATTGAGTACTCTACTCATGTTGCATTAATCAAAATTGATCATGGTACAGAGTTTGAGTCTCTTCTTATGCATGAGTTTTATGAGAAGGAAGGTATCAGGCACTGCTTCTCAGCTCCTAGAACTCCTCAACAAAATGGGGTAGCTGAAAGAAAGAATAAAACCTTAATTGAAGTTGCAGGCACATTACTTGCAGATGCTTACATGCCCCTATCCTTTTGGACAGAGGCTATAAGCACAGCAAACTATATACTGAATAGAAGCCTAATACATAAAATTAAGAATATGACTCCCTATGAATTGTTTAAAGGAAATAAACCTAAAATCACCTATTTTAAAGTATTTGGCTGTATATGTTATATACATAATAACAACAAGAAATAAATTAGAAAGTTTGAAGCTAAGGCTGAAGAGGAAATTTTTCTAGGATATTTCCAAGTAAGCAAAGCTTATAAGGTGTTTAACAAATCTTCTTTAAAAATTGAAGAATCAATTCATGTTACTTTTGGTGAGACTAACATGTCTTACAAGGAGAAAGAGATTTCTACCAAAAGCACCTTGCAGGTACCTCACTTGTGTGAGAAAATGAGTGAATTAAACCTTCCACAAGAAGTTATACCACCTTCTCCTCCACAAGTTGATGAAGACACTGAAGATGAACCTTTGGAAGAGGCTGAACTTCATTCAACATCAAACATAATTCCATAAGAGGAATTAATTCCAAATGCTGTTACGGAACCAACTCCACCCATTGATCTTGTCACACTAAGGGATCATCCCAGATCTCAAGTGATTGGAGACATATCAGTAGGTGTACAAACAAGACATCAACTCAACCAAGATGTGATGCATGCATGTTTCCTCTCTCAAGTTGAACCTCAATCCATAAAAGATGTTGAGAAAGATCCCCACTGGATCATTGCAATGAAAGAGGAACTCAACCAATTTGAGAGATATAGAGTTTGGGATTTAGTTCCAAGACCCAAAGACTACCCGGTCATTGGAACTAATGGGTGTACATAAACAAACTAGATGCCCATGGTGTAATTGTGAGGAACAAGGCTAGGCTTGTTGCTCAAGGTTATAAGCAAGAAGAATGGATAGACTATGACGAAACCTTGGCACCAGTTGCAAGGTTAGAAGCAATCAGAATGTTCCTTGCCTATGCTGCATACAAGAAGTTCAAAGTTTATCAGATGGATGTAAAGAGTGCCTTTCTAAATGGAGTACTGAAAGAAGAGATTTATGTTGAACAACCTCTAAGGTTTATCTCTACAATCCATCCTAAATATGTTTTTAGATTGCATAAAGCTCTTTATGGTCTAAAGCAAGCTCCAAGAGCTTGGTATAAGACCCTAGCTAGCTTTTTGATAGAGCATAAATTCACTAGAGGCATTGTAGATAAAACATTATTTATTAGGCACCATAAGAATCAAACTTTGTTAGTACAAATTTGTGTAGATGACATTATATTTGGGTCTACTGATTCCAAACTATGTAAGAGGTTCTCTGACCGCATGCATTTCAAGTTTGAAATGAGTAGCATAGGTGAGCTCTCCTACTTCCTTGGTCTCCAAATGAAGCAGCTGTCTGATGGCATCTTCATCTCTCAAGCTAAATATGCTAAAGAGCTTATTAAAAAGTTTGGGATGGTTGATGCCTTAGCAAAGAAAACACATATGACCACTAATGTTGTAATAGACACTGATAAACATGGGAAACTAGTTGATCAGAAATTATATAGGGGCATTGTTGGGTCAATATTATACCTTACAGCAAGCAGACCTAACATAATGTTTGTCACATGTCTTTGTGTTAGGTTCCAAGTGAACCCTAAAGAATCTCATCTAGTTTTTCTAAAAAGAATTTTGAGATATATAAAGAGTTGTCATAGTCTAGGTCTCTGGTATCCTACTGAGTCAGAATTTGATTTAACTGGATATTCAAATACTGACCTTGCTGGATGTAGGATTGATAGGAAAAGTACCTCGGGAACTTGTCAGTTCCTTGGTATGAGATTAGTGTCTCGGTTCTGCAAGAAACAATCATTTGTGTCCACATCAACTGCTGAAGCAGAATACATTGCACCTGGCAGATGTTGTTCCCAAATGTTGTGGATTCAAAACCAACTCCTAGACTATGAGATCAACTTAAATAATTCAACTCTCTTATGTGATAACACGAGTACTATATCCATAGCACAGAATCCAGTCCATCACAGTAGGACTAAGCATATAGACATTAGGCATCATTTCATTAGAGAGTGTGTAGACAAAAACAAAATTAAACTTGTCTATATCTATACTGATTTACAAAGAGCAGATATTTTCACCAAACCCTTGGATGAAAGAAATCACTTGTTCTTTATAAATCAGTTGGGCATGATCAATGGAGAAGCTTTGATTTAACTTATGTCTGCACTCGACGAATTTTTCAAAGTTCGTAAAACGGAGCTCGACGAATTTTTCAAAGTTCGTAAAACGGAGCTCGACGAACTGGGAAAAGTTCTTAAGATATTCGTCGAACGGAGATCGACGAACTCTCTGTGAGTGAAGTTGTTTTCTTCGAACGGAGATCGACGAATCTGCTTCAGAAAACTTTCGTCGGACGGAGCTCGACGAAATGTTTTCAAATCTTCAGACTGAGCTCGATGAATTATTTAACGACAAATTATTTCGTCGATCTCAAATCAAAGAATTATTTATTTTTCGTGGAACGGAGTTTGTCGATTCATATTCCGAAAAATCCTATATCTGGGTTTTTTCTTCGACCTCCGTCTTGCGCTTTCAGTTCCCATGCACTTGATCTTTGTTTTTCTCTTGCAGGTGAACTAATGGCGATTCCAGCGGGCAGTATTGCGGCCATGAAATTTGATACTGGTTTTGATGTGAACTTTGAATCATTTCAACACTCCAACCCAATCTTCCTGGATATTCTAAAACTGCTTGAAGAACAACAGTTAAAAACGTTGATGACCACCAGGATCAATCTCGCCAGTGCAGAAATCAGAGAGTGGGTCTATACTTCCTCCACAACATATGAGAACACCATGACTGGGACAATATTGGGTTACGCTGTCTCTCTTACCCCCCTGCTGTTCTGACTGAAATATTTGGATTAAACAATGGTCTAGAGGAACTGGAAATTGATAATGAAGAATTTAATGATATGTTGAATAAAATGGGTTATTCTGGAGAAACCCCAAATAAACTGCTGAAGAAACATCTGTGTACTGAGTATAAATTTCTAGCAGATGTTGTGGGCAAAGTATTGTTGGGCAAGCACACTGCCCATGATTACATAACCAGGCATCAATTTTTGGTAATGTGCGTAGTGGTGAATAAGAAAACAGTGAACTGGGCTCAGATTATGTTTGAACTGATAAAGAAAAAGAACACCAAAAAGGAGGTTTGTTTTTAAAGTATTCTAGGAATCTTCCTTAGAAAATGCTGTTGAATCTCTAGTCACCCCGACCATATTCATAAATTCCTCCAAGAGGCTAACCTGTGCACTCTTTGGCAGGTGGGAGAGGAACATCACCAAGCCCTCCAAGGCTTCTTCCTCTTCCAGGCCTTCTGAAAGCACTAGGGCTGTCGCAGTCGCTCCTCTAACCCCAGAATAGGCCCCCTCCACCTCCAACATTCCTTCTTCTCCTCAACAGCAACAACAACAATCACTTCACATTTCTACCCCAGTTTCATCTCATGTACATTCTCCACCTCCATCCTCTCCTCAAATAAATCTCACTGAAATCCACACAACTAAAATCCCATCTTCTCCCATTCAGGAATCCATACACCACTCTCCTTCCCAATCACCACAACCATCCCCACCTCAATCCCCTCTTCCACCTCATTTAACCACCACAAATCCTGACACCTTTATCTCCTCCCATACATTCAATTTGGTGATTCCCCCATCATCCCCACATCAAGAATCCATCCCCACAACTGAAATTCCATCTTTTGCACCTGACCACACACACCAAGATATGTCTAGTGCCTTCTCTATTTGCTCAAATTGTGGTCACCACAATCCCTACTCCTCCACTACTCTAGAATCTCTTTATTTAAATTTCTCTGATATTACTAAGGATTTATTTGCTTTCATCTCTCCCATGCTTCAAACTCTTCTAACAAACGCTCTAGCTCCTCTCACTACTTCCATCAACACTCTCTCTGCCACAGTTGCTGCTCTATCCCCTGTCCTTTCTTCTTCTGGGGGACTGGCTCCAGGACCTTCTGCAGCCAGTCAGGGGGAGATGCTTCATGATGAAGAAGCTCCAGTGAATACAGCAGTAAAAACAACAGCAGCAGTAGTAGAAAAAGCAGCAGCAGAAGCAGCAGCAGCAGCAGAACTTGATTCCTTCATGACTGATTCTTCAGAAGATGCAGATCCTTCTGACATAATAGATTTAATAGAATCAGATACTGATATGGATGAGCCTGTTATGGCTGAGATAGACACTGTTGGTGATTATAATATAAATCTCACAGTTGATCTTTTGAATATGTTAAGCATTTTTGCTACAGTTCACTTGAACTTTCTGCCAGAAGACAGCATTAAGTCATCTTTGGCTATAGTCCCTTATACCTCTCCAATAAGCCCCAAGGTTGTCAAGCAACTAAATGCTAGTTTTGTTATAACAAAGGTTCCAGCTATTCCATCTCCATCAAAAGCTGCTTCCCTCATTACTTCATCCCCTCCTAGAGATATTTCTGTTCCAACTTTTGTTATGGATGACTCCCCAATGTCCGATCTTGATGCATTGATCATGGCTGATATAGAAGAAGAAAATAAAACAGTTGCTGAAAGCACTATTGTGTATAGCTCTCCGACTCCAGCTCCTGTTCTTTCTCCAGCTCCTACTCAGGTTGAAAAGCCTATTGATAAATCTGTACTAAAATTCATTGATGCTTTATATGATATTCCTCAAGGATCTTCTGATGAGGATGATGATGAAGAGGACTCTGATGATGAGCCTAAGAAGAAAGTCTCTAAGAAGAGAAAAGCTCCTCTACCTCCTGCCCCAAAACCAAATCCAACCAATGATACTCCCTATTATATACTGCAGAAAATCACACCATACAAGGGCATGCCAGCATGGATGTGGCTGTCCAAGAACTAACAAAAAGAAAGAAAGAAAAGCAAGAAATACTCACCTCCTCCTCAAAGATTCAGAAAGGACCCTCCTCCTCCTCCTCCACCTGCTGTTGGTGCTTCAGGTTCTTTAATTTAGAGGACTACCCAGTATCAAACATATCAGAGACATCAGGGTAGGTCCTCCTCTTCTTTAAGAAGCAGACAGCAGAGATAATATTCATCTGGCAAACAACATCAACAACAGCATCATCAACAACAACAACAAATCACTGAACATCAGAAAGCTGAAAGCCCAAAGAGACCTGCCTCCCCTCCTGTACCTTTTGAAGATCAAGAAACAGTTACAACTGCTAGGATGGCCAGATTCCAAGAGTTGGTTGGCCTATCCATGATCAACAATGCAAAAGCTGAAGGAAAGGATCCTTATCAATATTCAACCATGTCCAAATACAGGAAGGAGGAACTCAACAGGTTTGCTAAAGCTAATAAATTCTTTAATGTTGATGATTATATGAAACTGCATCCAGAAGCTGTAGTGTCTAGGGCCACCTCCCTTAATATCATTGGGGCTGCTGATATGACAATGACAAAAGTACAAGCAACCAATCCAAACAGGGAGATCAGGTTCACTCAGCCTGGTGAAAAATCTAAAGAGGAGAAGCACAAGGAGCACAAGAAGAAGAAATGATTTTTGAACTGTTTTAACTTCTCTGTTGTCCTAAAACTGCTTATTTATTTCTTGATACAAATCTTACTGTATATATATATCTGCTGCACATTTAAAATTTTTCCTGCCAGATATATTTTTCTTGTTTTGTGAATATTTGAGTCTGTATTTAGTGACCTCACCCAAATAGGGAGAGATTGTTGGATCCCTAGTTTGATTTGGGCTAGGTTCACTAAACTAGGATGTTTGACCCAACATGTATAGCCAGGGTCATGTTTGTGTCCTAGAGTCTAGGCCATGTCCTTAGAGTCAACACTACATGGACCAGCCATCAACAGACTGCAGAAGACTCAGGACTTAGAGAAATTTCAAAGACTCAGGAAATGAGTTCGACGTTCGTCGAACTCAGCTCGATGAAAGGCATGCTCAGCTAGACAAACTTAGAGAAAATTCTCTGAGCTGAGTTCGACAAATTTGGTTCTCAGGTCGACGATTTCTGGATGGTCTACCTCAACATTTTAAAGTCCAGAAACATCAAAATATTCTAAGTCCAGAAGCATACTCCAGTCGACAAATTCATGTTCTCCGCTCGACAAACTTGGACCACAGTCTCGATAAGTTATATCAAGTAGCTGTTAGCAGTTCTCAGGTCGATGAACTTAATTCTCAGGTTGACGAACTTAATTCTCAGCTCGACGATCTTGATTCACGGAATTGGCAAGGCTCTGGAGAAAGCATTTATCTGTTCTTAGCTCGACGATCTTGGATCTGAGCTCGACAAACAAAGATTATCTGGTTGACGAACATAACTTCTCAACTTGACGAACTCTGGACCCAGGTCGACGAATTCTGTTCTCTGCTCGACGATTTCTATGCAGTTCCAAACTTGGAAATTTCCCTCCCTCTGTCCTCATTCTATTGTAATAATTCCTGAGTAATCAATGCTTAAATATTCTTTAAATATTACCGTTAGAAGCAAGTATTGATTGCGGTCTTCATCAGGATTATTACTTTCTGCTTTTCAATGGGGCAGTTGGGGAAATCATTCAATGCCGACATTCTCCAGGCCGTCAGTAATCAATGCTGAAGAATTCAAAATTTAGAAGGAAGTTGTCATAAGAAATATAAAAAGGATTTTTCTTCTTCTTCCTTCTACAAGACATAACACAGAAAGTATCATTCAGAACACAGAAAAAGAAATCATACAGCAATAGAGAAAAGACCAAGCCCCAGACCAGAAAAACAACAGCAAGCTGAAGAAGAAGAAGAATATCCATTCAAAATCTTGTGTCTTATTCTCTCTTCATTCTAAGATTCTTCAGAGGACAATAAATACTATATCAGTCAAGAAGTTCCCTGGTCAAGGCTGAAATTTTGAAGAGCTACTCACCCTGAAGCAAAGCTCCACCCTTCCTGAACAAATCAATACCTAAGGGGGAGACTTTGTTAACATCAAAGATCCACTTAAGTCTTCTCAGTTGTATTTGAGAAAGAGAAGACAACATCACTCTCTCATCCCCCACTGTAAAAAGGGTTCTTTAACTCCCTTCAAAAGTTATTCCTGGTTGCAAGTCACCTGATCAAAAGACTTGGGAGTGGTTTTTGAGCAATTGATCAAAAGCTCATTGGTAGCAGTCACCTGAACAAAAACCTGAGTGGATTCCTACCAGGGTGGTAGAAGAGTGGATGTACCCAAGTTTAGGGGAACCACTATAAAATTCTTGTGTTGTTCGGTCGCTCTCTTTTTCTTTTATTCTTGTTGCGGCTGTGCTAGCTAGGTTGCTGGGTTTGTGATAGTTAATTTATATTTATTGTGCATGTGGTAAATAATCTTTAGGACCAATTTTTATTTACAGCAAAAAGCTTTAAAAGTTTTAAGATACTCTATTCACCCCCCCCCTAGAGTATATCAGATCTAACCCTAACATTCAAGCTGCTCATAGGATTTGAGCTTTCCCATTAGAGATTCTTTGGAAATCTCATTTAAGCTCCTGGCCTCCTTGATTGGCCAGATCCTGGAATCCCATGATTTTGGGAAGCACATGAGGATTTTAGCGTTTACTTCTGTGAGGGTGATGGCCTTATCTAAAGTCTTCAGCTCACTGATCATTGAGCTCAGTCTGGTGTACATATCAGCAACATATTCTGACTCATCCTTCTTGAAGTTCTCATACTGGGATATGAGATTTGATCTTCTGTCTTTCCTCTCATCAGCAGAGTCAACCACCATTTGTTTGAGAGTGTCCCAAATAGCCTTGGCTGATGTGCATTCAGCCACCTTCTAGAAAATATCATCAGACATAGTCTGAGCCAGAATATTCATGGCCTTTGCATCAGCAATCATGGTCTTTTTCTATGCATCTGTCCACTCAGGTGGTGGAATAGCATGTGTGCTTGAGGTTGTTGTAGATGTAGAGGCAGTTGATTGAGGGGGACCTATCAAAATAGAGTTGTAGATGTCCTCATCAATGGAATTCATATATAGTTTAATTCTTGCCTTCCAGATGGCAAACTTATTTAAGTTGCACACTGAAGGTCTGGTGCTTGCATAGTCCTTGTTCTGTGCCATGCTGTGAATATAATCCTAAGAGGAATAAAATGGCAGATCTAACATAGGATCTTTTTGTTCAAGAGTTAACTTGTACAACCAAAGAAACACGGCTCTGATACCAATTGAAAGTGAGGGTTAGACCTGATATACTCTAGAGGGGTGGGGTGAATAGAGTATCTTTTAAATATTTAAAATTTTTTGCAGTTAATAAAATCAATAGAGTAGGACACCTATTTGATACAAATTTTTGCTGTAAGTAAAAGAGTAACCTAAGATTAATCAATCTACCACAGGCACAGCTGAATTAAATTAACTAATACAGGATCAGCAAAACTAACTAGCACAGGCACAGCAAGAACAAAAAGGAAAGAGGGCAATCAGACAACACAAGAATTTTTATAGTGGTTCCCCAACCTGGGTACATCCACTCTTCTACCACCCTGGTAGGAATTCACTAACAGGTTTTGATCAGGTGACTTCCGCCAATGAGCTTTTGATCAGGTGCTCAAAAACCAACCCAAGTCTTTTGATCAGGTGACTTGCAACCAAGGAATAACTTTTGAAGGGAGTTAAAGAACCCTTTATACAGTGAGGGGGTGAGAGAGTTATGGTGTCTTCTCTTTCTCAAATACAACTGAGAAGACTAGTGGATCTTCGATGTTATCCAAGCTCCCCCTGAGTTATTAAGTTGTTCAAGAATATTAGAGCTTTGCTTCAGAGTGAGTAGGTCTTCTATCTTTAGCCTTGATCAGAAGAGATCCGGGAACTTCTTAACTGATGAAGATTTGTTGTCCTTGAAGAATCCTGGAGTGAAGAATGAAGAAGACTCTTGATTTGGATGGATATTCTTCTTCTTCTTCAGCAGTGTCAAGGTGAAGACCAGATTCTTTTTCTGCATAGAGAAGTGTTTGAATATTGTTGTTGTATTGTTCTCTATCTATGTATACTGTGTCTTACTCTTCTGTATCACTATCTCTCTCTGTCTATTTAGAAGAAGGAAGAAAATCACTTTTATATTCCCAATGGAATTTTTCCTTTGAATTTTTGAATTCCTTTCCTTCATTGATTGCTGACGACCTAGAGAATGTAATACAGTTGGATAGAATGTCTGCATTAATTGATTTCCCCAACTGTCTTATTGAAAAGCGGCAAGTAATAATCCTGATGAATGTCTTAATCAATGATGCTTCTAATGGTAATATTCAGAGAATATTATGCATTGATTACTTAAGAATTACTGCAATAAAATAAGAACAAAAGAAAGGAAAAAATCCAAGTCTGGAACTGCACAGAAATTGTCGAGCAAAGAACAGATTTCGTCAACCTGAGATCCAAGATCGTCAACCTAAGAACTGCTAACTGCTACTTGATAAAACTTGTCAATATTGTGGTCTAAGTTCGTCGAGTTGAGAATCATAAATTCATCGACTGGAGTTCAGAGAAATGATTCTAGACTTGGAATGTTGAAGTAGAGCATCCAGAAATCGTCGACCTGAGAACTAAGTTCGGCAAGCTCAACTCAGAGAATCGTCTCTGAGTTCGTCGAGCTGAGCACGACTTTCGTCGAGCTGAGTTCGACGAACGTCGAACTCACTTTCCTGAAACTGATTTTTCTCTAAGTCTTGAGTCTTCTGCAGTCTGTTGTTGGCTGGTCCATGCAATGTTGACTCTAAGGACATGACCTAGACTCTAGGACATAGACATGACCCTAGCTATACAAGGTGGGTCAATAATTCTAGTTTAGTGAACCTAGCCCAAATCTAACTATGGATCCAACAAGGTAGACTAGGCATTGAGTCACCTTGTCTCACTCAACGCTCCCAATGATGTCGATGCTAACAATAGAGCTACCGCTGCGCGGTACCTAGCTACTATCGGGCGATAGCCTTCAGAACACCATGTCCTGCCTTATGAAAAATTGGGGCGTTACAAGCGCTCTCACTAAAAATCTGTGGACTTAATTTATTTTCTAATGTTCTTGTGTTCATAGCTTGTAATGGAGTGAACACCTGTCACCCTCCGAGGAAACTCTCAAAATTTGTAAACTCAGTGAAATAGTGAATTTTGGTCTGACCTAGATCCGACCACGCAGTTTTTCACCCTTTCCATGTTTTCCAAGGTAAAAAAAGTCTCGTGTCATTTGCTGTTGGATTTTCATTGACTGTTTCTGCGTCCGGTTCGATTCTCGGGACTGGGGGGAAACCGAGTGATCTGCAACAACACTATCGAAGAACGACCTCTGGTATTATTTTTCACCCGACGCAAAAATGAAACTGTATGCATGATCCCATGATAAATGAGGGGATTATTATTCACAGACAATGTGCATCTATTCACAATTTTTTACTATCTGTGGCTCTAAAGGGAGTCGGTTTACTTATTTGCAGACCAATAACAAAAAATAGAAATCTAAACACATGAACTCTTGCAATTGGTGTATATTTCTATTTTTTCTTTTAATGTTGCACTGACTTCAATTCCAAGTCTATCTTCCTATAACAAATACTTATTAACGGGATCAGTCAGAAGAACAACAATAATAATTCATTTTTTCATAAATCTATTGTGTTCTTAAATGTGTTTTTGTATTTGATATTCATTAATTGAAAATGAAAACCCAAATATGAATCAAGTCTCGGACAATTCTTTCCCTCTTATTAGCTTTCATAAGCTTCTCAAAAGAACTCGGTTCAGATTATCAATTTGGATGATCACAATTCTTTCCCTCTTATTAGCTTTCATAAGCTTCTCAAAAGAACTCGGTTCAGATTATCAATTTGGATGATCACAACTACTAATTATTACATTTTTTTACATGTATTGAAATTGAACATTACTTATTTTAAAGTTGATGATAATCAAGATTCTGTTTGGTACAACTTATGATGATGAATAAGCTACTAATTGAAAATTGATGTTTGTATAGAGATTTTATAAAAACAATGACGAATAAGCAGTAAACTGTTTGGATAGTTTGTTCATAAGTGTTTATCTAAATTTTCATTCATAAAAATCCGTTCATTTGGATATGTTTTTTCTGTTCATACGCGATTTTTTCACTCAGGCACGTTTTTTTGCATGAGTGCGAATTTATCACCCGAGCGTAATTTTTTTAAGGCAGCGATTTTTTCGCTCGAGCGCAAATATTTCGCCCGGACGCGGTTTTTTCTCCCATATGCGGTTTTATCACCGGAGCACATATTTTTCGCCCCGACGTGGTTTTTTCGCCCGGGATCGAGTATTTCGCCTGGGCGCAAATTTTTCAACCGGGCGCGGTTTTTCACTCGGGCGTGGTTATTTCTCCCAGATGCGATTTTTCCTGTTTTTTCGACCGAGAACAAATTTTTTGCCCCGACGCGAATTTTTCGCACGAGCACGAATTTTTTCCCCGGACCGGAATTTTCCGCCCAGGAGTGATATTTTCGCCCGGGAGCTATATTTTTGCTCGCATGCGATATTTTTGCTCGCATGCGATATTTTTGCACGGAAGAGGAAAAAATGCATTCAACCGAAAAAATCGTGTCCGGACGAAAATATCGCTCGCGGTCGAAAAATTTGTGCCCAAGCGAAAAAAAATCGTTATTGGGTGAAAAAAATCACTGTGGGGAGAAAAAATCGCGCCACGGCGAAAAAACAGCTCCCGAGCGAAAAAAATCGCCCCCGAGAAGAAAAATAGCGTCCGGGCGGAAAAATTCTCGCGCCGGCGAAAAATTCGCTCCCGGGCGAAAAATTCGCGTCCGTGTGAAATTTTCGCGGCTGGGCGAAAAATTCACGCCCTGGCGAAAATTAGCGCCCGGGCGAAATATCTGCGCCCGGGCGGAAAAATTACTCTCAGGCGGAAAACTCACGCCAGGGCGAAAAAATCGCGCCCGGGCGGAAAATCGCGCCCGTGCGGAAAAACGCGCCCGGGCGAAAAATTCGCGCCCTGTCGGAAAATTCTCGTCCGGGAAAAAAATCGAGCCCGAGCAAAAAATACGCACTCAGGCGAAAAATACGAGACCAGGCGAAAAAAATCGTGTTATGACAAAAAAAATTGCACCTTTGCAAAAAAAAATCACGCCCGAGCGAAATAATCAGCTTTGAGTTGTCTTAAAGGATAAGAGCTTATGAGAAGTCATAGCTGGACTCGGATAGCTTATGCAAAATCAACTTATCATCAATTTTAAAATAAGCAATTTTTTATAAGCTGCACAAACAAACAACAACAAAACATTGTTTGTGTTTTGAATAGAGATTATTCATCAGCGTAAGCTGTCCCAAACAGAGCCCTAGTTTTTCATATGCTATCAAATTAGCTTATAGTTTCTCATAAACGTTTATCTTTTTTAAAAAAACTTTAATTTGGTTTTTTCACCCATGCGTGAATTTTTCACCCGGGCGCGGTATTTTCGTTCGGACGTGATTTTTTCGCACGAATGTGATTTTTTCTGCCGAAGGCGAATTTTTCGCCCGGACGCGGATTTTTTCGCGTGGATGCATTTTTTTCGCCCTGACGTGAATTTTTAGCCTTGATACGAATTTTTCGCCCGGGTGCGTTTTTTTTTTCCGGACGTGATTTTTCCTCCCTGGCGGTTTTCCCGCCCGGACGCGATTTTTTCGCCCGGGCAAGATATTTTCGCCCGTGTGTGAAATTTATGCCCGTGCGCGGGTTTTTCTACGGGGTGTGAATTTTTTTGGCCGGACGCGATTTTTTTCCTTGAAGCGGTTTTTAGCCCGATTTTTTCGCCCGAGCGTGGTTTTTTAGCCCGGGCGCGTATTTTCGCCCGAGCATGATTTTTTCGCGTGGGTGTGAATTGTTTCTCGGCCCAACACGGGTTTTTTTCATAGGTGCGATTTTTTGCCCATGCGCCCGTTTTTTTGCCTGGGCTCATTTTTTTCACCAGGACATGAGTTTTTTCACCCAGGCGAGAATTTTTGTCTCGAACGCAATTTTTTCTCCCCGGCGCGGTTTTTTCGCCCGGGCGGGATTTTTTTGCGCGGGGGCATTTCTTCGCCCGGGCGCATTTTTTTCGCCTGGGAGCTAATTTTTTGCCAAGGCAAAATATTCGCTTCCGGGCAACAAATTCGCGCCCGGATGAAAAATGCGAGCCCGAGGGGAAAAAATCATGTCCTGCGAAAACACCGTGATTGGGCGAAAAAAATCGCGCCCGGAAGAAAAAAACTGCGCCCTAGCGAAAAAGCCGATCCCGGTGGAACAAACCGCGCCCAGACGAAAAAATCGTCTGAAAGTGCAGCTAGATCTGATATACTCTAGAGGGGGGTGAATAGAGTATATGGTGCTTTGAAACTTTTTACAACAATTGTTGTAATAAGAGTGAGCAGGGAAGCAGTTGAAAATCTAATCACAGAACTAAGTTAATGAAAAGCTAATCACAGAACTAAGTTAATGAAAAGCTAATCACAGAAGAATCAAGGCCAGAAACAAAAATGAAAACAAGCAAAACCGGAAGACACAAGGAAATATAGTGGTTCCCGTAAACTTGGGTACATCCACTCTTCTACCACCCTAGGTAGGAATCCACTGCAGGATGAGTTGATCAGGTGTCCTGGGCACCAATGAGCTTTTGATAAGGTGCTCAAAAACCAGATCAGATTTTTTGATCAGGTGTCTTGCCACCAATGAGCTTTTGACAAGGTGCTCAAAAACCAAGCTCAAACTTTTGAAGGGAGTTTGAGAAACCCTTTACAGAGAGGTGATGAGAGAGTGATAGCAGTCTTCTCTTTCTCAGATCAGCTGAGAAGACTATGTGGATTGTTGATGTCAAAGCTCCCCCTGAATCCTTGAGATCTTCAGGAAAAGAAGCTTTGCTGATGGTGATAGGCCTTCAAAGATTGAACTCCAGCAATAGATGATTTCAGCAATGACTGAAATGTTGGATGTCTGGAGTCTTGAAATATGTTGGCCTTGAACACTTGAAAACTAGGGAGATCTGAAGATTTTTGAAAAGGTGGATCTCCTTGGATGAGTGTTCTTGAGAATTCTTTGAGACAGAATATTTTGTTGAAGATTACTGATGTCTGTCTATGTGTGTCTGTGTATCTCTCTATGATCTGTCTTGGAGATTCAAAAAATTCCTGTCTTTTATTCTCTGGTACTGAACAAAACATTCTCTTAGAAGAATAGTCGTTGGTCTGCATTAATTGCATCCTTAATTGCAAAATCTCTTCTGGAGGAAAGTCCATAGAAATATTCCTTGAAACTTGGTCCAGAATTGAATGAAAACGGCTAGGAAATCTTCAGAATTAATTGCAGAATAACTCCTTAACTGATTTGAATTTGAATCTAGAAACATCCTTGAAGTTATCTGAAAACGTCGAACTGAGCTCTGCTATCGTCGAACTGAGCTCAGCGATATGAATAAATACAGCAGCAAAATATCGTCGATCTGAGCTCAAAGTGTAAGACCCCCCTCCCCCTTACCAAGAAGGGCTACTGGGTCTTATGCCCAGAACCGCCGTCTTACGGTGGCACTAACTCACGGGTTAGTCGACACCACAACACGCCGATTCTGTCGGCTAGTACGATCATTTAACCTGTAGACCAATATGAGAAGAAAGAAGTAAAACTGTATATAAAACCATCAGTCCACAAGTCACATGGTACAATCATGTAAATGAAATGAAAAGTACATCACTATAGTCCACAGAAGAGTACAAATGAAAGAGTAAAAAGGGCTTATGCCTAGTACATCAAATCACTCTCTCAGAAAATAATAAATGCGGAAGCTAAACTAGTACATCAGATCTCGTCCCACCTGAGGACGCACAGTAGTGGTAGTAGCCTGCTGAAGCGGTATCTGCTCCTCATGTCCTGCCTCCTCGACGTGCTGGTGCTCCATCTCCACGGGCTCCTAAAAATAGTTGGTCACCGACCATTAGTCAAAAAGACTAAGTCGTTCCCTCCGCACCTCGCCCCGCAGCTCCTAGGCACCGAGCGGGAGGACGAAGCGGAGGACAATAAAAGGGGTAGCAAGGTGGAAGCAGGTGACAATATCTAACTAGAGTTGTAATAAGTAATGTAGTTCTACTATAGCAGTTCTAAGTACGGTACAAGTAATAAGTAAGAGCAGTGCAGTAAAGGAAAGCAAAGAACAATAATATTAACAAGTAAATAAATTAAACTACCACTATACTATCATCACAAACGTACCCTAACTTATATAAATGCCCATATAAATATATAAGTTAGGGTTTCCAGGAAATTTAACTTATCATATACAAGAGCCCATACTAATTTATATGATAAGAATCTATGAAGCGTATGACCTAATATGAATGAATGATATGATGCAATTTTATGCGCAGGCAAGTGCAACTCACACACAACGACTCTGTGATCACAGACCTTTAGTTCCCACTTTTTGAGAGCTAGCATCACTCTCGGGTACCACCGCTATGGCTACGGCAGCAGCGGAGCGGGCGTCTCCGCTTCTAGACCGGTATGCACACTACCAAGCCTTAGACCCCTCTCATACACCTTTGTACACGTCCAAGGTGCACTCTAGAGTCTCGCGTACGTACTTTGTTGACAAACCCGTCAGTCTTGTTGGGTCGGATGTGTGTTATCGGGGATCGTCCTCCAGACCGCAGTGTAAAACAACCCACTGGCCCCTCTAACTCTCACAACCGCCTGGTGCACCGTACTGCCATCGGTGTGACGAACGGCCAGTACCGCATGCCCCGCCACGATATTTATGCACATGCAAGTAATTCATTCCGAGCCTCCCACTCGCAGGACCAAACCCGTCCTGAATCCCACAAACCCAAACCCGGGTGGGCATGCACATTAGTGCCTTTATACCAACTCCCTCAAACCCCAAAACGGGTGAGAACGCACATTAGTGCCTTTATACCAACTCCCTCCAACCCTAAACGGGTGAGCATATGTCATGAATCTCTCCAATCCTACACGGGCGAGAAGGTACAACAATGTCCTAACCTATTAAACTACTCTTGTCTACGGGTTATTATACTTAGAGATTTAAGGTTAATCCCAGGACTGACCCCGGTATTCCCTGTGAAGGGCTCTCAAGGGGCACTAGGAACTGTGTTGGGATTACGCCCAGCGTTCCCTTTCGCAAGGATACTTATTTTAGTTGATGGCTACCCATGTATCTCTCCAGCTCTCCTTATTGCTCTAGTTCAACCCTAATGACTTAAGGTGTTACCGGGAAACCGACGGTCTTCCGCCGACCCCCACTCCAGTTGCTAACTAAGACTTGCACTTCTGATCCCTCACTAAGACAACACTACCCACCAGGGTTACTCCTGTTGAACTCTCTTATTTCTGCCGATAATCAATCCCCTAGTAACCCCTAAGGCAAGACCTATTTGTGTTATATGCAGGTCATGTCCTATGATTACCCTAAAAATGTGATCTTCCAAACCTTAAGGCATCTTGCCTCTAAATATTTATCCTAGGGTGGTATGGACTAAGGGAACTACCCTATGAATTCTCATAATTTTTCTTGGCCAAATAGTCCTTTAATTAAATCTTTTAATTTAAACACTAGGTCACTTTACACATGAAGTAGTATGATTAAATATCCACTGACCTAGGAAATTTTTCCTGAGATGTATATTGATAAAATATTGCTGCCTACAGAGTTTCATAATTTTCCTTTAATTATTTATTCTCATTTCCTAGTTAATATCAAATTCACACAAATTCCATTTTCCAAATGAAGTATAGGCATTATGTAATCCAAAATTGCAGGAAACTTACAGAACTTTTAGAACACTAATTTATGACTATTGGCGGAGTATCATCAACATTTATTGTGTGGTGGCCTATAAAATTCCATTATAACATATTTACCAAAAATGTCATTGTATTAATTTAACAACTAACAATGCATCCATTAATTCTGAGAAATTCATGCAAAACTAATAATACCATTTTATAGCAGTAGAATAAATTCCAAATTTTTCTGAGGTATATATACATCATTTCAAGAATTAATAAGATAAGGGTAAAATGGGCAATTTAAGATATCTACTAAAAAGGTTCTTCAAAACAAAGGAATCATATTTTTCCTAAGTCAAATGTGACATTATCTATGCCTTGGCAAAATTTTAGGATTTGTACTTGAGGAAAACCTATTTTCCAATTTTATTTCCAAAATAGCTATATTAAAATAAATTCCAATAAATGAAATTTTTGATTCCAAAAATTCCATGATTAATTTGAGGGATGAAATTTACCCTAATGAACCACTGTAAATAATTCCAAGACCTTTACATGTCATCATTGGGCTGAATACACTATATTTGCATTTTTGCTAATTGCACACCAAGGCATAACATGAGCTAACACATGCAAGTGGATTATCCAACATGCAGTGAACCCAAGGTGCTGAAAATTTTATCATGCACCACGGATGTCCCCATTGACCTACCACCAAGATTTGGGACCATGGGGAGGTGTAAAACTCCTTATATTTCATTTATTTGTATTTTGATATTTTGTCAAAAACTATAGGAAAATGTTCTCTAAAAATTCCTAATTTTTGGCAAGGGCTAAGTATGCCCTAATCATTCATGTGCCCAAAATTTGGGGCCATGGTGACTAATGGTTTGATCTGGGCATCCAATTTAATTTCTGCCCTACTCTAGGACCAGTCCTAGGAGAAATGTCCTACAGGACTGTACACTACACTAAATCACATGTTTAAGGTGGCAAATTAAAGATAAGACCCTCAGCTACAATTTTCATTGAGAGAATAAGTTCTGTAAATGCCTCTAAGAGGCCTAAAATTAACATGCAATGTGGCTGTAATAATGTGACAGAATCTACACTATTCATCATATATTAATTAAATCATTTAAATACCCTGCACGAATCTTAAAGCCGGAAACCGACGGGATCGGTTCATCGTCCCCAATGGATGGACGGCTACGATTGCATTTTCCTGGATGATGTTGGCTGGCGTTTTCCGGCCAGCTGAGCCACCACCACCGCCGGCGGATATCGCCACCACCTTCGTTAAGGTGGGGGCTAGCGTTTCCCGACGGTGGGGCCGCCGGAGTTGGCTCCTCCGGCGAACCCGAGCAAGAAGAAAAAGGCTCGGTTTTCTCCATTTTCTCTCATGGCATCGGGCTCTATTGAGCCTGATATCTCCCTAAATTGATCTAGAAACCTAGTACGGGAAGAGGCGAGGCGAAACGCACCTGAATTGGGGCTTGGCTGTGGGTCAGGCGGCGGTTTGCCGTGGTGGTGGTGCGCCGGCGAGCTCCACCCCGAAAACTCGATTCTCCACCATTCTCCATGATCCAGCACTCGATTTCCACTCCCTTCTACCTCCTGAAGCTGTTGGTGAGGTCTATTTGGACTGAGGTGGAGTATATGGGGAGGTATTTCCTATATGAGCTCGGTTTGAGCTTTGTTTGCTCCGCCCAGCTGCCAAGTGGCACACAGCCCTGGTGTTTTTGCTGGAAATGGAGAGGGGAGGTCGGCCACCTGGTTTTGGGCAGTTAAAACCATCTGATGGGGTGGCCATGTGGCCACCATTTCCTCTCTTTTCATTTTCTCTCTCCTCCTACCCTTAAAATCCCAATTTTACCCCCTTGCATGTATTCTCTCTCCTGATTTAGAGGGGTAGGACTGGTCTTGTTCACTTGGGCTGGCCATGGGCCAATTTTGGTGGGCTTTGTCCAAGAGAAAATGGCTTGGTCTTCATTTCACTCCTTTAGGTCAATTTGTTGACTTGTTGACTTGGGGAGTTGACTTGGTCAACCATGGTGGGTGCGCTGACCCTACTTGGTGGAAATGGGTCTAGTGGCACCACCCAACTTGGGTTGGGTCAAGGGGGTGCCCTACTTAGGCTAATTGAGCTTATGAGTGTGGGTTTGACCAATTAAGCCCAAGGTTGACTTTGGTCAATTTAGGTCAAAGTGTTGACCTAGTGATATGCCCTAGGGTCCACTTAGATTGTCTTTAGGGTTAGGGTAATGTGGTGGGGTCATGGAGTGGCTAGGGTCCCCACTTAGGCTAGTTTAACCTAGTTTGACTATGGTCCTATAGTGGGCCCCACATGGCTACCACCCACTACCTAGGGTCAAACATAGTTGGTCTTCCTTAAGTCTCACCCATGCCTAACCCAATCTAAGTTGAGGGGTCCAGAAGTAACATGGGATGTTACAAATTCCAATAAACAAGAAAATAATTTCGTCCCCGAAATTTAAGTTCGGGTCTACGGGGTTCTACTTGCAAGAATTATCAAGAATTTTAAAGACATAACTTAAAAGTACCTGATGCGAATAGCTCCGGGTGTTGCTCCAGCATCAGATCCCTCGGCTCCCAAGTGTGCTCCTCCCGTCCATGGTTGGACCACAGCACCTTCACAAGAGGGACCTTCTTCTTCCGCAGCACTCGGATGGCTGTATCGTCAATCCGGATCGGCTCCAATCTCACTGATCTGTCAGGCTCTACCGGTCCGGCTGTAGTAGTAATGTGCTGCTCCGGCCGAAGGAGAGCTCTTCGCAAGGAAGAGACATGGAAGACGTCATGTAATGCACCCAACTCCGGTGGCAGCTGCAGTCGGTAAGCCAAGGGGCCGATCCGCTCCAGGATTAGGTATGGCCCCATGTATCGTGGACTGAGCTTCTTGTGCCTCCGCACCCGAGAGACACCGTGTACTGGACGTATCTTCAAGAATACTCTGTCTCCAACCTGGAACTCCACCTTCCGGTGCCGAGCATCATAATACTTTGCCTGCCTGCTCTGGGCCTCTAGTAGCCGATCTCTGATCAATCGAATCTGAGCCTCAGTATCCTTTATATAATCAGATCCAAGAGCCCTGGTATCCACATCCTGAACCCATGATAGCAGTGTCCGACATCTCCTCCCATAAAGTGCCTCGTATGGAGCCATCCTGTTGCTAGCCTGGTGGCTGTTATTATACGAGAACTCAATCAATGGCAACAGCCTCTCCCAAGGCTTTCCCGTATCCAATATGCATAGTCTGAGCAGGTCCTCCATGGTCCGGATGGTCCGCTCGGTCTGTCCGTCGGTCTGCGGGTGGAAGGCGGTACTAAAGGTAAGCCGAGATCCGAAGTAAGCATGCACGACCCTCCATTCGCTCGAAGTGAACCGACCATCACGGTCCGAAACAATAGTCCTGGGGATGTCATGATATCTGACGTACTGCTCCACAAATAATCTCACCAGAACTGCAACTGGGGCATCCTTTCGAACTGGAATAAACCGCGCTACCTTGGTCAATCTATCCACTATAACCCATATAGAATCATGCCCAGAGTGGGAGTGAGGCAATCCGTGTACAAAGTCCATAGCAATGTCCTCGAACTTCCACTCTGGAACTGGCAGTGGCTGTAGTAAACCTCCCGGGCTCTTGCATTCTGCCTTCACACGCTGGCAGGTCTCACAATGGGTCACAAAATCCGTGATCTCCCTCTTCATCCTGGGTCAATACATAGACCTCCGCAAATCTGCCCACATCTTGGTGATGTCGGGGTGCACTGAATATCTCGAGCATTGTGCCTCTCTGAGTATGTCATCTCGGATACTGCCCCCTACTGGTATGTAGATGCGCCCACAGAACCGAAGAAGATCATCCTGTAGCGTGTAGTCCTCGACCTTGCCCCTCTCTAGGGCACTGAAAATCGGCTGTAACGCAGCATCCAGCCTCTGATGTGCTCGGATGCGCTCATGTATATCATCGTCACTGATCACTGAGCTCAAATACTCTCTATATACTACTGGCTCGGTCTCAGACACC
This sequence comes from Platanthera guangdongensis, assembly GCA_039583875.1. NCBI lineage: Eukaryota > Viridiplantae > Streptophyta > Magnoliopsida > Asparagales > Orchidaceae > Platanthera > Platanthera guangdongensis. The sequence goes on from CM077165.1 coordinate 22,658,045, forward strand.
ATGGTAATGTGCATGTCCTCCATCATCTGTAGCAGCTCTATAGACATCAATCGGGGCTCCGGTCCAGAAGTGCCGGCCCTCCTGCTCAAAGCATCCGCAACCGTGTTCGCTTTCCCCGGGTGATAGTGGATCTTGTAATCATAATCACAGAGGAACTCCAGCCACCTCCTCTGTCTCAGGTTTAGGTCCTTCTGCGTATCGATATACTTGAGATTCTTGTGATCTGAAAAGTTGTCACAATGAATCCCGTATAAGTAATGCCTCCATATCTTTAGGGCGAAAACCACAGCCCCGAGCTCTAGGTCATGTACTGGATAGTTATGCTCATGCTTCTTCAACTGTCTCGAAGCATAAGCAATAACATGTCCATGCTGCATCAGGACTGCACCCATCCCCTGATAAGAGGCGTCCGTGTAGATCTGGAATCCTTCGCTCCCGGATGGAAGCGCAAGAATGAGGGATGAGATGAGTCGGTCCTTCAGCTCCTGAAAAGCCGTCTCACACCGCTCTGACCAAACAAAATCTGTGTCCTTCTTCATCAAGGACGTGAGGGGGAGTGCTATCCTCGAGAACCCCTCCACGAACTTGCGATAATACCCTGCTAGTCCCAAGAAACTGCGGATATCAGATGCGGTCTTCGGCCGTGGCCAATCCCTCACTGTCTCTATCTTGGCTGGGTCCACTGCTAATCCAGCCCCACTGATTGTGTGCCCCAGGAAAGCCACCTCCTGCAACCAGAACTGGCACTTTGAAAATTTTGCGTACATCTGGGTCTCCCTCAGCCTCTGCAAGACCTGTGCCAGGTGCTCCGTATGCTCCTCCTGAGTCCGAGAATATATAAGGATGTCGTCGATGAATACAATCACGAAGCGGTCTAAGAAAGGCTCGAATACACGGTTCATTACACTCATGAATGCAGCAGGAGCATTCGTGAGCCCAAAAGGCATCACCGTGAACTCGTATAATCCATAGCGTGAACTGAATGCTGTCTTCGGTATGTCCTCTTCCCTGATACGGAGCTGGTAGTAGCCGGAGCGCAAAATCTATCTTGGAGAACCAGAAGGCTCCCTGTAGCTGGTCAAATAACTCATCTATCTGAGGCAGAGGATAGGTGTTGCGGACCGTTAACCGGTTCAGCTCCCGGTAATCTATGCACAGTCGCAGTGATCCGTCCTTCTTCTTCACAAAGAGAACTGGCGCTCCCCATGGTGATGAGCTGGGCCGCACAAATCCTGACTCGACTAGCTCCTGTAGTTGAGTCCTGAACTCTGCTAACTCCCTGGGAGCCATCCTGTAGGGTGCCCGGGACACCGGCCTCGCTCCCGGTACTAGCTGAATCCTGAAATCCAAATCTCTAGCAGGTGGTAGCCCCGGGAAATTTCTCCGGGAATACGTCGGAGAAATCCCGGACCACCGGAATATCTGAGATAGTCGTCTCTGCTCCCACCATCTCGAAGCATACAAGATAAACTTCTTCACCCTGCTCATGGGCCTTTACAGCCTGTACAGAAGATAACAGTAGGTGGCAGATAGGCTGGATACCTTCAACGATAACATGAGAGTCGCCATGCCTTAGCGTGATCCTCCTGGACGGACAATCTATCTGAGCATGGTTTCGATGTAACCAGGCCATGCCCAAAATCAAGTCAAAGTCCTGCAGCTTCAGAATAGTTGTCGGCGCCTCAAATGCCTTGCCGCCAATCTCGGCCTCCATATCATAATGTGCAGTGGTCCGCAGCTCCGACCCATCGGGTAGACGCACCCTCATCTCTAGTCCAGGAAACCTCTCCACGCCTTCGAGTCTGTCGATGAAGGCCTCGGATACGAACGAGTGCGAAGCACCCGTGTCGAAGAGGGTATGAGCGGGCTTGCCGCTGATCATAACTATGCCTGAGGTTTGTTTATGTGAAAGTTAATTGTTGTCCTATAGTTCCAGGTACTATATATATATATCACTGAAAATTCAAGAAAATCAATAATTAACTTTAAGTACCTGTGATAACCTCCTCGGGATTCCTCGGCTCTGTGAGGTCCAAGGCGTATATCTGCTCCTACTCGCGTCTCCTGCCGTGATATCCCCGGCCTCGGCCTCGTCCTCAGCCCCGTCCTCGGCCCTGCTGTACTGGGGCCACAGGAGGTGGAGGAGGAGGAGGGGGATGGAATCGGTGCGGGCACTCCGACCTGATGTGCCCGGGCTGGCGGCATCCGTAACAAACCACTTGTCGATGGCCTCGGTCATCCTGTCTCCTCGGATCATGCATCTGTAGAGGTGGGGGAGCCAATGCTAGAGGAGGCCCCTGCTCCTGCCTGAAGTTGGGACGACGACGTCCCCCACCCTTCATGTATCTGATGGTCCTGCCTCGCTGAGAGCCCCTGCTGCTCTCTCCTGATGTCGACCCATCGAATGGTCTCTTCCCTCCGGCTCGCACCATCGGCTGGTCAGCCTCCAGCTTCTTCGCCATCTCGATGATCTGCCTAGATGTGCCATGAGAAATGAATAGCAAGGTCTGCCTCAAATCGTCCCTGAGGCCCCGGTAGAACCTCTTGGCATACCTCCTATCATCGGTATCCTGAATCCCCGCGAACCTGGCCAAATGGGAGAACTCTCTCTGATACTCTATCACTGATCTAGTCCCCTGCTTGAGGTTCAAAAACCTCTCCTCCAAGACATCTCTGTCTGTAGCAGAGACGAAGTGCTCCAGAAACACATCGCCAAACTCCTCCCATGATATCTCTGACAGGTCAAAGTCCGCATATGTAGACTCCCGGACTGATTTCCACCATCTCTTCGCATGGGCCTCTAGCACAGAGGTGGCTAGAGGTACTGCCTCGCCGACTGGGCAGCTGATGCCTGCTAAGATCTCGTGTATGGCCTCCAGCCATTCTTCCGTCTTCACCGCATCCTCTGTCCCACGGTACGTCGGTGGGGACAGGCTCTTGAATGCACTCAGCCAGCTCGACCCCGGATTTGGCTGTGGAGCCGGGACTTGCTGGGCTCTGAAGGCATCCAGAATCGCCGTCAAGGTCTGCCCCATCTCCGTATGTAGGAATGGAGTGGCAGCTGGAGGGGGAGGAGTCACATTTTGCGGCGCGGCGACCTGTGGAGGTTGCATAAAGGTAAGGTTAAAATAAAACTGGCCTAACTCATTGTACTTTGTGGACCATTTATGTGACTTTTGTACATGGGCACACCACTGCTTCCGCTGCATAGTTTGTCCGCAAACTAATGCTCGGGCGGGGGTGGTGCCATGTTGTGGACTTCTTTCTCATATGATCGTTGTTCAAGTGATACCAGTTTGTAAGACCCCCCATCCCCCTTACCAAGGAGGGCTACCGGGTCTTATGCCCAGAACCGCCGTCTTACGGTGGCACTAACACACGGGTTAGTCGACACCGCAACACGCCGATTCTGCCGGCTAGTACGATCATTTAACCTGTAGGCCAATATGAGAAGAAAGGAGTAAAACTGTATATAAAACCATCAGTCCACAAGTCACATGGTACAATCATGTAAATGAAATGAAAAGTACATCACTATAGTCCATAGAAGAGTACAAATGAAAGAGTAAAAAGGGCTTATGCCCAGTACATCAAATCACTCTCTCACAAAATAATAAATACGGAAACTACACTAGTACATCAGATCTTGTCCCACCTGAGGACGCACAGTAGTGGTAGTAGCCTGCTGAAGCGGTATCTGCTCCTCATGTCCTGCCTCCTCGACGTGTTGGTGCTCCATCTCCACGGGCTCCTAAAAATAGTTGGTCACCGACCATTAGTCAAAACGACTAAGTCGTTTCCTCCGTACCTCGCCCCGCAGCTCCTAGGCACCGAGCGGGCGGACGAAGCGGAGGACAACAAAAGGGGTAGCAAGGTGGAAGCAGGTGACAATATCTAACTAGAGTTGTAATAAGTAATATAGTTCTGCTCTAGCAGTTCTAAGTACGGTACAAGTAATAAGTAAGAGCAGTGCAGTAAAGGAAAGCAAAGAACAATAATATTAACAAGTAAATAAATTAAACTACCACTATACTATCATCACAAACGTACCCTAACTTATATAAATGCCCATACAAATATATAAGTTAGGGTTTCCAGGAAATTTAACTTATCATATAAAAGAGCTCATACTAATTTATATGATAAGGATCTATGAAGTGTATGACCTAATATGAATGAATGATATGATGCAATTTTATGCGCAGGCAAGTGCAACTCACACACAACGACTCTGTGATCACAGACCTTTAGTTCCCACTTTTTGAGAGCTAGCATCACTCTCGGGTACCACCGCTGTGGCTACGGCAGCAGCGGAGCGGGCGTCTCCGCTTCTAGACCGGTATGCACACTACCAAGCCTTAGACCCCTCTCATACGCCTCTGTACACGTCCAAGGTGCACTCTAGAGTCTCACGTATGTATTTTGCTGACAAACCCGTCAGTCTTGTTGGGTCGGATGTGTGTTATCGGGGATCGTCCTCCAGACCGCAGTGTAAAACAACCCACTGGCCCCTCTAACTCTCACAACCGCCTGGTGCACCGTACTGTCATCGGTGTGACGAACGGCCAGTACCGCATGCCCCGCCACGGTATTTATGCACATGCAAGTAATTCATTCCGAGCCTCCCGCTCGCAGGACCAAACCCGTCCTGAATCCCTCAAACCCAAACCCGGGTGAGCATGCACATTAGTGTCTTTATACCAACTCCCTCAAACCCCAAAACGGGTGAGAACGCACATTAGTGCCTTTATACTAACTCCCTCCAACCCTAAACGGGTGAGCATATATCATGAATCTCTCCAACCCTACACGGGCGAGAAGGTACAACAATGTCCTAACCTATTAAACTACTCTTGTCTACGGGTTATTATACTTAGAGATTTGAGGTTAATCCCAGGACTGCCCCTGGTATTCCCTGTGAAGGGCTCTCAAGGGGCACTAGGAACTGTGTTGGGATTACGCCCAGCGTTCCCTTTCGCAAGGATACTTATTTTAGTTGATGGCTACCCATGTATCTCCCCAGCTCTCCTTATTGCTCTAGTTCAACCCTAGTGACTTAAGGTGTTACCGGGAAACCGACGGTCTTCCGCCGACCCCCACTCCAGTTGCTAACTAAGACTTGCACTTCTGATCCCTCACTAAGACAACTCTACCCACCACCTGTTGAACTCTCTTATTTCTGCCGATAATCAATCTCATGGTAACCCCTAAGGCAAGACCTATTTGTGTTATATGCATGTCATGTCCTATGATTACCCTAAAAATGTGATCTTCCAAACCTTAAGGCATCTTGCCTCTACATATTTATCCTAGGTTGGTATGGACTAAGGGAACTACCCTATGAATTCTCATAATTTTTCTTGGCCAAATAGTCCTTTAATTAAATCTTTTAATTTAAACACTAGGTCACTTTACACATGAAGTAGTACGATTAAATATCCACTGACCTAGGAAATTTTTTCTGAGATGTATATTGATAACATATTGCTGCCTACAGAGTTTCATAATTTTCCTTTAATTATTTATTCCCATTTCCTATTTAATATCAAATTCACACAAATTCCATTTTCCAAATGAAGTATAGGCATTATGTAATCAAAAATTCCAGGAAAATTACAGAACTTTTAGAACACTAATTTATGACTATTGGCAGAGTATCAACAACATTTATTGTGTGGTGGCCTATAAAATTCCATTATAACATATTTACCAAAAATGCCATTGTATTAATTTAACAACTAACAATGCATCCATTAATTCTGAGAAATTCATGCAAAACTAATAATACCATTTAATAGCAGTAGAATAAATTCCAAATTTGTCTGAGGTATATATCCATCATTTCAAGAATTAATAAGATAAGGGAAAAATGGGCAATTTAAGATATCTACTCCAAAAGTTCTTCAAAACAGAGGAATCATATTTTTCCTAAGTCACATGTGACATTATCTATGCCTTGGCAAAAGTTTAGGATTTGTACTTGAGGAAAACCTATTTTCCAATTTTATTTCCAAAATAGCTATATTAAAATAAATTCCAATAAATGGAATTTTTGATTCCAAAAATTCCATGATTAATTTGAGGGATGAAATTTACCCTAATGAACCACTGTAAATAATTCCAAGACCTTTACATGTCACCATTGGGCTGAATACACTATATTTGCAGTTTTGCTAATTGCACACCAAGGCATAACATGAGCTAACACATGCAAGTGGATTCACCAACATGCATTGAACCCAAGGTGCTGAAAATTTTATCATGCACCAAGGATGTCCCCATTGACCTACCACCAAGATTTGGGACCATGGGGAGGTGTAAAACTCCTTATATTTCATTTATTTGTATTTTGATATTTTGTCAAAACCTATAGGAAACTTTTCTCTAAAAATTCCTAATTTTTGGCAGGGGCTACGTATGCTCTAATCATGCATGTGCCCAAAATTTGGGGCCATGGTGACTAATGGTTTGATCCGGGCATCCAATTTAATTTCTGCCCTACTCTAGGACCAGTCCTAGGAGAAATGTCCTACAGGACTGTACACTACACTAAATCACATGTTTAAGGTGGAAAATTAAAGATAAGACCCTCAGCTACAATTTTCATTGAGCGACTAAGTTCTGTAAATGCCTCTAAGAGGCCTACAATTATCATGCAAGGTGGCTGTAATAATGTGACAGAATCTACACTATTCATCATATATTAATTAAATCATTTAAATACCCTGCACGAATCTTAAAGCCGGAAACCGACGGGATCGGTTCATCGTCCCCAATGGATGGACGGCTACGATTGCATTTTCCTGGACGATGTTGGCTGGCGTTTTCCGGCCAGTTGAGCCACCACCACCGCCGGCGGATATCGCCACCACCTTCGTTAAGGTGGGGGCTAGCGTTTCCCGGCGGTGGGGCCGCCGGAGTTGGCTCCTCCGGCGAACCCGAGCAAGAAGAAAAAGGCTCGGTTTTCTCCATTTTCTCTCATGGCATCGGGCTCGATTGAGCCCTATATCTCCCTAAATTGATCTAGAAACCTAGTACGGGAAGAGGCGAGGCAAAACGCACCTAAATTGGGGCTTGGCTGCGGGTCAGGCGGCGGTTTGCCGTGGTGGTGGTGCACCGGCGAGCTCCACCCCGAAAACTCGATTCTCCACCATTCTCCATGATCCAGCACTCGATTTCCACTCCCTTCTACCTCCTGAAGCTGTTGGTGAGGTCTATTTGGACTGAGGTGGAGTATATGGGGAGGTATTTCCTATATGAGCTCGGTTTGAGCTTTGTTTGCTCCGCCCAGCTGCCAAGTGGCACACAGCCCTGGTTTTTTTGCTGGAAATGGAGAGGGGAGGTCGGCCACCTGGTTTTGGGCAGTTAAAACCATCTGATGGGGTGGCCATGTGGCCACCATTTCCTCTCTTTTCATTTTCTCTCTCCTCCTACCCTTAAAATCCCAATTTTACCCCCTTGCATGTATTCTCTCTCCTGATTTAGAGGGGTAGGACTGGTCTTGTTCACTTGGGCTGGCCATGGGCCAATTTTGGTGGGCTTGGTCCAAGGGAAAATGGCTTGGTCTTCATTTCACTCCTTTAGGTCAATTTGTTGACTTGTTGACTTGGGGAGTTGACTTGGTCAACCATGGTGGGTGGGCTGACCCTACTTGGTGGAAATGGGTCTAGTGGCACCACCCAACTTGGGTTGGGTCAAGGGGGTGCCCTACTTAGGCTAATTGAGCTTATGAGTGTGGGTTTGACCAATTAAGCCCAAGGTTGACTTTGGTCAATTTAGGTCAAAGTGTTGACCTAGTGATATGCCCTAGGGTCCACTTAGATTGTCTTTAGGGTTAAGGCAATGTGGTGGGGTCATGGAGTGGCTAGGGTCCCCACTTAGGCTAGTTTGACCTAGTTTGACTATGGTCCTATAGTGGGCCCCACATGGCTACCACCCACTACCTAGGGTCAAACATAGTTGGTCTTCCTTAAGTCTCACCCATGCCTAACCAAATCTAAGTTGAGGGGTCCAGAAGTAACATGGGATGTTACAAATTCCAATAAACAAGAAAATAATTTCGTCCCCGAAATTTAAGTTCGGGTCTACGGGGTTCTACTTGCAAGAATTATCAAGAATTTTAAAGACATAACTTAAAAGTACCTGATGTGAATAGCTTCGGGTGTTGCTCCAGCATCAGATCCCTCAGCTCCCAAGTGTGCTCCTCCCGTCCATGGTTGGACCACAGCACCTTCACAAGAGGGACCTTCTTCTTCCGCAGCACTCGGATGGTTGTATCGTCAATCCGGATCGGCTCCAATCTCACTGATCTGTCAGGCTCTACCGGTCCGGCTGTAGTAGTAATGTGCTGCTCCGGCCGAAGGAGAGCTCTTCGCAAGGAAGAGACATGGAAGACGTCATGTAATGCACACAACTCCGGTGGCAGCTGCAGTCGGTAAGCCAAGGGGCCGATCCGCTCCAGGATCAGGTATGGCCCCATGTATCGTGGACTGAGCTTCTTGTGCCTCCGCACCCGAGAGACATCGTGTACTGGACGTATCTTCAAGAATACTCTGTCTCCAACCTGGAACTCCACCTTCCGGTGCCGAGCATCATAATACTTTGCCTGCCTGCTCTGGGCCTCTAGTAGCCGATCTCTGATCAATCGAATCTGAGTCTCAGTATCCGCTATATAATCAGATCCAAGAGCCCTGGTATCCACATCCTGAACCCATGATAGCAGTGTCCGGCATCTCCTCCCATAAAGTGCCTCGTATGGAGCCATCCTGATGCTAGCCTGGTGGCTGTTATTATACGAGAACTCAATCAATGGCAACAGCCTCTCCCAAGGCTTTCCCGTATCCAATATGCATAGTCTTAGCAGGTCCTCCATGGTCCGGATGGTCCGCTCGGTCTGTCCGTCGGTCTGCGGGTGGAAGGCGGTACTAAAGGTAAGCCGAGATCCCAAGTAAGCATGCACGGCCCTCCATTCGCTCGAAGTGAACCGACCATCACGGTCCGAAATAATAGTCCTGGGGATGTCATGATATCTGACGTACTGCTCCACAAATAATCTCACCAGAACTGCAACTGGGGCATCCTTTCGAACTGGAATAAACCGCGCTACCTTGGTCAATCTATCCACTATAACTCATATAGAATCATGCCCAGAGTGGGAGCGAGGCAATCCGTGTACAAAGTCCATAGCAATGTCCTCGAACTTCCACTCTGGAACTGGCAGTGGCTGTAGTAAACCTCCCGGGCTCTTGCATTCTGCCTTCACACGCTGGCAGGTCTCACAATGGGTCACAAAATCCGTGATCTCCCTCTTCATCCCGGGCCAATACATAGACCTCCGCAAATCTGCCCACATCTTGGTGATGCCGGGGTGCACTGAATATCTCGAGCAATGTGCCTCTCTGAGTATGTCATCTCGGATATTGTCCCCTGCTGGTATGTAGATGCGCTCACGGAACCGAAGAAGATCATCCTGTAGCGTGTAGTCCTCGACCTTGCCCCTCTCTAGGGCACTGAAAATCGGCTGTAACGCAGCATCCAGCCTCTGATGTGCTCGGATGCGCTCCTGTATATCATCGCCACTGATCACTGAGCTCAAATACTCTCTATATACTACTGGCTCGGTCTCGGACACCATGGTAATGTGCATGTCCTCCATCATCTGTAGCAGCTCTATAGACATCAATCGGGGCTCCGGTCCAGAAGTGCCGGCCCTCCTGCTCAAAGCATCCGCAACCGTGTTCGCTTTCCCCGGGTGATAGTGGATCTTGTAATCATAATCACAGAGGAACTCCAGCCACCTCCATTGTCTCAGGTTTAGGTCCTTCTGCGTATCGATATACTTGAGATTCTTGTGATCTGAAAAGATGTCACAATGAATCCCGTATAAGTAATTCCTCCATATCTTTAGGGCGAAAACCACAGCCCCGAGCTCTAGGTCATGTACTGGATAGTTATGCTCATGCTTCTTCAACTGTCTCGAAGCATAAGCAATAATATGTCCATGCTGCATCAGGACTGCACCCATCCCCTGATAAGAGGCGTCCGTGTAGATCTGGAATCCTTCGCTCCCGGATGGAAGCGCAAGAATGGGGGATGAGATGAGTCGGTCCTTCAGCTCCTGAAAAGCCGTCTCACACCGCTCTGACCAAACAAAATCTGTGTCCTTCTTCGTCAAGGACGTGAGGGGGAGTGCTATCCTCGAGAACCCCTCCACGAACTTGCGATAATACCCTGCTAGTCCCAAGAAACTGCGGATATCAGATGCGGTCTTCGGCCGTGGCCAATCCCTCACTGTCTTTATCTTGGTCGGGTCCACTGCTAATCCAGCCCCACTGATCGTGTGCCACAGGAAAGCCACCTCCTACAACCAGAACTGGCACTTTGAAAATTTTGCGTACATCTGGGTCTCCCTCAGCCTCTGCAAGACCAGTGTCAGGTGCTCCGTATGCTCCTCCTGAGTCCGAGAATATATTAGGATGTTGTCGATGAATACAATCACGAAGCGGTCTAAGAAAGGCTCGAATACACGGTTCATTAGACTCATGAATGTAGCAGGAGCATTCGTGAGCCCAAAAGGCATCACCGTGAACTCGTATAATCCATAGCGTGAACTGAATGCCATCTTCGGTATGTCCTCTTCCCTGATACGGAGCTGGTAGTAGCCGGAGCGCAAATCTAGCTTGGAGAACCAGAAGGCTCCCTGTAGCTGGTCAAATAACTCATCTATCCGAGGCAGAGGATAGGTGTTGCGGACCGTTAACCGGTTCAGCTCCCGGTAATCTATGCACAGTCGCAGTGATCCGTCCTTCTTCTTCACAAAGAGAACTGGCGCTCCCCATGGCGATGAGCTGGGCCGCACAAATCCTGACTCGACTAGCTCCTGTAGTTGAGTCCTGAACTCTGCTAACTCCCTGGGAGCCATCCTGTAGGGTACCCGGGACACCGGCCTCGCTCCCGGTACTAGCTGAATCCTGAAATCCAAATCTCTAGCAGGTGGTAGCCCGGGCAATTTCTCCGGGAATACGTCGGAGAAATCCCGGACCACCGGAATATCTGAGATAGTCGTCTCTACTCCCACCATCTCAAAGCAGACAAGATAAACTTCTTCACCCTGCTCATGGGCCTTTACAGCCTATACAGAAGATAACAGTAGGTGGCAGATAGGCTGGATACCTTCAACGATAACATGAGAGTCGCCATGCCTTAGCGTAATCCTCCTGGACGGACAATCTATCTGAGCATGGTTCCGATGTAACCAGGCCATGCCCAAAATCAAGTCAAAGTCCTGCAGCTTCAGAATAGTTGCCGGCGCCTCAAATGCCTTGCCGCCAATCTCGGCCTCCATATCACAATGTGCAGTCGTCCGCAGCTCCGACCCATCGGGTAGACGCACCCTCATCTCTAGTCCAGGAAACCTCTCCACGCCTTCGAGTCCGTCAATGAAGGCCTCGGATACGAACGAGTGCGAAGCACCCGTGTCGAAGAGGGTATGAGCGGGCTTGCCGCTGATCATAACTATGCCTGAGGTTTGTTTATGTGAAAGTTAATTGTTGTCCTATAGTTCCAGGTACTATATATATATATATATATATATATATATATATATATATATATATATATATATATATATATATATATATATATCACTGAAAATTCAAGAAAATCAATAATTAACTTTAAGTACCTGTGATAACCTCCTCGGGATTCCTCGGCTCTGTGAGGTCCAAGGCGTATATCTGCACCTGCTCGCATCTCCTGCCGTGATATCCCCGGCCTCGGCCTCGTCCTCAGCCCCGTCCTCGGCCCTGCTGTACTGGGGCCACTGGAGGTGGAGGAGGAGGAGGGGGATGGAATCAGTGCGGGCACTCCGACCTGATGTGCCCGGGCTGGCGGCATCCGTAACAAATCACTTGTCGATGGCCTCGGTCATCCTGTCTCCTCGGATCATGCATCTGTAGAGGTGGGGGAGCCAATGCTGGAGGAGGCCCCGGCTCCTGCCTGAAGTTGGGACGATGACGTCCCCCACCCTTCCTGTATCTGATGGTCCTGCCTCGCTGAGAGCCCCTGCTGATCTCTCCTGATGTCGACCCATCGAATGGTCCCTTCCCTCCGGCTCGCACCATCAGCTGGTCAGCCTCCAGCTTCTTCGCCATCTCGATGATCTGCCTAGATGTGCCATGAGAAATGAATAGCAAGGTCTGCCTCAAATCATCCCTGAGGCCCCGGTAGAACCTCTTGGCATACCTCCTATCATCGGTATCCTGAATCCCCGCGAACCTGGCCAAATGGGAGAACTCTCTCTGATACTCTATCACTGATCTAGTCCCCTGCTTGAGGTTCAAAAACCTCTCCTCCAAGACATCTCTGTCCGTAGCAGAGACGAAGTGCTCCAGAAACACATCGCCAAACTCCTCCCATGATATCTCTGACAGGTCAAAGTCCGCATATGTAGACTCCCGAACTGATTTCCACCATCTCTTCGCATGGGCCTCTAGCACAGAGGTGGCTAGAGGTACTGCCTCGCCGACTGGGCAGCTGATGCCTGCTAAGATCTCGTGTATGGCCTCCAGCCATTCTTCCGTCTTCACCGCATCCTCTGTCCCACGGTACGTCGGTGGGGACAGGCTCTTGAATGCACTCAGCCAGCTCGACCCCGGATTTGGCTGTGGAGCCGGGACTTGCTGGGCTCTGAAGGCATCCAGAATCGCCGTCAAGGTCTGCCCCATCTCCGTATGTAGGAATGGAGTGGCAGCTGGAGGGGGAGGAGTCACATTTTGCGGCGCGGCGACCTGTGGAGGTTGCATAAAGGTAAGGTTAAAATAAAACTGGCCTAACTCATTGTACTTTGTGGACCATTTATGTGACTTTTGTACATGGGCACACCACTGCTTCCGCTGCATAGTTTGTCCGCAAACTAATGCTCGGGCGGGGGTGGTGCCATGTTGTGGACTTCTTTCTCATATGATCGTTGTTCAAGTGATACCAGTTTGTAAGACCCCCCATCCCCCTTACCAAGGAGGGCTACCGGGTCTTATGCCCAGAACCGCCATCTTACGGTGGCACTAACACACGGGTTAGTCGACACCGCAACACGCCGATTCTGCCGGCTAGTACGATCATTTAACCTGTAGGCCAATATGAGAAGAAAGGAGTAAAACTGTATATAAAACCATCAGTCCACAAGTCACATGGTACAATCATGTAAATGAAATGAAAAGTACATCACTATAGTCCACAAAAGAGTACAAATGAAAGAGTAAAAAGGGCTTATGCCCAGTACATCAAATCACTCTCTCACAAAATAATAAATACGGAAACTACACTAGTACATCAGATCTTGTCCCACCTGAGGACGCACAGTAGTGGTAGTAGCCTGCTGAAGCGGTATCTGCTCCTCATGTCCTGCCTCCTCGACGTGTTGGTGCTCCATCTCCACGGGCTCCTAAAAATAGTTGGTCACCGACCATTAGTCAAAACGACTAAGTCGTTTCCTCCGTACCTCGCCCCGCAGCTCCTAGGCACCGAGCGGGCGGACGAAGCGGAGGACAACAAAAGGGGTAGCAAGGTGGAAGCAGGTGACAATATCTAACTAGAGTTGTAATAAGTAATGTAGTTCTACTCTAGCAGTTCTAAGTACGGTACAAGTAATAAGTAAGAGCAGTGCAGTAAAGGAAAGCAAAGAATAATAATATGAACAAGTAAATAAATTAAACTACCACTATACTATCATCACAAACGTACCCTAACTTATATAAATGCCCATACAAATATATAAGTTAGGTTTTCCAGGAAATTTAACTTATCATATAAAAGAGCCCATACTAATTTATATGATAAGGATCTATGAAGCGTATGACCTAATATGAATGAATGATATGATGCAATTTTATGCGCAGGCAAGTGCAACTCACACACAACGACTCTGTGATCACAGACCTTTAGTTCCCACTTTTTGAGAGCTAGCATCACTCTCGGGTACCACTGCTGTGGCTACGGCAGCAGCGGAGCAGGCGTCTCTGCTTCTAGACCGGTATGCACACTACCAATCCTTAGACCCCTCTCATACGCCTCTGTACACGTCCAAGGTGCACTCTAGAGTCTCGCGTATGTATTTTGCTGACAAACCCGTCAGTCTTGTTGGGTCGGATGTGTGTTATCGGGGATCGTCCTCCAGACCGCAGTGTAAAACAACCCACTGGCCCCTCTAACTCTCACAACCGCCTGGTGCACCGTACTACCATCGGTGTGACGAACGGCCAGTAATGCATGCCCCGCCACGATATTTATGCACATGCAAGTAATTCATTCCGAGCCTCCCGCTCGCAGGACCAAACCCGTCCTGAATCCCTCAAACCCAAACCCGGGTGAGCATGTACATTAGTGTCTTTATACCAACTCCCTCAAACCCCAAAACGGGTGAGAACGCACATTAGTGCCTTTATACCAACTCCCTCCAACCCTAAACGGGTGAGCATATATCATGAATCTCTCCAACCCTACACGGGCGAGAAGGTTAAACTACTCTTGTCTACGGGTTATTATACTTAGAGATTTAAGGTTAATCCCAGGACTGCCCCTGGTATTCCCTGTGAAGGGCTCTCAAGGGGCACTAGGAACTGTGTTGGGATTACGCCCAGCGTTCCCTTTCACAAGGATGCTTATTTTAGTTGATGGCTACCCATGTATCTCCCCAGCTCTCCTTATTGCTCTAGTTCAACCCTAGTGACTTAAGGTGTTACCGGGAAACCGACGGTCTTCCGCCGACCCCCACTCCAGTTGCTAACTAAGACTTGCACTTCTGATCCCTCACTAAGACAACTCTATCCACCAGGGTTACTCCTGTTGAACTCTCTTATTTCTGCCGATAATCAATCCCTTGGTAACCCCTAAGGCAAGACCTATTTGTGTTATATGCATGTCATGTCCTATGATTACCCTAAAAATGTGATCTTCCAAACTTTAAGCCATCTTGCCTCTAAATATTTATCCTAGGGTGGTATGGACTAAGGGAACTACCCTATGAATTCTCATAATTTTTCTTGGCCAAATAGTCCTTTAATTAAATCTTTTAATTTAAACACTAGGTCACTTTACACATGAAGTAGTATGATTAAATATCCACTGACCTAGGAATTTTTTCCTGAGATGTATATTGATAAAATTTTGCTGCCTACAGAGTTTCATAATTTTCCTTTAATTATTTATTCCCATTTCCTATTTAATATCAAATTCACACAAATTCCATTTTCCAAATGAAGTATAGGCATTATGTAATCAAAAATTACAGGAAAATTACAGAACTTTTAGAAAACTAATTTATGACTATTGGCAGAGTATCATCAACATTTATTTTGTGGTGGCCTATAAAATTCCATTATAACATATTTACTAAAAATGCCATTGTATTAATTTAACAACTAACAATGCATCCATTAATTCTGAGAAATTCATGCAAAACTAATAATACCAGTTTATAGCAGTAGAATAAGTTCCAAATTTTTCTGAGGTATATATCCATCATTTCAAGAATTAATAAGATATGGGTAAAATGGGCAATTTAAGATATCTACTCAAAACGTTCTTCAAAACAGAGGAATCATATTTTTCCTAAGTCAAATGTGACATTATCTATGCCTTGGCAAACTTTTAGGATTTGTATTTGAGGAAAACCTATTTTTCAATTTTATTTCTAAAATAGCTATATTAAAATAAATTCCAATAAATAGAATTTTTGATTCCAAAAATTCCATGATTAATTTGAGGGATGAAATTTACCCTAATGAACCACTGTAAATAATTCCAAGACCTTTACATGTCACCATTGGGCTGAATACACTATATTTGCATTTTTGCTAATTGCACACCAAGGCATAACATGAGCTAACACATGCAAGTGGATTCTCCAACATACAGTGAACCCAAGGTACTGAAAATTTTATCATGCACCAAGGATGTCCCCATTGACCTACCACCAAGATTTGGTACCATGGGGAGGTGTAAAACTCCTTATATTTCATTTATTTGTATTTTGATATTTTGTCAAAAACTATAGGAACATATTCTCTGAAAATTCCTAATTTTTGGCAGGGGCTACGTATGCCCTAATCATGCATGTGCCCAAAATATGGGGCCATGGTGACTAATGGTTTGATCTGGGCATCCAATTTAATTTCTGCCCTACTCTAGGACCAGTCCTAGGAGAAATGTCCTACATGACTGTACACTACACCAAATCACATGTTTATGGTGGAAAATTAAAGATAAGACCCTCAGCTACAATTTTTATTGAGAGACTAAGTTCTGGAAATGCCTCTAAGAGGACTAAAATTAACATGCAAGGTGGCTGTAATAATGTGACAGAATCTACACTATTCATCATATATTAATTAAATCATTTAAATACCCTGCACGAATCTTAAAGCCGGAAACCGACGGGATCGGTTCATCGTCCCCAATGGATGGACGGCTACGATTGCATTTTCTTGGACGATGTTGGCTGGCGTTTTCCGGCCAGCTGAGCCACCACCACCGTCGGCGGATATCGCCACCACCTTCGTTAAGGTGGGGGCTAGCGTTTCCCGGCGGTGGGGCCGCCGGAGTTGT
Source organism: Platanthera guangdongensis (assembly GCA_039583875.1). Lineage (NCBI taxonomy): Eukaryota > Viridiplantae > Streptophyta > Magnoliopsida > Asparagales > Orchidaceae > Platanthera > Platanthera guangdongensis. The sequence continues at coordinate 22,674,647 of CM077165.1, forward strand.
CTCCTCCGGCGAACCCGAGCATGAAGAAAAAGGCTCGGTTTTCTCCATTTTTTCTCATGGCATCGGGCTCGATTGATCCCGATATCTCCCTAAATTGATCTAGAAACCTAGTACGGGAAGAGGCGAGGCGAAACGCACCTGAATTGGGGCTTGGCTGCGGGTCAGACAGCGGTTTGCCGTGGTGGTGGTGCGCCGGCGAGCTCCACCCCGAAAACTCGATTCTCCACCATTCTCCATGATCCAGCACTCAATTTCCACTCCCTTCTACCTCCTGAAGCTGTTGGTGAGGTCTATTTGGACTGAGGTGGAGTATATGGGGAGGTATTTCCTATATGAGCTCGGTTTGAGCTTTGTTTGCTCCGCCCAGCTGCCAAGTGGCACACAGCCCTGGTTTTTTTGCTGGAAATGGAGAGTGTAGGTCGGCCACCTGGTTTTGGGCAGTTAAAACCATCTGATGGGGTGGCCATGTGGCCACCATTTCCTCTCTTTTCATTTTCTCTCTCCTCCTACCCTTAAAATCCCAATTTTACCCCCTTGCATGTATTCTCTCTCCTGATTTAGAGGGGTAGGACTGGTCTTGTTCACTTGGGCTGGCCATGGGCCAATTTTGGTGGGCTTGGTCCAAGGGAAAATGGCTTGGTCTTCATTTCACTCCTTTAGGTCAATTTGTTGACTTGTTGACTTGGGGAGTTGACTTGGTCAACCATGGTGGGTGGGCTGACCCTACTTGTTGGAAATGGGTCTAGTGGCACCACCCAACTTGGGTTGGGTCAAGGGGGTGCCCTACTTAGGCTAATTGAGCATATGAGTGTGGGTTTGACCAATTAAGCCCAAGGTTGACTTTGGTCAATTTAGGTCAAAGTGTTGACCTAGTGATATGCCCTAGGGTCCACTTAGATTGTCTTTAGGGTTAGGGCAATGTGGTAGGGTCATGGAGTGGCTAGGGTCCCCACTTAGGCTAGTTTGACCTAGTTTGACTATGGTCCTATAGTGGGCCCCACATGGCTACCACCCACTACCTAGGGTCAAACATAGTTGGTCTTCCTTAAGTCTCACCCATGTCTAACCCAATCTAAGTTGAGGGGTCCAGAAGTAACATGGGATGTTACACAAAGACCGTCGAACTGAGCTCAGAGATAGAAATCCAAAACTGAGTCAAGACCGTCGACCTGAGCTCGCCGACCGTCGAATGGAGTTCGATGATATGATGAAGTTGAGCTCAGCGATCGTCGAATGGAGTTCGACGATCTGATGAAGTTGAGCTCAGCGATCGTCGAATGGAGTTCGACGATCTGTCGAAGTTGAGCTAGACGATCGTCGATCGGAGTTCGACGAATCGTCGTGCTGAGCTCGACGATATGACTTAGTCTCCAAACAGAAAATCTTGGTCTTCAGGGCAGCTTCCAAACCTAGACTTCTAACCCTTAGACTCAATTCTAATTGACCTATTGAGCTATATAGGAGGTCAAGCATTTGTCTCCTAGAGAGATAGTGATCCTGACCCAAATTAGTAATAGGGTGTTCCAACAATCTCCCCCTATTTGGGTTAGGATTACTATTTACAGACTTTGGAAAAATTAAATAACAACATTCAAGCAGCAAAACAGAAAAGCAACAAGCTAGACAAATGCAGAACCACAGAGATATATAACATCCAGATAGTAATCAGAAATCACAGAAATTGTCACCTTACATTGTCATTTCTTTTCCTTGCCCTTAACAAGTTTGATCTCTCTGTTAGGATTGAGGGCTTCTTTCTTTGATCTGGTATCATCTGCTGCACCTAAAGATGTTTGTTGTTTAGGCCTGGGAACCACAACTTCAGGATGCAATTCCATATACCTGTCAGAATCAAAGAACTTGCTTGATGCATATCTTTCTAGCTCTTTCTTTCTTTGTTCAGACATTGTTGAGATATTAGATGAATCTTTTCCTTGCTCTCTAGCCTTTTTGATCTAATCCAGTGCAGCTAGTTCTTTTAATCTTGCAGCCCAAGCAGCTGGATTGTTCTCAGGATCCTCAAAAGGTACAGGGGGCTCATATCTGTTAGAGGGATTGTCTTGAGGAGGCCTGGAAGACACAGTTTCTTTCAGCTTATAGGGAAAAGGACCAGATGTGGTATCTGTTGAAATTTGTCCTCCCCTAGAATATGGGTGTTGCCTTGAGTATCCTTTGGAGTAGACTTGGAGATCTCTTTGATTTCCTCTATATCCTCCTCTCCTGGATTGAGAACCCCTAGATTGGCTTCCCCTATTATAGGATCTAGCATGAGGCTGATAGGGGCCTGACTTCTGGCTGGGGGTTGAGCTGCAGAGCTTCCACCTGCACCTACATCAGGAGGAGGTGGTGGAGGAGGATGAGAGTGTTGGAATTGAGAGGAACCCTTTTCATATTTTCTCTTCGTTTTCATTACCTTCAGTTGGTTCTTGGAGTACTGCATCCAGTGCTCAGTAATAGGGCAGTCATGTAGAATGTAGTATGTAATATCATTGTTATCTTTGACCTTAGCAGGAGGTACTCTCTTCATAGCTTTGCTCCTTGCCTTTCTTTTCCTGATAATGGTAGCAGAAGAGTCATCAGAGTCTGTTCTAAATTCATCACTTTCAGAACTCTGGTCATCATAAAGAGCATCAATTTTCTTCATTAAGTCCTTCTTGAGCTGTACAGAAGCAGATGAGGCAACAGATGGTGTAGCAGCAGGTGTTGAAGCAGTAATAGAAATGACAGCAACAGATAAAGTAGAATCAGTAACAGCAACAGCAGCAACTATAGGCTCTGGAGAAGTGACAGCAGTAGCAACAGCTTCACTAACAATAGCATCAACAGGAGGAATATCATCAGAAACTGCAGAAGGCTCAAACTCAGGTTCCTCTGACATAAGAATTTTCTTGGAAATTGGTTCAACAGTAATAACAGAATCTTCAGCAGCAGTATCAACATTTTCAGCAGCAGTAGGGGCAACAATATCAGAAGCAACAATAATGCTTTCATCATAAGAAGCAGCAGCATACACTGAGTTGACAAAAGAGGTGATGATGCTTGGGTCACAGCAAGAAAATGGCACAAGTGCCTTGGATAGATCCTCTGGAGGCTGGACAGCAACTGGTTCTGGCAGACAGCTGAAATAAAACTGATCAAAGATTGATAGCAAAGACCTGAGGTCTATTGCAAGGACTGCAGCAGGAGGAATTTGTGCTTGAGTCACAGCAGCAGCAGTAAGAGCAGTAGCTGAAGAAGCAGCAGAAGAAGCAGCAATAACAGCAGCAGCAGCAGCAGACAGGCTCATAGAAACAACAGCAACAGCAGCAGCAGGAAGACTCACTTCATAGGGCATCTCCCTCTGCCTAGATTCAGACAAGGCTGGATCAAGGAACATTGCTGTAGGGGCTGCCTGAGGGAATAGGGATGAGAGCCTGGCAGAGAGGGCTGTCACTAACAGGTGTAATGGAGCCAAGGAGGTCTCCAACAGAAGTGAGAGCCTGGGGGCAAGCAACTCATACAACCTGTCAGCAAGGGCTGGAAGGTCTACTTGCTCAAGGGTGACTGGAGCAGAAGTAGAAGATGGAGGAGCAGCTGAGTGTGAGGGTAGTGGAGAGCTGGAGTAGTGGGGCAGGGATGGCTGAGGTGTGGGTAAGGTGGATATGGAGGATAGTGGGATGGAGATAGATGGGGTGAATGTGGGTTGTTCTATGATCTCTTGTAGAAGATCTTGATAGGAAGTGGAGGATGAGGGTAGCTCAGGAGGAGAGGATGGAGAGTCATCCATAAAGGAATCATCAATGAGGGTGAAGGATGGAATGGAGGCGGATGAAGTGACATCTGGTGGAGAGTAGGAGAATAATGGATGGAAGTGGTCTTCTGGTGTTGGTAGAATAGGTACTGGAGATGGTGTGGATGTTGGAGAGGGGCTGGAGATGATGATGATGGATGGAGATGGAATGGTGGATGGTATGGGAAGGGATGGAATTGGAGGAGGAGGAGGAGAGGCAATAACAGCAGGCAGGTCATCTGTAGGGGCAGAGACCTGTGGAGAAGTGACTCTTAGATGTTGGGTTTCTCTAAGAGGATGGCACAACACTTGTGCACGCAGCGGAAGAATAAAAATATCAAGAAAAACCCAAAAGAGATGGGATCGGGGCATGGTAGTTGAATCAAGAAGTTAACAAACAACTAGGCAAAAATTGCCTCAGTGGCGTTGAGTCAGAACTCAATGGAGATGCTCCAAGCTTCGTCTTCTTGCTAGTGGCGAGTTCTACGTGGAATAATATCCACGTCTCTGCATAAATCCACACGAGCGGGAGAACGCCGAGTTTACCGTCGCACGGATAATCGGGAAGGATGATGACCGCACCTTGCTATTCCACGGACTGCTAGGTCCGCGCCAGGAAGAGCAACACCAGCGACGATCGCCGGAGAGGAGGAGGTCAACGGAGCGAGCACGGCGGCGGAACCCTTCCGTCGGCGAGATTCGGGATCGGCGGAGCGAACGAATGTCGGAACACTTCCGTCGGCTTCGATTCGATCAGTAAGCAGATCTCGGTTCCCGAAAACCCTAAGTGTCTATTTATACCAAAGGCATAAATAGACTTAGGAATATCGCTATCCGCAGACCACCTAGAAAAATAGGGTTCCAGAATCGGCGAGAATCACCAAGCAGATTCGGTGAGAATCAATCGGCGAGAATCAGTCGGCGAGAATCACAATCAGCGAGAATCACAATCGACGAGAATCAGTCGGCGAGAATCACAATCGGCGAGAATCATCCGGATCGGCGAGAATCAGAGTACAACACTCGACGATTCACGCCGATCGTGGGTCGACGATTCACGTCGATCGGCGAGAATCAGAGTACCCATTCTCGACGATTCTCGTCGATCGGCGAGAATCAGAGTACTAATTCTCGACGATTCTCGTCGACCCTCGGTCGACTATTCTTACCAGTCCTTCAAGGCAACATTTGCCCAACCCGACGATCCTTTAAGGCAACACTTTGCCCATTAACTCCATTCAGGTCGGTGATTGGTAACCTTTACCAACACAGTCAATCATCCAACTTATCCACATCTCTTATGTGCGACCCTGCAGGCTCATATCGCGTTGGCAGTGAGATTACATGTTTGACCACTTCTAGATCACAACGGTAACTCCAACAGACTCCCACTTGATCTTGAAAGTATCAAACCAAAAACCTCACAAACAATGAGCGGTATCTAGCAATGCATCATTGCTCCCCAAGCAATAAGAGTTTATAACTCATAAGCCTTTATGACCAATGTATCATCGTTGTCTTTGTCCCTTTGTCCCTTACATCCGGAAAGAACTAGAGGCATGGACTGTGTCACCCTCGTAATAGCTCAATCTAAGTTTCTTGATCCAGGACGGACTTCCAGAGAATGGTGAGTCCAATATCACATATTGACTCAACCAAGCATGGCCATGCATTTCTCAGTCCAGTTCCATCAAGGGGCCCATGGATGCAACTCCTGTCATACAGGAGGACAAATCCTATATCTGCTCACACACAGACACCCAAATGATTCGTAACATGCCCAACAATTACCCTTATCATCAACCTTTCTCAAGGAAGACTTTAGATGCATCAAAGCACGCTCTTCCTCACTTGATGAATGCTGTGACTTCAGGTCAAAGGACCACAACACCATTGTCAATTGAGACCTACTCGTGACACAATTGGATGACAATCCACAGAGTAGTCTCAGGTTGTGTCTGTCCAGTACAACTTGTTCACTAACAAGTACCCACGTGATGACTTTATATCACAATATCATGACCTGTGAGAACCGGTCATCAGTCAACGCACGTGTTAGTCTTCAAGTACCATCATCACCCTTAGCTTCTATGATGATACTCGACCAGGGACCTTTTAAGAATGAAGCTTCAAATAAATCATAGGCTCTCACATTCAATTCACTCACTTGATGTCCCATGGAAGCGAACATTCTAAGGGTATCTATTATGTTAACATTTAACTATCATATAGAAAAAACCATAATAAAAGAACTTGTCATTAATTGTAAGAGAAAAACTAGGTACAATGTTCATCATATGAACAAATAGCCAACGAGATACATGTTTACATGCAATCCACAAGATTCTCACTAGAGTTGATCATTTAGGTATCGTATACCCATCGATCTAGTATGACCATCATGCTTTCTCTGCGCGAGAGGCTTTGTTAGTGGATCCGCAATATTCTCCTCAGTCGGCACTCTGCAAATGCTCACATCTCCTCGTTCGACAATCTCACGAATAAGATGAAACCGCCGAAGTATGTGCTTGGAGCGCTGATGTGATCTAGGTTCCTTAGATTGTGCAATTGCACCATTGTTATCACAGTAGAGAACTACGGGACCAACAATGCTAGGAACTACATCAAGCTCGCCGATGAATTTCTTAATCCATACAGCCTCCTTCGCCGCATTAGCTGCGGTGATATACTCGGCCTCTGTTGTAGAATCAGCAACTGTCTCTTGCTTGGAACTTTTCCAGCTCACAGCTCCTCCATTCAGGCAAAACACAAAACCTGACTGAGACTTGGAGTCGTCTCTATCAGTTTGGAAGCTAGCATCCGTGTAACCACTTACAACGAGCTCTTCCTCTCCACCATACACCAAGAACACATCCTTAGTCCTTCACAAGTACTTCAGGACATTTTTGACTGCAATCCAGTGACACTCACCGGGGTCTGACTGATACCTGCTAGTCATGCTCAAAGCAAAGGAGACGTCAGGTCGAGTACATAACATCGCGTACATGATTGATCCAATTGTCGAAGCATATGGAATCAACTTCATGCGGTCCTTATCTTCACAAGACTTTGGACACTAGTCCATTGAGAGATCCACACCATGAGACATGGGCAAAAATCCTTTCTTGGACTCAAGCATGTTGAACCGCTTCAACACCTTTTCGATGTACGTACTCTGGGTCAAACCCAGCAACTTCTTCGATCTATCTTTATAGATCTTAATACCGAGTATATAAGTCGCTTCACCCAAATCCTTCATTGAAAAGCAGTTCCCTAGGTTGTTCTTAACAACTTTCAGGGTAGGAATGTCATTCTCAATCAACAGTATGTCATCTACATATAATATCAGGAAGACAACAATGCTCTCACTGATTCGCTTGTAAACACAAGGCTCATCTTCATTCTTGATGAAACCAAACTCTTTGATTTTCTCATCAAAACGAAGATTCCAACTTCGAGAGGCCTGTTTCAGTCCATAAATGGACTTATTCAGCTTACATATTTTAGTGGCTTCATTTGGGGATACAAAACCCTCGGGTTGTGTCATATACACTTCCTCAAGGAGGTTTCCATTAAGGAAAGCCGTTTTGACATCCATCTGCCAGATCTCGTAGTCATAATCCGTAGCAACAGCAAGCAATATCCTTATGGACTTTACCATGGCAACAGGGGAAAAGGTCTCATCATAGTCAATACCATGAATTTGCTTGAAACCCTTAGCCACCAGTCGCCCTTTGAATGTCTGTACATTCCCATCCATGTCGGTCTTCTTCTTGAAGACTCACTTGCACCCTATGGGTCGTACCCCTTCAGGTGGTTCCACCAAGTTCCAAACTTGGTTTGCATACATGGAGTCCATTTCGGATTCCATAGCCTCAAGTCATTTGTCGGAGTCCGGTCCATTCATAGCCTCTTGGTAGGTTGCTGGTTCATCATCATGATCCATAAGTAACACATTACCTATTTGAGACACGAGAAATCCATATCTCTCAGGCTCAAACCTCGGTCTACCAGATCTACGTAGGACTTGCGTTCCTTGAACAGGTTCTCTAGCTACAACATCTTGTAGTCCTGTCTCAGAATCCAATTCCGGTTCATTCACTACATGTGGTTCTTGAACTTCTTCAAACTCTACCTTTTCAGTCTTTCTTGATAAGAACTCTTTCTCCAAGAAGACACCAGTCCTTGCGACAAACACTTTGCCCTCAGACGGTAGGTAAAAGTAATACCCTTTCGTTTCCTTAGGATATCCCACCAGATAGCATTTATCCGATTTGGGTTCCAGCTTGTCAGGCATTTGACGTCTCACGTATGCCTCACAACCCCAAATTTTAATGAACGACATACTAGGACGCTTCCCAGTCCATATCTCATATGGTGTCTTCAGAACCGTTTTCGTTGGAGTGTGATTCAATGTCATTGCAGCAGTCTCTAAAGCAAAACCCCAAAAGGAAACAGGCATGTCTGCATGACTCATCATCGAACGTACCATGTCTAAAATAGTATGATTTCTCCTCTCAGACACACCATTATGTTGTGGTGTTCTAGGTGGAGTGAGCTGTGATACAATACCACACTCTTTCAGATGATCATAGAACTCATGACTCAGGTATTCGCCATCTCGATCAGATCGGAGTGCCTTAACCCTTTTACCCAACTGGTTTTCTACTTCATTCTTGAACTCTTTGAACTTTTCAAAGGTCTCGGATTTGCACTTCATAAGATACACATATCCGTATCTACGGAAATCATCAGTAAATGTAACAAAGTAGAAATAACCACCTCTAGCCATGGAACTCATGGGTCCGCATACATCACTATGTACAACACCCAAGAGATCCTCAGCCCTCTCAGTATAACCAGTGAAGGAGCTTTAGTCATCTTGCCTAACAAACAAGATTCGTATCGCTCAAATGATTCATAATCAAATGAGTCCAAAAGTCCATCTCTATGGAGCTTGGATATGCGCTTCTCGTTGATATGGCCCAAACGACAATGCCAGAGAAACGTAGGGTTCGAGTTATTTGTTCTTAGTCTTTTATTATTTTCTACATTACAGATCAGATGGTCCAAGTTCAAAATATAAAGACCATTAAACAATTGGGCTACAGCATAACAAATATCATTCTTAAATATAGAACAACTGTTGTTCTTAATTATAAAAGAAAATCCAATCATGTCCAAACATGAAATAGATATAATGTTTCTAGTTATGACCGGAACAAAATAACAATTATCTAGTTCTATTACAAGCCCACTGGGCAAAGAAAGACGGTAAACCCCTACGGCTACAGCAGCAACTCTTGCTCCATTGCCGACGCGGAGGTCCACCTCCCCTTTACTCAGCAATCTTCTCCTTCCCAGTTCCTGCACATTTGTACAAATGTGAGAACCACATCCGGTATCCAATACCCAAGATGAAGGAGCAGAAAGGTTTATCTCTATAACGTAAACATTTGAAGCGGAAGTCATACCTCCCTTCAATTTCTGCAGACCTTCAATGTACGAAGGACAGTTCCTCCTCCAATGACCAGCCTTGCCACAGTGGTGGCATTTCCCTTCCTTCACCGTGCTTTTCTTTTTCATCAGTGCAGAAGACTTGGACTCAAGATATGACTTAGGTCCCACCTTCGTCTTCTTAGGGCCCTTGGCCTTACCCTTGCCCTTATGCACCATCAGTATGGGGCTGGCAGGCTTGGCCTTCTTCATATTGATTTCGGCAGTTCTCAACATGCCTAGGAGTTCGGGCAGTGTCTTGTCTATTTCATTCATGTTGTAGTTCAATACGAACTGCTCATAACTGTCCGGCAACGATTGCAGGATCAGATCTGTGGCCAACTCTTGACCAAGAGGAAAACCCAGCCTTTCAAGGTTCTCTATATACCCAATTATCTTGAGTACGTGAGTCCCTACCGAGTCTCGAACTCCCATCTTGCACTGAAACAACGCTTTTGTGACGTCGAACCTCTCTTGACTAGCCTGCCCTTGAAACATTTTCTTGAGATGCTCGTCAATCTTCTTGCACCCCATGTTCTCATGTTGCTTCTGAAGCTCAGAGTTCATAGTGGCAAGCATAAGGCATTCGACATCTAAAGCATCATCAGTATACTTATTATAAGTATCCTTCTCAGTACGGGAAGAGTTCCCGGTCGGCACCTCGGGGGCTTCTTCTTCCAAGACATTGAGCTTTCGCTCTTGCCTGAGAATAATTCTCAGGTTCCTATACCAGTCCATGTAATTAGTCCCACTGAGCTTATCCTTCTCAAGGATGGCTCTCAGAGACAAAGTGGAGTGTGAAACACTTGCCATGGAATTCTATAAGAATTTATGCAGAATAGAATCAGTACCTAAATTTCAAATACAATATATTTTAATTTGGACTTCAATTAAAACACTCCCACTATTTTTTTCGAAATGATAGCCCTCACTAACAATTCGGAGAGTTCATGCGAGCTACTCTCTAAGTGGACAAGATCCGTATTTCACCAACACAATGAGTCAGCTTTGGCTTTCCTCTCACGATGTGGTTATTTAGTGTTGAAGTTGGTGACCGGGCGGTCTGGCGGTTTGTCTTGGCGGGTTGAAGACCGCGCGGTCTGGCGGTTTGTCTCAGCCGGCTTGGAGGCCGGGCGGTCTGGCGGTCTACTCTGGCGGTCTCTCTTCCTCTCTGGTGGTAGCCGTGCGGTTAGCCCTGCTATCTAACCGCGCGGCTTGTGCGGTTTGTTTTGTATAGTCCGCTTAGTCCTGTAAATTTTAGTCCCACATCTCTTATTTGTATTCTCTCATCTCTCCTCCATTCTATATAAAGGAGGGCATACCATTGTAATAGACACCTTTTTTGGATAATAAAGTTTCAATTATTCAAAAGCTTATCCGCTTGTTCTCTACTTTTCGCTTCTTTTCGCTACTTTCTAACATGGTATCAGAGCACACGGTCATTTCCTCCTGATTCTGTGCGCTCTCTGTTGTTCGCGGCTTGTTTTCCGCGTTCTGCGACTTGTTCGCGGCTTGCCTTCTCTTCTGTCCGCGCGGCTTGTTTCTATCCGCGCGGCTTGTTTCTGTCCGCTGCTCTGTTCGCGCGGCTTGCTTCTTGTTCTCTTCTCCTGGTGCCTTTTCGCAGCGACCTGTTTCCTTGTCGCCGCGCTCCTTGCTCTTTCTTGCATCTCCTAGTCTTTGCGGCTTGTGTCTACCCGCTGCGGACTTCTTCTCCCTGTCCGCTTCTGCTTTCCCCATCTCCGCTTGCCCCTATACTCGCGGTTTGCTGCTGTGATCTGCCTGACCGTGCGGGTTGTTCCTTCCTCACCCGCATCTTGGTCGCGGTCACCTGCCCCTCTCCTCTCTTCTGTTCGCTCGGCCTTTTCAGTCCGCGCGACCTCTTCCCCGCTGTGCCTTTGACCTCTTGCTAGCCGCTGCTGACCTGGATCTCCCGATTGCTCTTCGCAAAGGTGTTCGGGCCTGTACCCAACACCCGCTTGCTGCAGTTGTTTCCTATGATCGTCTTACCCCTGCTCGCCGAGCTTTTGCACTGGCTATCTCGGCCACTGCCACCCCCCGTTCCTACCAGGAGGCCCTTACTATTCCTCATTGGAAAGTTGCCATGGATGAGGAGATTGCTACTCTAACTGAACGGGGCACCTGGACCCTTATTCCTCCTCCCTTCGGCACCGATGTTGTTGGCTGTCGCTGGGTCTTCGTGGTGAAGTTTCTACCGGATGGCAGTGTGGATCGTTATAAGGCTCGCCTGGTTGCCAAGGGTTTTACCCAAACTTATGGGATTGATTACTTTGACACTTTCTCTCCTGTGGCCCGTCTCAGCACTATTCGGGTTCTTCTCTCTGTGGCTGTCAACAGGGATTGGCCCATCTCGCAGCTAGATGTTAAGAATGCCTTCCTCTATGGTGATCTGCAGGAGGATGTTTACATAGAGCAACCTCCTGGGTATGTTGCTCAGGGGGAGACACGGGTATGCCGGCTAAAGAAGGCTATCTATGGCCTCAAACAGAGTCCTCGTGCCTGGTTTGACAAGTTCAGTGGCATTGTTGCGGCCATTGGTTTTACAAGAAGCTCAGCAGATCACTCCTTGTTTGTTCGGAAAACCGCCTCTGGTCTTGTTATTCTTGCGGTTTATGTTGATGACATTCTTCTTACTGGCGATGACCAGGATGGGATATTGATGACCAAGAAACACCTTCGTCAACATCTGGTCACAAAGGATATGGGCTCCCCGAAATACTTTCTGGGCATTGAAATCTCTAGAAAGCCCAACTCCATGGTCCTTTCACAACGGAAGTATGCTCTTGATCTTTTAAAGGAGGCAGGACTGACTGGTGCTAAACCTGCACGTTGTCCTATGGCTGTTGGAGAAGACAAAACTTGGACAGATGACTCACCTCTTCTCTCCGATCCTACGAGATACCGGCATCTGGTGGGCAAGCTCATATATCTCACGGTAACCAGACCCGACATCTCTTATGCTGTTGGCAAGGTGAGTCAGTTCATGCAAGCTCCGAGGGAGTGTCATCTACAATCTGCTCTGAGGATATTAGAATATATTAAAGCTGCTCCAGGGAAAGGACTCTTATTTCAGAACAATGGTCACCTTAGGGTTGAAGCGTACTCTGATTCAAGCTATGCGGATGACAAAGGGGACCGCAAATCGACTTCAGGTTTCTGCACATTTGTTGGAGGCAATCTTGTGAGTTGGAAGAGCAAGAAACAGTCTGTCGTTTCCAGGTCCAGTGCAGAGGCGGAATATCGCAGCATGGCATCGACTACATGTGAGTTGAAGTGGTTGCGGGCTCTCATGCTTGACTTAGGAGAGGTTTACAACTATCCTCTTCCTATGTTCTGTGACAATAAGGCCGCGATACACATTTCCAAAAATCCGGTCTTTCATGAGAGAACAAAACACATAGAAGTCGACTGTCATTTTATTCGGGAAGAAATATTGAAGAAACAGATTTGCACTCCATTTGTTACTTCCGACAACGAGTTGGCAGATGTCTTCACCAAGCCGGTGTCCGCTTCCTTTTTCCACATCTGCGACAAGCTGGGCATGATCGATATATATGCTCCAGCTTGAGGGGGAGTGTTGAAGTTGGTGACCGGGCGGTCTGGCGGTTTGTCTTGGCGGGTTGAAGACCGCGTGGTCTGGCGGTTTGTCTCAGCCGGCTTGGAGGCCGGGCGGTCTGGCGGTCTACTCTAGCGGTCTCTCTTCCTCTCTGGTGGTAGCCGTGCGGTTAGCCCTGCTATCTAACCGCGCGGCTTGTGCGGTTTGTTTTGTATAGTCCGCTTAGTCCTGTAAATTTTAGTCCCACATCTCTTATTTGTATTCTCTCATCTCTCCTCCATTCTATATAAAGGAGGGCATACCATTGTAATAGACACCTTTTTTGGATAATAAAGTTTCAATTATTCAAAAGCTTATCCGCTTGTTCTCTACTTTTCGCTTCTTTTCGCTACTTTCTAACATTTAGGTAGGCAACACTTGCCAATTGCATCCTCATGCAATTCTTGTATGGTTGGTGAATAACTCCTTACTCGCATCCATCATATGGTGCATGCCAACCCTATGCCTCTAGGCACTCAACCTTTGAGGTCACCTAGTTAAGCTGGACTCGATGTCGACAGTGGGATATCACAATTATCCGCTCGCACCCTTACCAAGATAGATTAATGCACCTTGCTTTGGCAAGCCCACACTTCATCGATCGAGGCAGGAAGAGTGTCATCCATCGGAAGGCATCCAAACACTTAATATTTGATGAAAGGATTTTGATTATAGGTTAACAGTTAACCATGATCAACATTTGATCAATGTGCACATCCAAAGAAAAGTAATTTTTCTAAAACCACATGCATCTCTTATGTGCACAACCTGACACCATCAACATTTGATAGAAGGAAGGGATAAATCTGAACATCCGGAAACTTCCAAATCCTCAGATTTACATGCATTGGACAAAGGCAAATACAACTCAACTTAAAGCAGTAGACAAGCTCATCTCCCTATGTTGGATCCAAATCCAGAGCAAACTCGAGGGATGATTACTGCTAAGGGGACTACAATTTCTAACAATTAGAAATTTCCACGAAATTCCAGAAGTTCTTGGCGGGGTACCAAGACTAAATCTAGACATTTAGAACACTTCTAAATCCCTAGGTTTACACGCACTGGAATAACAAAACTTCCAATACAACAATCATGGCCGAAAACCTGGCTCTGATACCACTGTTGGGTTTCTCTAAGAGGATGGTACAACACTTGTGCACGCAGTGGAAGAATAAAAACATCAAGAAAAACCCAAAAGAGATGGGATCGGACCATGGTAGTTGAATCAAGAAGTTAACAAACAACTAGGCAAAAATTACCTCGGTGGCGTTGAGTCACAACTCAACGGAGATGCTCCAAGCTTCGTCTTCTTGCTAGTGGCGAGTTCTACATGGAATAATATCCACGTCTCTGCAAAAATCCACACGAGCGGGAGAACGCCGAGTTTACCGTCGCACGGATAATCGGGAAGGATGATGACCGCACCTTGCTATTCCACGGACTGCTAGGTCCGCGCCAGGAAGAGCAACACCAGCGACGATCGCCGGAGAGGAGGAGGTCAACGGAGCGAGCACGGCGGCGGAACCCTTCCGCCGGCGGGATTCGGGATCGGCGGAGCGAACAAACGTCAGAACACTTCCGTCGGCTTCGATTCGATCAGCAAGCAGATCTCGGTTCCCGAAAACCCTAAGTGTCTATTTATACCAAAGACATAAATAGACTTAGGAATATCATTATCCGCAGACCACCCAGAAAAATAGGGTTCCAGAATCGGCGAGAATCACCAAGCAGATTCGGTGAGAATCAATCGGCGAGAATCAGTCGGCGAGAATCACAATCGGCGAGAATCACAATCGACGAGAATCAGTCGGTGAGAATCACAATCGGCGAGAATCACCCGGATCGGCGAGAATCAGAGTACAAAACTCGACGATTCACGCCGATCGTGGGTCGACGATTCACGTCGATCGGCGAGAATCAGAGTACCCATTCTCGACGATTCTCGTCGATCGGCGAGAATCAGAGTACTAATTCTCGACGATTCTCGTCGACCCTCGGTCGACTATTCTTACCAGTCCTTCAAGGCAACATTTGCCCAACCCGACGATCCTTTAAGGCAACACTTTGCCCATTAACTCCATTCAGGTCGGTGATTGGTAACCTTTACCAACACAGTCAATCATCCAACTTCTCCACATCTCTTATGTGCGACCCTGCAGGCTCATATCGCGTTGGCAGTGAGATTACATGTTTGACCACTTCTAGATCACAATGGTAACTCCAACATTAGAGTCCTTGTGCCTGAAGGAGTGCTGGAGGACGGTCTGCTGGGCTTGCTGATTTGTCTGTCCCATTTTCCAAAGAGGGCACAAGACAGTCTCTTGGAAGCATTGATATGGATTCCAGAGGAGACCAGCAAAGCAGGGCACCTGTGCTGCAGAAACACCCCAATAATCCTTCCAAAGTTTACAAAACTTTTGTTGATCTTCTTCTTGATAAGGTCAAAGAAGACTTCTCCCCAATTCAGATTTTTTCTGTCCACAAGAGCTCCCATGAGGCAGAGCTGATACCTTGAGATTGTATCATTTGCAGAGTGCTTAGCCATTAGCACTTTCCCAACAACATCTGCCATGAATCTGTATTCCACAGATAGGTGCTTTTTGAAGAGCTTGCTAGGGTTAGCCTCAGAATGACCCATTCTGGCAAGCAGGTCAAAATACTCTTCTCCAGACAGGTCAGCAGTATCTTCACCATTCCTCAACTCAAAAACTTCTATTAAAATTGCTGGGGTTAAGGGTACCTGAGTGCCAGGTATAGACCCAACAATGGTGTTGTTATCTTGATTGTGGGCAGTATAGACCCATTCCTTTATCTCATCAGATGCAAGCTTGATCCTTGTGGTCATTATTGCAGTCAGGTTCTGGTCTTTGAATAATCCCAAAATATCTTGAAAAATCTGGTCGGTTGTGCTGAAGGATTCCATGTCAATATCGAAACCAACATCAAACTTCATGGCAGCAAGAACAGCAACAGACACAGCCATGGGTACCTGCAAAAATTTAACAAACAAAACGACCAAGTGCAGAACTGTTTGGAGGGAAAGAAAATTCTTGCAGAGAAATCGAAAGCGCAAAGGAGAACGACGGCGAAAAATGAATTTTATATTAGGGTTCGACGCAGAATTGGAAAGATCGTTGAACTCAGTTCGACGATCGAGGCTTCTAAAGGAATTTGAAGAGTCTTCAACATCGTCGATCTCCGTTCGACGATATTGGAGAGCGTCGAGCTCCGTTCGACGATAGTTCAGGGAACAAAATTGTCGAGCGTCGTTCGACGATCATTGACCGGAAGAGATAGTTCATACTATCTGAGAAACGCTGAACTTAGTTCGACGATTTCGGAAATCGTCGATCTCCGTTCGACGATCTGGGGGAAAATCGTCGAGCGCAGTTCAGAGATCAGAAAAACTCTAAACACTAAGAAAAATTAGGATGTTTGCCTAGTCTTGGTCAATTTTTAAGCTCTCAAAATCTTGGATATTATTTAAGACTTCCTCCATCTAACATTCCTAACTGATTTAGGAAGAAGGTATGTTTCTTTTCATCCAATGGCTTGGTGAAAATATCTCCCCTTTGTAAATCAGTTGGGATATATTGTAGTTCAATTTTATTCTTTTCAACATTATCCCTTAAGAAATGATGTCTAATCTCTATGTGTTTTGTCCTACTATGGAGGACTGGATTTTGAGCTATAGAAATAGCACTAGTATTGTCACAAAAGATTTTAGACTTCTCTAAGTTGTATCCATAGTCTAGGAGTTGGTTTTGAATCCACAAGATTTGTGAACAACAACTGCCTGCAGCCATATATTCAGCTTCAGCAGTTGAAGTTGACACAGATGTTTGTTTCTTACAAAACCAAGAGACAAGTCTGTCACCAAGGAACTGAAAAGTTCCACTGGTGCTTTTCCTGTCAATTCTGCATCCAGCATAATCAGCATCAGAGAATCCAGTTAAATCAAATGCTGAATCTTTTGGATACCAGAGACCTAGATTTGGATAACTTTTAACATACCTGAGAATCCTCTTTACTAGTGTTAGGTGTGACTCTCTATGGCTTACTTGGAACCTAGCGCATATACATGTAGCAAACATTATATCTGGTCTACTAGCTGTAAGATACAGTAAAGAGTCAATCATTGCTCTATATGTTGTTTGATCAACAGGTTTCCCATGTTCATCAGCATCCAATACAGCATTAGTAGGCATGGGTGTTTTCATACAAGATGCTTCAGACATACCAAATTTTTTAACCAACTCATTTGCATATTTGGTTTGAGAAATAAAGATGCCTTCAGCATGTTGCTTGACTTGCAATCCTAGGAAGAAGGATAGCTCACCCATGCTACTTATCTCAAATTTAGAATGCATTAGGTTGGAAAACCTTCTGCACAATTTGGAGTCAGTAGAACCAAAAATAATATCGTCTACATAAATCTGTACTAGTAGGGTATGGGACTTATGGGTTCTAATAAAAAGAGTTTGGTCTACTCTACCCCTTATAAAACCATTTTCCAAAAGAAAGCATGCTAGGGTCTCATACTATGCTCTAGGAGCTTGCTTGAGACCATATAATGCTTTGTTCAATCTAAAAACATAATCAGGAGAAGTTGGAGAGATAAAACCTGGAGGTTGTCTGACATATACTTCCTCTTTGATGTCTCCATTTAAAAATGCACTTTTGACATCCATCTGATATACCTTGAAGCCTTTATGTGCTGCATAGGCTAAGAATATTCTGATGGCTTCTAATCTTGCAACTGGTGCAAAGATCTGGTCGTAGTCGATTCCTTCTTCTTGAGAGTATCCCTGAGCAACTAGCATTGCCGTGTTCCTTATAATTACTCCTTGATCATCCAATTTGTTTCTGAATACCCATTTTGTTCCAACAATGGAGTGATCCTTAGGCTTTGGCACTAGTTCTCATACTTTGTTTCTCTCAAATTGATGCAACTCCTCTTGCATTGCAATGATCCAGTGTGGATCTTGCTCTGCATCTTGAATGGACTGAGGTTCAATTTGAGATAGGAAGCAGGTGTGCAACAGGTTTTGGTTGACCTGATTTCTGGTTTGCACAGCAGCTGAGATTTCTCCAATTATTTGGGAAATTGGATGGTCTCTTGATGTTACTAAATCAACGGGGGATATTGATTGTTCACCAACCTGTGTTGTTATTTCCTCTTGTGGTACAACAACCGGCTCTTCAAGTTGTTCTTCAATATGTTGAGCATTTTCTTCATCTTCACTGCTTTCATCCTCTTGAGTAACCTGTAACTTGTTCAAGTCTGCAACTAGAGAATGTTCCTGCAAAGGTTCTATGGTAGAAGAGATCTTCTCCTTGAAAGACATGTTAGATTCATCAAATGAAATGTGAACAGATTTCTCAATTTTTAAAGATGATTTGTTATAGACCCTATAAGCCTTGTTGATCATGGAGTATCCCAGAAACACTCCTTCATCAGCTTTAGCTTGAAATTTTGCTAAATATTTCTTGTCATTGTTATGAATGTAGCAAATACAACCAAAGACTCTAAAATAATCAACTTTAGGTTTCTTCCCTTTGAGTAATTCATAGGGAGTCTTTCCCTTTAGTTTATGTATCAGACTTCTATTCAGCACATAGTTGGAGGTGTTCACTGCCTCTGCCCAAAAGGATAGAGGAAGGTGAGCATCTGACAACAATGTAGTGGCAGATTCAATAAGCGTTCTATTTTTCCTTTCAGCTACCCCATTTTGTTGAGGAGTTCTAGGAGCTGAGAAAGTATGCATGATCCCTTCACTCTTACAGAACTCTTGCATAAGAAGAGAATCAAACTCTGTCTCATGATCACTTCTGATCAGGGCAATGTGAGTATTGAACTCAATCTGTATATATTTGAGAAACTCTGTCAGACACTTAAAGTTATCAGACTTCTTCCTTAGAAAGAACACCCAAGTGAATCTAGAGAAGTCATCTACAACTACTAAAGTGTAGGATTTCCCTCCTAGGCTTTGTACTGTGATGGGTCCAAAAGATCCATGTGTAACAGATACAATATCCTAGGTGAATCACTCTTATTAAGTGACTTAAATCTGTTTTTAGTTTGCTTGCCTAATTGACAAGCCATGCAGAGTCCTTCCTCCTTGTAGGGGCCAGAAGGTAGTCCTCTAACAAGGTTGTCCTTGGATAGCCTAGCAATAGTTCTGAGGTTTAGGTGTCCTAGTCTCTTATGCCATAAAATATTTGGTCTACAGACTGAATTAAATAAGCAGATATCTACATCAGTTGAAAGAAAATCTACTAGATAGATGTTACCTTTCCTTTTACCTGTCAACACAGTTGTGTTGTCCTCTGACTTGATTTTGCATAAGGCTTTGCTGAAGGTCACCTGTTAGCCTTCATCACACAGCTGACTGATGCTTATTAAGTTGTGCTTCAGTCCTTCCATATAAGCTACCTTCTTGAAAGTTACTGATCCAATCTGGACTGCACCATATCCTTTAGTCTGTCCAAAGTTTTAATCACCAAAGATAACTTTGGGTCCAAGCTTGGCTCTAAAGGAAGTGAGGTTGTCTTTGTTCCCTGTCATGTGCTTAGAGCACCCACTATCCAAGTACCATTGCTGGTTAGATGTTGGATAGGTCTTCACCTGCACATAAGACAATTCATTTGTTTTTGACCCAGTTTACCTTGGGCCTAGGTTGATAACCTTTAAATTCTGAAATGAAAGACATCCCAGGTTGACTCTTATATCCTTCAGGATGATATCTCCTTGGAGGTATAATCCATTCAGTATAAGGGTTAAAGATTTGGGATGAAGGACCCTTAGGATTGAATTTTGATTTGCCTTTGAAAAATTTTCAAGAGCTCTGACCTCTGTTCGACGATCTTGGAGCTACGTTCGACGATCTTGGGTCAGATCATCGAGCTCCGTTCGACGGTCGACTATGGCTGAGGTCAGGTATTTGAGATCGTCGACCTGCGTTCAACGACTTTGGCTGAGATCGTCGATCTGCGTTCGACGATTTTGCCTGAGATCGTCGATCTGTTTTTGGCGATCGTCGATCTCCGTTTGGCGATCGTCGAGCTCTGTTCGACGATTTCTGCTGTGACTTAGTTTTTTGGGGCAGATCAGAATTTTTCCTAGCAAACTCTACAACTCCCTTTCCTTTGTCAGAAATGAATTTGATTGGAGTTGTTAGAACTATGGGTTGGCTGGATGAAGCACCCAAGCCCAGTGTACTATTGAATCTGGAGTTCACTGTGCTTGTGATGTCCATCAGCTTGATGCTTCTCCCATTAAGGGATTCTTCATGCTTCTTGGCCTCAGAGAGCTCACTTTTCAGTGAAGCTATCTGTTCCCTACAGCACTCCAACTCCTGAGAGAGTTTGAGGTTTTCTGACTTTAAAGTATTGTGTTCAGATAAATGATTTCTGAGAGAGATAATTTCTTTCTCAGACTTTAGCAGGTCTAAACACAATGCTTTAAATTCAGATTTAAAATCCTCTGAATTAAAATCAAAAGAACTGATTACCTGATCTTCTTTAGGTTGAGTCTCTGAATCTGACTCTGACTCCTCTTCTTTTGAATTGTGCTGTGAGGCATTGATTGTCATCATGCAGAACACTTTTTCTTCTGCATCATCTTCATCATCACTGGAGCTGGATGATGCTTCTGACTCTTCTTCAGTCTCACTCCAGGATTCAGCAACAAACCTCTTTCTTGTATGTTTGTTTTTGCTTGATGATGGTTTGCCATTGTCATTCCTCTTGGAGTCTTTCTCCTTTCTTTCCTGTCCCTTCTGTCCTTGTTTTTGTTTTCTGGACAGTCAGGAACTATGTGCCCTGGTTTCCTGCAAGCAAAGCAAATAATTTCTTTATTATTATTATTGATGGACTTATCATACCTTGGCTTATCATGTTCCTTGTATGATCTCCTTCTGAAGTCCTTTCTGGCCATCTTGTAAAATCTTTTGTCCAACAGACTGAGCAGTTCATCATTGTCTGTGGCTTTATCTTCAGGCAGATCTTCAGTTGCCTTGAAGGCCATGGTCTTCTCTTTTCTTGTGGCTGGTGAGGCAGCCTTCTGTTCTTCCTCTCTATTTTTGATAAGTAGCTCATAAGATTTGAGCTTACCCAATAGAGCTTCAGTAGTGATCTCATTCAGACTTCTGGCATCCTTAATTGGCCAGATTCTTGAATCCCAAGTGCTAGGGAAGCACATTAGAATCTTGTCATTGAGTTCAGTTAGTGAAATCTCTTTATCCAATGTCCTGAGTTCACTGACAATTAGACTTAGCTTGTTGTACATATCTCCCACTGACTCAGTTTCTCCCTTTTTGAAATTCTCATATTGAGAGATGAGATGGGATCTCCTATCCTTTCTCTCATCAGCTGAGCTTGAGACTATTTCTGAGAGTTTGTCCCAAATTTCCTTAGCTGAATTGCATTCAGCCACCTTTTGAAATATGTCATCAGACATTGTCTGGGCCAAGATGTTCATAGCCTTGGCATCAGCTACCTTCCATCTCTTGATATCAGCATCTGTTCCTGATAGAGGTGGAACAGCATTTGTACTTATGTTCTCTGGGGGTCTTGGACACACTGTCAAAACAGAGTTAAAAATATCTTCGTCAATAGAATTCATGTACAGTCTGATCCTTGCTTTCCAAAGTGCAAACTTGGATAGATTGCACACTGGAGGTCTGGTGCTAGCATAATCTTTGTTTTGGGCCATGATTTGTGAAAACAAAATCTAATGATAAAGTACAAAAGAAAACAGATCTAACTTGGGATCTTTGAGTTCAGGTGTTAGCCTGTACAACCAATCAGGTATGGTATGTTTAACCAACCTGGCTCTGATACCAATTGAAAGTACAGCTAGATCTGATATACTCTAGAGGGGGTGAATAGAGTATATGGTGCTTTGAAACTTTTTACAACAATTGTTGTAATAAGAGTGAGCAGGGAAGCAGTTGAAAATCTAATCACGGAACTAAGTTAATGAAAAGCTAATCACAGAACTAAGTTAATGAAAAGCTAATCACAGAAGAATCAAGGCCAGAAACAAAAATGAAAACAAGCAAAACCAGAAGACACAAGAAAATATAGTGGTTCCCCTAAACTTGGGTACATCCACTCTTCTACCACCCTAGGTAGGAATCCACTGCAGGATGAGTTGATCAGGTGTCCTGGGCACCAATGAGCTTTTGATAAGGTGCTCAAAAAACAGATCAGATTTTTTGATCAGGTGTCTTGCCACCAATGAGCTTTTAACAAGGTGCTCAAAAACCAAGCTCAAACTTTTGAAGGGAGTTTGAGAAACCCTTTACAGAGAGGTGGTGAGAGAGTGATAGCAGTCTTCTCTTTCTCAGATCAGCTGAGAAGAAAATGTGGATTTTTGATGTCAAAGCTCCCCCTGAATCCTTGAGATCTTCAGGAAAAGAAGCTTTGCTGAGGGTGATAGGCCTTCAAAGATTGAACTCCAGCAATAGATGATTTCAGTAATGACTGAAATGTTGGATGTCTGGAGTCTTGAAATATGTTGGCCTTGAACACTTGAAAACTAGGGAGATCTGAAGATTTTTGAAAAGGTTGATCTCCTTGGATGAGTGTTCTTGAGAATTCTTTGAGACAGAATATTTTGTTGAAGATTACTGATGTCTGTCTATGTGTGTTTGTGTATCTCTCTGTGATCTGTCTTGGAGATTCAAAAAATTCCTAACTTTTATTCTCTAGTACTGAACAAAACATTCTCTGAGAAGAATAGTCGTTGGTCTACATTAATTGCATCCTTAATTGCAAAATCTCTTCTGGAGGAAAGTCCATAGAAATATTCCGTGAAACTTGGTCCAGAATTGAATGAAAACGGCTAGGAAATCTTCAGAATTAATTGCAGAATAACTCCTTAACTGATTTGAATTTGAATCTAGAAACATCCTTGAAGTTATCTGAAAATGTCGAACTGAGCTCTGCTATCGTCGAACTGAGCTCAGCGATATGAATAAATACAGCAGCAAAATATCGTCGATCTGAGCTCAAAGACCGTCGAACTGAGCTCAGAGATAGAAATCCAAAACTGAGTCAAGACCGTCGACCTGAGCTCACCGATCGTCGAATGGAGTTCGACGATATGATGAAGTTGAGCTCAGCGATCGTCGAATGGAGTTCGACGATCTGATGAAGTTGAGCTCAACGATCGTCGAATGGAGTTCGACGATCTGTCGAAGTTAAGCTAGACGATCGTCGATCGGAGTTCGACGAATCGTCGTGCTGAGCTCGACGATATGACTTAGTCTCCAAACAGAAAATCTTGGTCTTCAGGGCAGCTTCCAAACCTAGACTTCAAACCCTTAGACTCAATTCTAATTGACCTATTGAGCTATACAGGAGGTCAAACATTTGTTTCCTAGAGACATAGTGATCCTGACCCAAATTAGTAATAGGGTGTTCCAACATCTTCCCCGCGTGAAAAATTTGCGCTCGGGCTTAAAATTCTCGTTAAGGCCTAAAATTCGTGCTCTGGCGAAAAATAGCGTCCGGGCGGAAAAATTGCGAGTAGACAAAAAAATTGCGTCCAGACGAATGCGACATTATGAATGAATGAATATTTAGATCATTATTTATGGACAAACTATCCAATCAGTTTGTTGCTTATTCATTATTTTTTTTATAAAATCTCTATTCAATCTGCAGTTTATTCTTCAACATAAGTTGTTCAAATAGAGCCCACATATGGAGTTTATCACCACACAATATATTTCATGGCATACAAAATCAAAATATGAAAAGCTCAATAGATACCAACCAGTGAAAGGATAGGGACTGGAGTTATCAGCCTCTACTCATAAGGTGGTCTAATGAGTGCCTTCGTTGCCCTAGGCTGAGGATGAACAAGATAAATGTTGTTGTTGTTGTTGTTGGTAAGAGTGACCTTTGTCTGCGAGTTGGTAAGGGTTGCCGCCTCAAACGGTAAGTTGATAGGCATCACTTTCTTAGCTGGTGAGCGGGAGGTTTGTTATAGAGCGGAAAAGGGTCGGGATATTCGGCTGGAATAGCAATACTATAACGACTTCATCCGTTCATATAGCACATAATAGAAGGTCCGGTCGGGGCCCCACACCATATGGCACAAAACATGCGGGGAAGTTACAGGTTAATACCACAACACAATCGCATCCTAACTCAGAGCATGATAGCGGAAGATTTTAACAATAATCTTGAACTCCACCCATGAATGTCCACTATATATATAAACAACCACATTTATATATAAAACTCTCGAAGAAATGTATAACAAATACATTATCGTTTGGCATTATGGGCTTACAGTTACTCTTTACCAGTGGATTCCAAACATCAGAGCGCAAGCCGGCCACATATGAGCAAAACATAATATTTTTTGCTTAGTCTTCAAGGGCTAGTAGCAGCAACAGTAGCAACAACAGTAGGGATTTTAGCCCTTATGTGTCCCACTCGACTCTCCAACACATGCACAAGGACAGCCCACCAAACGGTGGCAAACAAGGCAACGGTCAGCATTCAGCTGACCAATTTATAACGACACTACTCATTTCCCGGGGCAGTGGTATTCCTTCCATGCAGGCATAGAAATTCATAGGCAGAGATATATATATATCACACATTATGCTCTCACGTACAAACAATCCATCACAACCGTCAGCCACGCAGCCCGACGATCCGTGCACTCAGGACACATTCTTGGTGTACTGGCGAATCAGGGTCCCACCACCATTCCAGGTCCGAAACCCGATGGTAAAATTGAGCATTTAGACTTTCTAGCGCGGGGGCCTAAGACTCTCATATGCGCTCCAACTAACCACACTTTCAAGTCTTCAAGTCAGACGGACAAAACGTAGGGACAGATCAGCCACCCCTCGTTGCTCAAGTCGTCGTGCCATCACCGAATACCAACGTACTCGAGGCCAAATATAAGGAGCGGGTCGGTTTCACCTTTACTATTCAGCACGAGGCCTTTTTAAGAGCTCATCAAGCTCATAATAGCCATACTATCTACCAAGGACTGGCTTCACAATATCCACAATATCCACCAAGGGACTGGCTTCACAATAGCCACAATGTCCACCAAGGGAATGGCTTCACAATAGCCACAATGTCCACCAAGGGACTGGCTTCACAATAGCCACAATGTCCACCACGGACTAGCTTCACAATCAATAAGGGGAGTTCATGTTAGCGTCCTTCACAATCGCTTAGGGGGTTCTGCAGAACTCACTTTCTGTACCCAACTCTGCCCAAACCCTGCAGCATCCTGCAGTGCCAGAAAACCGGTCTTGCCATAGCACACAGCACAAGCATCACAAGGGTATTTTACTAGACTACCACTCCAGTACTTCCTGCTACTGCCCTTCACAGGTCCAACCCATCGACTCCACAAACTACATGTTTATCCACGGAGTCTTCTCCGGTGTGCAAATGAAACATCACCAATCCAGACCAACCTGTCTAAATGGGATTCACACAACATGCCTATTTCGTACTACACATTTCCGGATCTATATGTAAGACTATTGAGGATTCCAGGAATTAACCCAAGGAAATCCCTTCGTAATCCACCCGCTGGTGGGGGAAATCCATGCACATGCAAAAAAGAAGGACTTCACATGTCCAAGAAGGAAGATCGTTACCCTTGACAACCTCTTTGGAGCCATGGAATTCTAGCCGGTTGGAAAGCACTGCATCGGCCTTGCCTCCACAAATCTGGCCTCGGATCTCAATTTGGAACTCGGAAGCTCCACCGGTGGTCGGATCCCTATCTCCTGCTCCTCCTTCCTCTTCCTTCTCTCTAGCACTTTTAGAAAGAGAATGGCCCAAGCTATAAGATAATCCTCTTCTCAATTCTTGGTTATTAACCAGCAGGGAGAAGCCTGGGCCATGAAATCCCGGATGAAGGAAATGAACGGCCATAAATCGCCCACACATGTCTATTTTTGGGCTGACACGGCCTGTGACAAGCCCGTGTCACAGGTCGTGTACCTTAAGCGGCACATAACTAACTTACCCAGAGCAGGACACGACCATGTGATACGCTCGTGTCACAGGCTGTGTGCCCTGACACGCCTTCAGACATGCCCGTGTCTATGGTCGTGTACCTCAGGCGGCACACAACCGATTCAACCCGAATAGGATACGGCCATGTGACACGCCCGTGTCACAGGCCGTGTGCCCCGAGACACACCCGTGTCCTGCCCGTGTTCACAAGTCCTCAATGCCTTGGACAAATCCAGAGAAGGACACGGCCATGTGACACGCTCATGTCACATTTGACACGCCCGTGTCACATGTCGTGTTCCCCACTCGAGGATCATCGAGCACATTTACTTTAGTGGAGGTCGACGAACCAGAGGAGGACACGCCCGTGTCGCAGGGCGTGTTCCCTCTCGAGAACTCATCGAGTGTATTTCGTCGAGCACTCGAAAGGCAGCTCAACCATACAGAGCAGGGCACGGCCTGGGACACGCCCGTGTCCTAGGCCGTGTTGCCTAGCCTGAACCCAATCTTGGGATTTGGGGTGTTACAACCCTCCCCTCCTTACAAGAAATTTCATCCCGAAATTTATACAAAGTAAGGAAATAAAAAGCAAGATGTTATAACTCCACAAAAGTTTGATACACCTTGACACGCATTGCACAACAGTGTTACACAAACAGCTTGGGAAATTCAGCTCGCATGGTCTGCTCTCGCTCTCATGTTAGCTCCTCATAACCACAGTTGTCCCACCGGACTTTGACCATCCCGATTTTCTTATTCCGCGACTATTTATCGGCACTATCCTCGATCTGAATAGACCTAACCTTCATTGTTAGTCCATACTCAACCGGCACACGATCGTTCTCAATCACTTTAGTTGGATCTTTGACGGCTTTCTGAAGCACAGATATGTGAAATACATCATGCAATCCACTCAATTCTGCCGAAAGAGCTAGCCGATAGGCAGCTTCCCCAACTCGCTCCACCACTTCAAACGGACCAAGATATCTCGGACTCAACTCTTTCAGACGCTGAATCCTGGACACGTCTTTTAAGGGCTTAATCTTCAAATATACCTAATCGCCCACCTTGAACTCCACGTTCTGGTGCTTGGCGTAGTAGTATTTTGCTTGTCGATCCCAGACTATCAGTAGCCTCTCCCGACAAGAGCATATCATCGAGTTAGCTTCATTGACTTCTTTACGCTTATATAGTTTGGTTTTGCCTGCTTCTGCCCAAGCTAACGGTGTACGACATTTATGACCATACAAAGCTTCAAACGGTGCCATACTGATGCTTGCTTGGTAGCTATTGTTATAGGCAAACTCCACCATATAGAGATGATCTTCCCATCTCTTACCAAAATCCAGGGCACACATTAAGAGCATTTCCTCCATTGTTCTATTGGTCCTCTCAGTCTGGCCATCCGTTTAGGGATGAAAGGTTGTACTGAACGTCAACTTTGTTCCTAACAATTGATGGATTAGCCTTCAATCGTTCGATGTGAATCGCCCATCACGGTCACTCATGATGCTATGGGGAACACCGTGCAATCGTACGATCTGTTTAACATATAGTTTCACCAAGACTTCCACTGAATCGTCCCGCTTGTTTGGAAGGAAGTGAGTCACTTTTGTCAACCGGTCTACAATCACCCAGATTGAATCATTCCCACATTGAGATCTCAGCAACCCGTGCACGAAATCCATTGAAATATCATCAAACTTCCATTCCAGAATCGGTAACGACTTCAAGAAACCTCCGGGCTTCTGGCATTCCGCTTTAACCAAAGCACAAGTTTGACATTTAGCCACATAATGTGTTATGTCTTTCTTTAGTCCTGGCCACCAGAACAACTTTTTCATATCCTTGAACATCTTTATGCTCCCAGGGTGAATTGAGTATTTTGTAAAGTGAGCTTCATACATCAATTTTTCTCTCAACTTACCCATACTCGGGACGCAAAAACGACCATCTTTCTGCAAAAGGTCGTCATCCCAGGAGAATTGGTGATCTAGCCCATCTTTTGCATAGCGTTGGAGACTTTCATCAAACTCTGTTTCTCATCGAACTCTATCCGCAAGGTTATATTGTACCTCCATCCAGTTTAAGCATGCATTGGTTGTGGAATTCTTGTCAACATAAGAAATTTCTTACGCTTCCAAATCCTAGATCAGACACTCATCATGCATCTGCAACCAATTTGTCCTCGACGGAGTCCTACGACTCAAGAAATCAGCGACCATATTTCCCTTCCCGGGAGTATAATGAATATCAAAGGTGTAGTCCCCAAGGAACTCCATCCACCTTCGTTGTCGCATATTCAGATCCTTCTGATCCAACAAGTACTTTAGGCTCTTATGGTCCGTAAAGATATCCACTTTTACGCCATAAAGATAATGTCGCCATAACTTAAGTGCAAAGATCACCGTCGCCAACTCCAAGTCATGGACGGGATAATTTCGCTCATGCACTTTCAACTGGCGCGAGCCATAAGCAATGACCTTTCCAAACTGCAGAAGAACGCAGCCTAAGCAGCTCCCTGAAGCATCACTATAGATCCCATAGTTGTATGTACCACATGACGACATCAACACAGGCACCGTGAACAAACGACTCTTTAGCTCTTCCAAAGCTCGTGCGCACTCTGGCGTCCAAATGAATTATAGTAGCCTTCCTCGTCAATGTGGTCAGAGGCAAAGCGATCCGCGAGAAGTTTTCCACAAAATATCTATAGTAGTCTGGCAGTCCAAGGAAACTCCTGACTTCAGCCACCGAAGACAACACCGGCCACTCATGTATGGCTCTTATCTTTGACGGATCTACTATTATGCCCTCTCCACTTACCACATGGCCAATAAAAGCCACTGACGACAACTAAAACTCACACTTTGAGAACTTGGCATAGAGTTTATTCCTCTGCAAGGTATGCAACACCAACCGCAAGTGGTTTTCATGATCAGCTTCCGATTAAGAGTACACCAAGATATCATCAATGAATACAATCACAAAGAAGTCTAAGTACTCTCGGAACGTTCGGTGCATTAGGTACATGAACACCGATGGCGCATTACATAGCCCAAACGGCATAACAGTGAACTCATAACGACCATATCGTGTTCCAAATGCGGTCTTGTGAATGTCACCTTCCTGAATCCTCAATTGGTAATATCCAGATTTCAAATCCAATTTGGAATAGATGGTTGATCCCACTAGCTGATCGAACAATGCATCTATCCGTGGAATCGGATACTTGTTCTTCTCTGTCAGTTTATTCAATTCACGATAATCAATACATAATCGCAAACCACAGTCCTTTTTTTCACAAACAGAACGGGTGCGCTCCAAGGTTACATACTTAGGCATATATATCCCTGCTCCAGCAACTCTTGTAATTGGACTTTTAATTCAGTCATTTCTTTTGGCGCGACGCGATATGGCGAGTGAGCCACAAGTTTCGCACCTAGCACCAACTCAGTCGTGAAGTCGATCTCCCGCTGGGGTGGTAGCATAGGAAGATCCTTAGGAAACACATCCAAAAACTTCGATACAATCGGAACATCACTCACATTGGCCTTTATCTCAGCAGCCTGAATCAGCGTGAAGAATAACTTCGCGCCCTTCCGAACAGCATTGACGACTTGGAGTGCAGACATCAAGGTCCCACTCACTCCTCATATACCAGCGAACTTAGTCTCAAGCTCGGTATTTTGGCCCAGTGTGATCTCTTTTGACTTGCAATCAATAAAGGCACGCTGCTCCGAGAGTCAGTCCATACCAAAGATCACATCAAATTTCGATATCGGCAGCATATATGCATTCAAATAGAAAATCCCGACTTCCAATTTGAACAACCACATCGCAAGCCCTATCCGCAAGCATCAAACATCCATTTGGCAATAATACCTTTAAGCTCTCTGTCTTCACATGACTAGGTACTCCAATTCGAGCTACAAAGTCCTTAGACATAAATGAATGCGAAGCACCCGTATCAAATAGTGCTCTCGCTAGCGTGTTCCGAATCATAACAAAGCCTGTGGCAACCACATCACACACAAGCTACACACAAAACATGCAATAAGAAAATCAATCAAGAACTTAACTCGTACCTATGACGACGTCACTTTGCTTTATGGCATCCCGCTGGCCAAGATTATAGACTCGGGGCTGCACCTGGGATGCAGAGGACTCCACCACTGCCTTTCCCTTCTCAGCATAAGACACTCTCGTCTTCTTTTCACCCTTTGGTGGACCAACCCGACAGTCACGGGCTATATGCCCCCACTCTACCACAAGTAAAGCAGGTACGAGTCTCTGGCCTTGACGTTTCCCCTGACAGGACTGTTGAAGGAGCTTGCCTAGAAGGCTTGGACCTCTTGCCCCATTTCTTTTGATAGTACGATTTTGCAGGTCGGGGTGCTTTGAACTCTGGCTTTGTCACAGCCAAGGCCCTTTTTCCTTGCACCTGCTTCATATCTTTCTCCAGCGCACACGCAGTATCGACCAATGCCTGAAACCCTTGGTTTACCGAACTCAAGAGCAGGAATCGCAACTCATCCCTCAATCCTTCGCAGAACCTATTGGTTTTCTGCTGCTCATCGGCGAAGATAGAACCTGCATAACGTTCCAATTTTGTGAACTCATGCAGGTAAGTCTCAACACTACTTTCTCCTTGCATTAGCAGTTGGAACTCATTTTCCATGGCAATGCGTTGCACCGCTGGTAGGTACTTTGCCAGTAATAGTCGCGAGAACTCCTCAATCGAAACTTGTGTTAACTGCCTGCCCGCTAAGTGGTGTAACTCGATCTTGTCCCACCATAGTCAAGCCTCTCCTTCCAATAAGAAGGTGGCCAAGGTGACC
This sequence comes from Platanthera guangdongensis, assembly GCA_039583875.1. NCBI lineage: Eukaryota > Viridiplantae > Streptophyta > Magnoliopsida > Asparagales > Orchidaceae > Platanthera > Platanthera guangdongensis. The sequence goes on from CM077165.1 coordinate 22,705,380, forward strand.
TTTTGATCTTCCTTTATCCTGATCGCCGTCAATATATGCTTGATGTGTGACAACCAATCCTCCGCCTGCGTTGGGGATCCCACACCCGTAAACGTAGGAGGATTAAAGCTCATGAACTGCTTCAACTGTCGTTCGGCTGCTCGCGCATCAACAGCCGCAACAGGTTCTGGCCTTCCACCAACCTATTCTAACACCACTGCCGGCTGCACTTGCCCACAAGGCTGTGCTTGAAACATTGCAAACAGCGCCTCAGCAACTAAGCGGACGACTTTCGTAGAAGGGGAAGGTGTAGGCACCTCAGCTGGTGTCGTACTCTCATCAGAACGCTAGGGCTCCGACTGCCCAGCACCACTACGAGTCACCCATAGGTGAACAAGACACACATTAGCGACCACACAAAAGCAATAACAACAATTTAGGAACGTGTAGGTTCCTCAAACAAGTGTATTTGCATTTCTAAGTGGACATTCAAGAGTTCATTAATGTTAACGCGGTTCGCATGTACACGTGCTCGCCACCCCACAAAAGAATTCGACCACGAATTCGAAAGGGAAAGATCGAGACAGTCTGATACAAAAATGTAACGACTCCATCCGTTCATATAGCATATAATAGAAGGTCCGGCCTGGGCCCCACACCATATATGATGCAGGCTACGTCTCCTAACGAACCGCAATGGACAAACGACACTGAATCGTTCTCTCACGTTCCAATTCTACGTTCGCACAATCAAATGGTTTAGTTCTTAATTTTGTCTTTTAACACACGAGATTAATTTAATACGGGTAATCCTTGTTAGCCCAACAATACCACAACATTAACAACACCTAAAATTATGACTCCTAACCGCTCCAATATTTGTCGTGTACAACGCAATGTCACAACCACAATTCGAGAAGAACTTGACTAAAAAGTACGATCCAAAATTAGTCTTGTTCGCTCCCAAAAAATCTGAATATAACATTAAGATTCACCAATGCTTTAGAGATCTAATAAGGGCTATTTGCCAATATTTGGATCAAGCGAAAAGGATCCACCCGATTCGGATTCGATTAATGAAATTGAAGAACATAAAAGACAAAATCATATTTTTAAAATGAAGGATTCAAAAGCCGCGGATAAAAGTCGACGTCTCGTAACCTCCAACTAATTAATAAATGAATCACACAAGAGTAGATATTTTCGTTACACAATCCCAAGCAATAGACCTTCAAATCTTCCACAAGGATGAGTAGAGGAATCACACGACGAAGGTGGAAAGATCCACTCCCACGAAATTCCATGGAGCCGCATCGGAAGGAGAAGACACACGTTGTTTTATTTGGAGTCACCGGAGGAAATCCACGTAAGATGATACGTGAAAGTTCCTTAGGTTTCTTCAAGAGGAAAGGGAGGGGATTGGAGAGAAGTGGTCGGCCATAAGGGCTTAGAGGAGGAGGGGAGGGATGGGTGGTGGCCAAACTAGCCAAGGGAGAGAGGAGGGAGGGTGGCCGAGAGGCACCAAGAAGAGGAGGGGAGTGGTGGTGGCCGAACCTAGCCAAAGAGGAGGAGAAAGGAGGTGGGTGGCCAAAATTTGCCAAGAGGAGAGAGAAGGGAGGGGGTGGCCACAAGAGGGAGAAGGAAAAATTCTCAAAGTAGAATTAGGGTTTTTTCTTTTCATTTATCTCTATTCTTTTCATTACCCATGCAAGCATATATATATATATATATATATATATATATATATATATATATATATATATATATATATATATATATGATACACCACTCAATCTCCACCATACAACAATAATCTAAAACTTAGATGGTTATAGGCAACACATCTTCAACATAAAGATTGAAATAACAATGGAAATAACAATAACATGAAATAAAATTCTAAAAGTGAAAAAGCTTAAAAATTAAATAAAATGCTTAAAAATATATAATTATAAATATATAATTTATAACCATATATTTTTATGTGATGGTAACGGAGGACGACATGCATAACATGTAGCGGAGATTTGGCGCGGCGTTGGTGATGGATGTCGCGGTAGAATCTCATCTTCAAGCTTGCGGCAATGAGCGTCCCAATAAATAAACTCTCTGTGGCGGAGATCAGCGGCCTTATCAGCAACGTCATCATAAACAAGTGGCGGGACTTCGCCGCCAACAATCAACCGGTCACGAGCATTACGAGCATATGGCCAGACCTCTTCTCCATCAATCCTCCCCCACTCAAAATCACCCATCACCGATGAGTGTCCTGGGAGAGAGTGGTGGAATAAAGCAGCCTCGAAATGTAGTACAACGAGCTCCCAAATAATAGCCGGGAGTAACATGTGAAGCATTACCAAAACAATCAAGGTTTCCAAAAAACTAGACATAAATGTGACAGAAAGAAAAATGACGTTTGTCTTGCCAACCAGTGCAAGTACCATGGAATCCCAGTGGAAGATAGATACGACAATAACTTCACTCCCCAACCCATGAGAACATTTAGTGGGAGGAAGAAACGACAGATAAAGTCACTCTAGAGGAGGAGAAACATACGACATAAAATCCGGGACGTTGAAAATGGGAGAAACACCCCAATCATTCATAAAATCCAAAAAATCGTAATGTCTCGATTTTCAATATAAATCAGGTACGAGTCAGCTTTCCTAAATATTATGTTCAAGATGGTGTCGGTCAGCAACCGATCGGGAGGTGAACGCACTAAAATTGCACCATCAACTTGTAAGTTGGGTACACTCGGGAGTAAGTTGACATGCAAATGACACGACTCATATTGGATAGCTATGGCCACAAGAGTGGGTGCATAGATATCGTGGCATGGTTGAAAATAAGGTGGTGCTAATTGGTTTAATTGATTTAATTTATATTTAACGTTTAGCGGACGCAAACCAAGAGACACACCCGTCACGAAATCAGAAGTGGACACAATAGACAACCTCATCGTAGACGTATAATCAGAGAATTGAGTAATCATAGGAAATTTGAAAGATATAGAACTACAAAATGTTGTGACAAGGCCGAACACGAATTCTAACAATTCACTAATACATATCTTACGAGATATATCCAATGGAGGGGCTACTAACGTAGGCAGTACCAAATGTCTCGGGCTAGTTATAACAAATCCGTGTCCAACAAAGTGATCTAGTCGAGTTACATGATCCGGAAAGAGGAGCGGAAAAGTCAGATCCGGAGGAAGAACAAAATCATATTGACTGCCACATAATGGAGTTCTCATCAAAGAAAATTCTTCCGGATTAATACTACTCAAAACATTCAAGAATATTCTTCCCTCGCTAGGTAATTCTTCTAACGCACTAGTTTGGTCATCTAACTCAGGATGATCGGGAAACTCCTCAACTAATATGGGTGACAGACCCGAGATATGATCGAGGATGGGTCGGTTAATTATATGGGGTGCACTGGCACTTTAGAGGAGAGCTCCTCTTCCATGTCACTGGGGTAACCGAATTCCTCAACATCGCTAAGCTCGTCAAAGATGCCAACATCACCTTCAACGGTGGGCTCATTCAAAAGCACTGGCTCTGAATCAATAGAAGAGTCAATGACTGGAAAATAACTCTTGGGGGAGGATCCTAATAAGACAGAGGTCGAAGGCTGAACTAGGCACTCAATAGTATAGGGATCTGACGTACCCCCAGCATCGTGTGAAATTATTGTGGGATAACCCACACTGCTTGGAACACTCTCACCCCGCAGGCTCATGGCACTCCTAGCAGTAACAACCATGGAATCTCGACCAATGGATCTAACATGCTCCCTTTTCCTAGCGGTGGATGGAAGTACACATCGTGAAGACATACCAGTCTGGGGAAAGGTTCTAACTTGAGGGCTAAGCTCACTCCTATCATCAGATACGGGTCTAGTGCCCTGGCGTAATGTAGCCACTTCATCGAACATCCATGCGGAAGCGTACTGATCGGTGAGGAGGCTCTTCATGACCGGCCAACCTATATAAGACCCAATACGTCTTTCCTCGTTGAACCAGAAAGTCTGGGCTTGACCCACTAACTGTTTGCTCGCCACTGGGACCTTGTGGAGGTCTCATAGACCAAGACACTCGAAATAACGTTCTATCCCAACAACCCAATTAAGGAAGATTTGAAGACCTCCCAACCCATAATAGGTGGGAGCAACGCTCCTAGACGACCAAGATAAGTCAACCTCCAGCCCACGACGACGGTCCTGACGATGGTAGGGTTGCCTAGGGGATGGTGGTGTCGCTTGGTTAGCCGCCAGTTGCCTAAACAAGTCCCTAATTTCACCCATTATAGGTGAATGAACTGGTTTCCTAACATTCAACATGAATCCAGAAGATTTGAATTGCAAAACGTTAACATCATGGGCCATTTTAGTGGTGACGGGACAGAAAATGTTCTACTCGAATCTGGTGCACATGCAATGGAATGGTGACTCTGATCCTATAAAATTGTAACAGATGGAATTGTTCCCGCTAAACCACTAAGGCAATAGATATATTTTTTGTATTTTCTTACTGAAAATAAATAGAAGATTATCAAATAATTTTTTTGAATTTTTTTTCAGTAAAATAAAAATTTAGGTCGCTATTGGTAGACCAGAAGAAATTTGTTTTGTAATTTTTTGACAAATAAACGTGAAGGACAAATGCGTGTCGACGTCCTAAGAAAATGGGGTGGGTGCCAATTAGGAAATTGACGTGAACCTGGATCTGATACCAAATTGATGCAGGCTACGTCTCCTGACGAACCGCAATGGACAAACGACACTGAATCGTTCTCTCACGTTCCAATTCTACGTTCGCACAATCAAATGGTTTAGTTCTTAATTGAGGTCTTTTAACACGCGAGATTAATTTAACACGCGTAATCCTTGTTAGCCCAACAATACCACAACATTCACAACACCTAAAATTATGACTCCTAATCGCTCCAATATTTGTCGTGTATAACGCACCATCACAACCACAATCCGAGAAGAACTCGACTAAAAAATACGATCCAAAATTAGTACAGTTCGCTCCCAAAAAATCTGAATATAACATTAAGGTTCGCCAATCCTTTAGAGATCTAATAAGAGCTATTTGCCAATATTTGGATCAAGCGAAAAGGATCCACCCGATCCGGATTCGATTAATGAAATTGAAGAACATAAACGACAAAATCAGATTTTTAAAGTGACGGATTCAAAAGCCGCGGATAAAACTCGACGTCTCGCAACCTCCAACTAATTAATAAAGGAATCACACAAGAGTAGATATTTTCGTTACCTAATCCCAAGCAATAGACCTTCAAATCTTCCACAAGGATGAGTGGAGGAATCACACGACGAAGGTGGAAAGATCCACTCCCACGAAATTCCACGGAGCCGCACCGGAAGGAGAAGACGCACGTCGTTTTCTTCGGAGTCACCGGAGGAGATCCACGGAAGATGATACGTGAAAGTTCCTTAGGTTTCTTCAAGAGGAAAGGGATGGGATTAGAGAGAAGTGGTCGGCTACAAGGGCTTAGAGGAGGAGGGGAGGGATGGGTGGTGGCCGAACTAGCCAAGGGAGAGAGGGGGAGGGTGGCTGAGAGGCACCAAGAAGGGGAGAGGAGAGGTGGTGGCCGAACCTAGCCAAATAGGAGGAGAAAGGAGGTGGGTGGCCGAAATTTGCCAAGAGGAGGGAGGAGGGGGCGACCACAAGAGGAAGAGGGAAAAATTCCCAAAGTAGAATTAGGGTTTTTTTCTTTTCATTTATCTCTATTTTTTTCATTACCCATGCAAGCATATATATAGGATACATCACTCAATCTCCACCATACAACAATAATCTAAAACTTAGATGGTTATAGGCAACCCATCTCCAACATAAAAATTGAAATAACAATTGAAATAACAATAACATGAAATAAAATGCTAAAAGAGAAAAAGCTTAAAAATTAAATAAAAAGCTTAAAAATATATAGTTATAAATATATTATTTATAACCATATATTTTTATGTGACGGTAACGGAAGACGACATGCATAACATGTAGTGGAGATTTGGCACGGCGTTGGCGATGGATGTCGCGGTAGAATCTCATCTTCAAGCTTGCGGCAACGAGCGTCCCAATCAACAAACTCTCTGTGGCGGAGATCAGCGGCCTTATCAGCAACGTCATCATGAACAAGTGGCGGGACTTCGCCGACAACAATCAACCGATCACAAGCATTACGAGCACATGGACGGACTTCTTCACCATCAATATGCCACAAAACAGGCGGGGAAGTTACAGGTTAATACCACAACACAATCACATCATAACTCAGAGCATGCTAGCGGAAGATTTTAACAATAATCTTGAACTCCACCCATGAATGTCCACTATATATATAAACAACCACATTTATATATAAAACTCTCGAAGGAATGTATAGCAAATACAATACCGTTTGGCCTTGTGGCCTTATAGTTACTCTTTCTAAGTGGATTCCAAACATCGACGCGCAGGCCGGCCACACATGAGCAAAACACAATATTCTTTGCTTAGCCTTCAAGGGCTAGCAGCAACAACAACAACAACAGCGGGGATTTCAGCCCTTATGTGTCCCGCTCAGCTCTACAGCAGCTGCACAAGGACAACCCACCAAATGGTGGCAAACAAGGCAACGATCAGCATTCAGCTGACCAATTTATAACGACCCTACCCCTTTCCTAGGGCAGTGATATTCCTTCCCTGCACGCATAACAATTCATAGACAGAGATATATATATCACACATTGTGCTCTCACGCACAAACAATCCATCACAACCGTCAGCCACGCGGCCCGACGATCCGTGCACTCAGGGCGCATTCTTGGTGTATTGGCGAACCAGGGTCCCACCAACGTTCTAGGTCCGAAACCCGACGGTAAAATTGAGCATTTAGTCTTACTGGCGCACAGGCCTAAGACTCTCATTATGCGCTCCAACTGACTGCACTTTCAGGTCTTCGAGTCGGACGGACATAATGCAGGTACGGATCAGCCACCCCCAATTGCTCAAGTCGCCTTGCCATCACCAAATACTAACATACTCGAGGCCAAATATAAGGCGCGGGTCAGTTTCACCTTTCCTGTTCGACACGATGCCTTTTCAAGAGCTCATCAAGCTCACAATAACCATACTGTCCACCAAGGACTGGCTTCACAATAGCCACAATGTCCATCAAGGGACTGACTTCACAATAGCCACAATATCCACCAAGGGACTGGCTTCATGATGAGTCCAAATTGTACACTGATTTTTGGACTCATCTGGGCCAGTTTTATCATCTTAGCACTACACTCGAGAGCCATAACTACTTATATTTGCTTACGTGCCTATTTCATGATTAAGTGCACTTTAGGCCCGTTCGTTTCTGTGTGCTTTATTTGTTGCTGTGTTTTTATTGTTCTTTAGCCTTGTCGTGGGAATGTGGTGTGCACGTTTGGTGGTCTATCTGCCTCTTCTGCTAGTACAGGGTTCGTGTGTGTGCTCCAGAACCGCTCGGGAGACCCCGACGATGCAGGAATACTGCGCACGACCACTAGACTTATTGCGCACGACCACTGGTCGTGCGCCACCGATCATGCGCATTACATTCTCATTTTTTCTAATTCTGCCCGGGTAATCGCACGAGCACTGGTCATAGTGCGCACGACCACTGGTCGTGCGCCACTGCTCGTGCGCGTTTGCCACTTGCTTTCGGCAATTCTGTCCCTGCCAATCGCACGATCAGTGGATTTAGTGTGCACGACCACTGGTCGTGCGCCACTGATCGTGCGCATTTTTGCTGATGTTTCTATCTAGGTTGCAGGTCTAATTGGAAATGGCGCACGATCATCGACCGACAGTGCGCACGACCACTGGTCATGCGCCACTGATCGTGCGCTCTGCTTTTGCTGCCTCCGTATTTAAGGCCCTCCTCCGCGATTTAAGTCAACGCCCGTCATTTGCTGCGATCGGGGAGTGCGCGGGAAGCGCCATTTTACTTCTCCAGCTGCTCCATCACCTCCACCTTCATCAGGAGTCCATAGCCGGCTATTCCGAAGCTTTTTAAACTCTCCGGCGAAGCTCCCGGCCATTGACGACTTCAACTCCAAGCTTTCCACCGGAGTTGGTGAAGAAGATAACCTAGAGAACGGACTTAAAGGCCTTCGAGGTGACAGCTCGTTGGTACCGGAAGCCTCCTCGGACTGAGCCCGGAAGCGGATTGACAACTCGCTATTCCGGCCACGACCTGCGGTAGATCTTCACTCACTTTTGGTTTACTCCTCTTCCCCTTCCTCTGTAGTATGGAATGATTTAACATTGCAATGAACATCAAGTTTTATTCTATATCTAATGGGATGTTTGTAGTTTTCTTATGCTTGTGAGTAGTGTTTGTGAATGCGCCTCGCTCACTCCACATCCACTACATACTCGTGTCTCACCCGATTGCACTCCACATAAGAGCACTTCCATCCATTAGCTTTCCGTCCACTCGCCCAACTGAAGTTCGACATCGCGGCCGAAACACTCACTTCACCTTGCGAAGCGGTGCCTTCGACCCGCATAGCTTTTATTAGTTTATTAGATCAAACAACCACAATCTCTCAAGTCCCCTTTTTACACTTTTTCTAAGTATAACCCTCATAACAACATTTTCTGAACTGTTACCGTTCTATGCTAATTGCATTCCTCAAGAGACCGACACTCGGGGATTTATTCCCAAACTTTATTACTTGTACGACCGGTGCGCTTGCCGATTTACACGCATCAAGTTTTTGGCGCCATTGTCGGGGAATGCAACTGTAGAGCGACTCAGGATGACTGAAAATATTGTTATAAGAGTTAGTGTTTTTTTTACTGATGTTTCCTTCTATTGTGTTTGCCGCAGTGAATGCAGGGCCGAGCTACAAGATATTTTGTCGCCTACGACCCAGAGATCGAACGTATTATCCTAGCGCGAAGACGCGCCGCAGCCATCACTTTTGCCCCAATGGGAGACCAGCTGAATATTGATGCAGGCAACCGAGTTGGAGGGATACCTCATGGCGAAAGAAATGGCGACGAAAATGAAGTGAACCCTCCCCAGGTCCGCAGCATGAGGGATTATACTACACTTGCTGTCGGGAGCATATACCCCGGTTTCGAACCTGCTATTACCAACCCACAGTTCGAGATTAAACTAGCTATTCTGAATATCATTCAGAACAATGCTCAGTTCTCCAGAATGGCCACTGAAGACGCCCATCTTCACCTTGCAGAATTCTCTGAAATCTGCGCCACATTCCGCTACGCTGGAATCCCAGACGAAACAGTCAAGCTCCACCTCTTCCCTTTTTCATTAAGGGACAAAGCCAAGACATGGCTTCACTCCCTCCCACCTGGAATAGCCACCACCTGGGAGGCTTTGACCACAAAATTCCTAGCTAAGTTCCATCCGGTAAATCGGATCGTGAGCATGAGGCGCGCAATTGCCAACTTCCGGCAAGCCGATCAAGAAATTTTACCCGAAGTTTGGGAACGTTTCAATGAGCTGCTGAGGAAGTGCCCTAATCATGGATTCCAAACGTGGAACCTCGTCGAAAGTTTCTACTTCGCTATTGATCCCCACCACCGAGCCATGATCGATGCCGCCTCTGGAGGAGCAATCATGAATCTTGCTCCAGATGATGCTCTGAGAATCTTACAAGACACCGCCACCCACAACGCTTACTGGACCGCTGGAAGAAACATCCCACGACGCACAAGTGGAGTATTTTTCGTGGATATCCCCAAGCCTGCTGCCGCCACCCCAGTGATGGCAATCTCATGCCAAGGGTGCGGAAGCACCGACCACCACAGCTTCGAATGCTTAGGAGTTGAGGTACAAAACGAATCTTCTTTTATGAATGAGTCAGTTAATTTTGTAGCCAATCAAAATAGGGGAGTGCCTTACGGGAACACATACAACCCGGGGGTGAGAAACCACCCTAACTTTTCTTGGAATCCTAACGCATCTGGCCAAAGATGGCAACCGGGGCAGCATCAAAATGATGCGTATGCCTCCGGAAGCCAACCGCGGCCGCCTCAACCGAATTATTCCCAAGGGCCCCCCGTCGTTAAAAAAAGTTCTTTGGAAGAGATGTTCGAGAAATTCGTTGAAATTTCCCAAACCAACATGACAATTCAAGCCGCCTCGATGCGCAAACTGGAGGTTCAATTGGGCCAATTGGCCCAAGTGGTTTCCGAGCGCACCCAAGGCACCTTACCTAGTAACACCGAAAAGAACCCCCATGAACAAGGTAAAAGCCTTGGGGAGGAAAATTTGGGAAACCGCAATGAACTCGTCATCAATTGTAAAATAAACAACATCGAAACCCCAGCATTATGCGATTCCAGGGCGTCCAACAACATCCTCACTTTGCAGAGATGTTGCGAATATGCACCTACAAGTCGACATTGAAAATCGGAAGTCGCTTATCTTAGCGAATGACAATTTGGTTGACACCGAGGGAGGTGTTCGGGAAGTTGAAATCGAGGTTAACGGAAAATGTATAACCACTGACTTTCAGGTTTTGGGACCAAGGGAAAATAACTCTATTCCTATATTAGGAGTCCCATTCCTGACAGCCAGTGGCACATCCCTCGACTTTTCCAAAGGTCGTGTCACTTGGCCGACCGAAGATTCCACCCTCGATAACACATCCACACATTCCTCTCCCATCCAAAATAACAATTTTCTGAGTGTCACAGATACCAAGATAGATTCAGGTCTCCCAACATTGGAAGAAACACATCTGGAAGAGAAGACAAAGAAAGGACTCTCCCAGGAGGTAGATGAGAATCAAGAGTTACTGGTCAAAGAAGAGATCGAGTGCACCAAAGCCACGGCTGCCTTTCTACTTCCAGCCAACTATGTTGTTGAGCATGTCGAACCAAGTTTTATTCGGGAGAAATCCCTAGACACTTATTTGTATAACACTGCTGATAACTCTGTTAAGCGATCTATAGCTTGGGTAGATCCGGTCGCCGTCACGGTGCCGGACAGGATGCCACAAACCACGACACCAGGAAACCCCACAGCCTACATCCATTGGAAGTCTCCCACGGTGGAGAAACTGAAAGAGGCAAATCGTTTACGCGAAGAGTGCTACGCTGCCTTCAAGCGCGAGAAAGAGTGCAATCGAAGTAAAGGGAAAATGCCTACCCCCAATGCAAAAAGACAATCTGCTGTCCTCTCGCATCCCACCGGAGAGACTTACCACAAATATGTTTATAGCTGATTGCACCACCATCATTCCACTTTCCCTCCTCTTTCTATTTTCTCGCTGCTTTTTGAACGCTGGGTTGCTCTACTTTTATTTTTTCTTTTTTCTCCTGCAAAGAACTTTTTATTATACTGCTAATACAGGTATTGGGTCCACCTTAAGGACGGTAAACAAAAGGGATTTCGGGAGATAACCCAAGTTGGACCGTTTGGTCCTGTGCTGTGTTTTGCGTTCTTTATATATATATATATATATATATATATATATATATATATATATATATTGTGTCCATATTTTGTTTGGCGTGCATATTTCAATCGCAGGTGCAGGAATTTTTGAGGCGTGGCAACTTGGCTGAACTTGAACATCTCGTTGCACGACTGGTATGCTCAATTTTGAGCATAGGTACTTCCTACCCTAGCTATTTTTCCCATTTGTAATGCTTTTTTTACTAGTTGTCGAATTTAAGTCTGGGGGGAGAACATGTCTGTGGTCACTACACAACACATTCTGTTGCATACCAGTCTCTTGTTTAGTTATTTCTTGATCTCTGTTGCACACACTGAGTCACCCACACGAGTGTGCTCTTTTCCACGCGCACAACTCGAGTCAAATGTATTGTTTTTGTGTAAACTTTAAAATAGTGGTGCTGGCTTAGGATTTCAAGATAGAGTAGTTCGAAACTCATGCAGTGCTCCTAATCGAGTGCTCATGGTTTGTGTAAAACTAGTCTAGAGTTAATTTTTCTCTATGCTCGTAGATTTATATTTTTCTGCAGACGTAAATATTGTTTGTACTACTCAAAATCTGAATATGGAGTAATCGAATGATAATGTAGGAATGTGTGTAGCCGCCACTAGACTCGTATTGCTCGAGTCGGGAGGAAGGATCCTCTTTCTCGGTGGCTAAGAACTTGCCCTAAACTACTCTCGAAGCATTAGTGCCCGGTTAGTCAAGCGTGAGCATGACGTAGACCCTCATTTTGGCTAGTTTGAGCCTTGTTTAGCCTTTCCTACCCGTTAACCGTTGCATGCCAAATTTGTGCATACCTCTTCTTTGATCTAGCTCCACTCACATCACCAAGGCCTGAAGCTAAACCCACCATCGCGATCAAATGCTTGAGATTGTTTGTATTTACTATTTTGCTGATGTTGTGATATGTGGAAATCATATAATGTGGTGCTGAATTCATAAGCGTTCTGATTGCTACGTTTGGGGATTGCAAACGCAGAAAAGAAAAAGAAGAAAAGCAAAAAAAAAAATAATAATAATAAAAGAAAAATCTGAAAGAATTGCATTGAGAATTCTATCCTCATCCTACTTTTTGATTTTGGTCTTGTTAGGCCGTGTGCACGCTCAGTTTTCAAGCTCAATCTGGGGGTGTGTTACCCATACATTTCTAAGTGGTTGTATTGGTTTAGGTTTTTATTCGCTCGCTTTGGTTGCATGTAGACTTCATGTTTATCAATGACTACCAAACCTTAGCCTAAGCCCCATTCTCTCTTACAAGTCCTACTGATTCACGCTTGAGTCTAACACGCACCGTGAAGAGAGTGTTGGGTACATTGGTCAAATGTACCTGATTTGAAGAAGCCTGACCTAACTCAATGATATACATCATAATGTATTTGATGTATGTTTGAGTTACTTGTGCAGGTTAAGAAAGTAATGGACTAAAGCAAAAAGGTTCTAAGTCCATGTGTCGACACGCAGAGGGAAAGTGTCGACACTTAAGAAAGCCTGTGTCGACACCCAGACAAGCAGTGTCGACACTTGGAGTCATTGTGTCGACACCTGGGATGCAGAGTCGACACCAGACAGAAAGTGTCGACACTTGGAGCTGTGTCGACACTCAGTGAAGAAAAGTGCAGACAGAAAGTGTCGACACAAGGAGCTGTGTCGACACCCAGTGAAGCTGAGTCTACACAAGAAAGTGTCGACACTTGGAGCTGTGTCGACACTCAGCAAAAGTCTGCAGAATCTAAGTACATGTGTCGACACTCAACACAATGTGTCGACACTTTGCTGAAGAGTCAGCATTTGAAGAATGTGTCGACACTCAGCACAATGTGTCGACACACTATCAGAAGAGTCAACACTTAAAGTAAGTGTCGACACCCAGCACAATGTGTCGACACTTAGCTAAAGAGTCAACACTTGAAGTAAGTGTCGACACCCAGCACAATGTGTCGACACTTAGCTGAAGACTCAACACTTGAAGAAAGTGTCGACACAAAGGAGATGTGTCGACACTTAGCAAAGAACAGAAAGAGCAGCAAATTATTCTAAGTACAAGTGTCGACACTAAAGGAATGTGTCGACACTCAGCTGAAGTCTCAACAACAAGAAGGTGTGTCGACACAAGGAGCTGTGTCGACACTCAGCAAGATTCAAGATAGAACACTATGTGTCGACACTAAGAAGCAGTGTCGACACTTGACAGATTCAACACAAGAAGTTGTGTCGACACAAAGGAGATGTGTCGACACATAGAAGAATTCAGCAAAAGCTAAAAGAACAAGTATTTGTGTCGACACTCAATTTTAGTGTCGACACATGCAGAAGAATCTGTGTCGAGACATACAAGGAATTGTGTCGACACCTTGTAGACTTGTGTCGACACTTATACAACATGTGTCGACACTTGGACTATAAGTGTCAACACTTAAAGACAGAAAGTCTCGACACTTATAAACAGTTAGAGATTTTCAAGAAGTGACTGGTTGACATGACAGCTGCCGATCCAGCCGGTCTACAGCAACTGTCAGAGATGTCAGAAGTCAGTTATGAACCGGACCAGCCGGTTACCATGAAGAAGGCCTATAAATAGGCACCCACAGTTTACAGAAACAGTAGTGAGAATAATTAAAGTAATTGATCAGATTATTCAAGTAATCTGTAAAGTGATACACAGAGTAATAAACACAAGAAGATCTTGCATTCCAACTACAGATCTAAGAAGTTGGAGAGAGAGGGCTCCTTCCAAGAAATCAGCCTCAGGAACTAGGCTGAGAAGAAGGATTCAGAATCAATTCTGGATCTTAAGTAGCAGAGGTCAAGGAACAACTGCAGAGGATTCAGCCTTATTCAGTTCTACTCAAGAAGCTTTGAAGAAAGCTAAGTCAGGGTGAATCCAGCTGAGTTCTTCCAAGAACTCATCAAGAATCTCTCAACTCCCCTCCTGTAATTCTGAGTTGTAGAGTCATTATCTGTATTACATTCGTAACTTGTAGGATCCATTGGATCTGAGTGATTGTAAGCCTATATTTATAAAGGCTGAGGGTAGGGCTTGTTAGCCTGAGTGTAGGAGATATAGATCTCTGAGTGTAGGCCTTGGATTGGCTGAGTGTAGGCCTTGATTGGCTGAGTGTAGGCTTTGGGATAAAGCTGAGTGTAAGGCTTTGGGCCTGAGGTAGGAACCAATTTGGGTTCTGAGACAGTGGAGAAGTTAGGCCGAATCTAGTACACTGCTAGATAGACGAAGGGGGAAAGTGGATGTACCCATAACTTGGGGAACCACTATAAAACACTGTGTGCTGTGCTGTGTTTGTGCTGTGGATGATCTGTATTTGTTTGATTATTGCTGATTGCTGTAATAAACTAGTTAGAAATCTGTGATATAACTGTTTGGCTGCCAACAAAGTTAGAAAAGGATTAGGTCACCTATTCACCCCCCCCCCCTCTAGGTGTTTAGGTACCATATCTTTCAAGTGGTATCAGAGGGAGGTTCCTCAAAACAAGGACTAACAGTCTAAGGAGATCCTGTTTGGCAGAAATAGTCTAAGTCAGAAAATAGCTTCAAGAAAATCAAGAACCATGGGTTCCTTTGAAAATCATAAAGAATTGGGTTCCATGAAATTACCTATTTGCAGAAAGGAAATTTTTGGGATCTGGAAGGAGAGGGTAAGGCTATTTATGGAAGCCTCTGACCCTAGAATATACATCACAGTAAAGGAAGGGCCTTATGTGCCAATGAAGATTTCAGTATTGGATGCAAATCAGAGGACTCCAAAGGATTTCTCTGAGATGACTAAAGATGAAATTGTCCTAGCTACCATGGACAAGAGGGCACAGAACATAATAGTAAGTGTCATTGATGATGCCACTTTTCAGAACTTAATTCACTGTAAGACAGCAAAAGAGATGTGGGACACTCTTATAGTGTATATGGAAGGATCTGAAGAAGTTAGGCAAGATAGGAAGTCCTTGCTTAATCAAGAGTATGAGAGCTTTAGGCAAGGAAAGGGAGATAGCATCATTGAATGCTACAAGAAGTTCTATAGAATAGTTAATGAACTCATGTCTTATGGAAGAGAGTTCAGCAACTATGAACTGAATGACAAATTCCTAAGGTCCCTAACCAAAGATTGGGACACCAAGATCTGTGCCATAAGAGAAATGGCAAAGTTGGGAGAAATTCCTCCTCCTACACTGTTTGGCAAGTTATTGTCATATGAGATGCAGCTGACAGTGAGGAAAGAGGAGGAGAAATCTACTAGGACTGAGCACAAGGAAAGGACTGTTGCTTTCAAGACAGAAGTTCCCAGAAAATGCAGGACTAAGTCATCAACTCCACCTCCAGAGGTAGTTGAATCTGAGTCAGAAGAGTCTGTCAGTACAAAGTCTACAAGCAGTGAAAGTGATGAAGACTTTGCTGCCTTCACTAGACACTTTCAGAAATTCCTGAAGAAGAAACAGTGGAGGTCCAGACCATCTACTTACAAGGGAAAAGAAGTCTTGTATCAGGAGAAAAAGCCTTCAAAGAAGGACAGGAAAAAGACAAAGACAAGCAAGGCAACTGGATCAAAGATTGTGTGCTACTGCTGCAATAGACAGGGTCATGTTATTGCAGATTGTCCTGAGAAAAGAAAAGAATCCAGTGACAGGAAAAAGACTCACTTCAAAGGGAAGAAAGAGAAGTCTTTTGTTGCCAAGAATGAGAAAACTCTTTCAGATATTTCTTCTTCAGACACTGATACTGATGCTGAAGCCTACATAGGGCTATTTGCTGAAGAAGAAGAAGAAGAAGAAGAATTTATGCAGATCTTGGAGTCAATTTATGAACAAGAACACTGCCAGTGCCAAGGACTGATGGCATTGACTGAGAGTACCAAAATCCTGGAGCAGCCAGGACCCAGTCAGGTACAAAGTTCAAGTTTAAATTCAGTTTCTTGTTCTAGTTCAGAATCAGATTCTTCTTTATCAAGTGATGAGAATATATCTGAGTCTGAGGAAGATATTCATCAGCTTATAGATGAATATAAGGTACTGTTGCAAGCCTATAAGAAAAGCAAGACCCTAGCTAAAAGTCAGGCAAAGGAGATTGCTGATCTCAAGGCTGTTGCAACAGACTTTAAGAAGGAATTTGATCAAAAACTGAATGAGGTAGCCAGGCTGAAACACATTACTGTGATTCAGATGGGAACTATCACTTATAAGAATGATCAAATTAAGAGACTGTAGATCAATCTTCAGAAAGAGAGAGAGCTTGTTGCAAGGTTTTCAAAACCTAAATCAGTGCTGCCTTTAATTGATGAATTTGTTCATCATAAAGGCAAGGCTGGACTGGGTTTTGTTAGACCTGAAGGG
Source organism: Platanthera guangdongensis (assembly GCA_039583875.1). Classification (NCBI taxonomy): domain Eukaryota; kingdom Viridiplantae; phylum Streptophyta; class Magnoliopsida; order Asparagales; family Orchidaceae; genus Platanthera; species Platanthera guangdongensis. Next base: position 22,722,189 of record CM077165.1, read on the forward strand.
ACTGAGCAGTCCAAGTTTAAGTCCAAGGGCAAAGCCCCAACATTCAACAAGCCTGCTGTAGTCAAGACAGCAAAGGTTGTACCTAAGCAAAGGTACAACAAGTTTGAATGCTGGTGCTGTGGCAAGATTGGCCATTTTGCAATGGACTATTGGCACAATGCCAGTGCCAAGGTGAGTAGCAAGTTACCTGGTGGAAAGCCAGTAGGTAGCTTTGTCAAGTTGCAAACTAACAATCACCAAGGACCCAAGATTACTTTGAGTTCTAAGGTTCATTAATTTGTTTTGCAGGTGAATCCAAGTGGCCATACCCCAACATGGTACTTGGATAGTGGATGTTCCAGACATATGACTGGAACAAGGGGACTACTGAAGGACTATATTCCAATCAAAAATGGTCCTAAAGTGACCTTTGGTGGTTCTGAAAAAGGAATCATCAAAGGGTTTGGTAACATTTCTTCAAACCTAGTTACCATTACTCAAGTGGCTTATGTTAAAGGGTTGAAACACAACCTAATAAGTATAAGTCAATTAAGTGATGTAGGGTATGACATCTCATTTGTTAAAAATGGTTGTCATATCAAGAGGTCAAGTGATCAAGAGATCATTTTGACAGGATATAGGAAGAGGAATGTCTACTGTCTAGACATTATGATTGAGAACAATGGTTCTCCAGTTTGTCTTGTAGCTGATGAGACAGTCCCTCATTGTGTCAAATGGCACAAGAGACTTGCCCATCTTAACTACAAGACTATTAGCAAACTCTTTAGCAAAGAGTTAGTGAGGAATGGTCCTCAAGTTAAGTGTGTCAAAGATGGTATTTGCTCAGCTTGTCAAAAGGGCAAGCAGACTAAATCCACCTTTAGAAGCATAGATAACAAAGATGCTGTGAGGTGTTTATACCTCTTGTATATGGATCTATTTGGTCCAATGCCAGTTCACAGCTTAGGTAGGAAGGTCTATACCTTTGTAGTTGTTGATGACTACTCAAGGTTTTCCTGGGTGTTCTTCTTAAGGCAGAAATCTGAAACACCTAGTGTCTTCTACAGCTTTGTCAAGCAAATTCAGAATGAACTAAATAGTATTGTGGTCAAAATTAGAAGTGACCATGGTACTGAGTTTCAGTCTGAAAGCATGACAAAACTATGTGAAGACTTTGGGATATTTCAAGAATTCTCTTCACCTAGAACACCTCAGCAAAATGGCATTGCTGAAAGGAAGAATAGGACCTTGATAGAGGCTGGTAGAACCCTACTTAGTGATACATCACTGCCAGAGTATTTCTGGGCTGAAGCAGTTAACACTGCATGTCATGTGATAAATAAGGCTACCATCACTAAAAGGCTAAATAAGACCCCCTATGAAGTAGTGAAAGGCAGGAAACTAAATCTATCCTATTTTAGGATCTTTGGTTGTAAATGCTTCATACTTAACAATGGGAAGTCTTACTTAACAAAGTTTGCTGCCAAGTCCCAAGAGGGAATATTTGTTGGGTACAGCAATAATAGTAATGCTTATAGAATCTACAACTTGACTACACAAGTTGTAGAAGAATCAGTGCATGTAGTTTTTGATGAGACTAAACTTATTAATAATGAGTTGTCTAGCAATGTATGCAGCCCCACAGGTTTGACAAAGACAATGGACAAGCTGACTATAGAAGAAGTGCCTGCTGCAAGACAGCAAGGAGAAGAGAGTAGCTGTTGTCCAGGGGGAGAACTACATGTGCCAGTTGCTGAAGAAAGACAAGGAGTACAGCATGATGCAGATGCTGAAGAGGTTCAACCTGAAGTAAGGATGCCTCCAGCCCACAGGCATCTTAGAGATCATCCAGTAGAGCTGATTATTGGAGATCCAAGACAAGGAGTTCAAACCAGGAGCAGATACATGAATGCAGCAATCTACTCCAGCTTTTTGTCTCAAGTTGAACCTAAGAAATTTGAAGAAGCTATACAAGATCCACGATGGACTGAAGCTATGCAAGAAGAGCTTAATCAGTTCAAAAGGTGCAAGGTTTGGGAGCTGGTTCCAAAGCCTAAAGACCACAATGTAATAGGAACTAAGTGGATCTACAGAAATAAGATGGATGAACAAGGGGTCATCATAAAGAATAAAGCAAGACTGGTTGAAAAAGGATATAGGCAAGAAGAAGGTATTGATTTTGATCAAACCTTTGCCCCAGTAGCCAGACTGGAGGCCATAAGGATGTTCTTGGCCTATGCAACCTATCAAGGATTCAAGGTTTACCAGATGCATGTCAAGTCAGCATTCTTAAATGGTAATTTGAAAGAAGAAGTCTATGTGGAGCAGCCTTCAGGTTTTGTTGATCCAACTCAACCTCATTATGTCTATAGACTTAGGAAAGCTTTATATGAGTTAAAACAGGCTCCTAGAGCCTGGTATGAAACCCTATCTAGTTTCCTCATTGAAAATAAGTTTTCAAGGGGGAAAATAGATAAGACTCTATTTCTTAGGGAATCTAGAGGCAAAGTCATACTTGTCCAAATATATGTAGACGACATTATATTTGGGTCTACTGAAAGTAGCCTTTGCAAAAAGTTTGCAAAGCTTATGCAAAGTCAATTTGAGATGAGTAGTATGGGAGAGCTAAAGTTTTTCTTGGGTCTCCAAGTTAAACAGACTGAAAGTGGCTTGTCCATATGTCAGTCAAAGTTCACCCTAGAACTCATAAGGAAATATGGTATGGATTCATCCAGTACCATGAAGACTCCTATGGGGTCAAGTATGTCTCTTAGCAAGGATGATGCAGGGAAACCTGTAGATGAAACCTTGTATAGAGGGATAGTTGGCTCCCTACTATACTTGACTGCAAGTAGGCCTGATATTATGTATGCTACATGTGTTTGTGTCAGGTATCAAGCCTGCCCTAAAGAGTCTCATATGACTGCAGTCAAAAGAATATTGAGATATCTAAAGGGCACTCCCTATCTAGGCCTCTGGTACCCTAGGAATGGAGATTTTGATCTAACAGGTTATTCAGATGCAGACTTTGCAGGATGCAAAGAGGATAGAAAGAGTACTACTGGAACCTGTCAATTCCTAGGTGGGAGACTAATTTCATGGAGCAGCAAGAAGCAAACCAGTGTGGCTATCTCCACAGCTGAGTCAGAATATGTAGCTGCAGGAAGTTGCTGTGCTCAACTTCTATGGATTAAACATCAGCTAGAGGACTATGGATTTCAGGTAAGTAGAACTCCACTTTTCTGTGATTCTACTAGTGTTATTTCAATAGCTAATAACCCTGTATCTCATAGTAGGACAAAATATATTGAAATTAAATATCACTTTCTTAGGGAACATGTAGAAAGAAATGATATTGTACTTGAATATGTTAAAACAGATGAACAAATAGCTGATATGTTTACTAAGCCACTAGAAGAAGTTAAGTTCAATAGATTCAAAATTGAACTAGGAATTATCAACTTAGACTAAGTTTACAGAACTAGAAAATTGACTAAGTAAAAAGGTGTCGACACATAGACAAGTCTATGTCGACACAGAATAGTAGTGTCGACACTTCAGGAAAAAGGTGTCGACACATCTAGGATGTTGGTGTCGACACTTCAGAATATTAGTGTCGACACATGACAAGTAGGTGTCGACACATCCAATATGGTGTCGACACTTATGTTTTACTCAGAATTTTTCTAAGTAAAGTCTCGACAATGTGTCGAGTTATGTTGTGTCGACACATAACCATGTGTCGACACATAAAATCTGTTGACTAAACTTGTGTCGACATATATGTGTCGAGACATTATAAGTCAGTATCGACACTTATTGCCAGTGTCGACACATGTTAAGCTTGATATCCCGCCTGTTCATCTTCAAAATTAGACAGGTATAAATAGGGTTCTGTCTGTGTTTGTCGACACGCTTTCAAAGTTTCGAGACCAAAACTCCTGTGTCGACATTTCTCTTTTCTCAAGACTAATTCTCCAAACCCTAATGGCTCCCAAGCTCGAGGAGAACGTTAACGAAGGCTATGAACTTGTACGCGGCGCGTTCGATGATGGAGATCAAGAAATTCAATCAGTGGTAACCCTAGTCAGCGATTCTGGACTAGAATATTTGGTTTCAGAACCAACCAAGATCTGGAAGAAGGAAGTTCTTGAATTCCTTACTGGAGCTACAGTTGATGACTCTGGATATAGAATCAAATCCAGAGTGCATGGATCCAAAGTCAAGGTCTCACCAAAAAGTCTGAGGAAGGTACTCCAGCTACCTAAGACTCAAGATGAAGAAGAAGTTTCTACATCCAAGACCAGGGAAGCTCTTACCTGGTGTGGACTTGATCCAAAGCTGAAGATAGGTTCTGTATTTAACAGGAAAGGCATGAACAGTCAAGGAAAATTTCTGTCTGAAATTGTGGGAAAGGTCATTCTCAGTAAGCCTGGAGGGCATGACAGGGTGTCAGCCTCAATGTTCAATGTCATGACAAGAATTATCTTCACCCTAAGAACAGATTGGTCAATGGTAATCTATGAGAAGATCAAGGAAAGTCTGAAGAAGCCCAATCTGGGCAGAATTATAAGTCTCTACCTGGCTGGTACAATACCAGAGGTAATGAGCACAGCTGCTGGAAGCAAGATTAACCACATGAGGAAGATGGATTTCAGGATATTTTCTAGGTGGGAAAGGGTGCTGTCAAAGGATATGTCTACTCCTGAGAAGCAAGTTACTGAGAAAATCACTCCTCCCAGGAAGAAAAGGAAAACTACTGTTGTGGCACAAGTGTCCTCAAGCAGTTCTGAGAGTGAAGAACAGGTGGTGTTCACACCTGATGATCAGGAGGAAGAGACAGTAGTCAAGTCTCCTGCTCCTCAAGAGACTGCTGAGTTCCAGGGGGTGCTGCCTCATGCTAGCCCCATCCTTAAGGATCACAGCCAGGGGGAGCCTCCTGTTGTAGCTCAACCCTCTACACTGGACAGTGAACATGCCACCATCATTATCTAAGAGGTACTAACTGACTTAAAAACTTTAGACTATATTATAGAAGATGCTAATTTGTCTGATGTCCATCAGCAAACTCAGCTAGACACACAAGTTCCAGATGTTGTTATAAAAGACAAATCTGCTGAACAAGAAGTGGTACCTGAGTCAGTGGTTGAAGAACAAAGACTATCTCCAGCTCCATCCCCTCATGAATATACAATGGAAGATTTGTTTCTAAATCTAGATCAAGATGATTTTGACATGGACAAGAATGCTGCTGCTGCAGATAAGAGTGCTGCTGCTGAGGGGGAGCACATGGAAGTTCTGGAAGAGCCTATTAGGCTGGAAACTGAGCAAGCACCTGCTGGGCAAACTGAGAGGCCTGAGAGCCCTAAGAATAGAGTTGATATTGCCAGCACCTCTGCCTCTGAAGATGAGGAAAGTGCTAGGGCCAAGAAGAAGAAATTGTTTGTATTCAAAAGAAGAAGTCAGAGCTACAAGAAGGCTCTACAAACTGTTGCTCAACAATCCTTAGTCATACAAGCTCCATCACCTGATTACAGTGCCTTAATGGTAGCCATGCAAATCAAGCTGGATGAGCACAGGAAAGCCATAGAGACGTATATTGATGAAGGACAAAAGTCTTTACAATTTGATTTAGCTCAAGATATAAAATCAATAAGGTTTGAGATGAACCTGAACAAGAAAGAAATGACTGACTGCTTCCACAAAGGTGGGAATGCAGTAGTCTATTTGGCAACTCACCAGGAGAAGATCAAGACTCAAGTAGATGATATAGCATTAAAGCAAGGATATGTGCTGGAGAATCAGTTGAGAATGAATGATAATTTAACTGCCTCCCACAATGCTATAGTCACTGAATTGAAGAATAAGTCTGCTGAACCTTCTACATCTGCTGCTGCTGCAAAGGCTGACTTTGATAAAATATTCCAAGCTGAGATTACTGCTGTCAAAACTGCAATACAAGATTCCCAGAAAGCAATCTCTGCACAACTTACAAAGCTTAGACCTTACTTTAAAGATGGAATCAGGTACTTGGATGGTCAAATCCGATTCCAGAAGGATGATGTAAGAGATCATGTTGCCCAAGAAGTCATAAAGGGGGAGAGAGTGTTAGTCAAGGCCAGTTCTGAACATGCTAAGTGGATATCCAATTCCATCCGGGCTACACTTGGATATCCTCCCCTGTGTGATGGCAATGAAGTTGCTGAATCTGGACTGAACCCTGCATATTTTGGAGGTGAGCCATAAGAAGTAGCTCAAGTCATTTATCCACCTCCAAATTTTGAAATGATTCAAGTAGAGGTGAGCACAATGTATAGCCCATCTGAGGGCAAGGACAATGTCCATTTAGAAAAGGTTGTTCAACCTATAACAGCAGCTATGCAAGAGGCCTTAGACAAAGAAGAAGAGGCAAGGTTGTCAAAGAAGAGGTTTAGGGAACAAGCTGAACTAAAGTCAGACTTTGAACAATGGAGCCCTACCTCTTGAAACATAATTCTAACTGCCTGGAAAGCTGCTAAAGACAACACTACTGATAGAAACAAGTGGTTCTCTGAAGCAGAATGGAGGAAGCATGAGATCAGGCAAGAAGCCATTGTTCAGCACAGAAGGAAGGCTAAGATGGGAAAGCTACCTCCTACAGCTGTGGAGCCTAGCAAGTACTTCCCCAAGCCATATCACTATTTTGAGAGACAGAAAATCAAGGTTGAAGAACAAAAGAAGAAGGACTCAAAAGGCAAGAAGCCTGCTGATGCTGAGCCTACTGCTGCTGCTGCTGTCAAGGCTAAAGTCAAATCTGGCAAAGGAATTGTTATCAAAGAACCTGATCAGAAATAGATTATGAATTAATTTGAAGATTGTTGTAATCTTTTGTATGAGAAACATTTTTGTAAATCATTAAAGATGTATTAGAAAAATGTTAGAACAATTTATGATAAAAATATTTTCATGATTGTTCTGAGTATGTGTCTATTTCTTGTTCATTCTGCAATGTTGAATGTGTATATGTGTGAAGTTTTACATGTTCATGTTAACCCTGCTGATTATAATCTGCTTTACATCATTTTGTAATTTTTAATCATGAATGGTGTATATCATTGACTAAGGGTTATGACTTCTCCAAATAGGGGGAGATTGTTGGGTACATTGGTCAAATGTACCTGATTTGAAGAAGTCTGACCTAACTCAATGATATACATCATAATGTATTTGATGTATGTTTGAGTTACTTGTGCAGGTTAAGAAAGTAATGGACTAAAGCAAAAAGGTTCTAAGTCCATGTGTCAACACGCAGAGGGAAAGTGTCGACACTTAAGAAAGCCTGTGTCGACACCCAGACAAGCAGTGTCGACACTTGAAGTCATTGTGTCGACACCTGGGATGCAGAGTCGACACCAGACAGAAAGTGTCTACACTTGGAGCTGTGTCGACACTCAGTGAAGAAAAGTGCAGACAGAAAGTGTCGACACAAGGAGCTGTGTCGACACCCAGTGAAGCTGAGTATACACCAGAAAGTGTCGACACTTGAAGCTGTGTCGACACTCAGCAAAAGTCTGCAGAATCTAAGTACATGTGTCGACACTCAACACAATGTGTCGACACTTTGCTGAAGAGTCAGCATTTGAAGAATGTGTCGACACTCAGCACAATGTGTCGACACTCAGCACAATGTGTCGACACACTATCAGAAGAGTCAACACTTGAAGTAAGTGTCGACACCCAGCACAATGTGTCGACACTTAGCTAAAGAGTCAATACTTGAAGTAAGTGTCGACACCCAGCACAATGTGTCGACACTTAGCTGAAGACTCAACACTTGAAGAAAGTGTCGACACAAAGGAGATGTGTCGACACTTAGCAAAGAACAGAAAGAGCAGCAAATTATTCTAAGTACAAGTGTCGACACTAAAGGAATGTGTCGACACTCAGCTGAAGTCTCAACAACAAGAAGGTGTGTCGACACAAGGAGCTGTGTCGACACTCAGCAAGATTCAAGATAGAACACTATGTGTCGACACCAAGAAGCAGTGTCGACACTTGACAGATTCAACACAAGAAGTTGTGTCGACACAAAGGAGATGTGTCGACACATAGAAGAATTCAGCAAAAGCTAAAAGAACAAGTATTTGTGTCGACACTCAATTTTAGTGTCGACACATGCAGAAGAATCTGTGTCGAGACATACAAGGAATTGTGTCGACACCTTGTAGACTTGTGTCGACACTTATACAACATGTGTCGACACTTGGACTATAAGTGTCAACACTTAAAGACAGAAAATCTCGACACTTATAAACAGTTAGAGATTTTCAAGAAGTGACTGGTTGACATGACAGCTGCCGATCCAGCCGGTCTACAGCAACTGTCAGAGATGTCAGAAGTCAGTTATGAACCGGACCAGCCGGTTACCAGGAAGAAGGCCTATAAATAGGCACCCACAGTTTACAGAAACAGTAGTGAGAATAATTAAAGTAATTGATCAGATTATTCAAGTAATCTGTAAAGTGATACACAGAGTAATAAACACAAGAAGATCTTGCATTCCAACTGCAGATCTAAGTTGGAGAGAGAGGGCTCCTTCCAAGAAATCAGCCTCAGGAACTAGGCTGAGAAGAAGGATTCAGAATCAATTCTGGATCTTAAGTAGCAGAGGTCAAGGAACAACTGCAGAGGATTCAACCTTATTCAGTTTTACTCAAGAAGCTTTGAAGAAAGCTAAGTCAGGGTGAATCCAGCTGAGTTCTTCCAAGAACTCATCAAGAATCTCTCAACTCCCCTCCTGTAATTCTGAGTTGTAGAGTCATTATCTGTATTACATTTGTAACTTGTAGGATCCATTGGATCTGAGTGATTGTAAGCCTATATTTATAAAGGCTGAGGGTAGGGCTTGTTAGCCTGAGTGTATGAGATATAGATCTCTGAGTGTAGGCCTTGGATTGGCTGAGTGTAGGCCTTGATTGGCTGAGTGTAGGCTTTGGGATAAAGCTGAGTGTAAGGCTTTGGGCCTGAGGTAGGAACCAATTTGGGTTCTGAGACAGTGGAGAAGTTAGGCTGAATCTAGTACACTGCTAGATAGGCGAAGGGGGAAAGTGGATGTACCCATAACTTGGGGAACCACTATAAAACACTGTGTGCTGTGCTGTGTTTGTGCTGTGGATGATCTGTGTTTGTTTGATTATTGCTGATTGCTGTAATAAACTAGTTAGAAATCTGTGATATAACTGTTTGGCTGCCAACAAAGTTAGAAAAGGATTAGGTCACCTATTCACCCCCCTCTAGGTGTTTAGGTACCATATCTTTCAGAGAGTGTGAACGTGCAAGCATACGGTCCCCGACATTGGTGGATTCCTTTGGAGGTGATCCTGAGCCCCGATCTTTGGCAATGCTCACCTTAGTGGCCTGCCTACTTTCTTCCTACACATGATCACAAGATTCTCCAGAATTCTAATTTTGAGCAAATACAATATTTATTTACGTCTGTCGAATAGTTTAAACTACGTAGTATAATTAAAAAGTTTTTCTATTATATCTTCTATTCCCATGATGTATTTGATTTCTCGTCTTACTATCTTTTGAAATTTTTGAGCTAGCTAGCTATTTTCTAGTCCACGAAGTGATGATTTGCTCGGGACGTGCAAATGGTTAAGTCTGGGGGTGTGATGAGTCCAAATTGTACACTGATTTTTGGACTCATCTAGGCCAGTTTTATCATCTTAGCACTACACTTGAGAGACATAACTGCTTATATTTGCTTACGTGCCTATTTCATGATTAAGTGCACTTTAGGCCCGTTTCTGTGTGCTTTATTTGTTTCTGTGTTTTTGTTGTTCTTTAGCCTTGTCTTGGGAATGTGATGTGCACGTTTGGTGGCCTATTTGCCTCTTCTGCTAGTGCAGGGTTCGTGTGCGTGCTCCGGAACCGCTCGGGAGACCCCGACGATGCAGGAATACTGCGCACGACCACTGGACTTATTGCGCACGACCACTGGTCATGCGCACCAATCATGCGCATTACATTCTCATTTTTTCTAATTCTGCCCGGGTAATCGCACGAGCACTGGCCGTACTGCGCACGACCACTGCTCGTGCGCCACTGCTCGTGCGCATTTGCCCCTTGCTTTCGGCAATTCTGTCCCTGCCAATCACACTATCAGTGGATTTAGTGCGCACGACCACTGATCGTGCGCCACTGATCGTGCGCATTTTTGCTGATGTTTCTATCCAGGTTGCAGGTCTAATTGGAAATGGCGCACGATCATCGACCGACAGTGTGCACGACCACTGGTCGTGCGCCACTGATCGTGCGCTCTGCTTTTGTTGTCTCCGTATTTAAGGCCCTCCTCTGCGATTTAGGTCAACGCCCGTCATTTGCTGCGATCGGGGAGTGCGCGGTAAGCGTCATTTTACTTCTCCAGCTGCTCCATCACCTCCACCTTCATCGGGAGTCCATAGTCGGCTATTCCGAAGCTTTTCAAACTCTCCGGCGAAGCTCCCGGCCATTGACGACTTCAACTCCAAGCTTTCCACCGGAGTTGGTGAAGAAGACAACCTAGTGAACGGACTCAAAGGCCTTCGAGATGACAGCTCGTTGGTACCGGAAGCCTCCTCAGACTGAGCCGGGAAGCGGACTGACAACTCGCTATTCCGGCCACGACCCGCGGTGGATCTTCACTCTCTTTTGGTTTACTCCTCTTCCCCTTCCTCTATTGTATGGAACGATTTAACATTGTAATGAACATCAAGTTTTATTCTATATCTAATGAGATGTTTGTAGTTTTCTTATGCTTGTGAGTAGTGTTTGTGAATGCGCCTCGCTCACCCCACATCCACTCCATACCCGTGTCTCACCCGATTGCACTCCACACAAGAACACTTCCATCCATTGCTTTCCGTCCACTCGCCCAACCGAAGTTCGACATCGCGGCCGAAACACTCACTTCACCTTGCGAAGCGGTGCCTTCGACCCGCATAGATTTTATTAGTTTATTAGATCAAACAACCACAATCTCTCAAGTCCCATTTTTACTCTTTTTTAAGCATAACCCTCACAACAACATTTTCTAAACTGTTGCCGCTCTATGCTAATTGCATTCCTCAAGAGACCGACACTCGGGGATTTATTCCCAAACTTTAGTACTTGTGTGACCGGTGCACTTGCCGATTTACACGCATCACTTCACAATAGCCACAATGTCCACCAAGGGACTGGCTTCACAATAGCCACAATATACACCATGGACTGGCTTCACAATCAACAAGGGGAGTTCATGCTAGCGTCCTTCACGATCGCTTAGCAGTTTCCGCAGAACTCACTTTCTGCACCCAACTCCGCCTAAACCCTGCAACATCCTGCAGTGCCAGAAAACTGGTCTTGCCATAACACACAACACAAGCATCACAAGGGTATTTTCCTGGACTACCACTCCAGTACTTCCTGCTATTGCCCTTCACAGGTCCAATCCAGCGACTCCACAAACTACACGTTTATCCATAGAGTCTTCTCTGGTGTGCAAATGAAACATCACCAATCCAGACCAACCTGTCCAGATGGGCTTCACACAGCATGCCTATTCAGTACTACACATTTTCGGATCTATATGCAAGACTATTGGGGATTCCAGGAATCAACCAAAGGAAATTCCTTCGCAATCCACCCGCTGGTGGGGGAAATCCATGCACATGCAAAAAAGAAGGACTTCACATGTCCAAGAAGGAAGATCGTTACCCTTGATGACCTCTTTGGAGCCATGAAATTCTAGCCGGTTGGAAAGCACCGCAGCGGCCTTGCCTCCATAAATCTGGCCTCGGATCTCGATTCGGAACTCGGAAGCACCACCGGTGGCCGGATCCCTATCTCCTCCTCCTCCTTCCTCTTCCTTCTCTCTAGCACTTTTAGAAAGAGAATGGCCCAAGCTATATGAGAATCCTCTTCTCAATTCTTGGTTATTAACCAGCAGGGAGAAGCCTGGGCCATGAGATCCCGGATGAAGGAAATGAACGGCCACAAATCGCCCACACATGTCTATTTTTGGGCTGACACGGCTTGTGACATGCCCGTGTCACAGGTCGTGTACCTTAAGCAGCACACAACCGACTTACCCAGAGCAGGACACGGCCATGTGACACTCCCGTATCACAGGCTGTGTGCCCTGACACGCCTTCAAACACGCACGTGTACCTCAGGAGCCACACAACCGATTCAACACAAACAGGACACGACCATGTGACACGCCCGTGTCACAGGCCGTGTGCCCAGGGACACACCCGTGTCCTGCCCGTGTTCAGAAGGCATCAATGCCTTGGCCAAATCCAGAGAAGGACACGACCATGTGACACGCCCGTGTCAGATTTGACACGCCCGTGTTACAGGCCGTGTTCCCCACTCGAGGATCGTCGAGCACATTTACTCTAGTGGAGGTCGACGAACCAGAGGAGGACACGCCCTCGGACACGCCCGTGTCGCAGGGCGTGTTCCCTCTCGAGAACTCGTCGAGTGCATTTCGTCGCGCACTCGATAGGCTGCTCAACCATACAGAGCAGGACACGACTTGAGACACGCCCGTGTCCCAAGCCGTGTTGTCCAGCATGAACCCAATCTTGGGATTTGTGGTGTTACACATACAAGTTCTCCCATAACTATCCATAAAATAAAAACAAAATACATAGCCACATGTCAGCATTTGTGGGCCCAGTCACAAATCTGTGACCACCCTGATCTAAAAAATTTCACCCCTCAAATGGAGTCTAACAAACCATCAAGGGCAGGGAAATTTAATCGTGCTCAACACATGAAATGCGGGAGAAATCACACCCGCCCATCATCCCATTTCAATCTTTAATGTAAGGCTTCGTTTGGCGGGGCGTTTGGACCTGTCGTTTGCGGCAAACAGCGCCGCACAGAGGGTAATCAAATTTCGCACGACGGTGTTTGTCGCGTTTGGATCCGCCATGTCCTGGGAAATGGAGCAAATCACTCCATTTCGAGCTGCAACCTCCCACCTCTATTTCCAAAATTCGCCTGTCTCCTCCCTCCAGCTACTCCATACGATATTTAGGCTCCGTTTGGCACGGTGGTGGTGGTCGTAAATGCATGGGTCAAAACGTCATCTGTTAAGAATCACCTAACAAATATCATCCATTTGAACATAAAAGTGGATGAAATTTCTTAGATGGGTATTAAGAAATGACAATTTAACACCTGTGTTCATGACCACCACCATCGTGCCAAACAAAGCCCTAATTTCAAAATTGCCTACTTTTTAAGAATATTTTGGACCACACTATTTTATAAAGAATGACCGAATGTGTAACAATTCTTACAAATTTCTCGTAAATGGCTAAAGACGATAGAATTTTCATTCTCCTCCAACTGTAATGATGACCCTTTAACTTGTAATTTTGACAATTTGCATTTCCAAATTATCCTATTTTGACAATTTGCACTCCGAATTTTTAAAATCGACACCTTGCACCATTTAATTATAGTTTTTTAGCACTTTGCACCACAATGCTGAAATTTAAGATGTATTTTGGTCCGGGCAGAACCCCAAATGCTCATTTTGGCACTTTGCATCCCGAACTATTTTTTTTGCTATTTGCAAAGTATTAAAATGAGCATTTTGGGTCATGTCCGAACATAAATACCCCTAAAATTTTATCTTTGAGAAACAAAATGCTAAAAATTAGTAATTAGGAAGTGCAAAATGCTAAAATAAAGCAATTAGTGGTGCAAAATATCAAAGGGATTGTTAAAGGCAAACCAAATTTGGATACACGCAAACCATTGTTAATGACCAAACATATATTTTGAAAAATATTAGGTGCAAACCAAATTGTTAACCACAAACCAAAATTGTTAACAACAAACCAACACTACAAATTACATAATCAAATATTTTAGACAAAAAACCATTTTATGAGAAGTCCAGTGCAACAATTTGACAAAATAACACGTTTATAACATATAAACATCAAAGTTATGACGTTTAATATATTGTAATTGTCACATCCACTTCAACGAAAATCTATAAAAATTTAAAGACTTTTATTATAAAACAACACCTACAAAATTTATAAACCTGATTAATTTAAATTTCAGAGGTCAACTGTGAAACATGTTTGTATACAATAAAAATCTTTAGAAGTTTTTGAGCTTGATTTCAATATCTGAAATTAGAAACAAAAAAATAGAAATTTGGAAATAAAAAAATTGACAACAGTTTTTGTAAAACAAATGAAAGTATGAACAACAACAATCAACTTCATTTGTTACAACAAGCAATACACTTATGTTTCTCCCTCTTCATAAACTACAATAGGACATAAGAAGATAGAAATCAACCATCCAGCATCATTATATAATTACAACACAAAAACAAAAACTAGAAAGAAGAACAAAAAAGACAACGTATAGAATTCATTTGCAGAATTCAAAAAAAAATAGCTTCATAATATGCTGAAGATGAAAGAAGAAAATATGTATTAAATAATCTAGTTGCAGAATCAAAACGAAAATGAAAAGAAGCGGCGACGCACCTTCAAAATCAACGAAAAAAATCCCCTGTACGCGACGGGAGAGGCAACGAAAACAAAAAACAAGCATGCAGACCTTCAAAATCGTCTGACAGTTGTACGTCGAACCGCTCATCAGAAGCCTCGCAAACTACCGGTGACGGGAGAGGCAGTGACAGAGAGGCCGGGAAATGCAGCTGGAGTTGTCGCGAGAGAGGCGGCAGAATGGGAGACGAGAGAGGCAACGACAGAGAGGTCGGGAGATGCAGCGGGAGCGGCGGTGAATTTAATTTGAGTATATCCAAATTGATTTGCGTAGAAAAAAAACCACTAGGAGAAAAATATCAGATTTTTAAATTTTAATTTGCGTATATCCAAATTAGATTTGACTTTAGCAATTCCCAAAACTGATACTTTTTTTCTGCAGCGGACTGTAATGAACCCATTTACCAGATGGAGCGGTAAGAAATGCATCCGTCGCCCTCCAAGAACCCCCGAGGCTGATCTTCCTCGAGGCGAAATAAATAGCGACATATTGAGCTCAGAAAGGGAAAAGAAAACTATTACGAAACGGAGCCGAGGTCGACGGGATCGAATCGAATATCGATCACTTTTACTCTCTTTCCTGCACCGTCTTCTTGTACAAGCCAGTGTCGTCGACCTTTATTCTATCTTCTAGCCATCAGAAACCTACCTGAAAGTGACTATATCCTATCATCTTTTCTCTCATTCTCACTCTTTCTCTCTCTTCCCACTATCCCTATCGCCTGGCGAAGCATAGGTTCTGTAATGCTTTGTTGTTGAATGCTATTCGATCGGAAAGTGTCTGATTTTTTTTTCGTTCTTCGAATTTTCAGAGGCTGGAAACTACAAAGAGGAACAGGATCCATGGAGGGAAGTGGCGCAGGAGAAGGTTTGGAGTGGAGAAAGGCGACGGAGTTGAATGGAAGCCAGAAGGCGGCTGAGAATCCCATTATTCCTTCTTGCTGCAGGAAAGCTATGTCTGCGCTACCAGAGGCAGAAGCAAAGTTGCATGCCACAGTGGTTTCGGGGTGGTTTTCTGGACATAGATGCCGCTCTGGTCAATATCTGTTCACCTTATTTTTTACTTGCTATTTTGTATACATTCAATTTTTTTTAATCCAATGATTTTTTTAAGCGAGTGCAGATAAGAATGACAAGCCTCTTTATTACAACAATCCAATGTGGCCTGGTAAGCTTTTACTGAAACCAGCCACTTATGCTGGTATCTTTTGCTTGATAGCATGTTTCTTAGGCTCCATTCTTTTGGAGTGTTTTCATTGAAAGGCATTTATTTGGAGTGTTTTCATTGATAGGTATTCACAAAAAATTCATGCATTTTCGTTTTTGGACAAAACAAAAACTTATCTTCCTTTGCAAAATGGTTTTAATTTCTGTTTTATAGTCTGGGCATCTGATATGGAAGATTTGGCACAGATTATTCATCCCAGTAAATTATAATTCATGTTTAACCAAAAAATTACTTGGATTTTGTTAGTTGAATACGAATTCTTCAATTTAACCAAAAAATTTTGTGAGGCGGGAGGGAGTTTTGTGTGCGGCATCAGGGAAGAAGCTAGGAGTGTCTTTTCTCAAAACCGTGAAAACATACCTCCCTTGGTCTATTTTGATGTGTCTGTTTTATGAAGGATTGAAAACATGTTAGTCTTGAGTCAAAATCAAAACAGACAAAAACATAGCCAAACGAATGCTAATATTTGGTTTTCAAAAACTCAAAACGAAAATCATGACCCCAAAACAGTGCAAACGAGTGGAGCCTTAACAGAAGTTCCTTTTAAAAAATCATATCCTAGTATACTTTATTTTGTTTTTGTCTTCAAATTTGACGAAATGTTTTAAATTTTAATATAACTGAGTAACTCTTGTTCAAAAGTCTTCATCTGGCTTATAATGCAGTTAGGCGTTAAAGAGGAGCAAGATGTAGTCATGTAGGAATCTAAATATAGGAAGCTATGCCACATTGTGCAATAAGAGCAAAAGTGGTTTTGGAACACATTCACAAAACAAAATTCCGATAGTTTATCAAATTGAAAGGTTCACAATAGAAGGGGCGACCAATTATGGATTTGAAGCTAAATGACCACAGACCATTTCAACTATTTCCCATTTTGTATTGAGGACTTGTACAACTTTGCTAATGAATTCCAAGTGGAAATAAACATTGTCAAAGTCATTGGATACAACTCTATTACAACAACACTCAAGCCTTTATCCCACTATAGTGGGGTCGGCTATATGGATCCTTTGTCTCCATTATGCCCTATCTTTAGTCATAATCTCACTAATGCCTAAGTATATCATGTCTTTCCTTACAGTTTCTTTCCAAGTCTTTATTGGTCTACCCCTCCCTCATTTAACATGTCTAATTACTAGACTCTCACATAGCCTAACAGGTGCCTCTAATGGTCTCCTTTGTATGTGGTCAAACCATCTTAGTCGAGCTTCTAGCATCTTTTCTGCAATTGGTGCTACTCACGTCTTATCCCTGATACAATTGGATACAACTCTATTAAAGTTACATTCAGTGATAGCTCACTACATTTTTTAAAATTAATAGAGTTGTATCCATCACTGAATGTAACTTTATGAAGAATTTAAAAGAATATGCCGAATGTGATAATCCCCTTGTTTGACTGACTATCTTGGATAATTAATCATGAAAGCAACCACATTCTGTAGGAGGGATTTGAAGTCGTTTTTTGAAGGCACTTAATTTTGTAAGCATTGACATTTCTACGATATCGCTAATTGATGGAATTTTGTCATATGATATATGAATGCAAGATTTGAATCCGGATGTCAAAGATACTTTTTCATGCTATGAATTACTGCATTGTTCATGAAATCATGAGTTTATGCAGTCAATTAGGACATTATTTTTACCTATTTGATTATACGGACATTGTTGGTGGAGTTTTAATTTGCTTCCACGGCATCTGTTGTATGTATTGAAAGTCACAAGCTTTTTCTAAGCATTAGAGCAATAAATTTAATGGTCTAACTATGTTGTTCTATCTATCATAATTGCAATAGTGAAGTTTTGTTACTTCGTTATTTCATTATCAAATTTTTCCCATTGTCTTAGCATGTATAGTTTAAACATAATCGCTTGGCAGGGGAAGCACATTCCTTGATGGTGGAAGAAATTTTATATGAGGGAAAGTCAAACTATCAAGAGATACTTGTCTTTAAGGTTTGTAGATGTACTTTGTTGTATATGCTCTCCCTCTGTCACTATTTCTGCTATGTTGCATTTATTGACCGTTTCTCACTGTCTGATGGGTCTACAGTCTTCAATGTACGGAAAGGTACTTGTACTCGATGGAATTGTTCAGCTGACAGAAAAGGATGAATGTGCATATCAAGAGATGATTGCCCACCTTCCTCTTTGTTCAATTTTATCCCCACAAAATGTATGAAATTTATTTCAGTTCATAATTATTATTTTTTGCTGGATTTGTATTTCAGTTCAATTTTATCCCCACTATATTAGGCATCTTTTGCTTGAAACAACACACAGCTGGTTGTAAATTGTAATTCAATGTCCCAACTTCTGTTTCCAATTTAACATAAGGAACAAGCTTTGTGGTTTTTATATTGATGTTCTATATTTGCGTTGTCGTTTAAGTTCCTAACTCCTTCCATTGGTGTTTAAGTTCCTAACTCCTTCCATTGGTGTTTAAGTTCCTAACTCCTTCCATTGGTGTTTAAGTTCCTAACTCCTTCCATTGGTGTTTAAGTTCCTAACTCCTTCCATTGGTGTTTAAGTTCCTAACTCCTTCCATTGGTGTGTCGATGTATATATGTGATCATCTTCTCCCAAAATCTTGTCTACAAACCGTGAAATATCATTTGTTCCAAATTTCATGAAACTGATCTAAAGTTTCTTCTTTTCTTTTGCTATTCAATATTACCAACAAATACAATGACATCAATAAAACCACTTGCTAGAGCATATCTCCTTATGGCATGTATATGTCTCCTTAAGCATGTAATATTATTCCTTTAGCGAGTAAAAAAACTATATTTAGTTTTACCATTTTGTCTATTCACAAACGACAATGCTTTATTTATCTACTTGTCTGACCCTCACATGGCTCATTATTAAATTAAGTTCTATAATTTAGTAGATTTAAAATTATTTGGTAGATTTAAGTAAAACATGTACATAATATATAACATATTTTAGACGACTAAAAGTTAAAATTCAACTATGTTTGATTAAAAAGGTTCTTTTCTTCAATACCTTTAGGGTCCGTTCTGTTCGTAGGTTTTGTCCCTAAGAAATTGATTTTGGTATATAATTAAATCAAAACTGTTGTTCATTTCATTGAAATTAAGAGTAGAATTGGAATTCATCAAAATTATGTGTTTAGGTTTAAGCCTACGCTCAAAACTGATCTCCCTCAACAAGCTTTTGGAAGTTTTGGGACAGAAGGAAGCCTTCGCCTGGGAAGGAGCTCGTCTGCGTGAAGGAGCTTGCGACACTCCGCCGTCGTTCTGGTGAAACCGGCCCTGAGGAAGCCTTCGATGCCTGCGACCTTCTACCGATGCGCCGATGAGCTTCGCTCTCTTCCTCCTCTTCTTCTTTCTTAGGTTTTCTTTTTCCTGCATCTCTTCTTCTTCCTCTGATTTTTCTTATTTGTTTGAAATTCTTGCGCAACCCCAACTCAACCGCTCCACCTAAAAGTTGACCTTTTCATCCTAAAACTACAAACTGAGGTTCCATTTTGCTATTTGAACATGAATAATTTGTTTTATTTGCCAAGCAATTCATTTTTACATCGGATTGTTCTTTGATGAACAAGTCAAATATGAAAAAAGTGTAACAACGAAGGACAATGAAGTACTATCACCGCCACACAATGCACACAGGAGACTCATGCATGATCACTAGTGTGTTTGATATGCACACATACATATAAAACACACTAAGTAGCGTGCAATAGTCTCCCACGTGCACTCAGCTGTCCTTGGTTGCTACGCATATTACGGCGAATCTATAGCAATGGTCCTATTTCCACCGCATATTAAGCATAATATGCCTTTGCACTAATATATGTACGAATTCATATTCATTGAGACCAAAAGGAGGGAACACAAAAGACATTCAAAGATAGGTTAAAGAAGCCAGAAAGGACACCGGGAGAAGCTCCATAAATCTTGCAATTCACTCGCCTAGTTCCTGCTATCACCTCACCGTCCAGTTGATCAACTCGCAACACCACGCTCGTGACATGATGAACTTCACATGGTGGTAGGGTCCACTTTTTGACAACAGGGTATCACCGCTACCTCATTTACCTATAAATTCGACCTAATGTCAATGGTGGAAGACAATGCTAATAGGGGTACTCGCACAACCTAGCTTGAGCTCGCCCGCCTTCTTCAAACCTAGCACAACACTTATTTTTAGAGGGGCGGAGTTCCTATACACTCTTGGGTATACAGTGAGACCTCCTTGCAGTAATATACCACTTTTCCATTATCACAAATTTTCAATCTTCTCTCCTTCTAGTGTAATAGTTGTGATTGTTTCTTCGGAGAGCTAATAAACCTTTGGTCATTCGTCAGTCTGTATTTCTAGCAAGTTGAGTTCTCGACTTTAACATCTTGGTGTAGTGAGCGTGGTCGAATGAAGAAAAATCTTTGATGGTTATCATGACGCCTGAGGTGAGTTAGACGCAGATCACGACCTTCGATGAGGTCATGATGAGTTTGTTACATGAGCAGATTTCACTAAATTTTACTGAATGATAGAAGAAACCCAACTAGTAAAATACCATTAAAACTTAAAGGCAAGTTTTACCGTACTGCAATTAGACCAGTGACGCTTTATGGTACTGAGTGTTGGGCAGTGAATTATGCACATGAGCAAAAAATGGGAGTTTCAGAGATGAGAATGCTTAGGTGGATGTGTGGACACAAGAGACTGGATAAAATTAGGAATGAATGTATTAGAGATAAGACAGGAGTGACATCAATTGTAGTGAAGATGCGAGAAGATCGATTAAGATGGTTTCGACACATACAAAAGAGGCCATTAGAGGCACCTGTTAGGTGTCGTGAGAGTTTAGCCACTAGACTTGTTAAACGGGGGAATGGTAAACCAAAAAAGACTTTCAATGAAACTATAAGGTAAGACATGATGTACTTAGACATTAGTAAGATTATGACTAAAGATAGGGTACAATGGAGATAAATCATCCATATTGCCGACCCCACTATGGTGGGATAAAGATTTTAGTGTCGTTGATAGAAGAAACTCTATGAGGTCATTTCACATCCCGTGCCGAGGTCATAAAGATCCCTTCCCCTACAACAATCAATTAGCAGACCCTAGACTCCCTAGGAGAGCAAGGGAGGAGCCCGCTATTGAGGGCCTAAGCGCCTAGTGCAATCCTGTGCCGTTGTTGCCACGCAAGTCCACAACGTCCCACTTTGAGAATATTATTTCTACCCGCCTTTGCTTTCTAGGGGCCGTGAACCCTTTCTGCGAGATCTTGAACGCACTAGTGCCAGAGGGGTTCTATCAACTCGCTCTCAGCTATTACTCAGAGCAAGATGATCCACTGAACCATCTCCAGTGGTCTGAGGATTTTGGTATCCATATGAAATGTACCGACACCTTCAAATGTCTGTTTTTGGCCATAACTTTAAGGGAAGGTGCATGACTTGTTCAATTGGTTGCCAGCGAGATCTATCCGTTGTTTCAACAACCTCTAGCATGGAATAATGCTAAGGTTTGCAACGTGTAAGAAGAGGAAGAAGGGTCCGCATGCCTGTTCGACATTAAGTAGGGTGCTCGCGAGACCCTGGTGTTTTATATTGACAGATTACAGGAGAAAGTGATGGAGATTTAGGAAATAGATAGCTACACCCTTCAGCTTGTGTTGTGCATGTTGCAGTAAGGTTTATTTAGTTGGGAGTTAGTCGTGACCGTCCTCTCTCGCTTGAAGTGTTTATAGATCGTGTGAATTAGCTTATCGAGGCGGAGGCTACTAATATCAAGTTCTTTGGTGTGCTGAGAAGGCTAACCAGAGTAGAAAACCCTCCAAGCCCGCAAAGGGCCATGCAAGATGAGGTGTCAAGGAGGACAACGAAAAAGCACTGTGGAGCACATCATGAAGGTTTCTACTAAGGTACGACATCACGTGTCGTACCTTATGTTGGTGGTTGCCTCCGCTTCGCTAGTCGCCCCTCTTGTCGACAAGGTTGTATTTTTTGCAGGGGACATGATGGAGCACGATAACCCTTACCATGACGTAACCATGATCAAGTTCTCCATCAATAATTTCACCGTCTCACGAATCCTAGTGGACAACGAGAGCTCTGTGATCACAATCTTCAAGAAAGCTTCCAACTTAATGTGGATAGTTCCCGTGAGAGTCATGTCATCTGATGGTCCGTTGTTCGGTTTCTTAGTAGAGGGAACGAAGTTGAGGGAAGGGTAGAGATTTTTGTCATTCTTGACAAAACCACGAGACCTTGCTGGTTAGTCATAGTGGATGCATCAAGCAGTTATATTTGGGAGGTCCCCCTCAATGCTTGTCAAACTGCCACCTCTTCTCTTCACCATTACTTGAAATATGACATTGGCGTGCTACAGAGCAGGGTCCAGAGCGACCCTATAGTAGCAAGAGAGTGTTTCATAAGTACAGTTAACGTTATCGCCTGATAAGAGGAAGTTGAAGCTGTTGTTAAGGCCCTAGAAGTTGCGCGCATTGAGGGGGCGATAAAAGTGGAGATTCTAGGTGTGTTAGGGGAGCCAAGAAGCATTCAAATCAACTGTGTGCGTGTAGAGGAGGAGAAGAAAGAGTTGTTGTCCTGCCTCTAAAGCATTAATGTTTTTGCGTGAAGTGTAGCTGATATGCCTGACATTGATGCCGATGTCGTTTGCAACTGTCTTAACTTAAATTTCGAAGTTCGCCCCATCTGACACAAGAAAAGAGCCATCATAACAACTTTGGTGGAGGTCATTCTGGAAGTTAAAAACTTGTTGCAAAACTGATTTATCTCTGAGATCCGGATACAAGGTTGGGCCTCGAATGCTGAAATGGTTAAGAAGGCCGATTGCAAATTTTACCGTACTGCAATTAGACCGGCGATGCTCTATGGTTGTGAGTGTTGGGCAGCAAATTGTGTACATGAGCAAAAAATGGGAGCTGCAAAGATGATAATGCTTAGGTGGATGTGTGGACACAGTATACTGGATAAAATTAAGAATGAATGTATTATGGATAAGACATGAGTGATACCAATTGCAGAGAACATGGGAGAAACTCGACTAAGATGGTTTGGACACGTACAAAAGAGACCATTAGAGGCACCTGTTAGGCATTGTGAGAGTTTAGTCACTAGGCATGTTAAACTGGGGAGGGGTAGATCAATAAAACTCGGAATAAAACTATAAGGAAAGATACGATGTATTTAGACATTAGTGAGGTTATGACTAAAGATAGGGCACAATAGCGACAAAGGATCCATACAGCCGACCCCACGATAATGGGATAAAGGCTTGAGTGTTGTTGTAAATAAAACATGCCTGAAGGTTTGTTACTCTTTGCCTTGGATTGACATTTTGGTTGACTTCATTGATTTTCCTGTAATGAGTTTTCGTAATACTTGTTTGATTTATCATCAGATTATGATGCATCCTCTTGATTTACATAACACCTGTTTCATCATGAACGATGAGTATTTTTTCTGTAAATAATGTCTTTTGGATTGAAGAACCCGGGAGCGACCTATCTGAAGAAGATGGATCACATCTTCAGGGAGCAAAAAGGGAGGAACATTGATGTCTATGTGGATGAACTCTAGGTGAAAAGCAAAAACGCGAAGGAGCATTTAAAAATATTGCAGAGACCTTCACTACTCTGCGGAAGTATGAGATGAAACTCAACCCGACCAAATGTGTTTTTGAGGTCGGGAAGGGCATACCTCCTTATTTCCAACCCGGTGGAACCAAAACCGGACAAATTCAACATCATCTTTGAAACTGTAGCTCTCAAAGATACTATGAAAGTACAACAATCAAAGAGCAGTATCGCATGACTCCTCTGTTTTCTCTCTAAGTTTGGAGAGAAGTGCTTGCTGTTGTTTAAAACTCTGAGAGCTAATCCAAAATTTGAATGTGCCAGTAGTGTGAGGCGCGCTTTTGCAGTCTGAAGCAACAACTTATGGATGCTCCTTATTGCAATGTTCGAAGACATTTTCTTGTATATAGGAGTCAAAATAGGTCTTAAGCTTTGAGCTTCTATTAGAAGAATGAATGAAGCAGTTGCCCATATGTTATGTCAGTTATGTTTTTAGGAATGTAAAGACTCGTAATCCCATCATGGAGAAGTTTTCCTACACACTCATCGTGTCAACAAGAAGACTCAGACCATATTTTAGGTGCATACCATCAAAGTCATGACGAATCCTCCACCGTGGGCCATCTTTGAAAGAGAAGAGCATTTAGGGATGTTGGTGAAGTGGTCGGCCGAGTTAGGCGAATTTCACATCGCTTATTTCTCTCGAATGACCATAAAAGCTTGTGCTGTTGTGAACTTCTTGACATTTTTCACCGCAGATTCAAACATAAATGCAGAGCTAACACTGACCGTATTGTTGATTAGTTCCAATGGGGCCAAGATCGAGCAAATGATTGAACTACACTTCAAAGCTGCAACTATCAGGCAAAGTACGAGGCTTTCTTGCTAGGTTGTGAATTCATAAAGAACTAGGAGTCTAAGACATTCAAGCATACATAGACTCCCTTGTGGTGGCATCCCAAATCTATGGAGTTTTTGAGGTCAGAGAACTTGCCTTGCATCGATAATTTACCAAAGTGGTAGAGGTGATCGTATGTTTCGATCCTTTGACATTCAACGCCCTTTGACATTCAACGCCCTTTGACATTCAACCCCCTTCGACATTCAGTGCCTTCGATTTTCAACATGTGCCAAGGGGAAAAAATACCATAGAGGACGAGCTTGTGAAGCACAACTCAAGGATCAAAGGGGTGGTGATTAAGCTTTTTTGGCCATCTATCGAAGAGGAGTACCTTTGCAGATTGATCCTTTCATAGAACTCCTAACAACAGGAAGGCATTCTTCCGTAATAGAATGACAAGAGATACTTCAGATGCAAGCTAGTTTACTACTCACTTCACAACAGAGATTTGTATCAGAAAATGCTCTCAAAACCTCCGAAGAGGTGTGTGATAGAAGTCGAGGTAGCTAAGGTGTTAGAGATAAAGCTACTTCTAGCCAACCATTAAGATAAATGTGGAGATTGTCTGAAGATGCCAAAAGTGCCACCTCTATTCTCCCCACTAACTGAAACGACACAATAGTTGAGATTGATCGTGACACCATTGCTTTTTACGACATGAGGGATGGATTTACTTGGTCCATTTCCCCAGGCTAGCGGCCAATGGAAGTAAATTCTTGTGATACCCGATTATTTCTCTAAATGGATTGAAGCCACGACATTAGCAAAGACAACTTAAATCATGAAGAACTTCATTTGGGGAGAAATCTTGTAATGTATGGGGTACCAATCCACCACGAGTAACGCCTTTAGTTCGCTAGTTTCAGACTCGCGAAGTTCTGCGAGCAAATGTGGACCAATATGTGCTTTTCATCGGTCCATCACCCACGGCAATGAGCAAGTCGAAGCCGCCAACACGTTGATTTTTGGATTCTTCAAAAAGAAAATAGAAAATGCTTGCGAGAATTGTGTAGAGTAGTTACCCTCTGTTCGATGGGCTCTGAGAAACTTCTTTGAAATTATCTCACGGCTCGAAGGTTCTGATCCCGTGACAAATTGCAAAAGTTCTTTCAAATTATCTCACGACTCGTATGATCTGATCCCAGTTGAATTCGAAGCAACGAGCCCTTGGGTAGTGGTAGCGGGAGAGGGAGACAGAGAATGGAAGGCGTAGAATAATGAGGTACAAAGAGTTTCCTTGGACCTTCTTGAAGAACTATGAGATCTTGCTGTCATCAAACAGGAAGATATCAAGTGAAGGATGACAAAATACTTTGACAAGAACATTTGGGTGAAGCAATTTCCCAACGAAAATTAGGTCATAAAAAGTTGACGCCGCGAATGTCACTTGCAGTCGACAAACTCAACCCAAACTATGAAGGATTTTTCCTGATTTGGGAAGCCTTGGAAAATGGGGCTACCTCTTGACCACTCATGAAGGTGAGGGTCTCAGAAACTCATGGAGTGGAGACGACCTGGAAATGCAATACCCCTAACATTTTTCCTTTTTTCCACCAGCATGAAATGCCTTCTCGCGACATGTAGATATCAAGTGCTCTAATATAAAAAAAGATATACAAGCAGTCTGACACTAGGAAATCCCCGTGCCTCGATCCGGATAGTACCTCTGCCCGTGCTCACCTGCTTAGACGCATGGGATTTGCCCATGCACCGCTCAATATAAATGAGAAGCCCTCACACTTGAAAACATGTCCTGTGAGCACGAGCAAAGGTACTGCCTTAGTCAGGGTACTATTTGTGGGGCACGAGGGTTTCCCATACTAGTCTGTTCATATATAATAAAAAGAGCCGTTTGCAATAACAAATTTTGATTCTTTTCATTTTACAAATATTTTATAGATAAGTAAAAAAATAATTTACCTAAACTGTGCACCGATCGCTAACTGGGTCCCGACGGTCGATGACCAATAATTTTTTGTTTCATAAATAAATAGAATATGTTATATTTTATATGTGTGAACATTTAATTTAATAGTCATCGATAACATGTTTTTCAAATATCAAAGCATACATTACATTATTTGAAATTAAATGAAATTTTATTTCCCTTTTTATTATTTTCACGCCGCGGTGATTCAAAATCGAGTACTAGCTTTTTAAACATAGCCTAAACCTTTTCTTTAATCACAGTTTACATTTCTTTTAGCTAAGCAAAACGACTCCAAAAGTTTCGTTTGATAAGATAATAGTGGTTTCCTCGTAGTAAAAATGTTCGACGCGCCCCAGGTAATATGACCTTGGTATTTTCTTAATATCCTATACTATAGTCGATAAAGTACACCAACTTTCATCAGATATAAAATCGAAAAATATCATCACCTTTTTCTAAAATTGTAAAATTATCTATCAAATCACAAATGGATAAAGCCTTACAAGTGGTACATGAAAGACTTTAAGAAAGGATTGAAGTGATAAAGAAGGATGTAGATCAAATGAATGCTCAGCCTACCAGATTGTTCACCAAAACCCAAGAAGTAATAGAGATAAATGTCGACCTGCTTAACAAACTTCGTCTCAAATTAGATGAGGCTATTCACTATCCTCCACTAAGACATTAACTCATCACTTCCTATGAACAAATACAGAGCCAAGTTGCAACATGCCAGGATCGTATCTTACAGAAGTATGCCGAAGGGCAAAACTTTTGTGTACAAACTATTATACATCAACTTGAACACTGCTAAGAGCAGATAATGAGAAGCCTAGTTAAAGAAGTCAGAAAGGGAGGAAGAATAAGACTCGTAACCCTGCCCCATAGCTACTCAACCTGGAAAGACATAAGCCTGCCCCATAGCTACTCAACCTGGAAAGACATAAGCCTGCCCCACAGCTACTTAACCTGGAAAAAGACCTTGCCCTAAGGGATGGAAAAGATCCATGCTTTGGATTTATCCCTCAACGGGAAAGAAAAAAGCTTCAGCCGCATTGTATTGTCCGTCACCCCATTAATCTCGAAGATATCACAGATCTCAAGGAAGTTAAAAATATGTTGATGCGGGTCCTCAAAAGGAAGACCACCAAACTTGACAGAATTTCTAAGCATATTTAGAATAGAGGGCCGGATCTCAAACTGTAGGTTGGTGATGACCGTGCTCAATGGTGTGTAACACTCCCTATAGTAGGGGTTGTGTACTCGAACATTGTGCGAGCTCTCAGTTGCACCACTTCCTCTTTTACATTAATACAAGCAGTCGTGCACGGGGGACCCCGTGCGGGCAACATTTTTCGTGGGGGCGACATTTGTCGTGGGTGCGACATTTGTCGTGGTGACGACATTTGTCGGGCGGGGGGGGACATTTGTTGGGGGGACATTTATCGTGAAGGCGACATTTGTCATAGGGACATCATTTATCGTGGTGACAACATTTGCCGTTGGTGTGTCATTTGTCGTGGGGGCGACATTTGTCGTGGTGTGCGACATTGGTTAGGGGCGGCGACATCTGTCGTGAGTGCGAAATTGGTGGAGGGCGCTGACATTGGTCGTGGGGGGAGACATCGGTCGTGGGGGAGACCTTGGTCGTGGGAGGGGACATTGGTCATTGACGACGACATTGGTCGGGGCCGACGACATTGGTCACGGGCGGCTACATTGGTCGTGGGTGCTGACATTGGTCGTGAGCACTCACATTGGACGTGGGCACTGACATTGGACGTGGGGGCGACATTGGACGCGGGAGACAACACTGGTCGTGGGGGAAGGCATCGGTCGTGGGCGGCGACATCGATCGTGGGCAAGTACATCGGTCGTGGGCGGCGACATCGGTCATGAGCGGTAACATCGGTCGTGGGCGGCGACATTTGTCGCGGGGGTGACATTTGTCGCGGGGGCGACATTTTTTGCGGGGGAGAAATTAGTCGTCGTGGGGGCGACATTTGTCGAGGGGGCGACACTCGTCGTTGGGGCGACATTTGTCGAGGGGGCGACATTCGTCGTGGGGGTGCTATGTTTGTCGTGAGGGCGACATTTGTCGTGATGCGACATTTGTCGTGTGAGCGACATTTGTTGTGGGAGCGACATTTGTCGTGGGATGCGACATTTGTCGCTGGGGAGACATTTGTTGTCGATGTGATATTTGTCGTGTGTGCGACATTTGTCGTGGGGGAGACATTTGTCGTGGAGGGCATTCGGCGGGGGAGCGACATTTGTCATTGAGGCGACATTTGTCGTGGGGGGTGAGACATTTGTTATGGGGGGCGACATTTGTCGTGGGGATGACATTTGTTGTAGGGGCGACATTTGTCATGTGGTCGACATTTGTCGTGGGTGCAACATTTGTCATAGGGGGCGACATTGGTCATGAGAGTCATCATTCGTCGTGGACGGCATGATGTCATTCGTCTGGAGTGGCGACATTTGTCGTGGGTGATGACATTTATCGTGGAGACACGGTGGCGAGAATGTTTTATCCCGATAGATGAGGAGCTCTGCTGAGGTACACCGTGGAGGAGAAATCCCGGCTGCTGTGGAGGAGAAATCCCGGCTGCTGTGGAGGAGAAATCCCGGCTGCTGTGGAGAAGCGTCGTCGAGGAGATCGATGCGCAAAAGGGGTGCGCCGAAGAGGGGTGTCGGTGGAGTATGCTGCAGAGGGAGAAGAAGCATGCACTGCGACGGAGGAGGGATTGCCGCAGAGGAAGAAGCACGCAGAGGAAGAAATCACGTGAGGAGTATGCCGCAGAGGAAGAAATCACAGCTATCACGAATTTGAGGCGGGCGAATAGTGCAAGGAACCCTGAATTAAAGCTCTGAACCGGACAAAAGATGAAAAAACCCTTAAATTAAAGCCCAAAACTTGCTTAAATGAGGACATTTTTGGATTTAAATGTTACACTATACCCTCATTAGGGGTTTGCTTATACAATAAAGATGTAATTGGAGTATACTATTTTTTTAAATGATAAATTCAAGCGACAAAATACCATTAATAGATTACATATAAATTGCAATGTGCATAATGCAGTAATTAAATATAAAATGAAAAACATCAAAACCAATGACATGAGATTTGATAAATCAAAAGCCAGGATAATCACCTTGTTGCTCAGTCTGTTCATGTGCATGCTTAAAATCTTGTTTTCTATGTTGCAGCCTACCATCACTTGTCCATTGTTGTCGATGCATGCTTTTGTCCACCACAATACTGGGGTATTGTATTGTAGGGATGCTCGTATTCTAGGAAAGGTTCTCATACCACAGCTTGGCATATATAGGAACATAGAGTAAGTTGTTGATACTTAGAGAGAGAAGGGTGTGCAGTAAATTTAAAAATTAACTCTACATGAATCATTTTTTTAGATGCAACAGTTCAAAGACCAATGACATACATATAATAACTCCATTACTAACGTGAGAGCGAGGAGAAATTAATTTAGAGACTGCGTGTCACCATTAAGCATAACTATAAAATCATATATTACAGTAAAACAGATTGTGAGATAAAAAGACAGGTTGTAGATTTAGATAATCTTGCACGTGCATATAGAGAGATCCTAATTTGAGCATTTGAACATTTAATATTAAGAATGCTTCCAGTTGTTGAGAAGTATGATCAGTCTTGCTCAAGCCAACCCAAGAGATGATATTTCAAACTTAAAACATGATCAAATTAATGGCCTGCCAAAAAATATATAAGGCTAATGAGCTACTCTTTCATAAAGAGAATTGAGAAATGTGAGAAAATCCTTGGAATCCTTCTGCTCCAGGAAAATGAACTGTAAAGCAATCACAATGTCACATTGAGGTTGTATGAAGTATAAAACGTACCTTTGGGGTATTTTTGTGTTGATGATTCGAACTGAATGAAATTTGGGTGATGAGTCTCTTGATGATTGATCAAAGCAATGAGTCCGCCAACCAGTTTGTGCCGTAGAAGGAGAAGGTTAGCACACAAAGCGATCATTCAAATTAATCTTTAAATCTTTAAATTATGCAGTTGTGGAGTTTGCCTCACATAGGCAAAAGAACGAACAGTTCATGTGCAAATACTTGCACAACAAAATGGAAAACTTCTATGTTTGTTGAATGTTGTTTAGTTGAAGAACTGGGGTGAACAATAATATCATGTTCCCGGCAACAAATGCATGTTTGCAAATAATTATTTTGCCAATCACAAATTTCTATTTCCTGAATTTCTTTGTGAATGATTGGCATCAAGAATCGAATCACAATGCTTAGTTTTAAAAAGCAATTGAAATGACATTCAATCCCTAGGATGATGAAAACTAACAGGAGTTGATGCTTTCACCAAAATTATAGCATTCCATACACACTTTGATTGTCCAGAATTAGATTTGACATTATAATGATGAAGTTATGAAGACCGGACACATACCAAATAAGAAGGACGTGACGACGACATGAGGGGGTTGGGATTCCGCAAAGAGTCCCACTCCCTGGGCGATGCAATCCACGGTGACATGAACCTGTAATGGTATTCTATCCCTGATGAGGTCATGAGAACAAAAGCAGATATCAACTACGATGTTCTAATGAGTTAAAAGAGAAGAGGAAAATTATTCGGGTTTTGAATCAAATACCGACCCATGAGATTTCGGGCAATGCGGACACGCTGGGAACAGCTGCTCCGCCAGAAGTTTGGCCAGCTCCGAGACAGTAGCAACATCCTGCGACGAAGAGGGAAGATAAGTAAGTCTCTTTAGAGAGTGATAAGATCGAAGCTTTCTGATGAAGCCATGGATTGAAGCTTTGTGATGAAAGGGGGCGGTGTTGAGTTGGGGGCAGAGAAGAGAAATCAGAGATAATGAGTATGCATAGCTGTTCCAGAGCAGCTTCAATGAAGACACGATGTGGGAGAGAAGCACCACCGCGCCGGTCACTGTGCAAGAGATGTCGTTGTGTTGTGGAGATGTGTCGTGAGAAAAATGCATCATCGGAGCTCGCATAGAAGAGTGATTTGAGGCATAGGCTTGTCCGCGGGCTTCAGCGCCGGAGAGAAGCAGGAAGAATGAATGAATAAGTCACAAAAGTGGCGTATCGCCAAAAGCCGCTACTACGCGCGTTCTCCTTCTCACTCTCCCTCTGCAGTACAACAATGAAGACGACCTTTCCGTGAGTTCTGTCAAACAAAGAAGTCCTTTCCGTCGAAGTCCGCATGGCTAAGAACGATGCCCTTTGCCGGAAGAACAGAGGTTAGGAAGGAGTGCGATGATGGGGCGGAAGGCGTGCAGCAACAAAATCGGAAAGGAGGGTTGCCCTACCTGCTGCGCAGAAGAACGAAGGGGAAGAAGTCGTTGTGGCTCGCTGTTGTCGTCGCGTCGCCCTCTCCCTGTGTAGATGCGGCTGTTCGTCGGCGGGAGATGCGTGGAGACGCGGATGTGGCCGGCGGTTGGAGATCTGGAGGAAGCGGCGGCGTGCAGCAACAAAATCGGAAAGGAGGGTTGCCCTACCTGCTGCGCAGAAGAACGAAGGGAAAGAAGTCGTTGTCGCTCGCTGTTGTCGTCGCGTCGCCCTCTCCCTGTGTAGAAGAGAAGACGGTATCAGGCTTTTGATTTGGGTGAACAGTGCGGGCCTGTTTTAATTAAGCCCTAATTCGTCCAAATGACCGAAATACCCTCAAATTAACTCACCAAAGCTGGTTTTTTGAGGGCATTTTGGTCCAACAAATGTTACACCATGAGGGATTATGCCTTTCCTTATAGTATAAAAATTAGGGTCCGGGTTCACATTCCCTAGGCTTGTTGGTTGGGGTTGGGGTTGCGGTGGTCCATGACCTGAGCCTGCTCTTGTCTGCGAGTTCGCAGTGTTCGCCTAATCTCAGGGTCAAGTGGAACTAACACACCCTTTCTCCGTTCCAGAGTAATAAACAAAAATCAAGCAAGATAATAACAAGAAATCAAATAAGAACATAAAATAAAAGATGCAATTTACAAAGAAGAGATTTCTTTCTCTCGACTCTCTTGGAAGAAAAATCGCATGTTCTGTGCTCTCGGCAACGATGCAAAAAACTTGACGTGTGATATCAACAGATGGGCAAGTGCACCTATTATTATCGTTGAGTAATAATAAAACGAGGAGTGATCCCCAAATATCGATCTCACGCGGAGCACGAAAAAGTGGATTTTACTTTTAGGAGAGGCTTGAGATTGAAGTCTTCAAGTGCAAAGATGCCTCAGGCGACTCATCAAGCTTGTAACCTAAGCACTTTGAGAGATACAGAAAGATAATTCTACCCATGTTGGGGGCATTCAGAAAGTCTTTTAGGTTCTTGAATATCAACTGACTCCAATCAGTTTTCTTGGTCAGAATTATTGCAGTCATAATATTGAACATCTCCTTTGATATTCTATCATGGGATCCTGTCTTGCACAACAGGACCTTCCCTACGATATCAAATAGTAATTTTCCTGGAGAATTTAGTTCAGCCCATTGTAGAGATCTGTACTCTTCACCAGAATTTTCACACCATTCTTGGGCAGACTTATGGTCTTCCTGGGTGATCTCATCATTCTCTTCTCCATCTGAGAGCGATGGTAGGCCATGTAGTCGACTGAGACTACGAGCTGTTATCCTTAGATTATTCTCGGCAACATAAGTGTTGATGTACTTTCCTGTAGAGCTTACCTTGGCATTTTGGAAGAACTCTTGAACAGCTTGCGACACTAGGAATGTTGGTTCCAATAAGATGACTTCCATCCCTGCTACACTCAGAAGAAAAATGGCGTTTTGGATTTCTTCTGAACGATTTTTGAATCCGCCTCGTACCCGTTCGCTGTAGGTGTTGATTTTGATGGAAGAGCTTGACTTGAAGGACATTTGTGATTCAGAAAGCTTGAAGCAGAGAAATCCTCCCTCGACGAACAGGAGAGAGCGCAAAAAGCTTGTATACGACTCTTGGATTTTGCGGTATATTTGACCTAATGTCTACGAGGATTTTAATTTCTATATATAAAAAGGGAATGCAAAGAGGCGCACACCTGTTTTGGCGAGAATTCTCAAGATATATTTGAACATAGATCTAATTAAGGTGTGCTAATAGCCTTTCAGCCATTCAAAAAATTATCGTTGTGTTTTCACAACAATATCGTTTGTGGGAACTTGTGCACCCGATCCAACAATCGTTTAGTGACCAAAACGATAATACCTCTAACTGCTTAAATGAATAAAATGACATAGACACAACGTGTGTGTGTCACTTGCACCTTTCTAAGCTGCAACCTGCATGCTTTGTTAGATACCTAGTGACTACTAATTGGCATAAGGCAATTTTTTTTGATAATGTCTATTTATTTGCTGCACTTTGTAAATTAACTGAAAGGAGCTTGCCTGGCATAAAATTTTTTTAAGTTTAGCATGCCCAATTCTATTTTGAAAAAGTTAAATTTCTCTTAATCTAGAGGCTTAAAGTAGATGTTTGCCACTTGTGTGGCAGTGGGGACAAACTTAAGGCAGATGTTTTCTTTCTTAACATGCTCTTTGATGAAGTGATATTTACTTTCAATGTGCTTAGTCCTACTGTGTGACACAAGATTCTTAACAATGAAGATTGCACTAGATGAGTCTCAAAACTTGGTTGTTTTACTTAACTGGATGTTATAGTCTTGTAGTTGATGTTGGATCCATAGCAGTTGGGCACAACAACTCCCAACAGAAATATATCCTGACTCAGCTGTTGAAATAACAACACTTGTTTGCTTTTTGTTGATCCAGGAAATTAATTACATCCTCAGATTGCTTCACTTTGGGACCTAAGAAATATTTCAGCTCTCTCATGCTGCTCATTTCAAACTTTCTTTGCATATGATTGACAAATTTTTTACAAAGATGATCATCTGTACATCCAAAGATTATATCATCTACATATATCCAGACTAACAAAATCCTGCCTTTTACTTCTCTTAGAAATAATGTCTTATCTATCTTTACCATTGAAAATTTATTTTCAGTAATAAAGATAGATAGAGTCTCATACCAAGCTCTAGGTCCTTGCTTGTGACCATACAAAGTTTTCTTAAGATAGTAAACATGATTAGGATAAGTTGAGTTAACAAAACTTTGAGGTTCTTCTACATATATTCTCTTTCAAGTCTCCATTGAGCAAGACAGACTTCACATCCATTTGATATACCTAAAATCTTTGTAAGCTGCATATGCCTGAAACACCTGATGGCCTCCAATATTACTACTTGTGCAAATGTTTGATCAAAGTCTATGTCTTCTTTCTGTCTATAGCCATTTGCAACCGACCTAGTTTTGTTTTTGATGATTATTCCATTCTCATCAAGCTTATTCTTGTAGACTCACTTAGTTTTCTATTATGTGTGTTCTTGGGGGTCTAGGGACCAACTTCCAAATCTTGCATCTCTTGAATTGGTTCAATTTTCTTGCATATCCATGATCCAGGAGGGGTCAAAATTTACTTCTTCAAATTTCTTGGGCTCAACTTGAGAGTGAAAACTCAAGAACATTATTTTATTCTGAACTTTGCTTCTTGTAATGACCCTTTGGCTAACATCACCAATGATTAGGTTTCTGGGATGATCTCTTAGGTGTTTGGTAGCTACTGGCATCCTTCTGCAGTCCTCTGTGTCTTCAGTTCAGCTTCAGCTTCAACCCATTGAGTCCTTTTTGTCGCTTCTTGTACTTCTTCTATTGGTTGATTTTCTTCTCTGATAATTGCATCAGGTGAGGTGATCTCACTAGCTTCAGGCTTGTCATTATAAACTACTCTTTCATCTTCAGCTCAGGACCTGCAACACTAAAAATTAGACTATCCCTTTAGATCATGCTAGTCTCATCAATTACAATATGAACAGATTCTTTTACTCCTTGAGTTTTTATTGCTGAATACTTTATAGCTCTGCTATGAGAGCTGTATCTAATAAAAATAGCTTCATATGATTATTCAACAAACTTAGTTAGATAGTGCTTTCCATTGTTTAACACATACCACTACTTCAAAAGATTTGAAGTATGCTAATGTTGGTTTTCTGCATTTTTAGAAGTTCATACAGAGTCTTATTGTAATTCTTGTTGGTTAAAACCCTATTTTGCACGTGACAGACTGTATTGACCAGCCTCATTCAGAAGTATTCTGGTAGTGAAGAGTCAGTCAGCATAGTTCTAGTAGCTTCAATAAGGGTTTTATTTGTCCTCTTCACAACTCCATTTTGTTGTGAAGTTTTTGGAGAGTAAAACTCCCGAAAAATACCTAAGCTTTCACAGAACTTGGTCATGACGCCTGACCGAAATTCAGTTTTGTGGTCACTTCTGATTTTGAGCACATAACAGTTTATTTCATTTTGGATTTGCTTAGTAAAGGTAGTGAATGTGGTTAGGGTATCTGACTTTTGTTTAAGAAAGAACATCTATGTGAACCTTGAAAAATCATCAACAATTACAATTGTATAGGTTTTCCCTCCTAAGCTATGAATTGACATAGGACCAAACCAGATCATATGCAGTAATTGTAAACACCTAATGAAATCTTTGACACCAACTGATTTAAAAGAAACCTTTGTTTGCTTGCCTATTTGGCATGCATGACAGGTTATCTTGGACACAATTCCACCTGGAACTGCCCTAACTAAGTTTTCTGACAAAAGTTTATTAATAGTTTTATAATTAATATAAGCTAATCTCTTCTGTCATTGTACATAAAGAGATACTCTATCCTTAGCTAAAAGATATATAGGGGAATTAGAATTTATGCATAAGAAGTTAAGACGGTAAATATTCCCACTACTTGTGCCAGTTGGTATGATCTCTAAATCTTTAGATTTTTTAATTAGGCACTCATTCTTGTGGAATTCAATCACATAGCTAAGATCACATAGTTGACATATGCTTATCAGATTGTGTTGCAATTTTTTTACATAAGCTACCCTTGTGATAGTGACCATGTCATTGGAGATTTTACCACAGTCTTTTGTTTTTTCCTCGGTCAATTTTCCAAAATCACTTTTGGACCATCTTCCACTGAGGAGTATCTTTTTATAGATTTCTTGTTCCTGTCATGTGTTTGGAGCATCTACTATTCAAATACCATTTGAGAGTTGGGTTGGTATTTAGACATACCTGCAAAAACAAATCACCTTATCTTAGGCACCCAAAACTTGTTGAGCCCTAAATTCTTGTTAGTATTAAAAACTTGATTTAATTTTTAACCATTTTGATGTGCATGGGGAACCCTTGTAAGGTTGCATGCTATCTTAAGATTTGTTGTCCTAGGGACTGTTGGGTTGAACCAGTAGTGCTTGACACAGTGGCCAATTTTTTCACAACACAAGTATTCAAACTTGATGCATCTTTTTTGGTCTCACAACAGGAATGGGTGATTCTTCCTGTGATTCTTCCTGTGATCAGAATGATATCTGAATAGGACTGCATGAGATTCCTTGCATGACATGTGGTTGTGTGATAATTTAATTTGGATTGCACAGCCACTACCTTGTCTTTGCCTACAGTTCTCATAACATGTGCTTTCTCTTTGCTTTTGGTGTTTGTGTTAGCACCAAACACAAATAGACCCTGATTTCTTATCACAATTTTTTACATGAGCTCCTTTGAAAGCACTATTTCCATAATACACATTTTTTTTGTTCCACTTGTGGAACATTCATTTGTGAAATGTCCATAAATGAACTCTTGATCATACTTGTTGGACGTTAGGATTACTTCCTAAAGTTGATGTTATTGGTCATAAGTTTATTTCTATTGTTCTTCTTATTATATCCCTAACCTTCTTTATGAACTGGAGAGAACCTATCAATTAGTGGAAAAACTGTCTTGGGCTTAGAGAAACTTGCAACTAGTTTCCTTTCTATAAGAAGCTTATTCTTCAATTCCAAGATTTTTCTGTCCCTTAATTTCATGGTACTAGATTGATCTCCAACCTTTTTCAGAGATTCAATCTCTCTTGCTTGTGCCTTGCACAGGTCTTTACTGTCAGCTAAGACCTTCAACAAGTTCTCAAACTGATTTATTAGCTCATCATTAGAGCTTGCATTAAAGTCCTTTTTGAGTAGTCTGAAGTCCGGTTTTCCTTGAGTCAGCCTTTCAACTTATCAAGTAAATCTGACTCCCTGACCTTAAGATTAGTTATCTCATCAACATGTGACTTTCACAGCTTCTTGTACCATTTAAGGGCTTCATGCAATTTTTCATATTGTTCTAATAAATCACCTTCAAAATCATCTCCTGAGGTTGATTCTACCTCAGAGTCAGTCTCTGAAATAGATAAAGGAGCTTAAATAGTTATCTGTATATATAGAGTCTTCCTTTCCATATCCTATTAATTCATGGCCATTGCAGCCATGTATTCTTCTTCTTCTGAACTGGAGTGGCAGGACTCACTGTCACCGAGAGTCTTAGTCTTCTTTGCCAAGAAGCTTCTCTCTTCTTTCTTCTTTTCTCCATAAGACCACTTCTCATCAGATTTGTTGCTGTTCTTTCTCTTTGAAGGATAGTTTTACTATGACGCGTTCTGATTTCTTGCAACCAAGAAAGATTGTGTCATTTGAAATATATTTGTTTTG